>OZ038378.1:176844753-177444753 GCA_964036045.1 Eutreptiella sp. 'Long Island Sound 2002'
AAGTGGGCAACAAGTGGCGCGAAAGTTCTAAAGCCTACTTCTTTTGTTTTTGGAGGTTCTGAAACCTAGTAAAAAAAAAAAACAACTTTTGTTTTACTAGGTTCTGAAACCTAGTAAAAACAAAAACTTTTTTTACTAGGTTCCCGATACCTAGTAAAAAATAGTGAACCTAATAAAGTGTTACCTAGTAAAAAATTTTTTTAAAAATTTTTTACCAGGTTTTACTACAGACCCCACATTAGAGTGCGGAGAGCCTAGTTCAAGGGCTCCCCTGCTGCATCGCCCATCACCTTTCGCAAGGGGATGTATGCCGTGACAACGCGGTTGTCCCCAAAAAACGCTCCACAGCCTCCGCCCTCCCAAATTCTGGGTGCAGCTCTGAGGACCCATCAGGGTACACAATCATCCATCCTTGTGCATTGTACATATCAACCACGTGGGCATGTTCCGCTCGCAGTGTGTCCGCTTGGTCAAACTTTTTTTTCTGCTTTCTTGATGGGAACCACAGATCTGGGGGGGATTGTGTTTGTAAGTGGGCGAGTTGGGGTTAGGGACTCGAAATCCACGCTTTGTTGCGTGGCCCATCGAGTTGGGGTTAGGGAGTCACACAATCCACGCTTTGTTGCGTGGCCCATCGAGTTGGGGTTAGGGACTCACACAATCCACGCTTTGTTGCGTGGCCCCTTGACTTGGGGTTAGGGACTCACAATCCACGCTTTGTTGTGTGGCCCCTTGAGTTGGGGTTAGGGACTCACAATCCACGCTTTGTTGCGTGGCCCCTCGAGTTGGGGTTAGGGACTCACACGATCCACGCTTTGTTGCGTGGCCCCTTGAGTTGGGGTTAGGGACTCACAATCCACGCTTTGTTGCGTGGCCCATCGAGTTGGGGTTAGGGACTCACAATCCACGCTTTGTTGCGTGACCTGTCGAGTTGGGGTTAGGGACTCCCAATCCACAATTTGTTGCGTGGCCCCTTGAGTTGGGGTTAGGGACTCACAATCCACGCTTTGTTGCGTGGCCCATCGAGTTGGGGTTAGGGACTCACAATCCACGCTTTGTTGCATGGCCCATCGAGTTGGGGTTAGGGACTCACACAATCCACGCTTCGTTGCGTGGCCCCTTGAGTTGGGGTTGGGGACTCACACAATCCACGCTTTGTTGCGTGGCCCCTTGAGTTGGGGTTAGGGACTCACAATCCACGCTTTGTTGCGTGACCTGTCGAGTTGGGGTTAGGGACTCACAATCCACGCTTTGTTGCGTGCCCCCTTGACTTGGGGTTAGGGACTCACAATCCACGCTTTGTTGTGTGGCTCCTCGAGTTGGGGTTAGGGACTCACAATCCACGCTTTATTGCGTGGCCCCTTGAGGTTGGGTTAGGGACTCCCAATCCACGCTTTCTTGCATGGCCCCTTGAGTTGGGGTTAGGGACTCACAATCCACGCTTTGTTGCGTGGCCCCTTGGGTTGGGGTTAGGGACTCCCAATCCACAATTTGCTGTGTGGCCCCTCGAGTCGGCGCAAATATATACTGTGCGCAATGAACATTGGGTGCTGCGCTTGTTGTTGGTTTCCCCAAGATGCACTTTTTTGTGCCTTGTTTCTGATCCGCTTTGCCCATGCCCTTAAACACAAATACCACCTACCGTTGCCCCCCCCCCCCCCCATAAACTTTGTGTTTTTTGTTCAAATTCAAGTCCAAATTTGTTACTAGCGAGTAATCTAGTAAGGAAATTTGATTAAGATTTTTGGTTTTTCTACCTAGTGAAAAAAAACGTTTAAAAAATTTTTTTAAGAAAAGTTTTTTACTAGGTTTTACTCCATTTTACTAGGTTTGACTACATTTTACTAGGTTTTACTACGGCGCATACTAGGTCTTACCAAATGCCCTCTAATGTGTCGGTA
This sequence comes from Eutreptiella sp. 'Long Island Sound 2002', assembly GCA_964036045.1. NCBI lineage: Eukaryota > Euglenozoa > Euglenophyceae > Eutreptiales > Eutreptiaceae > Eutreptiella > Eutreptiella sp. 'Long Island Sound 2002'. The sequence goes on from OZ038378.1 coordinate 176,846,655, forward strand.
AACTAGACACCGTCAACCATAATGTGTAGTAAGGAGGGGTCACGCTATGTAACTCCCTAATTTACAATTGAAAGCAATGGAGGACTTCGGCTGGCCATGGTTTCTAGCCCCCCGTCAGAAATCTCCCAGCAAGTAGACCATCCCCCTTATGTTGTGTGTTAGTAACCACCAAACCAGGACCTATACCCACGAGGTTTTTCAACCTAAGGACCACAAACGAGCTTGACCTATTGGGCCGAGTGGGGCCAGCCAAAGCATGCCCGTGTCAGGATTGGGCACTGACCCGGATGCGCGCACAACCTTGCAGAGCCCAAACGATCGCAACCCAAGCCACTTAGGGAGGGGGCATAGGCCAAAACACATTGGTGGACCTGAATGAATTGGAAGCTAGAGTGTGGGTAGTAGGTGGTGAAAGTTGCGGGGAGTAGGCGCGGCCAAAGCCTAATGCAGACTTTGCAACCTTAGCATTGAGGACAGACACAAACAGGGTACGGGGACAACACCCTCACCGCTAGGCACTAACCACGGGCACGGACAACCACAGGCATGGACAGTAGCAGTAGCAGCACACTGGGGTGCATGAGAAAGGAGTGTGAATGACACAAGCATCGCAGAAGGGAGTGTTCACGTACTGCGACCAGCAGACTAGTGGCCCGCCAAAGCAGCTAGAGACAGGGGACGTTTGGAGGTGTTTTAGTGCTGGGCCTATGGTCTTCCTATTTTGGGATCAAAGTGGGGTGGGGTGCTGTTTCGGTGGTGCTGCCTACTGTTCAGTTGGGCATATGCACCGGGAATGAGACAGCTAGTGGTTGGTGCACTGGTGAAGGTTGCAATAATTGGCGTTTTTGTGGGTCACATGGTTTATTTGGCTGACGTCCTCTTGGCGTGTTCCGAGGCTGACCCCCTCTGCCTGTCCAACTGCATCTTGCAAACGCCCACCCACTCTCTCACTTAGGACTAGAATCCCTGTCAGCAGGGTTGGAGGGAGACTAGACTGACACCAAACAAATGGTGATGCTAGTTTTTGGGACAGCAACCCCGTGTAGCACATTCACAGTACAAAGATTGTTGTTTGCTAGGATCAGTTGACTCTGATTCCCTAGTGGGTGGACTTCTACCCCCCCCTCCCCGTTTGTGAGAGCAATGCCCTTTTCAGAGCGACACGAGGTGCTGTTTCCACAACTTTTGGAGGTATTGTTTCCACAGATTTTGGTACGCACAGCATGCAGGACCTAAATAGGCCGACCTGTTTCCACAACTTTGGAACTTCCAAATTCCATGGTCCCAAAAGTTGTGGAAACAGGTCAGCCTATTTAGGTCCTGCACGCTGTGCGTACAGGGGTTAGCACAGAAGCAGGACGTGGCAGAGCCACCGTGCCGCCCCCCAAGCCTCACCCTTAGTGTACACGGCGCGAGAGAAGGACCCGCGCCAAGGGCTCAGGTGTCTTCGCTGTTGGCCCGTCCGTGCCCCTTGCCCGGGGTCTCTGCTCCTCTCGGGGGTGTAGGCTCTCTCCCCGTACCCTCAGGCTCTCTCCCCGTACCCTCAGGCTCTCTCCCCGTACCCTCTCCAAAAGTTGTGGAAACAAAGTAGCCGATACAGCGTGCAGGACCATAATCGGCTACTTTGTTTCCACAACTTTTGGAGTGAGGCTTGGGGGGCGGCACAGTGGCTTTGCCACGTCCTGCTTCTGCGCTGACCCCTGTACACACAGCGTGCAGGACCTAAATAGGCTGACCTGTTTCCACAACTTTTGGAACAATGGAATTTGGAAGTTCCATTTTCTGGTGGTCCCCTCCCTTACATCTATCATGCCCCATTCTTCTCCTTGCTTTATTTTCATAGAATGTGCATCAAATGTCTCACTGCTTGTGTCTTCTGGCAGCGCATGCAGACACTGCTCTTGTCAGAGCGATAAATTCCGCCAAATTTTAGAGTTTTGGTGTTGCTCTTGCAATGGGCCGCGGGGGGGGGGGGGCTCCTCCTCTGCTTTCATACCGCAAGGAAGGCCCCCTCACCATGGTCAGGCCCCACAGTTTGTGGTACCTCAATTGAAGATGTTTATGGTGACATTCGGATTTGTCATGCCCTGTTCCTGTGGAAATGCTTCGTTGCCCCAGCCAATCCTTTTGCTGAGCTTTTCTCCGACTCAGCATCACCCTCTTCAGGTCGCGGTGTTGCAGTTTTCATCCCTAATCTGCGACACAGAGTTCGCACTGATGCAGAGACTAGGCATGCACCCGAACGTGGTTGCGGTGCATGGCAAAACCTGCAGCCCTGAGGGGAAGCATGGCATCGTCTGTGAATTTGCAGCCCTGGGCTCTCTCGATGCAGTACTGGATCAACACCGTGAACCCCATTGTATTGCAGTCGCAGTGAAGCTGGAGATAGCCATGCAGGTGTCTGCCCCAGCGTCTGCCTCCATACCACACACACCACAAGCAGGGGTGGCACAGAGGTTTTGTGTACCACATGAGCCAGGCCTGACGACATGGGATCTGCCCATGCCAGCCTCGCAAGCACTCGACTTCCGATGACCTTCGACTTTCTTTTGGAATCTCCATCACCCCCCCCCCCCCCTTTGCTGCAATCCAATTCAATTGGTGGAGCCCCCCCGAAATAATTCGCACAACACACGCACACGCACACACACACACACACACACACACACACACACACACACACACACACACACACACACACACACACAAAAGACATCCTTCCGCCCTCCCAGTCGAGAACCGAGATATGTGCCCGCAGGTGCTGGGCTTCCACTGCAGAGGGGGGTCATTAGAGTTTTGGGGGGATCCTGTCAATTGAGCTTTTGGGATGTCCAGCCATTCCCCCCCCCCAAAAAAAATTGAAGTCCGCCTTCCCCTTGCTTCCGCTGCATCATCCAGTGCTCATGGGCTTCGGCTCTCACAGCATAGTGGTGCGTGGGCCAAGGCATCGGTACATCATGATGTTGGTGACAGCGCAGTGGCACATTGAAGTGTGTTTGTGGTCAAGCCATTGCTTAGTGAGGAATCCCCCCCCCCCCCGCTCTTGCTTCAGAGGATGTTGCAGCTGCCCCCATATGATGAGGATCACTTATGGGCAGCACATGTCTGCTCATGCCTGCTGTGAGGTTGTGATGACCAGTTATGGGTGAGCCAAAGCCCTTGCCCACTTTGATGACAAGTTCTGGGCTAGCCAAAGCCCCCAGCCTAACATGTGTTGATGTAGCAGTTTTTCGAGCTGTGTCCACAATCTGTCGGCGTTGGTTCTGGAGCTGTCATCAGTGTCAGAAGGTGACCCACAACCGGTCTCAGATTTTGACTCAGTGTTTAGTTACACAGTTCTGGGCTAGCCAAAGCCCCCAGCCTGTCCTCTGCTAATGAAAAGTTATGGGCTTGCCAGCACGTGAGTTGAGGGTCAAGGTGCTCTCATCAGTACCAGATAGTCAAATGTGGAACATAGTGGAAGAGGCGCTTTTCTGGTTGGGGAATAGGGTGCAGTGGAGATATCCAGGTGGCAGTGGTGTGCTCCGCTGAGAATGGGTGTGGGGACCACTGTGGCAGTGGTGTGCTGAGCTGCGAAGAGTGAGGAAGGGACTACCATTACATCAAATGGTTCGATACAGGGGCACACATGGTACATCAGGTGCTCCATAGCCTTTGGGGCTGTAGGGGGCGCCGGAGCGGAGGGGATGCCGCAAAGGCTGAGTGAGCATGCCGGTTTGTACTCCCGGGTGTACGTACATGTCGCCTTCTTAAGCTGTTGAAGGAGGGAATCCTCCATGCGTGGATAGGTGGGTTGGTTGTCCACCCAGTGGGTTAGGGTCGAAATGAGCGCGTTCAAAAATTGCGAGAGGTGGGGAGCCTGCTCATGGTGCCACCGTGATGATGTCCCCATTTTGGAACACCCACCCACTGGCATCATGACTTTGGGGGCTGGCGTCTGGCATTTTGCCTCCCGCTCTCAACTAGAATGTACACAAAAGACGGCACAAAAAAGCATGTTGGGATCCATTGCTTTTTACAATTCGGGGGTTCATGCAATGTTTGTGATGTGCTGCAAAGCCACCAGAGGCATGGGTACTAAATTTGCACTAGCTCTCCCTGGTGAGGTAATGTTTATGGTATGCTGCAACTCTTCTCAGAGAGACACTGATGACAGCTCAAGTTCCAACTCCTCGTCATCTTGTGATATGGAAGAGGTTTGACGAACTGTGGCCAAGGCTCGAAAAACTGCAGAGCAGCTGACTGTGCCGCACATTGTTGTGAATCAAAATGGATGCAGCGTGGGTGTAGTGCCTGTCCTTGTGCCTGAATGAGGGGGGTCTGTGGTGTACTGTACCGGGTTTTCGGTGAGCCCTGTTTTTTGTGAATTGTAAACCATCAAAGGAGCCCCCCCCCCCCCTTTTTCCCATCCCTGGTATGTGACAGGTATGTGCAACAGGGCAAGGGTTCGCAATGAGGATGGGGAGGCGCCAGCCTTGCTAAGCGACCCCCATGGCCCATGATGCTGCGGGTGATGGTTGATGCTGCCAGGGTGGCGTTGTGGCTGGCTGCTCGTTTGCGTGTTGTTTTGGAGGAGTTGTTGTGCCACCTCACTGATGACCAAGGCCATAACCAATGCACAGCTATGGACCAGATAGAATCCCTGATTTCTGGGACCTTCCACAGCGCGGCCTACACCCCCGAAAAAGTCGTCAACCCACCAGTCTCCACCCACTGCCTTCCCCTCCCCTCACCACCCCCCCCCCGCCGTTCACCAACCCGTCACCGTATGGGCAATACAGATAGATGTTAATGCTTGGCCGGGCACAATCCAATTCACACACTAATGGTGCAGGTATGTGAGGCTATGGAAGCGCTGGCTGAGGGGGGCATCATCCATCGTGACATCGCAGCACGAAATGTCTTGGTATCTGAGTTCCACCGGCACCTTCCCTCCGCCGTCCACGTCAAAGTGACGGACTTTGGCCTAAGCAGACCCGGATCCGTGTACTACAGCCAGGCGCAGCGCCTGCCCTTTCGATGGATGCCCCCAGAGGCGCTGCTGAGACGCAAATTCAGCGAGAAAAGTGACGTATGGGCGTGGGGAGTACTGCTGTGGGAGCTGTTCAGCGGGGGACTGGTACCGTTCGCTTTTGTGGACGATGAGGATGTTTGTGACAAAGTGTGTTATTGTCGTCGGTGGTGGTGGTTGTATTGGTGCTCGTGTCCGCGTTGATGAACAATTTCTTGGTGGTGCGCTGCACTAAGCGTTACACTAGCAGTGAAAATTGTCACGCAAGCACTGAAAAGCGTCATGCGAGCGCTCGCACCCGCATTGCAGAATCATCCACACCACATAATTACAGAATTAGAATCAAAATTAGCATTACAATCAAGACAAACGTGATGCAAGCGTTCAGCAGAAAGGTTATCGAATTAAGCGTCACGGGAGTTTATCCTCATTTCTATAATATATTCGACATTACACGCGGAGATAGGTGGGGCTTTTGAGACAATTCAGGACACACACACCCTTATTGGAGTTAGCGGAGACAAAGCAAAGTGTTTTAAAGGTTTTTTGGATGACTAGGGTGGAGTGTTGGCGCCCACCAAGGAGTACGAAGGGCAACAAAACAGAGGTGACATCACTGCTCTGATCCTATCCAAACTACTAGAAATGGCTATGGCCATTTTACCATAAAAGGTTGCCCAAAGGAGAATTGTGGTTGTCGTCAGCGAAGGAACCAAAAGGCATTATGAATGATTGAGCATAAGTAAGAGGTTGGCATCCCTTCTTTTCCCGTGTGGCCCCCATCTCTCGCACTGCGCTCTGCAGGTCTGTGGTGGTAGACGACTGCTCTGTCCTGATGGGTGTCCTGACATGGTCTACAGCATCATGCAGGATTGTTGGCATCACGATCCCATGGACCGCCCATCCTTCAGGCAATTACGTTTCAGGCTCAAAGAAACCCAGTCCACATTGGCCACACAGGCTGCCTTATCGGAGCAAGAAATCCGCCTGCAACAGCGCCTGGAGGCTGCAGCCAGGCAGGCAGATGCTCAACAAGTGCACATTGAGGTGAGAACTATCCCATCCCCATGTACCTTGTTCCTGTCACTCGCCTTCTGCATTCCCTGCGTCTTTCTCTCTGGAACACACAAGGAACAGGGAGCGGGGAAGCCGAAGGGGAAAGGTGTGGAGGAGCAAGAAGCGTGGGGGCATCCATGACTGGGCTTGCCGGCCATGCACAGGGGCATCCTTGCTCGTGTGCATCTATCTGTCCTCTGATGACTCTCCCACCTCAATCCTCCCTCTCCCACCTCATCTCTGCCTCATACCTCCTCCGTCAGCCCACCTCCTTCATGCCTTTCGCTCCTGCCTCGATCCCCCCCCCCCCCTAATATCTTGCTGGACCATTTGGGCCTCCATGGTATGCAGGACCGAAGTCCATTTAGGGCAAAGTTGGTATGGGCATTGCTGTAGGCCTGATGAATTGTGAACTTTCGGTTGCTTCTGGGCAAGGAAGCAAGGGCGTTTTATCAGATAACAATTAATCAAGCCTCTGTGCCACATTGGGCAAAACCTAGGACATACAAGTGAACCTCCATAGGCATGGCCCACCAAAAGGCACGGCACTCAAGCCAATTAGGCCGCATGGATGGTAACTTCACCCAGTCAAGTAAATCGGGAGTCTTGGGGGGAGAGGTCGAGATGGAGCTAGTGCAAAGGTGAATGAAGATAAAATAAACTCAAAACAAAGCACGGTGCACGACCCTATGAAAAAAAATTCATGTTGCTGATGGCATCCGACCTTACAATACTGTGCCATCCATGATGTCTTTGTCTACAAGAATAGAAACATGCATGTGGTGTGCCTCCAGAAAAAAACGGGTACCTGGCTGCGCACGACGTGGCATGTGTTGTATGTTGCATGGCAGTTGATTTTTTTTTTTTGATGGAACTGGGGTTTTGTTTGCACACACTAGATTTCCACGCTGATCATGCATCTTCCAGATCCATTTCTTCGCAAATTTGGTTTTCCCAATCTCATCGTGTGGCCAGTCAACATCGCCACCAGCGAAAAAATAAGCAAAAGACAAGCTATGCATGTTCCCATGGCACTAAATCACCATAGAACACCTTGGACACTAATGCAGTTCAAGTTCAATGGAGTATGAATTCAGTCTGATGATGTTCTCAGTCAAGATTTGACAACTGAAATCACGCAGTGGACTTGCTTCAATTTACCTCTTGGAGTGCTCTTGGATCCCAGAACATAAGTGTATCACCAAAGTTCAGATTGGTGATCCTTGACATGGAGCCCATGAATTGATACACTGTTTGCCAAAATCACATCCAGAAAGATACCGATTGGCCTGTGGGAATGAGGACAACAATACAATGGGGATTATATGGCATGCAAAGAATATACACCATAATCTCACCTACAATATCGTCTGTCTCATGATCACGCCCAGCTATCTCCATGGCAGCTCTACATTACTGTAGGATTAGAAACACTTAATCCCCTCACACTGGGGAAGTTGGGTTTTCAACTCCGTTGGGGAGGGGGTCTATTGAGGGTCTACTGAGGGTAGGGGGATACAGGAAAAGGGCACAATTGACACGACCAGTAATCAGTTATTATGAATTCTGGTGCTGCAAATCGAGCACTGAAAGTTGTCATTTTTTTTACCACATACATGGCAAATGATGAGTTTTCTGAATCCCCTCGACGCGCTGATTCCAAAAATCTCATTTTTATTTTCCCCTATATTTGGGTCTGGGTCACCTCCGGGGCCCACGGGTTAGTCTTGGTAGGATTTGGGGGGGGGGGGGGGGCTGTCAACTGAGCCCTTTTTGGGGGAGGGGGCGGGGTCCGCTTGTTTATATTTTTTTGCTTCCTGAATTTTTGCTTGCTTATATGCGGAACACCCCCTGTTTTCACGGCAGAAAAATGGCTCTCCCTGACACCAATGACCCCCACTTCTTTTATGATGACATCGCAGCAGCCCGAAAGGAGGATGAAGTGGTTGTTTAGGATTTTTGTCAGGGTGCGACAGATGTTGAGCACACAGGCAGCATTTGTGCACAATCAAATGAAGGCGTAGCACAACATGCAATTGGAGATGCCTCTTTTCTCTGTTTTTTATCTTGCCTCTGGGGTCGCCATTTGCCATGTGCGTGCTTTTATTTTGGTGCTTGCTTCCATTTTTTTTGCGGGGGGTATGCCATTCATATCTTTCTGTGCCTCAGGAGCTGAGGCAGCGCCTGGAGAATTTGCAGCGGGAGCGCAAGGGACTTGAGGGCAGTGGCCCTCCCTCTTCCGATGCCCTGCAGCGGGAATGTCAGGGATGTAAGAGCAGCGGGCCTCCCCCCACGGAGCGCCTACAAAGTGGACAGGTCGGCCCTGAGGCTACTGGTGCCCCAGTTTCAGACCGTGTGCCTCCGGAATGCGACGGCCCTGAGGCCAGGGGTGTACTGCAGCACGTGGCGGAGCATTGGGTCCCGAAGATGACGGCGATGGGTTTTGCAGAGGCCGCAGTGCGCCACGAGTTGTCCACAGAGCCCATGTGCCAGAGCGTTGAGGAGCTGGTGTCCCGCATGGTGGAGCGCCCAGCGAGTGCAGGTACAGCCCCGGATGCCCATTTCGCAAACAGCGTGTCAATTGAACATTCGCAACCATTTTCAAGCCTTCCACACCTGCATGGACGGCGTTTGGGCTGGGCATGCCGATCAGATTGTCGTCGCATATCAAAATTTCATGCGGCACCCGCGCTGTCCACCAGCTGCACGATTGGGGTTAGGGACTCCCTGTCGCTCCGGGCTGAAGGTGCAGAACCCCAGCCCCTGGAGTCCCTGCCGTTCGTTGTGGAAGTTTGGTCAGGGATTTTCCCTGTTGGTGCTACGTCCATCATTGGGCCGACCAGTTCCCGGCAGAAAGCAGCTCACTGGACGTTCCAAAGTTTGGGGACCCGTGGTGTTGGCTTGCAGTTACGGCGGGTGCGGCAAACCTCTGGGGGGGGGATATCGCATCCACTTAGCTTGGGCTGGGGGAGGGGGGAGGTTACGTGCAGGGGCGCAGGTCCACTGGCTGTTGGTGACAGCAGCAGTGATGAGGGGTCCCTCCTAGACAAGGAGGAATGCATTCCGCATCTTCTGGTGTGTGCGTGTGTGTGGGGGTAGATAGGACAGAGGAAGCAGGCCGTTGCTTAGTGCACCCCCCAACCCCCACCCCACCCACCCACCCACCCACAGAGGGGATGGGTTGGATGCCAAAACATTCGGTGTATCTGAAATTGGCCTCCAATTCGTGCTCTTTGAGGAAATTCCAAACTTTTTCTGACGCAAAAGTTTCTGATGGGTCGGCGGGTTGGTCGGCTGCGGTTGGCCCGCCCCAAATGCCCCCCCCCCCCCCCCGCTGGATCCTTTAGCAATGAAGGCAATTTCAGAAAGGCTTCCAGGTTCTTCACAGCTGCTGATCGCAGTTCTCTGGTGCGTCTTTCGAAACACAGTGCATTCACTCTGTGCTAGCATGTCAATAACAAACATTGCCTAGCCAGACCACCAATGTTTTGGCTGTCAGTCTCGACACACTCACTGGAGTCAGGCACTTCATTTGTGCTTCTGGAAGTGTAAATTCCTCATTTGATGCCTGCATAAGGCCAAGTTTTTTTTCCCCTGGGCGTGCGCCTCAATCAATGGTTTGGCCCTTGCTTTTGCCCAAACACGGATACTGTCTTCAGGCACACCCCTTAGAATTGAGCTTTCTGGCCAAGCGCTGAGTGAATGTCGGGTTTGAAATGTAACATCAGAACCTGTAGAGCTGTTTTGTGAACAGTGCATTTCTCAGTGTACATGTGTAAGAATATTATGGGACGTGCATGTCCGAGAACATGTAGTCTTGGAAGTATAGGGTGCAGGCTGTCCGGTAAAACACCATTTGGGTCTCTGTGATGGCCTCTCCTGAAAGGACTGTGGTCAAGGATGAAATGTTGCTTTGCTCTTCTTCCAGAAGACCTCAGCACAAGCCCTGAATTGGACGTTTCAGAATCAGCAAAGAGAAAAGATCGATCGGAGCAGGTCTGTGAGCTCGCAGTTGTTGTGATACCCAGCAACGCCTCACAGTGGACAGAATTGGGGACACAGAGACAAGAGTGAGAATCATTTGCTTCAATGTACACGCCTGCACCAACTCCTGCATTCCCCCCACGCCCACCCCACCCCCACCCCTTCGCGCTACTTAGATCCACCTGCAGACGTGCAAACAAACGTCTGCAGACGTTGGAAAGCTGGATTGAAAAGGGAGTGTGCCAATGTACAATTCACCCCCAATCCCAGTGTACTCCTATGTGTGTGCCTATTTCCCGACCCCAAGCTTGTGTGACATGAAGCCCCTACCCAATGCATGGCACTCGAACTTGCCCACAAAGTATGTCAATGTTGTTGTTTGTGAAAAAATTATTCGCACGGACCTCTCTAACATGCGTCGCACAAAGTCTTTCGCAAGATGGTGAAGTTTGGATGGTGCTCTCCACCACATCTGATGTGGGAAATGCAACACAAGCCCAGGGAGTTCTGGGTCACAGGTGCTGCACATCAGTGGTGTGCAGCATTTCTAGGCATTTGCCTTTTGTAGAAAGGTAAAGGTGGCGCAGCACTGTGGCCCATGGTATCATGTTGAGTAAGTGTCAAAACAGAGGACTCCCCAGTCCGACATCATGAGCATGGCAAGGATCCTGGACCAGTGACGTAATACGGTGTTTATCTGCGTGCGCATGTATGTGACCACCACGTCCCAAAGTGGTCCGACAATTGCGGTCTGTTGTACCATTGGCGCAGGGGCCATGCTACACCACATGGCACTGGTCGTTGCTGGTATTACAAAGCCAGCAAAGAACACAACCTGTTGGCAAGCGGCAGCAGCACAAGTGTAGCGGATGAGGAACCCGTGGCTATTGTTCACCATTGTGGCAACCATGGCAACATGGCTGGGTGCCTATCCTACAGCAAATGGTTGGCTCTTCTGGTACGCCCTGGTTTTCGTTTTGAGGAGGAAATTGTCTACCTTGGTTGTCTCAAGCCACTAGGGAAAAGTATCGTTGGCAGGTGAGAGTGGGACAGATGTCCCTCTGCTCACTAGTGTTGCTTCTGCCCCTTGGCATCCCTCTCATGCCGCCGCCGACACTCTTCGCCCACATACATTCTCTTGACAGCGAAGTTTAGAGGGCGCTTGCCACCACTGATGCGGGACACGGAATACAAGGTTCTGCATCTGCATCTGTTACCCGCCAATGGCGCACATCATTTCCATGCTGTTGGTTTTTTTTTTCATTGTTCCGATGTGCCGACAGCGCCAGCACTTAGATGGGGTCACAACTCCAGCGAAGGCGGATTGGCTCCGCCGAAGCGAGCTAACAAGGCCACAGCTCTTTTGTTGGGCGGACTGGACGAGCCATACGCCAGCAATGGCGTCACTCTCTGTGTGTGTTGGGGGTTGATGCGGGCCCTTGTTGTCTCAGGATTTCACCCCGTCATTGCCGTGCCCCTCACCCCGTCGGCTTCTCCACCCATGCGTGGTGTAGCTCACTGGACCTTCCGAGGTTTGGGGACCGCTGCCGTCTTCTCGCCCCCCCCCCCCCCCCCCCGCCCCTTGGCATCTCCCACCTGCGGTACAACGGTGTCCGGGGAAAATCAGCACCTGTGAGCAAAGGGACAAGGCATCCCACTCTCACATCCCAGAAATATGTTCCCTCACCGTCTGTGGGCAAACCATGCGGTCGATTTCCTGAAAAGTGGAACCCATGTGCACACGCGGAATCACCAAGCAGCACACTGGACCTCTATGGCAGCCCCCCCCCCCCCCAGCATCCGCCCTACATCTGGTGTTCAGAACAGATCGACTGTCGTTGCATGTCAACAGGCGCACAACAACGAAGTGCAAGGTGAGCCATGCAATGCGTTGCACACTGGTGCACAAGGCAGAGGCATAGGTAGCCACAATGACTCTGTCAAATGAAGCGCCGCATGAACATCTGGAGGATGCCGCTTGGGAAGCCCCGAGGGCAGTGGGGTGCGATTGTGCTTGCATTCCCGGGGGAACACCTTTTGCCCAGTCGGCATGAGACATGCGACCCGTGTGAATTGGATGGCGTTCTGTGTGTTGTAGCGGGTGCCCAGGGCATCGGTCCATTGGTGTGCCTTCGGCGTCTGAAGCGTGGGCTCTGCGCGCGAGACGTGTACCAGGGCCGTCCAGTGGTACAGTAACAAAGCCAAGGGGACCCTCCGCGAACGCAGTCCCCTTGCACTTCTTCACCTGCGTTTCGTAGGAGACCCGAGCCAAAAAGCCCCGGCACGCCCCCGCTCTCGGTCCCTCTGCAGCAGAGCCCGCGCCGCCCTTTGGGACCCCACCGTCTCTGTCAAACACCCATCCCGACTGCAGTGCTCAGCACTCCCCCACTGATTCCGCCTTCAACACAGTCAAGCCGAGCCCAGGCCCTATCCCCAGCACCCAAGGCGTCGTCAGTGATGTATCAAGCCGCATGAAGGGTTTGCAAGGGCAAAAAATCGGGTGTGGCATCATTGCCAACAGAATCCGAACAAGAGTAACAACAATGGCCCCTTGCTTGGGTAACCATGGCCAAATTGCATCCCCAAACACCAGTTTGCTGTTCTCTTCAATGCCCAATGGCCATTTGTTGATGTTGCTGCTGCTGCCGCACGTGCTGCCCTGCTGCTGCGCTTGCTGTCTGCTTGCATGCTGCTGCTGCTGTTGTCGGTCAGGGTTGGCTGGCGATTGCATGCGTTCTGGGGGCACCATGATTTTGTACCGCAGCATTAGTTGCAGTTGGAGGCTGACATGTGGCGGTCAAAGGCTGTGGTTGTTGGTTTGGTAGGCGCGGTGTTGGAGCGCAACTGTTGTAGTCAAAGGCTGATTGGAGGAGGCGAGGGTCGGTGCATGCCTACACTTTAGACACTGTTGGGGGGCGTACCGTGCGCTGTGCGAAAAGTTGGCTGTTCTCCACCACCGGGAGTTCGGTAAGTTCAGAATAATGAAAGGAGGTCATTGAATGGCTGCTGCAGTGGACGGGGCTATAGGGGGCAGAATTTAGGTCCCTGGGACCCATGGCAAGCATCAGATGTTTGAATTTTTGAGTTTTGAATTGATTGTGCATGATTCCGCAGGTGGGTGGTTTTCAGGGTTGTTACCTGGATAATCACCGTAATAATTGGCGCTGTGCGCGCGCTGTGCGAAAACGCCCCCTTGTGGAGCGCACGAGTGGAGCCTCAGGATGCAGTTTAGTTTCGTCCACCTCAGGGCCAATGTAATTGGACATAAAAGGTGTTTCAGGCGACCGCGCCTTTTGAAGGGCCACCCTTTTGTGGCCCTTCACATCGTCTTGAGGAGAATTGCCCTGAAATGCATTCTGCATCAGGCAGAAGTAGGAGGGTTTGGAGTCCAGATATGACGTTGTTGGCTAACCGACGGTGATTGGGCGGCCAACCCACTGGGTGCTGTTTTACCACAAGAGATAGAAATTCCGGGAGTCCACAAACAGAACGGCGGTCTGAGTAAGGCATCACAGCCAGACATGACCGTGGGGTACAAGGGGCAGGTGGGGTGCATACCAGTAGCCCTGGTCATACACTGTCTAGTGTCAATACGAAAGTGGGCTGGTGTGGGAACGAAATCAGGACACTCAGTGCAACGCATCTCGAGGGCCCCTGCGCAGTGCCGAACTGGGACAGCAACCGCAACCCAAGCCCCCCCCTCAGCCCTCACTGTGCCGTCACCCACAGCAACGCCCGAAGCCTGGACCCCAGCTCGAGTGCTGCTGATGACCCTGCCACCGCGCTGCCACAACCACGCCATCCTCCCTCCTGCGAGCCCCACTCGCTTCGCAGCCCTGCTGCTATCCCCGCACACCCGAGCCCGCCCCCCCTGCCCTTCGGGGTGCAACCCTCGCCTCTGACGTGCGCCCCGGAGTCCACCGCTTCTTCCACCTCCACATCCCCTGGGCCGTCCCACTTCTCTTCCGCATCAACACCCACGTCTGCCTTGGCATGCGGCCATTTGCCCCGCTCCCCCTCCATCACAGCCCTGCACACGCCCACGTCTCCGGCATCATCCCCCTTCCTCAGCGTGTTCAGACCCATGTCCTCTACACAGGGCATACCAGGCCCCCACGGGTCCCAAGCGCCGTCCATATGGCCCGTGCCACGCAGTCATAGCCCCCCTCGGTCCCCGGGTTCTCACGTGGTCCTGTCGGAGGGCACTCGCTTCGGCCCCCCCACGAATGGCAGTCCGCCGGGCGCTTTAGGGGCCCTGCGCCCTCAAAGTGCGCTGTTTTCTGAAGGCAGCATGATGCTGCTGGACTCTGAGACAGTGCACGGCGACGCGATGAGTCAATGAATGGGTGTGAACGGTTCTGCAAGGCCCGGGGGGGGGGGGGGGGGCTGGTTTGGGCTGGAGGGCACTATGTTTGGCTGAGTTTTGGTGGAAGTGGCGAGTGGTTGGCAAAGGTCATTAGGGGCACTTGGGAAGTGGCAGCAGGATGTGTCTCCTTTTCCTCAAATTGAGTTGCAAGAGGGGCCGTCCAGGGATGCTCTGGAGGCTTAAGGCATGTTACCAAAGCGGTTACTGGTGGTCGGAAGAAAAAGCGGTCTTGGGACAAGGTCCGGCGGTTGCAACACCGTTGGTCGGCCATGGGGATGGACAGAAGTGATTGGGGAGGATTGGACCATCATGCCGAAGGGGGTGGAGGAGCGGGAGCGGGCAGTCCCTCACGCCATACCTACTTGGCCTTTATGGCAGATTACCCGCCGTTTGCGGTGTTGCCCCCCCCTCACGCCCCATTCCACACGCCTGTCCTAGTGCATCCCGCGTCGGGTTCTCACCAAAGGGCGGCTGTCGCTGCTTGCGCCCTCTGCCCGGAGGTCTTTTGCGGTGACGACCTGGGCCGACGGGATGCGGAAGAGGGCATGCAGTGCCATGAGCACAGGGTTGCGGGAAAATGTTCATTGTGCCCCCCTCCGACCATCGTCCCTCCGCCCTCAGCACGCCGCCGATGGGCACTCCGTCCTTGGCCCATGGGCACATGGGCTACGGATCCACCTATTGGGACAGGGGAGGGAGGCTGCGGTAGTTCACTGCGCAGCAGAGAGCGTTTGGCGGAATACCGGCAGGCATGCCCGGGGGCATCCGTCTGAATGCATCTTAAGACACGTCTCGTCACGTCGGCTCAGTATCGCAAGGCCATTAGTGCCACGGAGACTGGCACATATGCCATGGAGGTGGACAAATGCGTCTGACAGCCCCCCGCCCACCGTCCACAGTCATCACTGGAAGTTGACCAGGCCATTGCTTAGTGGGTGGGGGGGTCGGACGCCAAAAAAAAGTTTGTATACCTCAAATCTGTCTCCAATTTCGGCCTCCCTAGTGAAGTCCATTTTCCCTGTTCTATTGTGGCGGGGGTGGGGGAGTTGGCCGTGGCTGGTCAGGCCCCAAAGGACCCCCCGCCCCTTCTGTGTGGACCTGACGCAGTGAAACAGGGACAGTCCGGGGGCTCCGTTGGCACCACCGACCGAGGGAAAGGAAGGGTGTGTGCGGGGGTGAGGATAGGCCAGACCGGTACATCAAGGGCACTCGGTAGGTGGATGGGGGATGGGTCGGTCGGTCTGAAGTTGGCATGGTGCTCGTGGCCCTCGGAGCCCGTGTCCAAGTGCAAGACCGTTGTGCACCGCAGCCGTTGGCGATGAGAGGGGCTCTTGGTTGGTGGCGGTTGAGGTTGGTGGGTGGGGCTGGTGGGAGGTCTGCGCGCACAGTGTCTCGGGCGACGGTCCATCTGTGCCGAAGTTCTCTGCGCCAAATCGACCACACGCAGTCATGGAGTGGCCCCTGCCTCCGTCCGAGGGTGTTGTGCGTCAGGGCCGCGCTTTAGGGGACACGGCAGCCGATGCTCCGCTTTGTGGGGCATCGCCCAAGGGATCCTTAACAGCACAGACCTTGACACAGATCCGCTGTTACAGGGCCTCCGGAGGAGGGGCGCCGGAGGGACCAATCGAGACAGCATTTGCCAGCAGAAGTAAAACACCACCGTCACACAGCATCAACCGCCACAACTGACCGCAACCAACCTCAACCGTCACCATCCGCCGTTGGGGCAGAGCCCCTTGTCGTTTGCCAACGGCCACCGTCCGGTGCCCACAACATTCTGCCTACCGACCCATAAACGGGCGTGGGCCGGTCCCTGTGTTGTGGTAGAACTGGGGGCCCACTGTCGGTCGTGACCACACCCCCTGTCTACTGCAGACTACAGGCCCCGGCCACGCTCCGGTCCAACGGGTAAAAGGGGTCTCAGGGTGGAAATGTGCGCCCGCGGGAGAGGGGGACAACGCGGCGGAGGTTCCCGTTGATCACTGCCAAATTCAGTTTGCAGGCGTTGCAAACTGCCCCATCTTTGCCCTTTGGCTTCCCTTGCGACAGCAGTTGCATTACGAAGAGCTGTGTATGGGGGGCGACCAGGCCCCATACACGCTCATTTGTACCATATCCCCCCCCCCCCCCTGGTCAACACAAAGGGCCGCTCTGTTGTGGTCACTCCACTTATTGTTACGACCGGACGACGCCCGACTCGGACGCGCACTGCTCTGCACCGTACAGCTCTCGTCTGCGCGTGTGCGTGCGTGTGCACGTGGGTATGGAGGGGGTAGATTCCTCCCTCGCCTTTGTTGTTTGTTCTGCTCTGCACTGCAGCCAGAGCCACGTCGGTCTGGTCAATGTGTACACTTCTATATATATGCCGGTCAAGACCTGTAGGGTCTGGGGCAAACTTAAGAAATATGCCCCTGCCAGTTGACATGGTGATATCCGCCCCCATGGGGTCCCTGCGCTTGCAGACGATGGCGACTACGATGCACCCAGCAATCAAGCAGTACTTGTTTGTGCGGTAACCAATGCGCGCGGCTGTAGTAGATTGCGTGGACAATGTGCCGACCTAGCGGCCGGCACATTGTCCGCACATGTTGCCTCAAGAAACCATTTGTTCTGGAGTATCTGCAATGTATTGGACTGTCAAATTGAGCCCTTTTCACAAGGAATTGTGGTTTTTCAGGCGGCCTCGACTGGCTCGCGCGCGCCATGGCACAGTGCGCTGGCAATGCGCCCGAACATTGCAGCCTTGGTATATTTCAGGGGGCAAAACATACCAATTAAAGCATTTTGCGGGGTGTCAGCGCAGCTTAGGTATCCCCGATAGAGAGCAACAGGGACACAGAGGGGCGGGGGGGCAGAGAGATTTGGCAAGCAAGATATACATATGGCGTCTTCAGCAGTGGATCCACAAGGGTGAAGGGTCACAGGCTGGAGGTGAGTGGGGTGTGGGCGGATCCCCTGTTATTTGGGTGAGGAGCTCCAAAAAACGAAAATGGTTGGAAGGACAGGGGATGGCTTTGATGTATCAAGCCGCATGAAGGGTTTGCAAGGGCAAAAAATCGGGTGTGGCATCATTGCCAACAGAATCCGAACAAGAGTAACAACAATGGCCCCTTGCTTGGGTAACCATGGCCAAATTGCATCCCCAAACACCAGTTTGCTGTTCTCTTCAATGCCCAATGGCCATTTGTTGATGTTGCTGCTGCTGCCGCACGTGCTGCCCTGCTGCTGCGCTTGCTGTCTGCTTGCATGCTGCTGCTGCTGTTGTCGGTCAGGGTTGGCTGGCGATTGCATGCGTTCTGGGGGCACCATGATTTTGTACCGCAGCATTAGTTGCAGTTGGAGGCTGACATGTGGCGGTCAAAGGCTGTGGTTGTTGGTTTGGTAGGCGCGGTGTTGGAGCGCAACTGTTGTAGTCAAAGGCTGATTGGAGGAGGCGAGGGTCGGTGCATGCCTACACTTTAGACACTGTTGGGGGGCGTACCGTGCGCTGTGCGAAAAGTTGGCTGTTCTCCACCACCGGGAGTTCGGTAAGTTCAGAATAATGAAAGGAGGTCATTGAATGGCTGCTGCAGTGGACGGGGCTATAGGGGGCAGAACTTAGGTCCCTGGGACCCATGGCAAGCATCAGATGTTTGAATTTTTGAGTTTTGAATTGATTGTGCATGATTCCGCAGGTGGGTGGTTTTCAGGGTTGTTACCTGGATAATCACCGTAATAATTGGCGCTGTGCGCGCGCTGTGCGAAAACGCCCCCTTGTGGAGCGCACGAGTGGAGCCTCAGGATGCAGTTTAGTTTCGTCCACCTCAGGGCCAATGTAATTGGACATAAAAGGTGGTTTCAGGCGACCGCGCCTTTTGAAGGGCCACCCTTTTGTGGCCTTTCACATCGTCTTGAGGAGAATTGCCCTGAAATGCATTCTGCATCAGGCAGAAGTAGGAGGGTTTGGAGTCCAGATATGACGTTGTTGGCTAACCGACGGTGATTGGGCGGCCAACCCACTGGGTGCTGTTTTACCACAAGAGATAGAAATTCCGGGAGTCCACAAACAGAACGGCGGTCTGAGTAAGGCATCACAGCCAGACATGACCGTGGGGTACAAGGGGCAGGTGGGGTGCATACCAGTAGCCCTGGTCATACACTGTCTAGTGTCAATACGAAAGTGGGCTGGTGTGGGAACGAAATCAGGACACAAAATTCTGAGATCACCACAATGGCAGATTTTTAGCTCCTGCATGATTTCTACCATGGTCTCTGGTCGTAGGTGCTGAGGGAGAAAACGCAAGATTCAAAACCACAATCTTGGGACTTTGGTAATTGTGAGCAGCCCCCCAGTTTTTTCATCAAGCCTGAGCGTCCCCTCTTCCTATTTGCAGTAGGTGACTTACCCCCTTCTTGGTTTGTGGGTGATTAATGCAGGTCTTGAAGAGCTTGGGCTGCCCCACTCCGACTGTTGCTTTCAGTTTGTGCATTAGGCTGTCAATAGTTGTCCAATAATTGGTGAGATTTGTCATCCTCCCGACCACCAAACACAAAGGGAGATTGCGGAGAGGTTCATGGACCCCGGAGCTTGAGTGCAGAGCTGTGGCTGGCCCGGGGGGGGGGGGATTTTCTGCAAGATGTTCGTTGGTTACTGTGCAGTACAACCGGTGTCCTCTGCCATGAGGGAGTGTAAGCGCGTCGGGCATCTTTTTGGGCCCATTCCCAACCCATGACCATTTTTGACTCCCTTCCCGCTTTGCCTCATCCCGTATCCACACGAAACAATCCATCCAATTTGTTGCATTTCATGCAATTTTGCATTCGCAGGCAGGTCCGTCACCCTCCTTATAGACCATGGGACCATGTCCATCCTCATGTTTGGACTGATAAAAGGAACTAAGACATTCGTGAGGGGATGTTCCACGAAAGTTGGCGGGGCTACTGTGCAGTATGTTGGGATCCACTGTGGCAGTGTGGGCAGTTAGTCCTCTCCATTTTGGAGACCCCAAGGCAGCAGGGGTACCAAAGCTATAGTAGGGTGCTGAACAATTAAGGTCGGGTGGGTTGATTGGCACTTGTGGGTGAGAGTGGAACGGCTGTCCCACTCAGAACTGGTGCACAATGCTTCCGTGGCATCCACTTCTCGTTTCTTGTTTACCCTTCGCACCATTGGACCAGACCATCTCCCTAGCATGCTTTGTCTAGGACTGCATGGCTGTGCTTCGCATGTACGTATGTACTCCTTGAAATTGCAGCTGCCGTCTTTGGGCAAGACAATGTATCAGAACCCCCCCCAAAGTTTGTGCTATGGAACAGACTGAATGTGAAGACTGATGCCAGCCAAGTTGTGTTGGGAATGCCGCAATCCATTGGCTGCGAGCTGTCTGCTTCAGTGCTCAGGCAGACTCCTACTACTGGAAGGGCTCGGAAGGTTCTTGAAAATTTTTCAATCCGGGTCACTCCATATGGGAGCTTTCATGCGGTACAATTCAACAAGTGTGGATCAGAGTGGAGGGTGCTCTTATCATTGATGAATCGCAATTTAGGGCCAAGCAGTTTGAAATCACCAAGTATAACACATCAGTGGTGTGCCATGTTAACAGGCAGTTTGTCCATGGTGTTGCTAGTTGGCTGTACTCCCTGCACTAGAGGCCAAGTATTCTGTGCTCCGGCTCCAAGGTTCACCGACCCGAGAGCCGACCCTGGAGCCCTAGTCGGAGCTGTGGTTGGCGCGCGGGGGGGGAGGGTTGTCTGAATCCTTGGCTGACCCATGCGTGCATTGCATCCTGGCGAAGAATGGCTGAGGGCGCTGTGAGTCGACGGAATTTCCCCCGTGCAACCGATTTGGAGCCCGGTGTCTTGCTTACGCCCCCGTCTGCCCCCTACTCTTGTTCAGCGACCACACTATGTCACGCGTGTCATGCTGTGACACGCGCACCTCCCACCAGCGTGTGGCCTTCATCGTGGCGGTCGCCTTCTTCCTCCTGGGTGTTGCCCTCGGCTTCGCCCTTCATTCCCCTGGGCACAACCCACAACTCTACCTCCAGAAGCCCGTGGTGACCCAATTGGGAGGGCCCCGTCCCCTACCCTCCACCGTTCCACTCCGCGGTGCCGTTGTTGCAGGGCCCCGGTGGGGCCGGCCTCCCATCGGAGGTCGCGCTTCTTTGACGGCAGTTCGCGACTCCCGCAATGCCGGGCCGTCGAGCGTCGTGCAGCCGGACGAGCGGCCGTGGGCTGCCTTCGGCCACTCGCAGCCACAAGACATCCCGCCCCAAGTCCGGCCCATCTTGACGTGGACGTGGGGCCTGTGGGGGTCTTGTGTGGCTGCCTGCCTTGGGGCGATGGCCCTATGTACTGTCAAAAGGGCACGCCACACCTCATGGGCCATGAGCGGGGCCATGGGCGAGTTCAGGCATCGTCTGTCTGTCGTCAAAAAGGTCAAGAAGATCACGGACGCCATGGAGCTCGTGTCTGCGTCGCGGCTGCGGCGCGCTCAGGAAGTCGTCACCCGCTCTCGGCCGTTCGCAGAGGCCCTACATGAAGTCTTTGGCGAAGTGTGTTGCTCCCCCCCCACTTCGACGGGACAGGGCAGCTCAGTGGTAGAGCAAGTGGCCGATGAGCAACAGGTCCCTCGTTCGATTCCCGGTACCGCTGAACCTCCGGCATGGCAGGCCACAAACCCCTGAGGCCAGACAGGAGACCGGGATCCCTCCGCCCCCCCCCCCTCCCCACAGCAGCGGAGGCCACCCCCGCATGTCCATGTACAAGGACTGAGTCGGGGGAGCGGATGTCCGCTGTGCCCAATGGAATACACAGGGAGGGAGCAGCTTCATGTGGCCGATGGCACTTGATGTGGCCGATGGCAGGGTTTATTCATCCCCTCCTCACTCTTGCACTGAGACACTGCAAGGGTTACGTAGCCACCCCCCCCCCCCCCCCCATCCACGAGCTCCTCAAAAGGGGAACACGTATGTACACCCAGAAGTACCAACCAGTGTACTCTTTCGGCCTCTATCGCACCCGCACCCCCCACCCCCCACCCCATCCCGCTCTGGGGACCCGATGCAGTGGGCGTTGTGGAGCCATTAACCATCTCCCTGCTTTGGGGACCTTGATGTGGCCGTTCTTGTGTAGCCGTGTTTCCACTCCCCATTGGGGAAGCTGGTACGGCAGGGGTTATGTCCCCCTTCTTCTTATTGCTGACCATGATATTGCAGAGGTTATGTTGCCATGTCTCATTGCTCAGGGGCAGGCTATTGCTTAAGGAGAACAGGTCAGAGGCCCAAAAAAAGTGTGTGCGTAAACCCGGCCTCAAAATTCCGGCCCATATGAGAAACTTCATTTTTTGCCTGGGGAAAATTTTTCTGATGTGGGTGGGTGGGTGGGTGGGTCGGCCGGGGCTGGCCAGGGCCCCAAACAACCCCCCCCCCCCTAGGGGGGGGGTTCCTAAGCAATAGTCTGCTCGGGGGACCTCAGTACCGCAGGGGTGATACAGCCATGTTTTGCCTGCGCCATGGGCAGCCTGATATGGCAGGGGGCATGAAGCCACCAATTTGGTGCCTGCTGCTATTCAGTGGTTGGGTAGTTTTCAGGTCAAGTCAAACTCTAGACTGGAGACGCCAACTGGGCAGTGATGCTGCAGAATGGTGCGCAGTGGGGCTAACACATCACTCTGGCCCACAAAACCTTTCCTGGTCCCAGTCCCCCAGACCCACATGATCAACGGGGCTGACACAAAGACATAGCACTGGCCACTGGGTGTACTACGAGGGCACCCAGCACCCTTTAGGCGCCACCGCTGTCTCGGTCCATTGCTGGGGCTCACTGCACATTGGCTTACTTCCTCATGGTGCACCCCGCACCCTCCAACCCCCGGTCTCCGCCCTCCCCTCTCACCTCTTGCCTTTGCGTTCAGGTGGTCCGCCGCACGTCCGCCATCGATATGGAGAAGTCGCCGCTGCAGGGCCACAGACGCGACGTGCGCAAGGTCACCCTGGTCATCATCGGGGGGGACCGCGGCCTGTGTGGCAGCTTCAACGCGCAGGTCATCAAGAGGGCAACCATCCGCTTCCAGGAGCTGCGTGCGGCCGGCCTCGATGTGAACTGCGTCGTCATCGGCAACCGCGTGGCCAGTTGGTTCGCGCGCCGCCCCGAGAAGTACCCGATGCTGGCGAGTTACGAGTGTGGGTACGCCCCCGCACCTCTGTCCAGGACCTGTCTGAGAACAGGGGGTTGTGTCTGTTCTTGCCCCCCCCCCCCCCCGCCAATGCTGGGCCATCAACCGCCGGCGGTTACAGGCCACACCGTGTCAGCCGCCAGCCGCCGCCAACTGCGCGCTGGCGGCCGCCGACACTAGTGGTCCGGTGCGTTGCATACAGTGCCAGACGGCCATGCCCCCCCCCCCCCCGTGTGTAGCAATGTCATTGGGAGCGAAGACTCTAATGGGACTGAGCATCTACGGTTCGAGAACGCTATTGCCCTGCTGTAGACCCGCTCTATGCTGTTGAATGTGTTTGCGCCCCCCCCCCCCGTGTGTGTATGTGTGTGTGTGTGTGTGTGTGTGTGTGTTCTATCTATGAAAAGATGTGTTGTTGCTTCCACCGTGGGAAAATGGCTCAAGAAACACGCATGTTTGTGTGATCAGTTGTACTCTTCGTGGATAGTGCCCCCCGAACTGACCGTGGACGGCATATGTGGGGCATGGAATTCAGATTTCGAAACTGTGAGTGCACTGGTCCAAGAGTGCACAACCCGGGACTGCCGATACAAATGAATCTGGCAGTGCAATGTGCATGTGTGTGATACACCAATCATGGTGTATTGTGATGTCTGTTTTACCGTATTTGCCACTTCCCCTCCCCATATTTTCTCAATTTTTTTTGTTGATCTGACGTTACCACTCGGAAGGGCGGTGGATGGGTAGAGGTGCACAACAATGGGACCGTAGGAACCCGAACGCCATCACTGAGAGTGGTGTGACCTGATGTGATCACACGTGCGTGTGGCATAGTGCAGACATGGCCTGGTCCGCGCAGTGCCGCCAGGTCCAGTTTGCGTTCCTACAGAGTTGCCATTAATGGACCCAAAACAGATGAGTTTGTGCTGTCAACATGGCAGTGCAGTGCCTCATTTCTTCTTCAGGACTCCGGGAGTGCGGGACTACTGCTGTGTGCCTGCTTCCTGCAGAAAGGCCCTTATTGGTGTTGAGCATGCTTTGTCTTGTTTGATGACCAACTGACGAGGAAATTGACATCCGGACTTAGCGTTGTGCTCCTCTGTTTGTTGACAACCGTGTGTGTGTGTGTGTGCGTGTGTGTGTGTGTGTGTGTGTGTGTGTGTGTGTGTGTGTGTGTGTGTGTGTGTGTGTGCTACAAGGACTGCGTGAGTATGCTGGTTGGTACCTCCGCGTGTATGTACGTGTTCGCCTTTTGAGGAGGGAATCCTCCATGCGTGGATGGGGGGGTGGGTTGTCCACCCATTGGGTTGGGGGTGAAGGGGGCGTCTCTGGGGGCCATTTCTCGGCGGATTGCCGGAGGACGGAGGGGACGGGGCAGGACCGGGAAGGCGGCCGGGACAGAGGGGGTGGGCAGGCGAGGAAGACCCGGCACTTCCGGAGGTGGGTCCGGGTGCGGCCCGGAAGAGCTACTGGGGGCCTGACTAAGAAATGATCATAGGGGCTTGACTGCGGTAGGACAGAGGACAGGGACGAGGGCAAAGTGCATTGGGCGTCGGAGACGATGGAGGGGAGAGCGATGGGTGGTGATTCAGGCCCAGGATACGACACAGTGCCCCACAAGGGGGCAAAGGCATTGCATGGCACAAGGGCAGGGCATGGTGTAGGGGGCCACGTGGGGGGGATTCGCAGAAAAGTTTTTGTACCCCCCTCCCCCCCCTGGGGGTACCGCCTGGAAAAAAAAAGGTACTGCACTTGTTAGGAAATTTTTTTCGCAGCAGAACCCAGGGAAGTGCCCGACCATCGACGCCAAAGGCACCATAAGAAAAATTTCATTGATGCGGCAGAGGGTGAAAAAATGGTTTTTCACCCCATGTGTCTATACTCAAATTACTCAGACTTTTCAGGAGAATCCAATATTGGATGAAAAACATATTGGACCAAATATCAATACCATCCCTGAGCAGAGGGTTGTCATAGTTGGCTTGTACCTTAGTGGAAAAGCAGTGGCGCTACATTTGCAACATCGTGGGTTCAAATCGTGCTGTGGGCAATGTGTAGGGAGGAACTCCAACATGGGTTGGGACACAAAGGCAAACTGTTTCCCCCCATTTTTTCTGCTGTACGGTGCTTTGATTTTATCCCCTTTTTGGGGGACCCCCGAGAACGCAGGGGTTACGTAGCAATTCAGCCCACTTTTGGGCCCCCGAGAGAGCAGGGGTTATGCAACCACAGAGAGGGGCATCCTGAAAAAAGGCATGGTTCAGCCCGGATGGGGCGCCACTGGCAAGGTGCCTTTAAACACAAATACCACCCATGTCGGCTAAAATATCAATGGAGACATCCTATTTGCACCTTCCAAATTCAAAGGAGTGGGATAGATTTCAAGAAATCTCAGTTTTTTGGGCCCGGAAAAATTTTTGCTTAAAATTTTTTTGTACCCCCCTCTCCCGGGGTACCCCCCGAAAAACAAAATGCCACAGTGGTACCAGGAATTTTTTTTCTACCGGCCCCCTGGGCATGGCAGGGGGGCACAAGATCACAGGCTGAGCGGCTCAGGGGCACACAACACAGACACTGAGAGGCACAGACGCACGCGACGCACACAGGCCGAAGGGCACAGGGGCGCAGTGGCCGAGACCTTGGGGGGGGGGGGGGGGGGCACAGGGGCGCACGAGCACAGGGGCATAGGAAGATAGTGGGAATGTACCACCACTGCAGTGTTCCAGCTGCTGCGGTCACGCACGCTGTGCCTCTGTTTAGGGCTGAACATGCGTGTCTGGTGGCACGCAAGTCTTTAGTCTTGTGCCAGGGTGCAGTGTGTGGCATGATTTTGGTCCCGGGCCCTCAGGAGTTGTTGTGTTCCGCTTACGTGTTTGCAACGCTCTGTGGTCCAGGGCAGCACGCACCAGGGGAGGGGGAACAAAGGTTGGCGACCAGGAGGTGGGGTGGGGGGGGGGTCGTTGGAGCCCCCTGAAGGAGGGGGTGGGGTGGGGGGGGTCTGGGAAACGGGCTCGGGTGTCAGGGCAGTCGTTGCAACTGAAGGATTTGGGCGCCGAAGGTGCCAGAAGAAAAGTTTCTTTGAAAAAGGTTTCCCCAACACATGTACAGAAATGATCAGCGCGACGTGGGGATCATATATCCCTCCCCCCCCCACCCCAAAGAACCCGGAAGCCCATGCCCCCTTTGGGTGGTCGGTGCGGTCCCCGTCGTCTGAGCCCTAAAGGATTGGGGCTGGGAGCTGAGAAAGGGGTTTCAATGACCCCCCTCCCCCCGCACAAACCTTTTCTCCTCCACCCCCGTCTGTTGCAGGATTCATTCTGGTTCCAGCCAGTTGAGTGGGCTCAGCGGCGCACTCAGCACTCAGCGTTTGGGCCCCCAGTGACTTCAGTGTGCAGTGGATGTAGGGACAGATGATCTGGACTTTGTGCCTGGACACTGGGCATCAGGGAAGGGTGGGCTACCATGACGAGTCAATCTGTGTCTGTGGCTTGCTGGACCAGGCTGCATGCGTCACGGCTGGAAGCGCATGAGGGCAGGCTGCAGGACGGCAGGTACTGCGACGAGTACGCTTTGTAGCCCTCGGGGGGGGGGGGTGCTGTATTGGGTGCGGCTCAGGTGATGATATGCTCCCTTGGCATGCCTTCAGTGTTGGGGCACATAGGCACGGGCACACAGAGAGGTATGGGGGCACAGGGGTATGGGGTACGGGGGCACAGACGTGCAGCTGGCACCCTTTTGCCCCAGTGCACAGAGGCTCAGGGGCGCGCAGGCGCACTGGGGTGCCCCTGATGTCGGGAGAGGGATGGGGGGGGGTTCCCCTTGAGTTGCTCCTAGTGTGTGTGTGTGTGGTACCTGCAACCATCCTCTAGGTGGAACAGGTGTGTGGGTACTTGTGTGGTGCTTGGGCAATGACACAAACCTTCTATCGCACACTATTTGTGATGCTTGTCAGTACACCAACCATTCTTCATGGCATGGGGTTGTGTAGCCATGTTAATTTGTTCTGGGGTTATGTAGCCATATTTATTTCTCCCCGCACACAAAGAAATTTCCCACTTCGTCATGCTGTCAAGTGTGGCTGCAGGTGGTCAAGGATCTCTCGTAGACCTGTGGCCTGTTCTAATGCTCTCGCACCGGTTTCCTCTGACACTTCACACACCAAAACCCACGCAACACCTCCCTATCATCCGTCGGTCCATCTCCACAGGGCAGCAACCACAAAATCTGGGATAAGGAGGGCACAACTGTGCTGCCCCTGAGAAATGACGCCCAGCCCCTCCCTTCATGCTTGAAAACGACGTGCTCCCATGTGGATGAATTTGTTTACAATATCTCCCTGTTTGTGCACCGTTGTCCCCCCGTGAGGTGAGTTTTTGGGGGGGGGCACGGGGGGCTTGGTGGCCATGAAGGCAAAATAGCAATTCTGATGTGCACAGGTAGGGTAGGGTGCACATCATAAACAAGTTCCCATAGGGGGCGTTTTGCACGCTGCGCGCGCGCTGTGCACAAAGTTTGTACAAGAACATACCTAACCAACATAGCAGTGTTTAGTACCAATGACAATTAGCCTTGTTGTGCATTTATATGAGTTCCTTGCATGCCTAGCCCTCATTTCTGTTGCATTCGTGTGTGTTGTTGTGCATGTCACTCTGAAAGGGTACCCGATTCGGTGCTATGGTGATACATTCGGGTACCGTGTTCGGGGGCCTCCATTACTCTGCTGTCTCTCAGTCCTTCATGTCCACATCCATGGAAAGGGACGGCTGCGTGCGGTCCCCTTCACCGCCACCCTCTCCTAGGCAGCCCACCCTTAGTCTCCTCGCATCACCAGAGGCTAAGCGGCGCAATCCCCCGCCATCGCGGCGACCGAATACACCGTCTACGTCGGTGTCATAGCCACAGTCGGCACGGTCCCCCTCCGCCTTGGGAGCGTTTCCCTTCTTCCATTTGGCGCGATGAGGAAGCACCTCCTTTGGAGCCCGACTCGGATGATACGTATTTATGCCAATTCTGTGCACACAAGGAGACTTTAGAGTGCTGCCAATGCCATCTGTTTTTGTGCAATAAATGCATGGATGATCACTCGTGTGACTTGCCAGATGATGAGCCGTAAATCTATTGTACTGTTTCTTACATTCCGACATTGAGAAAAACTGCGTATTTCGAATAATTTCACTTCAGATGTGTTTATTGTGCATGTGCTTCTCATTCTGTTGTAAGGTGCCGTTGAGGATGCAATGTGGGGCCTTGGGTGGCTTGGGGAGGGGGGTTGAGGTGAAACATCAGATTGTGCAACATTGTGGTGCTCTAGAATGGTATATAAAGACAAAACTATTAGCATTAGTAACAAAAAACCCCAATTTCCCCCTGCAATAGCCGCGCTGTGCGCGCGCTGTGCAGTAACGCCCCCATAGGTTCAGTAAAGACTGTCAAAAGCAGTTTGCAGCCAAAGCTGTGCACACCTGGCACACAGCAAACAAATCGTGCCATGCTAGGGAAGCCCGATGGACAGCATAGGTGCACAGACGCACCGGCGCACACGGGTGCATGGGCGCGGACGCTCAGCGGCTCCGGCTTCACCCTCCCGCCGCAGGCGTTTTGTGCGCCAAGCGCCAGAGGTTGTCGACCAATTCGTCACGTCGTATTTGTCTGGGAACACCGACGCCATTGAGGTCATGTATACGCGCTTCTTCTCGTTCTCGCGGAACACTGCAGCGACGCGGTCGCTACTGCCCTTCGAGCCCCACGAAGCCACACACGACATGGACGAGGTCTGGCACTTGCACTCCAAAGAAGGCAAGTTTGCCGTGACCACTCAGCCCGAGCCGGAGCACCACAGCCCCAAGTACGTGGACTACAATCTGGCGTTCGATCAGGAGCCGGAGGAAATCATGGATCAGATGATTCCCCTGTACCTGAATTCGCAGGTGTGCCTAGGGTTTCCCATCAACCAGCCTGTCATTGGTTTTGTTGTGCACGCCCCTCGTGGGCTGAGCACTGGACATTGACAGTGTGCATTTTTCAAGGCACGTGTCTTTCTTACCCCCCCCCCCCCCGCCCCCCCCCCAAATAAGAACTAGCTCTTAAGGTTGGTACAGCCGGTGGTCTGTCTTGGTGGGGGGTCCTATGTTTTAGGGATGCAGAAGACTATTGCAATGTTGTTCCCCATCTTTGGCCTATTGCTTGTCAGGGTCCTGGGCGGGGCGGGTGAAAATTTTACTTCGGGGGGAGGGGGGCCCTTGGAGCCCCCGCAAATTTGGGGGGGGTGGTCGTTGCGGAAAGGGGCTCCAAGGGCCACACGCTTGTTTCCTCAATACAAATGCCTGAAAGCTTGCCTCCAGCAATTTCAAGGGGGGATGGGGGGGCAGTGCATGTTCACAGGGCACAATCCCCCCTCCCCCCGTTCCGGTCGCCGGAAGTGCCGGAACGTTTTGCCAGAACGTTGTGATTCTGTGAGGCTCTTCAGTGAAAACGCTTGCCTTTGGTGTCTTGCTCTTGTTGCATGGGGGCCTTTTACTTGGGGGGGGGGGGGGGTTGTGGAGATTTGGAATATGCATGAAAGACATGGAAAAAAGAGAGCCAGCCCTCGGAGCCCCCTCCAGGGGGGGAGGGGGTTGGAAAATGGGCTCCAAGGGCCCCCCGTCCCCCCAAATAAAATTTTTGGGAGCCTGGTTCTTAACTTTGGTACACTCTGTGGAAATCCCTGGGTGGTGCTTTAGTTTGAGCCCAGTTATAATTTTTTTTTGGAGGGGGTTTACTGCCCCCTCAGTTCCGGGTACAAGTCACAGTTTTGTATTCCCATCGGCCTGCCCCTTACTGTTCTTTCGAGCCATGGATCAGGGGCAGCACTTGCTTCCTTGCCAGGGAACATGCCCCGGCGCTTACGCAGCTCAGTGCCCTCTTTCCCTTCGCCTGACACACACTGTGCAATCGGGGCCTTACGTGAGTCGTTGGAAAGCCGTTGGCCGAGCAGTGCTTTGCCGGCGAAGACAACACAATGTTTAACGTTCCATTAAGTGCTGGGCCCTGCGCTTTGAACGCCATGGCAATCGCTGCGACAGTGCGCAGCAGACTGTTGGAAGAATTCAGGCGAGAGAGCGCATGACTGCAATGTTTTCGGACCGTCTCGTCGTTTTCTCCGCTGAAGTCCTTCTGGGGCCCGTGCACCACGTGGCCTTGTGCACCGTTCTGTGCATTGGGGTACAGTGTTACGCTTCACCTTTATGCCTTTGCACCCACAAATGTTTGGTTGTTGAGGTGCTCAAGCCGCTGCCAATGAAACTGTAGTTACCCCGCTTTGCCTGCGGGGTAAAGCTGGCGTGTTTCTGTCCCAGTGGTAATATCGATAATGTGCATACGATGCGACTCTTTGCCCCTTTACGGCCTCTCCGACGACCCCTCGGTACACTCGATGTTCGACTGTTGTGCGCAGTGCAATGTTTGCGTGCGGAGGCGTCGGGTTGCATCGATGCAAAGTGTCTGCAATGGCAACAGAAAAGGGGACTCACTGGACTGAAGGTCGGGGGTCTCCTGAGATGGATGTACGACCCATGCCACTGCATTTCAGGTCGGTTTATTTATGGCGTGGATGTCTCTCATTGGTACATGGGATGTTTGCACACTGGGCTTCTTTCTTGGAGGTAAGGGTGGCCTGCATCTTGGTCCTCCTCTTGAGTCTAGCACATATAGTCCAGCACATATTGTGCAAATCCCTTAGGGAAAGTCCCACGCAGGAAAGTAGCAGCAACAGCATCTGACCCCTTTCATGAGCGCAGTTGAGTGTAGTTTCTTGGAATTGGATACCACCCACGCCAAGCGTGTGCATCTGGGATCTGGCAAATGCATCGGCGTGGTCCACCGCCCGGCGTGCTGTTGGATATGCGGCCTGCGACATGGGGCCTTCGGGGTGCAGGCCCTACTGCTGCGTCCCATTTCTTAATCAGATGGTGAGAACTGTGGAAGAGTCCATAGCCTCCGAGATGGCCATCAGGATGCAGAGCATGAAGCAGGCCTCGGAAAACGCCGGCAAATTGGGCCATGACTTGGCTTTGCAGTATAATCGGCAGCGGCAGGACATGATCACTTCGGCTTTGATCGAGTCTCTGGTCCACGCTGAGGATTACTGAGTGACAAATGAACATCGAGCTGAGATACAATGAGTAAAGCGCCCCTGAGACTGAGGAGTGAACCGTGCCAGCGCTGTTTCGATGCAAAGTAACTGTGCCACGTGTTCTCCGTTGCCCTATGCTTTTCGCCATGTGCCATGCGTTTGGAAACGGCTGTGGTGTTCACTGCCCTGAAAGTCGGCGAATACACAGGCGAACATGGGAGGACAATGACTGGGGGCTTGCATTGAGATTGCGATGAATGGGGATTGCATTGAGGGTGATGGGTGTGGGGATTGCTTGAGGGTGTGAATTGCGATTGCATTGAGGGTCCCACCCCCCCCCCGGCCCCTTTTGCGAGAACAACGCTCAGAGCAACAGTATGCGCTGTTTCTGCGACTCCTTCTCCTTTTTGTGGTTGTCCGTGAAAGCCAAGAATTTTTCATGATTTAGGGCTGGTGATGCTATTTTCAAGGATACTCATTGCTGTCCTGCCAGCCATTTTCACCCCTTCTTGTTTTTTGGGGTTGGAGATCAGGGAATCACCTGACAACTCGTACATTCAGGACGCAACGGTCACTGCTTGTATCTTCTTGCGGCGCGCGCGAACAACGCCCTTGTCAGAGCAACACTACGTGTTGTTTCCGTCAAATTCAGGGTTTTTACTGTTGTTCTCGCAAAGGGGGGCGGGGGCAGCACGAATGGGGGTGGTATGAACGGGGATTGAATTGGCGGTGACGTGAATTGTGTATTGAGGCTGCTGCGAACTGGGACGGGCTGTGAATGACATGCGGTTGCAGAGATCTTAAGAGCAGATTTTCAATGGGGCCTCGGAGCTCAGGTGCATGTCCACATATATGTCGCATCTGAGCTGTCCCCGTGGCCTTAGCGGGCCTTTGAACATGTGCCATAGGACTCTACAAGGGCTGTTCTCAGAGGGGTCCCTGTGCCCGAGGGGCGTTGGAACGCAAGGCGTGCAGCGCAGGCCATACAGTGACATACCACTGTGGCCGGTGGGCCCATTCCAGGGCGAAGAGAAGGGCGAAGGGGGGCTGAGCAGCCGTAGCAGCCAAAGGCCATAACTCCCGTCCCTATGGCCATGTGGAGCCCTGTGCCCGTGGCCACTCCAAACTAATCTCCACGGACAGTGGTTCGCTTTCCCTATGGCCATGTGGAGCCCTGTGCCCGTGGCCACTCCAAACTAATCTCCACGGACAGTGGTTCGCTTTGTCATACACCCCTGCCCTGAAACCGTGTTTTTTGAGCGCGCGTGCAGCATGCTTCAGTGGGTTCTCTTGTACACGGTGGTCAGCGTTGCGCGACCTGTCGACCAATTGGTCTACACAGGTGTCTGTCAGTGTACCAGCAAACTCAGACAACACTGATCTTGGTATGTTAAACGATGTCAGTGGTTTTACAGCATTGTACAGACCAGCAAAAATTGATGATGATGTGGTCCGCCAATCAGGCAGACTTGCATTCTTCATATTTTGATGCCAGACTGACATGTCTGGTATCACATCAGTCAAACCAGGATACTTCACTGTAAAATCACGAATATACACATGGCCTCTAGATCTAGGGAGAGAGGGGTCACGCTGTGAACATTGGCACTCGGCCCCAGCCATCGCTATTACATCAGCTGTTCCACAGTGGTACTGCTGGTTGCACAACAGCTGTCCCACCGTGCTTGTTTTCTGTGATACAACCGATACGGCCGACTGCAAGTACACACGCAGTGGGTCGGGTACTGTGAGTGCCGGGATGACCGTATTACATATCTCATGTACGGCGGCCTTCCCTTCGCGTGTGAGCAGTGGTATCTTCATTGGGAGGGAGTAGGGCAGTTGCAGCTTGAATCTCTGCAGCAGTTTGGGCTCTGCTTTCCTGAAAAAATTCCGGAAATCTGTTGGGGGCAGTACAGTGCGTGCAACTGTGAGCAGATGTAGGTATTCGGACAGCGGCAGGTTATGACGTCTGGAGTGTAGCAGCTGGTGTACCTGTTGTTTCACGCATTTGACCGTGGTTTCTTTGGACAGTGGCTTCCATGCGGACCTGCGCAGGATCCATTGCCATGGTTTCTGTCGTGCATCTTTCGGCTTGATTGTGTTGAGTAGACTGGCCACGCCAAATTTCCTCATCCAATACATTTCTGCGGAATCGGCCTCACGCGGTGACACAAACTGTAATGGAGTCATGACGAAATTGTGTGGCCCGTGTCGGTGCATATGTTTGTATACATTTCTCGGTGCCAAGTGGTTGTTTGACGTGTGGAGGAGTGCATGGATGTTTTTGTAGTCTAGTGCGCATCGTATGTGTTCCATACCTCGTTTGTGTAGTGTGCGTGCGTTACACTTTGCTCCTGTCTGTCCAATGTAACACAATCCACTGGTTGTTGACCACAGAATATATATCCACGTACCCTCTTGGAACACGGATACCCTGGGTGTGACTTTGCGCATATGGTGTATCTTGCGCACCCATGAGTGAGGTGACAAATGCAGATTACGGTTCACCTCGTCCCATGATTTACCCACGGTGGTCCATTGTTTGTGTGGTTGTGACCACCATTTTGGACGCTTATTCGCTTGCAACTTGCACTCCGGGTTGAGTGCCGCGTGTCGTGCACGGGCCTGGCTTGCTGCGAAAGCTACAAACGCCTGGCCTTGTGGTGGGGATGGGGTGGTAACTGATGACAGGTCCTGCCTGTGGACGTGTGCTCCAACTTGTTTAAGTTGTTGTCCGAGCGTGGCTACCACGCACAATGCGTCAATGGGACGTGTTTGTCGCATCAGTTCGCTTTCGTATATCCATACCCGAACTTTGGAGTCATCGTCAGGCAAACGGATACGTGCAGCAGGGTGCAGGGCTGTCGCTTGGAATTCGGAACTCGCTGTGTGTAGTCGTGCGTTTCGCGCATGCGCTGTTTGTGTGAGCAGACGTACAGCCTCGTGTGCAGAGGTGGGGAGAATGAACACTCCTCGTATCGCATCATTCATACAATTTTTGGCAAAGCACTCATCACAAATACAGGGGCGTGGAACTAAATATTTTCTGCACACAAGTGTATGCATGCATGCAATGGACAATCACAAACTTCTTGTCACGGAGCCATTTGGGGGCATATATGTGTACACAATGCACAGCAACACCAAACCGTCTTGGATTCTCTACCGTCTCTGCGTCAACGGAGGCTCTGGTTACCACGACTCAAGAGCAAAGTAGTGGAGAAAGTAGTGGAGAATCTGTTGTCCATGGTACAGCAAAAGTGACATGGGCAAAGTTTATTGATATTTGCAAGGAGAAGAGCATTGGTGCGTACCGCGGTAGAGTCACCAAGCTGAAAGAGGAATTGGTGAACAACGTAGATGGGGTACATTTGTCGACAAGAAAGGTGCAGCTTGATTCATGGCGAGCTGTCGCTTTGTACCTACAATTAGCAAACCGAGACAGATTGCATCTACCTGGTGATTACCCACGTTACCTGGTGCGTTTATTGACAGGGCGAAGGTTGATGCGTATGAGCTGCTCGGTTGTGTGAGCATTTGCCTAACTTTGCCCTTTACACGCCAGCCCCATCGCTTGGATTCGATACTGCGGGTTGGGCAGTACATTGGGAAGGAGAATCCCAATCAGTTGCACCTACACATAGACCGTTGGGACTCGTAGAAGTCTTAAAGGCAGCAAGGGATGGCGAACTGGATGGACATCGTTACCGCATTGTACATTACCCCGATTGGGGTTGTTTGGGAGAGCTACTTACATTGGAGCAACCGGGACATCCCAATGCTTGTGTGTGTCCGGTGCCCGGGGAAGACTGGAAACTCTTCGGATACAATCCTCAACCAGAGCGGCCCTTGAGTTTCTTTCCCACCCCTCTAGCGGACTACTTCCAGATCTTTGAGTCGGACCTTGATGTGGGGTACGATGTGTCACATTGTACAAAGGAGGTTGTGGTCAATATGGGCTTACATGGCATAGATCTTTGGTTACAAGACCAACATGCCAAGCACCCGGGCTAGTGCCCGCGGGAATGATATGCAATATTCAGAGCGATATGCAAGAAGCACACCAAAGAGTCGCCGTATGTGCCACCACTAGAGCGTGGGCCGGGCAGCCATCCAAATCGATGGAAGCCGCGATGTTTTGTCATTCGGGATTTGTTGAGAAACCCCGTGTTTTGGCAAGAGGTCTATGAACTACTGCCAAAACAGGCTGATGGGCTGGAGGTTACCTCCGTCACTCCGCAACGTAGGTCCGTTCAGCAGGAGCCACTACAGTTCTACCTACGTGAACTGAGGAGACTTGCCCTACAGTTAATGGCCACGGCACCAAAACGTGTCAAGGCACGAGACCGTGATTACCGGCGATTGGACGAGCTACTCTCGGTATTGCATCTTCCGGAAGAGCGGTTGACGGTGCAATGCCATTATTTCTTGGCTCATTATCAAGCACGCTTGTTGAAGCACGGCAATCTACAGGTTGTTAGCATAATTGTAGACCCCGTCCTCCCGTTGCGGCAATACACAACCTATTATACATTATACCTCTTATACCTTCTCTACGCTCCCTAGGTGCTGTCAAGCGAAGGTGGTGAACACACTCACCAGGACGTCAAGGGCGTGGTTAGCATGCGGCGGAGTAAACCCCGTTGGAAATGTCCTATCGCATTGCAAGTGCTTCTCGAGGTTTAAGCCTTGAAGCTAGCATTTTGGGCGGAGGCACGGTTGGTGCCCATGAACTGCAACCCGGGCAGAAAGATAATAACTCTACCTACGTACGTATGCACATGCCACAATATCTTGATCTTTGAACTCATTATAATTTGTGCTTGCTTCTGTTTGGTGCAGTGTGTCAATGCATGGGAAGGGTAACAATTTTCAGTGGTTCCTTTGCACGCCGACGGCATGTCTCCTTAGTGAAGATAATACAATCATGCCTATTGCAGAACTCAGAACTCATTTTAGGCTTGCTTCTGTTTGGTACAGTGTGTCAATGCATGGGAAGGGTAACAATTTTCAGTGGTTCCTTTGCATACCGATGTCTTCTTAGTGAAGATAATACCATCACACCTATTGCAGACGCGTACTTCCTATCAGAGGCAGCACAGTGTCAGAAATACACACTCAGTGACCTCGTAGATCATGTGGACCCGAAACACACAGCGGCCCAGCAAGTTGTTACTATTGGGGCGTTTTGTTACCCCATGGTGGGTCATTTAAGGGAGAAGGACACACCTTACAACCCATACAAACGCAGCTTATATCCGTGGCAAGGGCCCGAGGATATCGGCAGATATCCGTGGCATATGCCCGGGATACAGCAGCCACGGATATCTGCCGATATCCTGGGCATATGCCACGGATATCTGCCGATATCCCGGGCATATGCCACGGATATCTGTTGGTGTTCAAGTCAAAATTCTCTGGGTACATCACCGCAAAGACAAGGAATTTAAAGGGGTTGAAAAAGCCGCCGAGATTCTTGCACGTTACCAAAAGCCTAAGGAGCTCGAGGTGCCTCACGAGGAAATTTGTAAGGAGCCAAAAGCGGAGCCTTGCGTTGTCCATGCTAGTCCTCTTAAAGCTGTTAAAGCTGAGACTGTGGTTGTTCTTGGTAGTCCTATCAAGGCGGAGCCTTGTGCTAACAACCCAATCGTGCACACAGCGTCTCCAAAGCACGAGGTCATTGATCTCACAGCGGAGGAGGACTATGCTACTTTTCCCTTGACACAATTAAGCGAAAAGGAGAACATGGTATATGAGCGTGAGATGTATCGTTCGTGTGCATGGGTAGCCCAAGCCACACCTGCAAAGGCCCCCACAAGCCAAGATCTCACAGGCATCCCATCTCCTTTTGACTCTGCTAGGTTTGATGGGCCACCCACGAAGGTTCGCAAAGTTCAGGTGAAAGAGGAAAAGCAACAATGCTATTGTTGTGACTATCCCATTACGAAGAATGCTGCATCTGGGACTTGTGATGTTTGTCATGCTATTTACCACTTGTCATGTGCCAAGCTTCGGTTTCCTCCAAAGCATGGATCGTGGGCATGTGAGACATGTATGACCGAAATGATTGGTTCCCAGTAATTGGCACCATGACCTCATGATACGTTCTTTTCATACATATTGGCATCACATTTTCGCATCGATAGAGAGCACATTGTGTAGTGCTCCAACTTGGACATCTACATACAGATTGGCATCACATTTTTGCATCGATAGAGAGCACATTGTGTAGAGCTCCAACTTGGACGTCTATCCACAAAACTTTCCAAAATTGTTGGCGTCCTCAATTGTTGTGTTGTGCATGGCTCAAGTATGCAATGAGGGAAAGGGAAGGGTTGGGCGCATCTATCCCGTGGCATATGCCACGGATATCTGCCGATATCCTCGGGCCCTGATGCCACGGATATAAGAATTGTGCCTAATGCCACGGATATCTGCTTGTATCCCGTGGCATAGGCACAATTATTGTATAGTATGCGCTCACGTACAAGGGGGATTCCTTTTTGTTTTTTCTGACAGGCAGTGCCAAGGGAGTGTGGCTCTGACCATTACAGCATTTGCAAATCTAATGATGGCGTGTGTGCAAATACAGTTGTTTTGAGCCTTTCTTTGCACCCTCCGGTTCATATTCTTGAGTAAAGAGCATGCACGGGCACAAATTGTTCATTGTCTAGCCTCACCTAGCACTAGTGAACAACTTGAAATCACACACACGGGCAGCGATAGCACTTTAATCAACATTTATGTGTTCAAAAGTGCAAATGTAGCTGTTTTGGGCCTTTTTTGGCACCCTCCGGGCCCTAACCTTGAGTAAAGAGCATGCAGGGTCACAAATTGTTGCTTGCCAAGCCTCACCTAGCACTCGGGACACATTTCATCAACTTGAAATCACACGAAAGCGCGACCGTATCACTTTAATCAACATTTGTGTGTTCAAAAGTGCAAATATAGCTGTTTTGGGCCTTCTTTTGCACCATCCGGACCGTAACCTTGAGTAAAGGGCATGCACGGGCACAAATCATTGCTTGCCAAGCCTCACCTAGCACTAGGGACACATTTCATCAATTTGAAATCACACGAAAGCGCGACCGTATCAGTTTAATCAACATTATTGTGTTCAAAAGTGCAAATATAGCTGCTTGGGGCCTTTTTTGGCACCCTCCAGGCCATAACCTTGAGTAAAGGGCATGCACGGTCACAAATTGTTGCTTGCCAAGCCTCACGTAGCACAGGGGACAAACGTGATCAATTTGAAATCACACGAAAGCACGACCGTATCACTTTAATCAACATTTATGTGTTCAAAAGTGCAAATATAGCTGTTTTGGGCGTTTTTTGGCACCCTCCGGATTATTATCTTGGGTAAAGGGCATGCACGGGCACAAATCATTGCTTGCCAAGCCTCACCTAGCACTAGGGACACATTTCATCAATTTGAAATCACACGAAAGCGCGACCGTATCACTTTAATCAACATTATTGTGTTCAAAAGTGCAAATATAGCTGTTTGGGGCCTTTTTTGGCACCCTCCGGGCCATAACCTTGAGTAAAGGGCATGCACGGGCACAAATCATTGCTTGCCAAGCCTCACGTAGCACAGCCGACAAACGTGATCAATTTGAAATCACATGAAAGCACGGCCGTATCACTTTAATCAACATTTATGTGTTCAAAAGTGCAAATATAGCTGTTTTGGGCGTTTTTTGGCACCCTCCGGATTATTATCTTGGGTAAAGGGCAGGCACGGGCACAAATCATTGCTTGCCTAGCCTCACAGGGCACTAGGGACAAAATTGATCAATTTGAAATCTCGTGACACCACAAGGACATCATCGAAATGACCGTTTATGGCCCAAAAGTGGCAAAAATGGGCAAAAATGGTCGTATTTTGGGTTTATCTGGACATCCGGTAAACCAATCGACGTGATTTCAATACAGCAACTAGATAACGTCATATGTTACCGATTGCGCTATCTAAATCGGGGTAGATGCGCACAGATTTGGCACAAATCACCAAAACCTCGGCAAAATTGGGTTGCGGCGGGCCGTAAATCGCGATCGCGGCAGTTTTTGGACGGTTCAGTTACGGGATTCCGGTACCTCATAAAATCCTAGGTGGTAGCGCTGTGTTCTCTTGCTTTCTTACAGGTGGGTCAATAGGACCCGTGACTCCTTCAACAGCAACACCAAGTAACGTGTGTAGGTGTTAGGGTCAGCAGGCCTGGCAGGAGTTGAGTGCAGGTGATGAGTGCTCACCCTGCCTTCGAAGGCCGGTGCTGGCGTTAGTGAGTGTAGTGTAGTGGTGTCTCCTGTCCCGCGTGCTTTTCCACGTGGGCAGGGGAGTGCGTTAGCTTTTGGCCTTTAGCAAAAATGGGCGTTTTGTATGCCCTTAGCACACTTGGCCACCCCTCCCCTCTAGTAGGTAGGGCTTTTGCCGTCTTCCCCCAAGGATAGGCGCCAGCACAGAAATTGGGCGCCATAGGAGTGGTATTAGTAACTGACTAGGACCTTCGGTCCGACATCAGCGAAGCCCGTTGATTCGCGAGCCACGCCCGGGAGTGAAGTGAGACACACACAGACATACGTAGCACACTTAGGGGTAAGGTAAACCCTGTAAGGAAGGGTAGAACCCCATGCATCTGGACCAGTCAGAGGTCCTAACTGTGGGCTCGCTTGTCCCCAAGGAGGGAAGGCACACCTTGCCTCATAACACCTTGCTTGTCATTCCCCCCTGGTGTAGTAAGCCACCGTTCTTCGTTGGCTCCCCAAGGTCATTACATCACGGCAGTCCCCATGCAACACATGGTCAACAAGGCATACACTCGCTGGGTGGCTGCAAACCTGATAAGCGGCCACCTGGTCCACGCTGGAAACCATAGGCATGGGACTGCAGGGCACAGATAGGGTCAGTGCAGTGCTCAGTAAGCAGTGGTCTGTGAAAAACCAATGGCCTTCGGCCAGGGAGTGGTTGTCACGGGGGGCTAACGGTCCTGTCCTGCGATGCAATGCGGGGCAACTGTGACAACTGCTCTTACACCCATACACAGGCACGTCTGCACAAGAGTGCTCACTGCACCTGTGAGGTTAGAACACAGTCAGTAGACTGACACAGGGAAATTAGTTTTTCTTTTTACGCTGGTACATAGTCTCAGCACGGGTTAGTAGCTGCCCCTCGTTGTTCTCAACGAGGTAGGAGCGGAAGATGGGGTTGATACTCCCATCTGGTTGTATGAAGGCTGACATAGGTTCCCAGGTCGCCTCAGATAACCCATAGCCATCCCACAGGGTTAGGAATTTTCAGCCCTGTTTATACTCGTGGCGAGCAATACCTGCAACCACGTAGTAACCATCGACTGCCATCTCATCGGCAGTCATCTCTTCGAGTTCGTCTGCCTTCTCTGGACTGGCAGCATTCTCTAGGTCTATACGCTCGACCTCACTGTCGCTGAGGCGCCACTCATCCTAGGACAAATCGTCAGGGGAGTGATAGTGCCTCAACTGTTTAGGTGCACATAGCAGTTCACTACCTAGACGTGGACTGCACCTGACATGGATCCTGGATCCATCTATCCTGATGATACGATAGGGTCCAAAATAAGGGTCCTGTAGGCAGTTACGTGGCCAGGAGGGTAGGCGTGAATGGTGAACCAAAACAAGGTCACCAACCTTGAAGCTGGCAGGTCGCCGTAGGCGGTTCCGTCGGCTCAGTTCACGGTCACGAATGTGTCTCAGGTTAGTCGCAGCCTAGTTAGCTAGAGACTGCTTGTGTTCCAGCCAATCTCCCACAGGGCTCTTGAAGTCCTCAGGAAAGGGGGTTTTGAAGAACCAAGCAGGTCGTCCTCCATGGAACAGTTCGTGGGGGGTGAAACCCGTAGAGGAGCTCCGCTCTGAGTTCATGGTCAGCACTGCCCAGGGCACTAGGCGTACCCAGTCCTTGGTACGCTCCTGTTTCATCAGGATTCTTAAGTTTTGCTCCACCACACGGTTCTGTCTCTCACAGAGAGGGTTAGACGTGTGGGTATAGGGCACACCTGTGGTTACCTCCACGTTGAGGGCATTTAGCACTCGTTTGTACCACCCAGTGTCACTGCGGATGCGTACATCTTCATCAGAGTGCACCTGCTTAGGTGCTCCATAGGGTTCGAACCATTGTTCGACCAACATTTTCACAGTCTGCTCAATTGTGATTTTCTTATTGCAAGGGAACACACGGGTGAAGCGAGATAGGCCACAGGTGACCACTAGGCAACTATCATAGCCGCCGAAGCGTGGTAGGCCGTGGATGAAATCCACATAGAGAAGGGAGTTAGCACAATAGGGTATGGGTAAGCTGGAAATCAGGCCCCTATCCCTACTGTCGCTCTGCTTGCTGGCATGACAGCCACAAGCATCCACAATGGTCTGCATACGAGACCTCAGTTCAGTCAGGGTTAGACTAGAGTAGAAACACTCACGGAAGAAGTCCACTGAGCGATTAGCGCCAGTGTGACCAGAACTGAGATGGGACCACTGTAGGCACCCATCCAGCCGTGCCTCAGGCACAACAATTCGGTCCTCGTAGAAGAGGTACTGATTGTTTTTATACCACCGGTGCCCGTCAATGACACGGGGTTCGAGACCAGCGCTAAGGGTTTGGAGAATTTCTTTATACTCTGACTGATAGTCGGTTAGACTCCAACCCTCCAGGATTCCAGCAGTGCGCATGGACAGGTCAAGTTGGACATCCATACGCTGGAAAGCCTCTTTGGCGAGCGCCTCAGAGCTCTCACCTATAAGCGCATCGAAGTTATTGCGCGATATATAGTAAGACAGTTCATTTTTTATACCGGGGATATGATGAACTGTCAGCCTGAACTGGCTCAGGCAAGTCCACCACCGCTTTAGTTTTGCTTTCTCTGGTGGTGGGCCCTTCTGAAAAGACTTCACAGGTTCCTGGTCACATAGCCAGACAATAGGGCTAGATCCCAGGAGTCGGGATTGTGACGAAAGCACCAACATACCGGCCAGGAGTTCCTGGTCATAGGTGCTGTAATTGGAACGCGCTTTGTTCCATTTCCAATTCCAGTGTCTCAGCGGCACCAGCCGCCACTCACTGGTAGGATAGTCATGTTTCAACGAGCCATCACGGTTCAGTCCACTAGTACGATAATGGCAGTGGGTTAGTTCAGCTGGGTTAAGCTCTTGCCATTGGTAGATCGTTCCACCCCCCCCCTACATCACTGGCATCAGTGATCAGGACTATCTCGCCCTTAGGGCGGGGCACTCCCAGGCAGTTGGAGGAGGCAATTTTCTTCTTCAACTCCTGGAAACATTCCTCCTCTCTGGCGGTCCACCTCCAGGGAGTAGTTTTCTTGATTAGGTCAGTGAGGGGGGCAGAGGAGTAGGTAAAATTGTGGATGTGACGCCGATAGAAATTACAGGCGCCCACAAAACTCCTCACGTCGTGTAGACCCTTCTTAGGGTCATCGCGAATCTGCATGTCCTGTAAGGGCTGCATCTTTCATCCTCCACACCCCCGCGCCGCTCCCGAGTTGCGCCCCGCATTTGCAGGAAGGATCCCCCTCCAGGACCGCTGCCGGTCGGTGCCCATCCGATAGCGGGTAGTGCTTCGCCATCGGAGTCTGATCGGCATCTGACGGCAGGTACTGGTCACCTGGTGGGATCAGGCGGGTTGCGAATGGTGAGGCAACAGCGCTGTTGGTTTGGTTGGGCGGTTTGTTGGCGCGTCGGATCCCCCGCTTTGATCTGGTGGTGCGTCGTCCAGGGATTTGCTGCTCCCGAATCTGTTGCCTGTGGTCTTCACTGCCATTCTTCATTGCTGAAGCTTCGGCCCTCCCGCTTTGCAGCACTTGTTTTGGGCGTCTGCAGGGCTGCGCCCACCCTCATCACCGTGGGGACAACTCCACTGGACACGGTCTGTGACGCACAAACGGACCCTCTTTATTATCGAACCTGTTGATGACTTTGTCAGACCCCTTCCCTAAAGTGCCTGCCAGGGGACTGGGTGTGCCCATTGAACATTTGTGTGTGTGTTGGGGGGGCGGGGGGGCGGAACAAGGCGCATTACGGGACCCGTTAGGAAAGCGTTGTGATGAGGGCCTCCAGAAGCCGTGCCTTTGCGACTGAAGCTGCTTACCCAAAGGGCCCCAGGTCCTGGGAACAGTTTGGAGGTGATGGGCCACTGGGTCACGATTAGAAGGGGAGGGGGCGTTTGCCTTTGCGGGGGAGAGCATTGTGTCGATACCCCAGTTTTGGGGGCACGGGGTGCCCCTGAAGTGTCCACCGCAGTACCACACTTCGTAAGAGAGGGGGAGGCAGTTCACTACCTCTTTGTACGCTGTCGCCGGTCCTGCGGAGTCTGAATGTCTGATATTTGACGGGAGCAGCACTGCCCCCGGGAGTTGGGTCCGCAAATTCTCTTCGGAGGTTTTTTGGTCTTGTTTGGTCACGTTCAGAAATTTTTTTTTGGGGGGGGGCTTAGGACAAACTTGTTTGAGCAGACTTGTGGACGTTGGCGCTCTCTTCAATGACAACCCGAGCGAATGGCAAAACTGATGAATGTGAAGATAAGACTGCCATGTATGAATTTTCGGGCATAATCCTCTGCCATGTGACCCCCCCCCCCCGGTTCTCTTCAGCCTTCCTTCAGTGCAGAAGGCACGTGGAGAGCCATTCGTGAGTAAACCACAACGTATTTACAGGTGTGATCACCAGGGGAGCAATATTCAGGTGCCCCCCAGCTGCAGAACTGATGTGAGTGACGACGAGTCACTTTCTGCCGCCTTTTCTTTTGGGTTGTTCTTGTGGGGGTCCCAGAGTTGGGACTGATTGTCAATAGGAAAGGGCGGCCGCTTCGTCCCTCCCACTTCCTACCCAGTCCCATGCAGCACTGGCCCTCGCCAGCGCCAAAGATTGCGGTGGAAAACGACTACCACAAGCTGAACGCGGCCGTCTGGGGGCGAGGGAACCTGCAGCCATGGCTTGACGCGCTGTGCCCGACGGACCGGGCACTGCACCCTCCCAGACTGGGAAGGCACTCTGTAGCCTAAGTGGCACAGTGCACAGAATCCAGTGTGAAAAGTTGTCACGCCTTTTGGCAGATGCATTGGCATGGCACTTCCCACGGTCCATGACAGGCCGTAGGGGGCGACTGTCTCATCATCTCGGGCCCGTCCATTGCAGACCAGGCGTTGGGGCGTCACGAAACACCACAGCCCTTGGTGCATCACTCTGATTTTTCGAGTTCACTGTTGCAGGGGCGCTGTTGTTTGCGCGTGCAAACATATGCCAAAACACCGTTGGCAGCCCACGCAGTCACAGACACAGCAAGGGGTCCCGGGTGGAGTGTTGTGTCTCTTTGGGGTCACAAATTCAGAAATCCCATGTCATTTAGGCACAGTCAAGTCTCTGTCTAAGGCTGAATTTTGTGATTGCACGATCAATGTCACAACAGCACTGTTGTAGGTGGCCCATGTACGCACCGGCACTACTGCAGGTAGCCCACGTGTGCATGGCCTATCTCTATTGAAGACATCTTCAACGGCAGTATGTGGGGTGTTGAAACGCTTTGGAAAGATTGAGAATGCTATTCGCGCAGTGCGTGCGCAGTGTGCACACAGTGCCAAGGTTCGGTACTGCGGCAGCTGCTAGGGCCCAGTTAGCAGCTTTTCACCTACCCCCCCCCCCCCTTCGAATGTGGTTCATAAATTACACGCTGAAAGTTGGCAATTTCAGAAAGTCTCTAAGCTTACCACATGCTACTTACAGCCCTGGCACGCAGTGCAGACACTCCCCAAGTGTAGTGAGCCCCTGACATGG
The DNA here is from genome assembly GCA_964036045.1 of Eutreptiella sp. 'Long Island Sound 2002'. Classification (NCBI taxonomy): domain Eukaryota; phylum Euglenozoa; class Euglenophyceae; order Eutreptiales; family Eutreptiaceae; genus Eutreptiella; species Eutreptiella sp. 'Long Island Sound 2002'. Next base: position 176,891,158 of record OZ038378.1, read on the forward strand.
ACATTGATAGCCCTGTGGCTTCTCCCCCCAACCCCCCCCCCCCCCCCTAAAGCCCACAGTAGGGGCCTGGCTGAGGTTTTTGAGGGCAATCTGAATGATCATGTGTGCACCTGCAGCCCCACAGACACCAGGTGTGTGTCCCGTATCCGTGATTAGGACGAAAATTCAGGCATGCCGGCGAATTTTGAAGCATGTACGATGAAACTTGCTGCTCCCACCACCTTTTGCATCCTGCTTTTTGTATAATAGACAGTGTTTTCAACGGCAAGTGGTATTTCATTTTGGATGATGGGGCAGCCCCCCAGCACTTCAAGGTGCCCAAGCCCAGCCCTAAGCCCAAGCCTTCGTCAATGGGCCTGGCAGCAGGGGTATTTGGTCGCACACTTCTGGCGCAAAAATTTTGGGTTGTAGAACTGTCCACAGTCCTGTCCAACGGCCACCCCATGGTCAAATGGTGAAACGTTACTTGTTGCAGAGGGGTTGCAGGGTATCTTGGACAAGGGGATGGGCGAGGGTGGGTGATACTACCCCTATATATTTCAGGGCTACATGGCAGACGCTGCCTGTGGGTGCATGGCCAAAACTGCACCCAGTCCTGCCGGAGCGGATGCCGTGCCGTTGTGCACAGCCTGTCCGGGCTTCTTATATCTATAGTACTCAGCCTTGTGTTCGGCAGAGATTGCATTCGCAAGAGTCGCATCAGCTCTGTGCGAATGGGGATCCTGTTCAAAGGGAGCCAGTGTTCACCGTAACCAGGTCTACAAGCCCAAGAATGTAGTATGGTAAGTCATCCCCACCTCTTCTCATCCCCATGCCGTGGGGTCATGCCACATCACGAGTGGCAGCCCTTTTAATATTGCTTGAATTCTACTCACTGTATTGTGCCTTCAGACTGCCCTCATTGGATATTGTTGGTTTGGGTCAGGCTGGGCTGAGAAGGTTTTTTTGTTCAGCTCGTCATTGCAACATTCCATTGCTTTCAGAAGTCTACCTTGCAGATGAATTTACACTATCACAATGGCGAACATTTTCTCTTTTTGTGATGATTTGTTTCGTGGCGGCGACACAGGCGTGTGCAGTTGGTGCTATTTGGAGCGCGATGTGTTTGTCTTGAACATTGACGCCACTCTTGTCCTAAGCCCTCCCAAGGGTTGTCACAGGTCGCCCCAAAACGTGATTTTCTGGTCTGAACAGAGCCATGTGTTTACGGTTGGGTCCCACTTGGGGGTACTGATATCTGGGTACCTGGTGATAGGATCTGGAACCACTTGTTCAGGGTCAATGTAGAACAAAAACCTTCAATGTGTTAACACATAGTGCCCAAAAATCAGGGCACCAAGGTTTTTGTTTCCCTCCCTCTGCACCTGTCACCAAAGATGGGGGTGTCCAGCCAACAACTGATTGGGGTTTGCCAGACCAACCTGCAGCTCTTCATTGAACATGGAATCCCTTGGACCCTTGAACTGCCTATGCAATGATGCATTGTGTATACTCAAGCAATTGGCTCTCCGGTGTAACCAAAAAAAAACAAAGACTTATTCGGACTGCGTGGGGGAGGGGGGTGACAAGCAAGTTTTCTACTTGGGGTTCAATCTTTCATTCGCTAAGTTGTTTGAGTATCCCCGGGGAACCGTTGCAAGGTGATCCCACTGCCTTTGGCAAGCCCACCTCTCTGTGGAATGCCAACAAACCAAATCAGCAAAAATTGCCTGTTTTTTGAGGCCGCATGGCGGCATCTGAGGTGCTGTAGCGAATGCAATGTCAGCACCAAAAGGAGCAATCACAGTGCAACATGTAAGCTCATTGGCTCAGTCATTCTGCACATTTGCACATGAAAAGGGATCCCCATCCTTTGAATTTTAGCACGAGAGACATCTTTAGCATTCAGCGGCAGGAGGGGGATCATTGGGCCGAACCTCCTACTCTCTTCATGACCATTTTGTAGGGACAGATGAAACTTGGTGCAGCTGCCAAGCAACAATTTTCCTCTGTACTTTTTTTTCTCCGTACAAAACCCCTGACCAATGGCAGTGGCGGCGGCTTCCATTGCCACACAACCTACACTGCCCAAGAGACCAAGCCATGTTGAGACAAGTACGCATGGGCTGAAAAACCGCAACCTTGGGACACCGTGAAGAACCCTGGCAAGCCCTGGGCTGGGCTCAGGTCACAATGAGGACAATTGAACCCACATTCCTTGCACATCCGGCTGGCGTATTGACACCAAAGTGGTGGCTTGAGCAACTGATATTCCACGTGGCCTCCAACCCAAAGCATGCCATGATAACATATCTGGGTCCATGTGAGGGTTTTCTTGAGCCAAAAATCCCAGAAGCTCAGGGTGTTTGATAGATTGGTAATGACAAAAAAGACCAAGGTATGTTAGCCAACTAGTATGCATGAATGAATTGAAATGGTGCTCACCACGGCCTCCTCCCTTCTTGTGGGGGCACTTTGGGGGAGTTGCATGAACCGTGCGTGCACGGTGCATCTTTTAGGGTATTGTTTGTTACCCAGATCTACAATGCCTAAATCAGAGTTGCCCTGGCTTGCAAGGGCTGCAAGGTGCAGAAATTAGGACCCTGGGACCTGTGACAAGCATCAGAGTGGAAATTAAAAATGCCTGGTATGCCAGCAAGGGCTGCAGGGTGCAGAATTGGGACCCTGGGTGTGGTTCTGTGGGTCCCGTTCAATGGGGCAAGTTGGGTGAACATCCCAAAAACATTGCGCGCACCGTGCGACAACGCCCCCTTTGAGCACAAGGTGCAACTATTTGGTTGCTAGCACACGGGGCTGGCTCTACTGGTCTGAGGACCTGATCCCCGCCCCCTCCCCCCCCCCGGCCCGAGTGGCAAGAGGCCAATAGGCGCAGCCAGCTGCAGACAACAACACCAGGTGTCATGCCCCCCCCCCCCCCCAAAGGGAGGGCAAGGGGACGTTAGAGGATATTATGTGGGGGCATGTGACCCCCCCCCCCCCCAAAAAATCGCCCATCCCACCCCTCTCCCCAGCGGGCCCAGCCAACAGTTAGTTTTTTTTTGGGGGGGGGGCTGTGTGATAACTGAGGAGCTGCCTCCCCCCTCCCCCCCGCCCCCCCCTGTCGCTGCAGGGGCAGACCAAGTGCCTGCCGCAGTTTGTGTCTTTTGTGGGACAAAGGTTGTGAATGTGGTATTGAAAGCACCTGATGTGGTGCATGGGTGGTGCAAGTGCGGCTCAGTGGATTGGGTTGTCTTGTGTGGTGGTGGATGAGGTGCGTATTTTGGGCAGCATGTTGTATTGCTTTGCTCTCTCGACTTTTGTGATGATGAATCCGCTTCCCTCTCCAACCTCCATACTCTGAATTACCCCACTTGGGAAGGAGGGGTATTTACACAAACTTTGTGGCCAATGGGTTTGCTTTCCTTGGGAGGGAGTCAGTTAAAAAATCAGGACGTTCTGTGTGTACTTGCCGCAAAAGTAACGCTCGGCGCGCACGCAGCACAGGTACTCCCCCAGTAAGCCTTTTTAGATGTCAGCAAGCACAGAGGAGTTGAAGGAGCACATTGGGAATCCTCTGGGCTTGCTTTTCTATGGCAGAGGTGGTCCACATGCCTAGGTCATGCCTAGGGGGAGACCGGTTCTCTCTCGATCTTGGCACAGACCTCGTGGGCATGTAGCTGGGAGCTCCCCTGACCATCAACAACCGCTTGGAGGCCTCGTGTCTGAGTCCTCGCATGCAGAGGATCCACATAGTTGTAGCATTGAACCCCATCCCGGTATGATGCAAATCTCTCTAGTACAGTAAAGGAGAGTAGAGTAAAACAAACAAAAGAAAGTAAAGGAAGGGGAAAAAATTGAAGGAATTTAAAGGAAAGCAAAGTAAATTAAAAATACAGGGAATGCCAGGTTTGTATGTCGGCAACTACACGAACCCTACTTTTGGCCTTTTTGCACATGTTTGTTGTTCCATAGGGAATGCCATGCACGCAGTGCGCACGCAGTGCGAAGTTTTGGATGTCGGCAAATACTCGAACCCTAGTTTTGGCCCCTTTTCACAAGCCTCCGTAGAGGCGGTTCAATTCGCCCTGCAGAGTACTCTTGCCGACAGATAGTACGTGCACCAAAAGCTTGGTCGACTTCAAGGTGATTCTTGAACCGAGATGCTCAAGATCATCGATCGGTATGGCCACGTCCACAACTGCAAAGAAGTCAACGTGGTCATCGTCGCTCGAAGGCTCTCGATCGCCGATACTCGATGGTGGCGAGTCGACACCAGGACCGGACAGTTTTTTTTCGACGATGCTGTTGGTTATAACTACAACCAGAAGTATCGATGGACACCTAGCCAACCCTATGGTATTGACACCTTTCAGTCTTCCCTCTAGTAAACAGGTGACAGGTATTCTTGGGTGAGTATCCTAGCCTCTGCGTGCGCAATATGCACGCAGTGCGTACGCAGTGCCCACGCAGTGCGCACGCAGTGCGAGATCTTGGCCATAATAGGGAGACCTTTGGCAGTGGACCTCCAAAGAGGAAGAGTGGTTTCAGGATTTGAAGAAGAAAATATCCTCCACCAACTGCATAGGGGTACTTCGCCCAGAGGGCAACATAATCCTCATCACTGATGCCAGTGATGTAGAGGTGGGTGGTACATTGTACCAGTGGCAAGAGCTTGACCCTGCAGAGGTGGCACGGGGTGGTGGTTCACTGCAATGTGCACGCAGTGCAAAAACATTTCCAAAGTAAGATACGTGAAGTAGACCGCATCACATTAAAATAACGTTAGTTAAGTAAAGTAGGTCACTAACACAAGCCCAATGGTGCACACTCCTGCCCTTGCTTCTTTGCATGCATTAGCGTGAGCATTGCAACAATTTCCATGGAGGCGTTGGAACCCGGATGGAGGGTCAGAGGATCATCAAGCAAACGCTGTGCAGCAGGTCAACTGGCAGAAATCAAGTAGTATGAGGATGTGGCAGAGACTGCTTCTGGGATACCACAGAGAGCTAGGTGGGACAAGAAACTGCTTGTGAGCATCGGTGCAGTAGCTGTGGAGCAGTGGCTGTGAACGAGGAGTGTTCTGTCCACTGACAAGGAAAGCTTAAATCTGCAGCACCCAAAGGAGTTGTGTCTCCGGGGCAGTACGCAGTCCCTCAGAAAAACTGCTAGGTGCACTCACCAGAAGGCCCAGCAGCGGAAAGCAACCCAAGCCACTCAAAGCAACCCATGTAATGGCCCCCGCAAATCCACGCCCTGGGAGTGTCGTACAAGGGATTGAGGGGAGGCAGGCAACGCCGGGGAAGGGAGCAACACACAACACAGAATTTGTGCAGTGTGCCAAAACGGATACGGGGGTTGTGTGTGTGTCAGGCAAATGACAGGAGCACACACAAAACTGCGCAGGGTGGGGGGGGGATGAGGGGATCGTTCCAATATGATGTGGTCAGTCTGTGGATCTTGTTTGTCCAATGCATCAGCTCAATGCAACATTTTCATTTTGCCATTCTCTGTTTTGGATTTGTGGCAAAGCCAGCGTCATTTTTTTTGGTTTGCGTTTTGTGGTGGGCCAGGCAAGGTTTGCTGGTAGTGAGTGCGTTGCTGCCTCAAGTCCGATGCTTTGCTTTATTGGATCGCTGAATGCTATAAGGGCAAGGCTATAAGGGGTCCCGGTCTCAGTCCTCATGCATGCTCCCTCAGTCTTTTGCTTCAGTGGTGTGAGTTGATGGGCAATATTCTGGCGTGCCCAGACCGCCCTCCTTCGTGGCCACCATGGCCCCCCAGCAAACATCCGCCCGTAGAAGATCCGCCCGGCGAAGAGGATGATACTTCTGTATGACTCCTTCACTGGCTGCCTGCGCCTGGCCCAGCATCACCTGCTGTGCAGCAGTGTGCCCTCGCTTGATGGGGGGGAGCCTTAAGCGCAGTGCGCGCGCAGTGCAACTATTTGGGCGTCTGGCCGTACTAGAGACCCATACTTTGTGATACTAGGGGCCCCTAGGGGCATCATGGTGACCCGTAGCGTAGGTTTTGACTTCTGATTTTGTCCCCCTTTGTTGGGGACCCCCAAGAATGCAAGGGTGATGTAGCATTTCCGCCCTCTTTTGGCCCCCAACCTTCCGGTGCTATTGAGGAAACCGGGACAATCTTTGAATCCACGCTTTGTCGCGTGGTGCATCATGGTGACCCCTAGCGTAGGTTTTGTTTTCTGATTTTGTTCCCGTTTGTTGGGGACCCCCGAGAATGCAGGGGTGATGTAGCATTTCCGCCCTCTTTTGGCCCCCAACCTTCCGGTGCTATTGAGGAAACCGGGACAATCTTTGAATCCACGCTTTGTCGCGTGGTGCATCATGGTGACCCCTGGCGTAGGTTTTGTTTTCTGATTTTGTTCCCGTTTGTTGGGGACCCCCGAGAATGCAGGGGTGATGTAGCATTTCCGCCCTCTTTTGGCCCCCAACCTTCCGGTGCTATTGAGGAAACCGGGACAATCTTTGAATCCACGCTTTGTCGCGTGGTGCATCATGGTGACCCCTGGCGTAGGTTTTGTTTTCTGATTTTACGTCGTTTCCGAACTACACACATCAATTTTTGGCGCAAGGAGCACCCAAAGTATCCGGAGCAACCTGTCAAGGGTATGCCAAAGGTGATTGAGCAGATCTTGCGGTTCGGCAAGGGTAACCACTTACCAAGGGATGAGGAAGGTGTAATTGTCCAGGATGGGCTTGATGGCCAACCATTCCCTGAAGGCGGCAGTGAAGCGCCAACACTGCAGCCTGAGATTGACCGTTTGCGCCGTGAGAAAAGAGAGAGAGAGGCCAAGAAACAAGCAAAACATGCGCAGCAGGTCCTAGAAAAGCGGCAACGCATACTGGATGCTTTTTGTGTTGCTGCGCCCCCTCGAGCCGATGTGGCTTCGTCTAGCTCCAGTCTCCCTCAACCTTCTCAGTCCTCGCAACCCCCTGTGGCTACACAATCTCAACCCCAATCCGATTCTAACCGCAAGGGAAAGGAGAGAGCCCCTTCCTCACAACCGAAACCACCGGCTAAAAAAACCAAGAAAAGGAAGCAACCCGATGAACCTCGAACATTCACCGAGGAGGAGGTGGCAAAAATGAACAAACAAACGGAAGACAAGATCTTGGAGATGTTGCTCCATATACATGAGAAAAGCACCGGAGCTCATCCTCTTGACCCGCAAAAAGATGGTGTTGAGTGGTGGATTAAGCGTTGTGGCGGAACTCGGTCCTTAAGGACGCAAATCACTTATATGGGTATTGATGCCTACTCTGCCGAGGAGTTTTGGCTATAGTATGGGCATGATGATTTACTTCCACGCGAACATTTGTTCCGCTTCTTTTTCTTCCTCAAGCACACTCCACCTCATAGGTGTGCTCATCTCCTCTCCGGAGCAACAGGGTGCTCTGCAGAGGCTTGGTGGGCAAGTGTGCATCATGTTCGTTCTTACTTGAATGGTGTTGTCGCTGAAATTCGATGGGCGGAAAGATTGTCGGAGTGGAACCACGTCCCACACTTTCCATATTTCGTGACACACTACGTGGATAGCATGCCCATTGCGTCCATAGGAGGCATCCTTTGTGATGTCTTGTTTAATCCTAAATACGCCGGGTGCGTATACAAAGTTACGATTGCCATTGACAGCTTGGGCAACATCGTTTGGATTTGTCTGTTGGCCCCGGGGACATCGGCGGATGTTCTCATTTGGGATCGCGAAGGGCCGAAAAGGAGCAAGGGACATTATATTGATTATGAGATTGGCTCCATGGATGGTGCATACAAGGGGCGCCTCCATGTGGCATGGCCATTTATCGGTCGAAAGATGTTGACCGAGCGGCAAAAGGAGTACAACGATGTTCATGGTTTCTATAGGGCACGCATTGAGCACTTGTTTGCACGCATGTGGCACTGGGGCATCGTAAGGAACATATGGAGGGGATCCGGTACGGAGTTGCATGAGTACGTGCGTGTACTCTTGCATTTGCAGCAATTTTTGATTCGAAGACAGGTACGGTACCCTCCATATGGTCCATGGGAACACGTACCTGCACATGTATGGACCGCACCTACACAGGAGGACAATGATGATGAGGATGTTGTGGGTGATGATGGGGATGTTTGTGCCCTTTGTTGCACCAAGTTTGACCGTGAAAAGATGTCCATGTGTGACAATTGTGAATTGCAATATTGTACGGATTGCATTGACACGCACACATGTGACAGTGTGACATTTCTTTGATTCTGCAACTGTGTCATGTTGTGCACACAAGTTGCGTATTCTCAATGTGTACTCAGTTGACAATGGACCAGAAAGACAGTTGTGTGTTCTTGAGGGTGGCGACCAATGCGCTGTTCATGGCCTTTCCAGATGTGCATGATGTGTGTTATGTGAAGGGAAGGTGGTTTGCAACTTTCTTGAGCCGGGGCAGTTTGGGTCACCTAATTCTAAGGGCGTTTCCAAGGGGTGTGCTTGGGGGCTCTTCGGGGGGAACATAGTCTAAAAGTAGCGCGCAGTGCGCGCGCAGTGCAAAGATTCCCCCTGAGTTGGAGGTTCTGTTCAAAAGAGCTCCGCTCCGTAACTGAACTGGGGGGAGATCTTATAACGGGCTCCATGGAGAGGGCCATGAATTAGTCACTAAAGCATTGTGTGTGTGTGGGGGGGGGGGGGGGTTGTTGGGATCCCACCCAACATGTGAACGCTCCCTCTGCTTGAGGGGCCCTGTGAGCTTCCACTCCCCCCCATCATCCTCACACACAGACAGTTCTTGCGTGATCTGAGGTGCACAAGGTGCGGCACTGAGGTGGAAAGCATGAGGGTGGAAGGAATCCAGCGGACCAGTGGCCAACACAGATGTCTGGGAAGACCTCTTGCATGAAATCTCTAAGCCAGGATGTGAACTCTTGTGCGTGAAGGTGCCGTCTCGTGTGGACGTGCCCGGCAATGAAGAGGCAGACCAACTATCAAACATGGGCCGCATGTCCCATCCAAATTACCCCATTAAAGCAACCGCAGCGTTCAGAGTCATCCATACCACGCCAACACCCAGAATCAAACGTCAAAAAACCTGCCCTGTAGACACCCTCAGCGACGGCACACCAATGCTGCCGAGAACGCTTGATTTTTCATACTTTGCTACTCTGTCACCCGAGCCTGTCACCATTCCTTTGCACGACACACACCCAATGTGGCATGAACGTGGCTTAATGGCTATGCCCGAAGCGACCTCAGACGGTGGCCACAGCGACTACAGCTGCTCCACAGAACGTTCCTGTGACGAACATCATGATGGATCCTACATCAACTGATACAGTCATCACGGAACACACGACACACACATATAGAAAACATAGGAAGTCAGCAACTGTTGTGGCCGAAGGAGTGACGACAGAAACTGAGCAGCACAGTAGTTAGCATGCAGACAGTGAGTATATTATATAAGCTGTTGCTTCAACCATGACTCCAGCAATCAGCAACATTTTCGAAATGTTATCTGCAGGTATATGTCACTGCTGTCCATAGTCGCATACCACCTGTGCATAGCATATCAATGACCCTCAAACTGTTGCAGTGGAATTCATGATTGCGCCATCATCCTCACACATGAACGCGACAGTCCCCCGTCATCCATGCAAGGGGACAGTTGACATGTAATTCCCCCCTCCCCCCCACAGGTGGCTCTCACACAGAGCAGTGAAACAGGGACAGTCCGCGGGCTCCGTTGGCACAACCTACCAAGGGAGTCTATTGGACCCATGCATGCAGGCACATGGGGGGGGGGGGGGGGGTTGGCATGACGCCTGGATGGATGGCCGTCTGAAGCTGGCAGCTCCTAGTGGCCTCCTGCCATTTACCCTTGTCCTTTCCTTGAACCCTTTCCCTCCGTCGGTGGCGGCGCCCATCGGCCTCTCACCACATTGTGCCCTCCCTCTCCCTGCCTGGCCTACCCTTACCTCCCTACTCCCCCTTCCTTCCTTGTCCCTGGGCCCCCGCAAAGAGGCGGTCCCCTGAAGGAGATGCGGGCTGACATACGACGCCAGCAGCCCGCCTGCCAGTCCGCTCAGCACAGAAACAAACCGACACACCATAAACGGCCAGCAGCCGAAACACCGCCTCCATACAACGCCGTTCAGTGTGTTAAACCGGGAAGTGCCAACCAGCAAACCTACCCCACCTTTCCCCACCCTATCCCCCGTGAAGGTGGGGCCCACTTCCCCCCTTCTCCCCTCCCCCAGACTGGACCAACAGCAGTGGGTCATACAGAGCGCACAGCTGTGGACACCAGTTGTGCTACACAGTCGCTTGCTGGCCTTCATGGAGCACCAGAACACTGTCCCAACACAGAGGCCGTCTGCTAAACTGAATGCTCAGCAGTCAAGGCCGGACACGACGAGATTGTTCACTGTAAATCATTGGGTCCTGTGTCTCAGCATTGAATGAATCAGTCCATGGCGTGGGCCTTCTGCCTTGAGCACCCCCATCCCCCACCCCCCCACCCCCTCCAAAACTACTCCTACCCCCCTCCCCCACTCTTTTGAAGAATTGTCCCCCTCCTTTACTGGTTCGCTCAGACATGGAAGCAGGGTACATGGTTTGCTGCATCCAGTTGAGCCTCACAATTTGTACAGTAATGAAATGTCTGCATGGCCAACCAGAATGCCGCATGTTTTGGCAGTCTGCACGTTGCAGGGTTTCGCCCCCCCCTCCCCCCCTGCCCCCCCAGACCGCCTAAACGCCTTGATGCCCCTCATGCGCCGCCTTCCTGCTGCTCCGCCGGGTTGCTGCGTTCTCCAATCCCACAGAGCCTGCCTCTGAAGAATATCCCAGAGCCAGACATCCCTGAGGAGCTCCGGGCGGATGTCTGGAAGACATCGCAAGCGCTGAGTTTGTCATTGATCTCTTTCACCACCGGCATCATTGCATTTGCCTGTGGTGTGGCGCGCCCTCCTGCCTACCCAATCACTCTCTCTCCTATGGCCGGCAAGGCCTTTGTCCTCTCCCTGTGCCTGTGTAGCTATGCCCCTCTCCCTGTGTGCCTGCGTGGCCATGCCCCCCTCCCCCCCTTGTACAGTGGAAATTGAGATGCAGGCCCTTGTCCTGGACCCCAGCCATTGAACTTTCAGACAGCAAACAGCAGCGCATCGGATCTGGCACACTAAACTGGAAGCAATGAAGGCCGTGGTGGCAGGCGCTGCTGGGGCGAAGTGCGGTGAAGCAAACCTGACCCTTTGTGGCCCGCTGTGCACGTTTCCCTATGCCCGCACCCCCCATTGCCTGTGGCCCCTCCCCCTCTGTGCCCCCTATCCCCACCTCCGACTTGCTGCAGGGCCTACCGTGCAATCCGGTGGATTGATGGCGTTCAGTGGCGCACACTTTGCGCTATCGTTAACGGTGTGTGTGCTCCCCCCCCCCCCCCACAGCGCCCGTGCGGCAGGCCCCTGCAGAGAGGTCAAATGGCGTTGAGTGGCGCACACTTTGGGCTATCGTTAACGGTGTGCATGCTCTCCCCCCTGCGCAAGCACCGCATTGTCTAAGCACCAGGACCCGGTGTGACCGTCGTTTTTCTGACCACAATTTTTTTGGTCAGAAGCTTAGCGGAATTGATTTTGTGCCGTTTGTAGAGGGAAACAGGGGCTGTGTCATGTTTGGGATGAGTCCTCCTGCTCATAACAACATTATGCTTGGTACTGCAAACCACTGCTGTTTGTTTTGATGTGATTTTCAGCCATGACTAATGTTGCTGCTGAGAGACAGCGAGGCAATCCCTCACCCTTCACATGCACAATTTGCGAAATAGGTTTCCGAAGCGTGGCGTGCAATTTCTGATGACAAGTTGCGCTCCGCCATGCGAAAAGCCATTTTCCCCAATGGGCTGAAGTTGAGCCATTTCAAAACCTGAAGCCAAGCCTGCTCCAAAGTCTGCCCCAAAGGGCAAGCATGTGCAATTGTTCATTTTCATTTGGTACCGCGCGTTGCGTGGAAGCACCGCCTTGTCTAAGCACCAGGAACCGGTGTGACCGTGGTTTTCCAGACTTTCCTGGTGCTTGCGCAAGGGGGGGGGGGTACAGCGTTTGTGCGGCAGGCCCCACAGAGAGGTCAAGACGCCCCCCTGGAGGGAGTGCGCCCTGGAGGCATGGGGACCACGTGTTGACTCTGCGACATGTACGAGGTCACTCTGGGAGACTGGGGCCCGAGTGAACAACGGTGCAACCGTGCACACCTGCGCCCCCCAACTGCTGAAGTGGTGACCTGCTTCCGCATGCGCATGGCGTGTTCCCCATTCGGGGGGTTTGCATGCCCGACCATCTGCCGACACTCCGGTTTCCATTCAGTGCCATACCCCTATCCTCTGTGTTGCATCCCCTCGGCATCCCCTCAGGAGTTGGAATACGATGGGCTGCTTCGAGGCCTCAACGCAATGGCCTTTACTTCGGGGGTCGTGGTGCTGTTTCCTTGGTTCCCTCCCAATATCACAGTGCGGGCAGTGGCAGCTGTGTCCATCTCCTCGTGTCTGCTCAACGAAGTCCGCGCCTGTGTTGTGGGTATTGCTGCCTGTGCTTCATCCCACGATTGCACTCCCCATCCTCCCCCTCGCTCCCTCCCCACTGACCCCTGTATTCTGGGGGCCGTTCCGGCTGGTCCCTTAGAGCGCAGCTTTGTGCATTCCCTTGGTGGCGAGCTTGCAAGTTTTCGGACTATACCAGAGAGCCATTCATTCATGGCCATGTTGTGTATCGCATTGACTCCTGGACTGCACACACTACCCCACAGCAGCTGAATGTATGGCTGAGGGACTGTGGCGCGGGCCCTTGCTTGCGCACCCACAAGTCTCCACAGGCTCCACGTCTGTCAGGCCATGACTGGGATGTCGGCTGCGTGTTGACGTGAAAGGCGTCCCTACCCACAAGCTCGCCCAATTTTTTGTTGAACTGGGCCCGTCAATGTCTACCCCACAAACAACAGGTCATTGAAACGCCCCATTCAGCCCTTTGTCCCCTAGTGAAGTGGACGAACAGCCAATGGGGGCCTCCCTGCAGTAGGCCATGGCCATGGGCGGGGGCGGGGCTTTACAGCCGTGCCCAGAGGGGATTCCGGGTTCCCGCCAAGGCAAGCGCAGGGAGTGGAGTACCCAACCCAAGGAGCCCCTGTGGTCACCTCCCGCAGGTTTGCAGAGGGGACCCTGAACCCAGGCGGTGCAACGCCCTGGTGGACCGGGGTCTCGCCGGAAGATCCAAAGCGTTCAGGCCACTGACGACGAAAGCATCGCGTTTGCTGAGAGTTCAGGGCAGCAGACAGCCGCGCACTGGGCACTGCGAAGCAGAAGGCGACATGAAGGAAAGGAAAAGTGGCACGAAAGGCCAGATCGATTGAGCCAAGAGGTTTAACGGGTGACTGTTTAGGACCCTGGAAAGGAATGAGCAGACAGAAAGTCCTACTCCGCTAGACCTCACGCAAAGCACACCCAGTGACTCTACAACAAGGTACAGAAACAGGCCTCTGTGTGGGGCCCCGCCTGCATCCATTTCCAGATCGACAGCAAGCCAAAGGAGCTGCACAGGTTGGCATCCTGATTCCTGCGGTCGTTGCGATCCGTCACCTCTATGCTCCGGGACTGTTCCCGTGGCATCCAATAATGATGGTGGCAGGCATCACGTCCATAGCAATTGGGGTTTCGATCCAACTCAGGTCTCCTGCACTGCATTGATGGTGGTCATGATTGTGGCTATTGTGGTTGGTCTGGGTTGTGATTGGGATCATAATTGGCCCTACCAGTGTGATGGCCGTGCGATTTCGTAGCTTGTTGGTGATGCCGCAGGACAGACAAGACAAAGGGTGCTTTGCAGTGGTGGCGATGAACAACAGGGAAAGCTCGCTTTCAACAAAGGAAGACAGCAGGAAGGGGACCCAGAGCAGGGTGTTGGAAGCGGTCAGGAAGGGGCTGGCGAGTCGGAGCGATTACTGTCAGCTGCAAATGCCGTTTAGGGGAGCAGTTGGGAAAAAGAAGAGCGCCTGGGTGGAGAGGGGGCATGGGGTACCCACTGCCTTTCCAATTCCTGGCGGGCCACAGCCGAAGCTGCAGACACACAGCGTAAGGGCACCGGCAGCAGAGTACGTCTCGTCCTGTCAGCATGCGCCCGCAAAAGTGTTGCTCTGTCTGCTATCGTTTTGTTGTCAGCGGACGCAAGAATTGGACACACTCGGCACTGGCCAGTGCTGGTGCTGCCGGAATGTCGGGTGTGTGAGCTTTTGCCCAATCCTTTTACCAGGACTGTCTTTCAGTGACCGGCTCTTTGTCTTGTGCACTGAGGATAGCCCTGGGAACCGACACTCACAGGGCCGGCCAATCACTATGCGGCAATCTAACGTAAACCCAGGTTCCAGCTTTTTTCTCCCATATGGACTCCCTAACCACGTGCATGGGTCCTATCTCTGTCCTATGCATATGTCCTGCATATGTCCTATCTCTGGGTATTCATGATTGGCCCCCATGTTGAGCGCCACAAGTGAGACCTAGCTGTATTGAGGCCAGCACAGGTTGGCTGAAAATTGTCTAGACCCAGGTCCCATCAACGCCCTCACCAGTGCGCGGATCCTATCTTTGGAGAACCCCAATTGGATCCTCTGTGCGCCTTATTGTGATGTTTTGGCCGTTTTGAGGCCTGCATGGGTTGCTTTATGTAGGTTTTCTTGGACACAAAGTCTGACAGGCTTATCTCCACTGTGTGGGATGGGTGTTTGTGGAGTTTATGCAGTTTCTGACCATTTTTGTTAAGCCAGCCACCGAATGCGCTTCTGGTAGCCTCAGGGACCGTACGGCATTCCATATGCAGGGCAACTCCACCACCACATTCATACCAAAGGATTTTTACTTGTTATCGTTCCACGTCACAAGCAACACAGCATGGAAAAGTTCTTCCCAGCAATCATTGCACCTCTACCTCTGTCCTCTATATGGCTGACCCAATGGCAAAGGTCAGGAGTTCTGGAGCATGGATCCAGTTAGGTCAGGACTGTTGGGCCTATTCTGCACCTGTCACCACTGTTGCTGGACTCCTTTGGCCTCCCTGGGTTCCGGGTGTAGGGTCTAGGGCAGGGTAGGACTAATTCTAGGGGAAAAGGGAGGAGAGGTGCATGAAGCAGACACAGGAAAACCACCCCACTGTGGTGCTGTGCACACATGACAGCCAAGGGATCAGACAACCCCAGTTGCCCCCTCACCCTGCCCCCCTTGGCCCCAGCTGCAGCTCCGTACTGATCTCCAAGCCCAAGCACAGCACCATTCGCAACCACCTGACCTAGGCCACACAGGCCACACGCCACTGAGAACACTGCCAGCAAAATGCCTGGAATTGCAGCGTACCATGGCCTCATGCCCCGCGGCTGCAGGAATAGCCCTGCTCCACACG
This sequence comes from Eutreptiella sp. 'Long Island Sound 2002', assembly GCA_964036045.1. Lineage (NCBI taxonomy): Eukaryota > Euglenozoa > Euglenophyceae > Eutreptiales > Eutreptiaceae > Eutreptiella > Eutreptiella sp. 'Long Island Sound 2002'. The sequence continues at coordinate 176,906,554 of OZ038378.1, forward strand.
GATGTTCTGGTTTGTTCTGCTTTTCAGTGTTTGTGTCATGTCCAGAGTTTCAAATGCCGTGCTTTGCTTTGCAGCTGGTCTTGCGATCATCATTGCCAACAAAGTGATTTACCACCTCCCACATATGAAGTCGGTGCACGATTGGGTGTCAGGGGCTGCAATGACAGGTCCCCTTGCAAGGCTCACTCTGAGGCGCAGGCACTGGGATTACCCCCGCTTCCGCCTCTCCCCTGGTGCACCTCAGAAAGGCTTCAGGGGAAGGCAACGCGTTTTTTTCTACCTATTCTCACTCAAACTCCCTCCTCTAACTGTGGGGTGAGCACAGGCACTGCCATCGTTTCTGTGAGGAGTGTCGCATGGCACAGCCTGGGCCATTGTGGCATGTGCAAAGCGCCTGAAGCTATTTCCTGCAGCACAGCAGTGCAGCCCCGTCCACATATTTTCTCCCCCCCCCCCCCCCCACACGCACAATAAAGAAGGCGCCTTTCACAGTGGTGGGGGGTGGAATGCTGCCTGCTGCCGCCTGCCCAGCCCGCCCTTGACAGACCAATGTGTGCCACTGAGCAACTACTGGTCTCAGCAGGCGATACGTGCAAATTTGTTGGACGGCTTCAGGCCACCCTTTGCAATGCGCTGGTTTTATGCGTCAAAGGCAATGTGGGATGAACACTTTGTGAATTTACATTTTGCTCGGAAAGTAGGCCTCACAAGGTCTTGACTGTACATTTTCACACCATGCAAGGTCATCACTGAAGGTGCAACCAAGCCACACCACCCCGACACCTCAGTAAGCCCAAATTTAAGCCCTTTCTGGAGACAACAAATTGGCCCAAAAAATGCATTGTCAGAGCAGGGAAAAACTGTGCTATCATGCAGGAGGGTTGAACTCGCAAAAGCCCAGCGACTACGATGCTAGAGCAGAGTCAACCCCAGAGTCAACCCCTGCAGCATTGCATGAGGGCTCAATATTTCTGTTTGCGTACAAAGCCCACACTTTCCCTTCCCCCCATTTTCCCCCAAAACCCAACCACACAGAATAAACACTTGTAGCCCGGCACACCTACCAGAATTGTAATGTCGTTCAAAGAAAAATTGGTTCTTTTGAATTTCGGGCGCTATGTGCAATTGTGCTACCAACGTGTCATGCAATCTTTTGCTGTGGTGGATTTTGGGTTCCTTAACTGGAATGTTGCTTGTTCTTTTCGGGGTTGGGGAGCTTTTGGTGATTATGTGGTTTTGCGAGATGCGTTCAAAAAATGGTGTTTGAATTTTTTTGCATTTTGAACATTCAAAATTCAACAAACAAGCACGATGTAAGCAAACACAACGGAACTCCACATGTGTTTGGCTGCCCACATGGCAGCACGCCGTGCCATTGGTTCACGTCCCTTACAGTTGGCGGGACGCCTAGGACTCCCAAAGCGCTTGGGTGTCCTAGCCATCCTCAGCGGCCCCGGTGTCGGAGACCGCTTGCATTGCTGCATCGGCACTGCGCTGCCCACCGGCTTGTCCGCGGGCTCTTCCTCCTCTTTGGGGGGTGCGCGGGTGGGGGGGGGGGGGGCTGCGTCCTTGGCGGGGGCCTTCGGGGCGCTTGTGGCGGTCCCCCCCCGCGAAATTTTCCCACCAGGCGGCCTCCTTGGCCTCCAAGGCGAAGCATAAGTATGCTTGCACCCTGTAGGCCAGCCCCCCTTTGGGTCAACCTCACCCACTTGTGCCGCATCTCCACCTTCACCGCCTCCACCTCCTCGCTAGAGCTGGAGGCGGAGCTACTGCCGTCGGAGCTCCTCCTGCTGCTGCACCTACTGCTGCTTCTGCTGCTGCTCTGGCTGCAGCGGTGCATCTTGGGGCGCCCGCTGCGGACTGCACCCTCATCGTGGGACTCAAACTTGAGTTGCGCGAGGGGGTTCGGTTGCGGGCTATCGCTGGATGCGGCCCCCGCTGGCGGCTCCTCCTTTGCCGGTGTGAGGCCCATCCTTTTCCCCGCTTCCCCCAGCGGCACCCACGGGACGCCAGGGTGGATGGGGGTAGTGGCCCAAAGACCACCGAGCTCCCTGCCCTGGACCCACTCCTGGGGCCCACGGAGGAGGTGCAAGCCCTGGGCTAGCCGGTTGGTGAGAAGAACCCCCCCCCCCCCCAAGAAGTGGTGCTAGCCTCCCCAGCGTCCCACAACATCTTGTTCGCGGTGCTCGGTACCCGGCGGTCGCAAACTGACATTCGCTTGTGGAAGTTTGTATCGTGGCGCAGGGCCACACCACAGCACATCCAGCGGGTGGCCACCGTTCTGACGGTCCTGTGGGGCCTCATGCCCCATATGCTACTCGCCCCAAACTCCTACTTGCGTGTCTTGTGGGAGATCTCCAAACAGTTCGTCGCCTCCCCCGTACCCACGTACAGAAGCGTCTTTCTGCCCTCCCCTCACGTTACTCCGGTGTACAACTGCGGAACGTTTTAGCCATGCTTAAGGAAGCTACCCTGCTCCAGGGACAGGAGTCTAAGCAGAGTGTTCTGCAGGGCGTATCCATCACGGCGGCCACTAGCATGGCGTTGGGTAGAATGGGCAAGCCCCTGCGACCGTACAAAGGCATTACCTCGGATGTGGGTGTCACCATCCCAATAGCCTAGGCCCGCCGGGAAGAGGTGCGGTCTCAAGCCGTCCACACCACTATCTCCGCCCACCAAACGCTGAATGTCTCCTATTTTGAGGCAACGTACGACCCGGGGGGGGGGGGGGGGGTGGAAAAAATTTGCGCCTGGAAAAAATTTTCGCGGGGGGTTGGGGTCCCGGGCCATTCCGTCTCCGGATCAGGAGCCCGGACCTGTCATCAAAGGCCGGCTTCTTCCCCCTGCTGAACCCCTCGGGGGAGGTCGCGGCGGTGCGGCACTGCGTGCGGCATGTCATGGTGACGCACTCTGAACTGTTGGCGCAGGTGCCCCCGCTGCCAAATGCCCATCCCCAGGCCCGGGGGGAGGGGGGCGGCCGGGCCCGGTCCTTGTATGCGACACCCCCCCAGTTTTGAAAGATAGCGGTGTGGGGGCTATGGCGCCAACGGCGCCGAATTTTTTGTCCCATGCTTAGTTGAGAAGGGTACCATGCCTTTAGTCCTTAAGACCCTTAAGACTTTCTTCCTGGCAAAGACAAGATATCGCTATTATTGCACACATACTTCTATACCCCCATGCCCTCAGAACCCCCCTTGAGGTATGCATGTGATAGTAGTGGGTTGCGTGCAGCCGCCCTCCCCGCCAAGCTGCCAATACCCCCCCCCCCCCCACCCTCCAGCCGACCCCCCTGCCCCCCCCCCGCCCCCCCCGCAAGGTGTGACAGATAGCTAGGGGGGGTGTTGCATCAGGCCCAGTTTCAGTCGCCCCCCCCCCCCCCCCAGGACATGGGGTGCGGTGGGGAACGCCACGCACCGTGAGGGGGATGTCAAATTGCAACCACCACCACTCCCAAACGCGGGCGACCACCGTTGCCTCCCGCACCGTGGGGTTGCCCACCTCCTTCCTTGCCCCACTGCGGGCGCTATGGTCGTTGTACCTGACCTTGAGGAGCTGGTTGACGGACTCCACAATAGCGTGGCTCACCATCGCCATCTTATGGTGGTGTCGGGCCACCAGGAGGCGGTCGCAGTCCTCCTCCAGGAAAAGGAGATCTTGTGACCCCGACAACGGGGCCACATGCTCGCGAAAACGGCGTGCCGGGTCGCGGCATGCCGGAGCGGGACCATGCTGGAATGTACGGTACATTTGTCTTAGCAACTCCCTCATGTCCGGGATGGCCACAGTGGCTGGTGGTTGGCCTTCAGGCGGACGCATCTCGCAGTTGCTCCCATGCTTGCAGCAGGCGGTACACCTCTTCCCCGTCCGGGAATGTGGCCGACTTGATACGCATCCCTATCTGCACACCGTCCAACATCGCCTACAGCCCTGCCCGCAAAACTTTGTCCAAGTCTTCATAGAGGCCCTCCACGAACCGCGCTGTTAGGCGGCCAATCGCCATATTGCAGTGTAGGATGCACACAAAAATGTGCTCCCAGGCCATGCGCAGCAAAGGCTTAGCAACACAACCCACATTTTGCAGGCCGCAGCCGTCTTGAAGGTACGCCTGGTGATGGGTATCACCACGTTGTGTAGAGCGTCGCTGCTCTTGCCCAACCCATCGCCGCGTGGGGGTGTCCCAAATGGCCTCATTCAAGATGGAGCCAACATGGGGGCTAATGGAAACCCCGACCTAGCGACAGATCCCGGGACTATCTCCAGCGCAGCATATGGTGGTGGACCTCTCAACATCAGCCCACACGAAGCAGCCCGTGTCGTAGATGCGTTGGAGAATGTGCACAGAAAACGAATTTTTAAATACTCCAACGTTCTCTCTTGTAATTCAAAATTCAATTCTGACGGCAGTGCCTGTTTTTTGAAAGAAATTTTGAGTTTTGAACTTTCAAAATTACGAACAGCAAAAAAATGGCGGGGATCATTGGGGCACTGGGAAGGTATCTGGAGGTTGTCGTGCCAAATGGTGCCAAGCTGCGCCATATCCTTGTCCCCGCATACGGCCATCCCGACCACCTAGTAGTACGCGGGTTGGCGTGCGTGTGGCCCATGATTGGCCAATGCAACACCAAGGTGGCTCCAGCTACCCCCTGTGCAGGGGTACACATCATCCCGCACAATGAAAATGAGGGGGCGCGACCAATCAATGGTGTTGTGCAAGGCGGGACGTGACTCGATGTAGTTGACCCATAAGGGAAGGGGCCATGAGCGGCCCGAGGACAGCGGCGTGCCGGCGGTAACGGGGGGTGCGAGTTGGAGTGGCTGGCAATGAGCAATCCACTCCGCCTCAAAGGCCTTGCGCTGCAAATTAGCCGTGGTAACAACCGCCCGGTCTTCAAAGAGTATTGAAGACCCTGCCGAGTGAAGAAACCCGATACGATGCGAAAGCCGGACTTCGGGGCCTTCAAGCCCACAACAAGTTCTAGGCCCGATAGGAGTGATCAAGCTCTCGGCGTACGTCCGAACCGCGGCCTCCTCCGCGGCGCGCACCAGTTTGTGGCCACCCTCGATGGTGGCCTCCCCCCATCTCGCCTTGCAGTGTGGTGAGGAGACGGATCACTGGGCTAGCAGGTGTCCTACACGGGGATCTAGGAGGTTGGAGGCCCCGCTGAGGCGCACCAACGTTGCCGATAGCTCGGAAATGACGTCCGGCCCATATAGGGGGTGTTTATCCTGCGGCGCCTGCGGCACGCAATTTGAGTAATTATCTTGGAACAGAGGCAATATAGTGGTACATACACACACATGCGTTTTTTATGTAACGTGTACCCTTATACGCCTTTTTCCCCTATTTTTGTTACTATTTTTACCTTTTTGGGCCTCTTCCCCTCACAAATGGTGCACTTGTTGCCTGTCCCCAACATGGCATGGGCCGTGTATGAATTTTGCATTGCCCCTGCTTTGGGCACTCCTAAGACGGCAAGGGTTAGGTAGCACGGATGTGGTTGCTAGCTAGGATCCGACCCCAAGGAAGGGGTGGGGGGGACCCCCCTCTACGGACCCCAAAATGGTTCTACGGAACAATGGGTTTTGTGGGCTTTGGAGGTAATCTACTAAACTCTGCTTAATGAATTCTTTGGTGGCGTGTAAGAGTGCTTTGAGCGCCAGATTGGACAAGACGAGGCACTGTACAAATGTCGTTAGTTGCTCATTGAAGATCCCGCCCTCGAGCTTAGCATGTGGTAGTGCCGTAGTCTCTCCTCTGTAGAGAGCGATCGCGTCAATGGATCAATGTGCACGGAAGTTTTTTGTTCTGGTGTATATATTTCCTAGACAGAGTACACTCAAGCTAATTACCCTTACCCTGCGGCCCCTGTGGCGCGCCCGCGGCGTGCAGTAAGCGCTCCCATAAGCGAACTGTGGTGGCGCTCATTTGGCCATCCACAATGGGGAAGCACAAAAGCGTCAAACTAAGTAAACAAGGGCATGTAGGGCGCACCAACACAATGTGGGCCTCCCTTGACGTCTCCCCACTATCAACGGTGCACACCAAGTGTGCCATAGGCCGTGCACAACAAGCGCTGTAGGAAGCCCGGCCCGCCCACCCGCGACAAGACCCGGCGGCAAAGGGCTTGGCGGTGGTGGTATACGTGGTTATAGCAGTGGTGGTGGTGGTAACCGGCAGTGGTGGTGGCGGGAGCATATCTACAACTGTACCATCTCGCTTGTTTCATTTTCTTAACCGCTGACACCATTTAATCGACCTACGTCCTATTCTTTGACAATACCTAATCACCACAATTGACGGATAAATATACTCAGTTCATAAGTCGCGTTAATGGGATGTACTTAATGCTATTAAATGACACCTTGCTTCATGAATGAATTTTAGCGCATATGAAATGCTATTATCACAACAACAAAATTGTGCGCCACAAAGAATATCACTACATGCTACACTAGCTATGCACAACATCTTCTTTTACCTTTTTGCGATCAAGGGAAAACAAAAAAAAACAGAACAAGAAAATAACATATCGAACAACAATAGTTTACCTATTTTACACAAAGCAAGAGCAACGAAACAAAAACAACAACAAAAAGGATAACCCAATTGATGTCATTAGGTTGGCGACTAGGCTTGGGAAGGACTCGCTATGCTCCTCCTTCCCAAGCCTAGAAAGGCCGAAAGTATCAAAAATTTCGCTGCGTACCAACAAGTACACATTTCATTACACTGATTTTAGCTGAAAATAATGACAAAAAAAACTGATTTTCACGGAAAATGGGTGCAAGCTGGCCTATGACAAGTCCTCATATCCTTTTACGATACGTCTTCACCTTTCAAACGAGCCCAACGGTTCGTTCCAACTCAACGATTTGTTAGAGAACGACCTCCGACAAATGCGACCATGAACTGCAAATTGCTACTTTTGACAAAAATGCAAAACCACCAACACTTATAACTCCGGGCCAACGGGGCTTCAATGGGCAAAAACCTTTGACCATTGACCTTTTGCATTCTTCTAGGTCTGAATGACTCCATTATGCTTGGTTGAGGGCTTCGTAACCTATGTGCTTCCTACCCGACTACGTGCCGACGGGTACACGTTTTGACGTGGCAGGGTATGCACAACATACATCTGATTTTACCTAAAAATGACCACCAAAGATGCCATTTTTGCGAGAAATGGGTGTGCAACGGCCTATGACGGGTCCTATTATTCTTTTAGGACTTGATCTCAGCTTTCAAACGAGCCCAACACTTTGTTCTAACTCCACGGTATGTTGGAGAACGAGCTCCGACGAATGGAGCCACGAACCGAAAATGTCCATTTTTGACCAAAATGCCAAACCGCCGGCTGATATATCTAGGGGCCGTTGGGGGTACACTAGGCAAACTAGTGGTCATTCCCCTCCCTCTAGGTCCAAACTACTCAAATATGCTTGGTTGAAGTCCCACGGAAGCATAGGGATGCAACCGGAACACCGGGGGGGAGACCCATGATTTTGGTAGGCTGGTGTTGTGACAGCACCAAAAAAACACAGCTTAAAAAGCACGTATCTTTGAGTTTTCGCCCCCATGTGCACTCTATAGAGGCCATAGGGACGTAACAGTGCTTATCCTCGTTCCATTGGACCCATACGGGACTAGTTTACACAAAGGTTCAATCTCTAGGCCGGGATATAGCGCTTTGACAAGGCTGTAGAATGGAGACAGGCAACCTCAACTAAGTACTGTTTTTTCTACCTTTCGTACCCTCCTTCTAGGCATCAAGAGGAGGCTAGAGGGGTCAGCCTTGGGGATTTTCACATCATTTGGGTGCAAATGAACTTGGATTGTCACTTGGTTAGTTGCTAGACCCTCGTGGTTTCGCTACAACAGGCCTACGAAATAGGCCAAAATGGCCAAACTGAGCCAACTGTATCAAAACTTGAAAAACTCATATCTTTGGCCTACCGGCTCGAATTTTGATAAACCGAAAGCTAACTCTGGGTGGTTTTTGACGCTGAACACGAATATTTAGTCAAAACCTCGGCGTCTGGCAGCCTGATCGCGCAAATCGACGATCGGTGTTCCGGAACAGTGATTCGCGCAGTTTTGCGAAAAAGCGATGTGACAGCATTATTGGGGCTTTAAAACTCTTCGCATTCATGGTCTTAAATCGAATTTTCGTCCACTCTAGCTAGGTGCTGAGTTGGACAGGCCCGAATGTCGGCGACAGCCACCGGTCACGCGTGCGCGCCGATTTTTGACCAGAAATCCGGATTCTGGCCAGTAAAAAAAAAATCCCGTAAATAACATGGTAGGGCCCGACCTGCCATCCACAAATATGACTTCGGTTCGTCCGGAACCTCGTCCGTTGCCACCTGTATGGGAAGGCAAATCCCCCGGGATAATGAGCGGGGTCAGCTTTACAGCTGAGCGTCGCTGGCGGCCGCGTGGCCCCTCCCCCGCGGCCGGACGGCGTAGAGCGGGCCTTCCGGCCCAGGGGCAACAAGTGGCGTGGTATGAAAAAAGGGCAGTAAAAGGCGTTCAAAAAAGAAGTTTTGAATCAAAAAACAAAGTCGCCCGACAACGAAAAGTTCAAAATGCAAAGTTTCTTTTTTTGAACGACATTGTGTTCCAGACAGGTATGCGGGGAGAAGTACATGTGCGTGTGTCTTGCTGGCCTTCATCTCAGCAGATAGCAGTACAGACAAGGGAGCATGGGTGTGCAGCCACTGAGTAGTGTGAGGTATGGCAATCAATATTATCCTTCACATTGCATGGTGGTCCTGTATGCTAGCTACTGCCACCCAACGCCATTCCGTGGAGGTGATGCATCCAGCCTTCGAGCAGACCATATCCCATTTCCCTGTTGGCAGGACAGCCTGATATGTATAGCCCGCTTCCCTGTCTCATTTAGACAAGACAGGTAAGTCCCACAGCCCTAGAGAACGCTAAGTCCCACAGCCCTAGAGAACGCAGTGCATCGCAGAGCAACCAAGACACACACAGTGTAGTGCGAGTAGAAGCCACACCCGAGCAGTAAAATAGAGGGGGAGGGGTAGATGGGAAAGAGCGAAACACGTGCGTAAGAGCCTGATGGTTATATCTCCCTTTTGACATCCACCCCTAGTGAGTTGGGGGGGGGGGGTGCATTTGTAAAGGTTGCAACCGCGGCTTTCAGTTTCCTTCCCAAGCATTCGCACAGCGCATCTGCAAACCGTACAACTTACGTCCGGTCATCGATTTCGTCAACAAACCACAACCACGATGCGCGTTGCCAACCCCTCCACTGCATGGTGCACGACAAATCAGGGGTTGGGGATGTTGCTGAATGTGCATGCCATTCAATGGTTTGGATGTTGCCACGGGGTACTGTGTGCAATCTGAACACAAGCGAGAAGTGTTGGTTGTGATTGGGGGAGTTCAGTAGGAACCCCTTGTGTTAAGATGGCATGCATTGACGTGTGCAACTGCTACAATTAACATGCTCGTCAATTTTGAGGCGCATGCCAACTCGTTATTTTAATGCTCTGGGGTGTTATTGATGGACACATCAAATGTCAAGGTGTGCGTCAACAGCGCATAGATCGAAGGCTCACTGAGGGCGCTGTTGGTGAATCCTGTCCCGCTCGTCATTGGCCTCTGAACGCCTCTTGCTTGTGCAAGACTTTTTGCACACTTCATGGGCGAATGGGGTCCTTTTGATCAGCGGCCACGCGACCAGTGCACCGGATTATGAAGCTCCCTTTCCCCTGCAATGTGTCAAAGTACCTACACATATGACAAGTGTTGGCAGCAGTTACCTCGCTTGCCCACACAGGAACGCTATTTCAAGTCATCCTTGCCATCCCCACAATGTGGCCCGGGTTGAAGCCAAATGAAAGATCATTTGTGGACACTCATCATGCTCTGGGGAAGCTCAATTTAGGTGTGCACCATCTCTTCCCCTTTCCCTTCCAGCAGATCCTGACCGGGACAAGCACTACTGGGACAAGTGTGCACAGTGCATCCCAAGCACAGAGGGTGGAGAAGGAATTATAGAAGGCTTAGACAGGAGAGGCGTACAATTGCATGCACCCACACAGGGACAACATGCACAACCTGAGATGTTCTATGCCTACAGGTCGCTCTGATGAGATCAAACATGTTAATGTCCAAAAAAAAAAAGAATAGTCCAAGCAAAGCAGCAGGAGGATAATGGCAACACAGGGTTGCATTGTTCATAGCAAGCCTTGCGGAGTCGAGCAGATGCCCAGCCATGCAAGGCGTTTGCAGCAGGTAGCAGACATGGTACAATAATTGGCATCTGCAGCACCTTCTGCCGTGCAACATACACAGCATTTGGGTTGCATGGATGGAGCTTTAGTCAACATGGGGTCACAGAGAGTAGAGGAGTTGTTTGTCTCCAACATGTCCATGGCAAAGAAAAATGAATGAAGCCAAACGATGGGGAACAAGTAGCACATTATTGTCGGGCCACAGATGGAAAAAGGCACTACACAGTCACCACGGTCTCAAAGCCCTTTGAAACGACCTTCCCTGTTTGCTTCACCAAGCAACCCGAAAATCCGAATCGCACCCCCCCCCCTCGCCTTGCCGCATTGTGGTTATGACCTAAGAATTTGCTGCGTTCTAAATATGACCATAACATGTAGCAGTGTTCATGCAATTACTCAAGAACTTGATTACCTTCTCGTTACGACTCAAATAAGTGACTACATTCTCGGCATGGCTCATGATGAGGTGTCTGTCATTTCTCAACAAGGTTGTAACGAAGGGTAGTTTGTTTCAGGTAGTGTAGCAAAACGATTGCTTGCTGGTGGTGATGTAAGAACGTGACAGCTTTCCTGTTGTGGCTGAATTTTCGACTACATTCTCGTTCTGACCCAAGAACCCAACCATGCTCTTTTGGCAGACCCCATTGTGAGGTGCGTGCTGTGCCCACCACCTACGCATTTTTCCCACACAGCAGGATTGCAGGCCCCTCTTTAGGGGTTCAAGAAAATTTTGAAACAGTTACAGTGCAAGTGCGATAATAAACGAATGCCAAGGACAACAGTAAGTAGAACAGCAAAATAACAAGATTAAGTTGAACAAGATGAACAAGATTAGGTGTGCATTGCAATGTGCATTTTGCACATGGTTGATACCTGAAATTTATAGATTGAGAAAAAGATTTGGGGTAATCTAGAAAGTCCCCACAAGCCTATGTGGGTGTGGATATCTATTGCTGCTTGACGTTTGGGGTAAGCAAAAACCCCTGGGACCAAAGAGAAAGGCGCAACCGTTGGGCAAGGTGGGTGCTTGTTTACAACACTCGCTTAGAAGCTGCAACTGGCCCCCCATAAGTATCTTCCCTTTCAATTCCCTGACCTGCACCGCAGGGTCTTAGGTGAGAAACCTACACCAAGGCTGACAAGGTATGAGGTAAGGTGCTTGATGCTTGCATTGTAACATTCCCACCCGATGGGAGCTTGTCAACCGACAGCATTCCTCTGAGACAGCCTCAATCCCTCCATCTGAGGCGTGCCATTCCAGTGCCACACCCTAAGCATCTGCTGCTTCTGTCTCCGGTCCCCTCCCCCTAAAACGTGTGGTACACAATGCCCCTGATGTGAGCATGATGGAGGGGGGCTCAGACTGGTGGTGTTGGGACATCGGCGGCTTTTGAAGAAATTGGCACAATCCGGCACAAACACTTGTAGAATCCACACGCTAACTTTTCAGCGAGAGCAAAACCTCACAGAACCCAGTATGCGCTAAACAAGGGCGTATATCATTTAACGATGATGCATGGTAGTTCCGGGTAACAGACTTTACGGCACTAGCGCCATAAAATGTCTGTACTATACCCGCACCTGGCCATGTGGCATTAATTAGCCAGGTTAGGGTTAACATTAATACTGCCAGACCATATGCCATTCTCTTTTCTTCCTTCCCCCCCATGTCCCCTTCCATGTTTCAGTGTTCTACTTGTCCAGGCTTTATTGCCAAATAGAGGTGCCATATTCTGTGTCATGCTGTCTTTTGACAACAGAAAGCGTGCAAATTCCAATATGCAAGGCCATAATTTGGTCTCAGCCGCCCTTACGTTTGAGGTTGTTGTACAATACCTGAAAACAGATTTTGCAACACACAAGCCCTGCAATAGCACTTCACACTGGGTCCACATTGGCCTTTAAAACCAGCATGTTGTAGGCGTTGCCCCTTGAGTTGGGGTTAGGGACTCACACTCCGCGCTTTATTGCGTGGCCCCTTGAGTTGGGGGTAGGGACTCGCAATCCACGCTTTGTTGCGTGGCCCCTTGAGTTGGGGTTAGGGACTCACAAGCCACGCTTTGTTGCGTGGCCCCTTGTGGTGGGGTTAGGGACTCACAATCCACGCTTTATGGCGTGGCCCCTTGAGTTGGGGTTAGGGACTCACAATCCACGCTTTGTTGCGTGGCCCCTTGAGGTGGAGTTAGGGACTCGCAATCCATGCTCTGTTGTGTGGCCCCTTGAGTTGGGGTTAGGGACTCACAATCCACGCTTTGTTGCGTGGCCCCTTGAGTTGGGGTTAGGGACTCACAATCCACGCTTTGTTGTGTGGCCCCTTCATTTGGGGTTAGGGACTCACAATCCACGCTTTGTTGCGTGCCCCATTGAGTTGGGGTTAGGGACTCGCAATCCATGATTTGTTGCGTGGCCCCTTGAGTTGGGGTTAGGGACTCACAATCCACGCTTTGTTGCGTGGCCCCTTGAGTTGGGGTTAGGGACTCACAATCCACGCTTTATTGTGTGGCCCCTTGAGTTTGGGTTAGGGACTCACAATCCACGCTTTGTTGCGTGGCCCCTTGAGTTGGGGTTAGGGACTCACAATCCACGCTTTGTTGCGTGGCCCCTTGAGTTGGGGTTAGGGAGTCACAATCCACGCTTTGTTGTGTGGCCCCTTGAGTTGGGGTTAGGGACTCCCAATCCACGCTTTGTTGCGTGGCCCCTTGAGTTGGGGTTAGGGAGTCACAATCCACGCTTTGTTGTGTGGCCCCTTGAGTTGGGGTTAGGGAGTCACAATCCACGCTTTGTTGCGTGGCCCCTTGAGTTGGGGTTAGGGACTCACAATCCACGCTTTGTTCCGTAGCCCCTTGAGGTGGGTTTAGGGACTCGCAATCCATGATTTGTTGCGTGGCCCCTTGAGTTGGGGTTAGGGACTCACAATCCACGCTTTATTCTGTGGCCCCTTGAGTTGGGGTGAGGGACTCACAATCCACGCTTTGGTGTGTGGCCCCTTGAGTTGGGGTCAGGGACTCACAATCCACGCTTTGTTGCTCGGCCCCTTGAGTTGGGGTTAGGGACTCACAATCCACGCTTTGTTGCGTGGCCCCTTGAGTTGGGGTTAGGGACTCGCAACCCATGCTCTGTTGCGTGGCCACTTGAGTTGGGGTTAGGGACTTTCACTCCACGCTTTATTGCCTGGCCCCTTGAGTTGGGGTTAGGGACTCACAATCCACGCTTTGTTGTGTGGCCCCTTGAGTTGGGGTTAGGGACTCACAATCCACGCTTTATTGCGTGGCACCTCGAGTTGGGGTTAGGGACTCACAATCCACGCTTTGTTGCGTGGCCCCTTGAGTTGGGGTTAGGGACTCACAATCCACGCTTTGTTGCGTGGCCCCTTGAGTTGGGGTTAGGGACTCACAATCCACGCTTTGTTGCGTGGCCCCTTGAGTTGGGGTTAGGGAGTCACAATCCACGCTTTGTTGCGTGGCCCCTTGAGTTGGGGATAGGGACTCACAATACACGCTTTGTTGCGTGGCCCCTTGAGTTGGGGATAGGGACTCACAATCCACGCTTTGTTGTGTGGCCCCTTGAGTTGGGGTTAGGGACTCACAATCCACGCTTTATTGCGTGGCACCTCGAGTTGGGGTTAGGGACTCACAATCCACGCTTTGTTGCGTGGCCCCTTGAGTTGGGGTTAGGGACTCACAATCCACGCTTTGTTGCGTGGCCCCTTGAGTTGGGGTTAGGGACTCACAATCCACGCTTTGTTGCGTGGCCCCTTGAGTTGGGGTTAGGGAGTCACAATCCACGCTTTGTTGCGTGGCCCCTTGAGTTGGGGATAGGGACTCACAATACACGCTTTGTTGCGTGGCCCCTTGAGTTGGGGATAGGGACTCACAATCCACGCTTTGTTGTGTGGCCCCTTGAGTTGGGGTTAGGGACTCACAATCCACGCTTTATTGTGTGGCCCCTTGAGTTGGGGTGAGGGACTCACAATCCACGCTTTGGTGTGTGGCCCCTTGAGTTGGGGTCAGGGACTCACAATCCACGCTTTGTTGCGTGGCCCCTTGAGTTGGGGTTAGGGACTCACAATCCACGCTTTGTTGCGTGGCCCCTTGAGTTGGGGTTAGGGACTCGCAATCCATGCTCTGTTGCGTGGCCACTTGAGTTGGGGTTAGGGACTCCCACTCCACGCTTTATTGCGTGGCCCCTTGAGTTGGGGTTAGGGACTCACAATCCACGCTTTGTTGCGTGGCCCCTTCATTTGGGGTTAGGGACTCACAATCCACGCTTTGTTGCGTGGCCCTTTGAGTTGGTGTTAGGGACTCACAATCCACGCTTTATTGCGTGGCCCTTTCAGTTGGGGTTGGGGACTCACAATCCACGCTTTGTTGCGTGGCCACTTGAGTTGGGGTTAGGGACTCACAATCCACGCTTTGTTGCGTGGCCCATTGAGTTGGGGTTAGGGACTCACAATCCACGCTTTGGTGCGTGGCCCCTTGAGTTGGAGTTAGGGACTCACAATCCACGCTTTATTGCGTTGCCCCTTCAGTTGGGGTTGGGGACTCACAATCCACGCTTTGTTGCGTGTTCCCTTGAGTTGGGGTTAGGGACTCACAATCCACGCTTTGGTGCGTGGCCCCTTGAGTTGGGGTAAGGGACTCACAATCCACGCTTTGTTGCGTGGCCCCTTGAGTTGGAGTTAGGGACTCACAATCCACGCTTTGTTGCGTGGCCCCTTGAGTTGGGGTTAGGGACTCACAATCCACGCTTTGTTGCGTGGCCCCTTGAGTTGGAGTTAGGGACTCACAATCCACGCTTTGTTGTGTGACCCCTTGAGTTGGGGTTAGGGACTCACAATCCACGCTTTGTTGCGTGGCCCCTTGAGTTGGGGTTAGGGACTCGCAATCCATGCTTCGTTGCATGGCCCCTTGAGTTGGGGTAAGGGACTCACAATCCACGCTTTGTTGCGTGGCCCCTTGGGTTGGGGTTAGGGACCTACAATCCACGCTTTATTGTGTGGCCCCTTGAGTTGGGGTCAGGGACTCACAAGCCACGCTTTGGTGCGTGGCCCCTTGAGTTTGGGTTGGGGGCTCACAATCCACGCTTTGTTGTGTGGCCCCTTGAGTTGGGGTTAGGGACTCGGAATCCATGCTTTGTTGCGTGGCCCCTTGAGTTGGGGTTAGGGACTCACAATCCACGCTTTGTTGCGTGGCCACTTGAGTTGGGGTTAGGGACTCACAATCCGCGCTTTGTTGTGTGGCCCCTTGAGTTGGGGTTAGGGACTCCCACTCCACGCTTTATTGTGTGGCCCCTTGAGTTGGGGTCAGGGACTCACAATCCACGCTTTGTTGCATGGCCCTTTGAGTTGGGGTTAGGGACTCACAATCCACGCTTTATTGCGTGGCCCCTTCAGTTGGGGTTGGGGACTCACGATCCACGCTTTGTTGCGTGGCCCCTTGAGTTGGGGTTGGGGACTCACAATCCACGCTTTGTTGCGTGGCCCCTTGAGTTGGGGTTAGGGACTCACAATCCACGCTTTATTGCGTGGCCCCTTGAGTTGGAGTTAGGGACTCGCAATCCACGCTTTGTTGCTTAGCCCCTTGAGTTGGGGTTAGGGACTCACAATCCACGCTTTGTTGCGTGGCCCCTTGAGTTTGGGTTAGGGGCTCACAATCCATGCTCTGTTGTGTGGCCCTTTCAGTTTGGTTAGGGACTCACAATCCACGCTTTGTTGCGTGGCCCCTTGAGTTGGGGTTAGGGACTCGCAATCCACGCTTTATTGCCTGGCCCCTTGAGTTGGGGTTAGGGACTCACAATCCACGCTTTATTGCGTGGCCACTTGAGTTGGGGTTAGGGACTCACAATCCGCGCTTTGTTGTGTGGCCCCTTGAGTTGGGGTTAGGGACTCCCACTCCACGCTTTATTGTGTGGCCTCTTGAGTTGGGGTTAGGGACTCACAATCCACGCTTTGTTGCGTGGACCCTTGAGTTGGGGTTAGGGACTCACAATCCACGCTTTGTTGCGTGGCCCCTTGAGTTGGAGTTAGGGACTCACAATCCACGCTTTGTTACGTGGCCCCTTGAGTTGGTGTTAGGGACTCGCAATCCATGCTTTGTTGTGTGGCCCTGTGAGGTGCGGTTAGGGACTCATAATCCACGCTTTGTTGTGTGGCCCCTTTGACTTGGGGTTAGGGACTCACAATCCATGCTTTGTTGTGTGGCCCTGTGAGGTGCGGTTAGGGACTCACAATCCACGCTTTGTTGCGTGGCCCCTTGAGTTGGGGTTAGGGACTCACAATCCACGCTTTGTTGCGTGGCCCCTTGAGTTTGGGTTAGGGACTCACAATCCACGCTTTGTTGTGTGGCCCTTCCAGGTGCGGTTAGGGACTCAAAATCCACGCTTTGTTGCGTGGCCTCTTGAGTTGGGGTTAGGGACTCACAATGCACGCTTTGTTTTGTCGCCCCTTGAGTTGGGGTTAGGGACTCACAATCCACGCTTTGTTGCGCGGCCCCTTGAGTTGGGTTTAGGGGCTCACAATCCACGCTTTGTTGTGTGGCCCCTTGAGTTGGGGTTAGGGACTCGGAATCCATGCTTTGTTGCGTGGCCCCTTGAGTTGGGGTTAGGGGCTCACAATCCACACTTTGTTGCATGGCCCCTTGAGTTGGGGTTAGGGACTCGCATTCCACGCTTTGTTGTGTGGCCCCTTGAGTTGGGGTTAGGGACTCA
This sequence comes from Eutreptiella sp. 'Long Island Sound 2002', assembly GCA_964036045.1. Lineage (NCBI taxonomy): Eukaryota > Euglenozoa > Euglenophyceae > Eutreptiales > Eutreptiaceae > Eutreptiella > Eutreptiella sp. 'Long Island Sound 2002'. Next base: position 176,923,522 of record OZ038378.1, read on the forward strand.
CAATCCACGCTTTGTTGCGTGGCCCCTTGAGTTGGGGTTAGGGGCTCACAATCCACGCTTTGTTGTGTGGCCCCTTGAGTTGGGGTTAGGGACTCGCAATCCACGCTTTGTTGTGAGGCCCCTTGAGATGGGGTTAGGGACTCACAATCCACGCTTTGTTGCGTGGCCCCTTGAGTTGGGGTTAGGGACTCACAATCCACGCTTTGTTGCGTGGCCCCTTGAGTTGGGGTTAGGGACTCGCAATCCATGCTTTGTTGCGTGGCCCCTTGAGTTGGGGTTAGGGACTCCCAATCCACGCTTTGTTGCGTGGCCCCTTGGGTTGGGGTTAAGGACTCACAATCCACTCTTTATTGTGTGGCCCCTTGAGTTGGGGTCAGGGACTCACAAGCCACGCTTTGGTGCGTGGCCCCTTGAGTTGGAGTTAGGGACTCACAATCCACGCTTTGCTGCGTGGCCCCTTGAGTTGGGGTTAGGGAGTCACAATCCACGCTTTATTGCGTGGCCCCTTGAGTTGGGGTTAGGGACTCGCAATCCATGCTCTGTTGCGTGGCCACTTGAGTTGGGGTTAGGGACTCACAATCCACGCTTTGTTGCGTGGCCCTTTGAGTTGGGGTTAGGGACTCACAATCCACGCTTTGTTGCGTGGCCCCTTCAGTTGGGGTTGGAGCCTCACGATCCACGCTTTGTTGCGTGGCCCCTTGAGTTGGGGTTAGGGACTCGCAATCCACGCTTTATTGCGTGGCCCCTTGAGTTGGGGTTAGGGACTCACAATCCACGCTTTGTTGCGTGGCCACTTGAGTTGGGGTTAGGGACTCACAATCCGCGCTTTGTTGTGTGGCCCCTTGAGTTGGGGTCAGGGACTCACAAGCCACGCTTTGGTGCGTGGCCCCTTGAGTTGGAGTTAGGGACTCACAATCCACGCTTTGCTGCGTGGCCCCTTGAGTTGGGGTTAGGGAGTCACAATCCACGCTTTATTGCGTGGCCCCTTGAGTTGGGGTTAGGGACTCGCAATCCATGCTCTGTGGCGTGGCCACTTGAGTTGGGGTTAGGGAGTCACAATCCATGCTCTGTTGCGTGGCCACTTGAGTTGGGGTTAGGGACTCACAATCCACGCTTTGTTGCGTGGCCCTTTGAGTTGGGGTTAGGGACTCACAATCCACGCTTTGTTGCGTGGCCCTTTGAGTTGGGGTTAGGGACTCACAATCCACGCTTTGTTGCGTGGCCCCTTCAGTTGGGGTTGGAGCCTCACGATCCACGCTTTGTTGCGTGGCCCCTTGAGTTGGGGTTAGGGACTCGCAATCCACGCTTTATTGCGTGGCCCCTTGAGTTGGGGTTAGGGACTCACAATCCACGCTTTGTTGCGTGGCCACTTGAGTTGGGGTTAAGGACTCACAATCCGCGCTTTGTTGTGTGGCCCCTTGAGTTGGGGTTAGGGACTCCCACTCCACGCTTTATTGTGTGGCCCCTTGAGTTGGGGTTAGGGACTCACAATCCACGCTTTGTTGCATGGCCCTTTGAGTTGGGGTTAGGGACTCACAATCCACGCTTTATTGTGTGGCCCCTTGAGTTGGGGTTGGGGACTCACAATCCACGCTTTGCTGCGTGGCCCCTTGAGTTGGAGTTAGGGACTCACAATCCACGCTTTGTTGCGTGGCCCCTTGAGTTTGGGTTAGGGACTCACAATCCACGCTTTGTTGCTTGGCCCCTTGAGTTGGGGTTAGGGACTCACAATCCACGCTTTGTTGCGTGGCCCCTTGAGTTGAGGTTAGGGGCTCACAATCCACGCTTTGTTGTGTGGCCCCTTGAGTCGGGGTTAGGGACTCGCAATCCATGCTTTGTTGCGTGGCCCCTTGAGTTGGGGTTAGCGGCTCACAATCCACGCTTTGTTGCGTGGCCCCTTGAGTTGGGGTTAGGGACTCGCAATCCATGCTTTGTTGTGTGGCCCCTTGAGTTGGGGTTAGGGGCTCACAATCCACGCTTTGTTGTGTGGCCCCATGAGTTGGGGTTAGGGACTTGCAATCCACGCTTTGTTGTGTGGCCCCTTGAGTTGGGGTTAGGGGCTCACAATCCACGCTTTGTTGTGTGGCCCCTTGAGTTGGGGTTAGGGACTCGCAATCCATGCTTTGTTGCGTGGCCCCTTGAGTTGGGGTTAGGGGCTCACAATCCACGCTTTGTTGCGTGGCCCCTTGGGTTGGGGTTAGGGACTCACAATCCACGCTTTATTGTGTGGCCCCTTGAGTTTGGGTTAGGGACTCACAATCCACGCTTTGCTGTGTGGCCCCTTGAGTTGGGGTTAGGGAGTCACAATCCATGCTCTGTTGCGTGGCCACTTGAGTTGGGGTTAGGGACTCACAATCCACGCTTTGTTGCGTGGCCCTTTGAGTTGGGGTTAGGGACTCACAATCCACGCTTTGTTGCGTGGCCCCTTCAGTTGGGGTTGGAGACTCACGATCCACGCTTTGTTGCGTGGCCCCTTGAGTTGGGGTTAGGGACTCACAATCCACGCTTTATTGCGTGGCCCCTTGAGTTGGAGTTAGGGACTCACAATCCACGCTTTGTTGCGTGGCCCCTTGGGTTGGGGTAAGGGACTCACAATCCACGCTTTGTTGCTTGGCCCCTTGAGTTGGGGTTAGGGACTCACAATCCACGCTTTGTTGCGTGGCCCCTTGGGTTGGGGTAAGGGACTCACAATCCACGCTTTGTTGCTTGGCCCCTTGAGTTGGGGTTAGGGACTCACAATCCACGCTTTGTTGCGTGGCCCCTTGAGTTGGGGTTAGGGGCTCACAATCCACGCTTTGTTGTGTGGCCCCTTGAGTTGGGGTTAGGGACTCGCAATCCATGCTTTGTTGCGTGGCCCCTTGAGTTGGGGTTAGGGGCTCACAATCCACGCTTTGTTGTGTGGCCCCATGAGTTGCGGTTAGGGACTCGCAATCCACGCTTTGTTGTGTGGCCCCTTGAGTTGGGGTTAGGGGCTCACAATCCACGCTTTGTTGTGTGGCCCCTTGAGTTGGGGTTAGGGACTCGCAATCCATGCTTTGTTGCGTGGCCCCTTGAGTTGGGGTTAGGGGCTCACAATCCACGCTTTGTTGCGTGGCCCCTTGGGTTGGGGTTAGGGACTCACAATCCACGCTTTATTGTGTTGCCCCTTGAGTTTGGGTTAGGGACTCACAATCCACGCTGTGCTGCGTGGCCCCTTGATTTGGGGTTAGGGAGTCACAATCCATGCTCTGTTGCGTGGCCACTTGAGTTGGGGTTAGGGACTCACAATCCACGCTTTGTTGCGTGGCCCTTTGAGTTGGGGTTAGGGACTCACAATCCACGCTTTGTTGCGTGGCCCCTTGAGTTGGGGTTAGGGACTCCCACTCCACGCTTTGTTGCGTGGCCCCTTGAGTTGGGGTTAGGGACTCACAATCCACGCTTTATTGCGTGGCCCCTTGAGTTGGGGTTAGGGACTCACAATCCACGCTTTGTTGCGTGGCCACTTGAGTTGGGGTTAGGGACTCACAATCCGCGCTTTGTTGCATGGCCCCTTGAGTTGGGGTTAGGGACTCCCACTCCACGCTTTATTGTGTGGCCCCTTGAGTTGGGGTTAGGGACTCCCACTCCACGCTTTATTGTGTGGCCCCTTGAGTTGGGGTTAGGGACTCACAATCCACGCTTTGTTGCATGGCCCTTTGAGTTGGGGTTAGGGACTCACAATCCACGCTTTGTTGTGTGGCCCCTTGAGTTGGGGTTAGGGACTCACAATCCACGCTTTGTTGCGTGGCCCCTTGAGTTGGGGTTAGGGACTCCCACTCCACGCTTTGTTGCGTGGCCCCTTGAGTTGGGGTTAGGGACTCACAATCCACGCTTTATTGCGTGGCCCCTTGAGTTGGGGTTAGGGACTCACAATCCACGCTTTGTTGCGTGGCCACTTGAGTTGGGGTTAGGGACTCACAATCCGCGCTTTGTTGCATGGCCCCTTGAGTTGGGGTTAGGGACTCCCACTCCACGCTTTATTGTGTGGCCCCTTGAGTTGGGGTTAGGGACTCCCACTCCACGCTTTATTGTGTGGCCCCTTGAGTTGGGGTTAGGGACTCACAATCCACGCTTTGTTGCATGGCCCTTTGAGTTGGGGTTAGGGACTCACAATCCACGCTTTATTGCGTGGCCCCTTCAGTTGGGGTTGGGGACTCACGATCCACGCTTTGTTGCGTGGCCCCTTGAGTTGGGGTTGGGGACTCACAATCCACACTTTGTTGCGTGGCCCCTTGAGTTGGGGTTAGGGGCTCACAATCCACGCTTTGTTGCGTGGCCCCCTGGGTTGGGGTTAGGGACTCACAATCCACACTTTATTGTGTGGCCCCTTGAGTTGGGGTCAGGGACTCACAAGCCACGCTTTGGTGCGTGGCCCCTTGAGTTGGGGTTAGGGAGTCACAATCCACGCTTTATTGCGTGGCCCCTTGAGTTGGGGTTAGGGACTCGCAATCCATGCTCTGTTGCGTGGCCACTTGAGTTGGGGTTAGGGACTCACAATCCACGCTTTGTTGCGTGGCCCTTTGAGTTGGGGTTAGGGACTCACAATCCACGCTTTGTTGCGTGGCCCCTTGAGTTGGGGTTGGAGACTCACGATCCACGCTTTGTTGCGTGGCCCCTTGAGTTGGGGTTAGGGACTCACAATCCACGCTTTATTGCCTGGCCCCTTGAGTTTGGGTTAGGGACTCACAATCCACGCTTTGTTGCGTGGCCACTTGAGTCGGGGTTAGGGACTCATAATCCGCGCTTTGTTGTGTGGCCCCTTGAGTTGGGGTTAGGGACTCCCACTCCACGCTTTATTGTGTGGCCTCTTGAGTTGGGGTTAGGGACTCACAATCCACGCTTTGTTGCGTGGCCCCTTGAATTCGGGTTAGGGACTCACAATCCACGCTTTATTGCGTGGCCCCTTCAGTTGGGGTTAGGGACTCACGATCCACGCTTTGTTGCGTGGCCCCTTGAGTTGGGGTTAGGGGCTCACAATCCACGCTTTGTTGCGTGGCCCCTTGAGTTGGGGTTAAGGACTCACAATCCACGCTTTGTTGCGTGGCCCCTTGAGTTGGGGTTAAGGACTCACAATCCACGCTTTGTTGCGTGGCCCCTTGAGTTGGGGTTAGGGGCTCACAATCCACGCTTTGTTGTGTGGCCCCTTGAGTTGGGGTTAGGGACTCGGAATCCATGCTTTGTTGCGTGGCCCCTTGAGTTGGGGTTAGGGGCTCACAATCCACGCTTTGTTGTGTGGCCCCTTGAGTTGGGGTTAGGGACTCGCAATCCACGCTTTGTTGTGTGGCCCCTTGAGTTGGGGTTAGGGACTCACAATCCACGCTTTGTTGCGTGGCCCCTTGAGTTGGGGTTAGGGGCTCACAATCCACGCTTTGTTGTGTGGCCCCTTGAGTTGGGGTTAGGGACTCGCAATCCACGCTTTGTTGTGAGGCCCCTTGAGATGGGGTTAGGGACTCACAATCCACGCTTTGTTGCGTGGCCCCTTGAGTTGGGGTTAGGGACTCACAATCCACGCTTTGTAGCGTGGCCCCTTGAGTTGGGGTTAGGGACTCGCAATCCATGCTTTGTTGCGTGGCCCCTTGAGTTGGGGTTAGGGAGTCACAATCCACGCTTTATTGCGTGGCCCCTTGAGTTGGGGTTAGGGACTCGCAATCCATGCTCTGTTGCGTGGCCACTTGAGTTGGGGTTAGGGACTCACAATCCACGCTTTGTTGCGTGGCCCTTTGAGTTGGGGTTAGGGACTCACAATCCACGCTTTGTTGCGTGGCCCCTTGAGTTGGGGTTGGAGACTCACGATCCACGCTTTGTTGCGTGGCCCCTTGAGTTGGGGTTAGGGACTCACAATCCACGCTTTATTGCCTGGCCCCTTGAGTTTGGGTTAGGGACTCACAATCCACGCTTTGTTGCGTGGCCACTTGAGTCGGGGTTAGGGACTCATAATCCGCGCTTTGTTGTGTGGCCCCTTGAGTTGGGGTTAGGGACTCCCACTCCACGCTTTATTGTGTGGCCTCTTGAGTTGGGGTTAGGGACTCACAATCCACGCTTTGTTGCGTGGCCCCTTGAATTCGGGTTAGGGACTCACAATCCACGCTTTATTGCGTGGCCCCTTCAGTTGGGGTTAGGGACTCACGATCCACGCTTTGTTGCGTGGCCCCTTGAGTTGGGGTTGGGGACTCACAATCCACGCTTTGTTGCGTGGCCCCTTGAGTTGGGGTTAGGGACTCACAATCCACGCTTTGTTGCGTGGCCCCTTGAGTTGGGGTTAAGGACTCACAATCCACGCTTTGTTGCGTGGCCCCTTGAGTTGGGGTTAGGGGCTCACAATCCACGCTTTGTTGTGTGGCCCCTTGAGTTGGGGTTAGGGACTCGGAATCCATGCTTTGTTGCGTGGCCCCTTGAGTTGGGGTTAGGGGCTCACAATCCACGCTTTGTTGTGTGGCCCCTTGAGTTGGGGTTAGGGACTCGCAATCCACGCTTTGTTGTGTGGCCCCTTGAGTTGGGGTTAGGGACTCACAATCCACGCTTTGTTGCGTGGCCCCTTGAGTTGGGGTTAGGGGCTCACAATCCACGCTTTGTTGTGTGGCCCCTTGAGTTGGGGTTAGGGACTCGCAATCCACGCTTTGTTGTGAGGCCCCTTGAGATGGGGTTAGGGACTCACAATCCACGCTTTGTTGCGTGGCCCCTTGAGTTGGGGTTAGGGACTCACAATCCACGCTTTGTAGCGTGGCCCCTTGAGTTGGGGTTAGGGACTCGCAATCCATGCTTTGTTGCGTGGCCCCTTGAGTTGGGGTTAGGGACTCCCAATCCACGCTTTGTTGCGTGGCCCCTTGGGTTGGGGTTAAGGACTCACAATCCACGCTTTATTGTGTGGCCCCTTGAGTTGGGGTCAGGGACTCACAAGCCACGCTTTGGTGCGTGGCCCCTTGAGTTGGAGTTAGGGACTCACAATCCACGCTTTGCTGCGAGGCCCCTTGAGTTGGGGTTAGGGAGTCACAATCCACGCTTTATTGCGTGGCCCCTTGAGTTGGGGTTAGGGACTCGCAATCCATGCTCTGTTGCGTGGCCACTTGAGTTGGGGTTAGGGACTCACAATCCACGCTTTGTTGCGTGGCCCCTTGAGTTGGGGTTAGGGACTCACAATCCACGCTTTGTTGCGTGGCCCCTTGAGTTGGGGTTGGAGCCTCACGATCCACGCTTTGTTGCGTGGCCCCTTGAGTTGGGGTTAGGGACTCGCAATCCACGCTTTATTGCGTGGCCCCTTGAGTTGGGGTTAGGGACTCACAATCCACGCTTTGTTGCGTGGCCACTTGAGTTGGGGTTAGGGACTCACAATCCGCGCTTTGTTGTGTGGCCCCTTGAGTTGGGGTTAGGGACTCCCACTCCACGCTTTATTGTGTGGCCCCTTGAGTTCGGGTTAGGGACTCACAATCCACGCTTTGTTGCATGGCCCTTTGAGTTGGGGTTAGGGACTCACAATCCACGCTTTATTGTGTGGCCCCTTGAGTTGGGGTTGGGGACTCACAATCCACGCTTTGCTGCGTGGCCCCTTGAGTTGGAGTTAGGGACTCACAATCCACGCTTTGTTGCGTGGCCCCTTGGGTTGGGGTAAGGGACTCACAATCCACGCTTTGTTGCTTGGCCCCTTGAGTTGGGGTTAGGGACTCACAGTCCACGCTTTGTTGCGTGGCCCCTTGAGTTGGGGTTAGGGGCTCACAATCCACGCTTTGTTGTGTGGCCCCTTGAGTCGGGGTTAGGGACTCGCAATCCATGCTTTGTTGCGTGGCCCCTTGAGTTGGGGTTAGCGGCTCACAATCCACGCTTTGTTGCGTGGCCCCTTGAGTTGGGGTTAGGGACTCGCAATCCACGCTTTGTTGTGTGGCCCCTTGAGTTGGGGTTAGGGGCTCACAATCCACGCTTCGTTGTGTGGCCCCTTGAGTTGGGGTTAGGGACTCACAATCCATGCTTTGTTGCGTGGCCCCTTGAGTTGGGGTTAGGGGCTCACAATCCACGCTTTGTTGCGTGGCCCCTTGAGTTGGGGTTAGGGACTCACAATCCACGCTTTGTTGCGTGGCCCCTTGAGTTTGGGTTAGGCACTCACAATCCACGCTTTGCTCCGTGGCCTCTTGAGTTGGGGTTAGGGAGTCACAATCCATGCTCTGTTGCGTGGCCACTTGAGTTGGGGTTAGGGACTCACAATCCACGCTTTGTTGCGTGGCCCTTTGAGTTGGGGTTAGGGACTCACAATCCACGCTTTGTTGCGTGGCCCCTTCAGTTGGGGCTGGAGACTCACGATCCACGCTTTGTTGCGTGGCCCCTTGAGTTGGGGTTAGGGACTCACAATCCACGCTTTATTGTGTGGCCCCTTGAGTTGGGGTTAGGGACTCCCACTCCACGCTTTATTGTGTGGCCCCTTGAGTTGGGGTCAGGGACTCACAATCCACGCTTTGTTGCATGGCCCTTTGAGTTGGGGTTAGGGACTCACAATCCACGCTTTATTGCGTGGCCCCTTCAGTTGGGGTTGGGGACTCACGATCCACGCTTTGTTGCGTGGCCCCTTGAGTTGGGGTTGGGGACTCACAATCCACGCTTTGTTGCGTGGCCCCTTGAGTTGGGGTTAAGGACTCACAATCCACGCTTTGTTGCGTGGCCCCTTGAGTTGGGGTTAAGGACTCACAATCCACGCTTTGTTGCGTGGCCCCTTGAGTTGGGGTTAGGGGCTCACAATCCACGCTTTGTTGTGTGGCCCCTTGAGTTGGGGTTAGGGACTCGGAATCCATGCTTTGTTGCGTGGCCCCTTGAGTTGGGGTTAGGGGCTCACAATCCACGCTTTGTTGTGTGGCCCCTTGAGTTGGGGTTAGGGACTCGCAATCCACGCTTTGTTGTGTGGCCCCTTGAGTTGGGGTTAGGGACTCACAATCCACGCTTTGTTGCGTGGCCCCTTGAGTTGGGGTTAGGGGCTCACAATCCACGCTTTGTTGTGTGGCCCCTTGAGTTGGGGTTAGGGACTCGCAATCCACGCTTTGTTGTGAGGCCCCTTGAGATGGGGTTAGGGACTCACAATCCACGCTTTGTTGCGTGGCCCCTTGAGTTGGGGTTAGGGACTCACAATCCACGCTTTGTAGCGTGGCCCCTTGAGTTGGGGTTAGGGACTCACAAGCCACGCTTTGGTGCGTGGCCCCTTGAGTTGGGGTTAGGGAGTCACAATCCACGCTTTATTGCGTGGCCCCTTGAGTTGGGGTTAGGGACTCGCAATCCATGCTCTGTTGCGTGGCCACTTGAGTTGGGGTTAGGGACTCACAATCCACGCTTTGTTGCGTGGCCCTTTGAGTTGGGGTTAGGGACTCACAATCCACGCTTTGTTGCGTGGCCCCTTGAGTTGGGGTTGGAGACTCACGATCCACGCTTTGTTGCGTGGCCCCTTGAGTTGGGGTTAGGGACTCACAATCCACGCTTTATTGCCTGGCCCCTTGAGTTTGGGTTAGGGACTCACAATCCACGCTTTGTTGCGTGGCCACTTGAGTCGGGGTTAGGGACTCATAATCCGCGCTTTGTTGTGTGGCCCCTTGAGTTGGGGTTAGGGACTCCCACTCCACGCTTTATTGTGTGGCCTCTTGAGTTGGGGTTAGGGACTCACAATCCACGCTTTGTTGCGTGGCCCCTTGAATTCGGGTTAGGGACTCACAATCCACGCTTTATTGCGTGGCCCCTTCAGTTGGGGTTAGGGACTCACGATCCACGCTTTGTTGCGTGGCCCCTTGAGTTGGGGTTGGGGACTCACAATCCACGCTTTGTTGCGTGGCCCCTTGAGTTGGGGTTAGGGACTCACAATCCACGCTTTGTTGCGTGGCCCCTTGAGTTGGGGTTAAGGACTCACAATCCACGCTTTGTTGCGTGGCCCCTTGAGTTGGGGTTAGGGGCTCACAATCCACGCTTTGTTGTGTGGCCCCTTGAGTTGGGGTTAGGGACTCGGAATCCATGCTTTGTTGCGTGGCCCCTTGAGTTGGGGTTAGGGGCTCACAATCCACGCTTTGTTGTGTGGCCCCTTGAGTTGGGGTTAGGGACTCGCAATCCACGCTTTGTTGTGTGGCCCCTTGAGTTGGGGTTAGGGACTCACAATCCACGCTTTGTTGCGTGGCCCCTTGAGTTGGGGTTAGGGGCTCACAATCCACGCTTTGTTGTGTGGCCCCTTGAGTTGGGGTTAGGGACTCGCAATCCACGCTTTGTTGTGAGGCCCCTTGAGATGGGGTTAGGGACTCACAATCCACGCTTTGTTGCGTGGCCCCTTGAGTTGGGGTTAGGGACTCACAATCCACGCTTTGTAGCGTGGCCCCTTGAGTTGGGGTTAGGGACTCGCAATCCATGCTTTGTTGCGTGGCCCCTTGAGTTGGGGTTAGGGACTCCCAATCCACGCTTTGTTGCGTGGCCCCTTGGGTTGGGGTTAAGGACTCACAATCCACGCTTTATTGTGTGGCCCCTTGAGTTGGGGTCAGGGACTCACAAGCCACGCTTTGGTGCGTGGCCCCTTGAGTTGGAGTTAGGGACTCACAATCCACGCTTTGCTGCGAGGCCCCTTGAGTTGGGGTTAGGGAGTCACAATCCACGCTTTATTGCGTGGCCCCTTGAGTTGGGGTTAGGGACTCGCAATCCATGCTCTGTTGCGTGGCCACTTGAGTTGGGGTTAGGGACTCACAATCCACGCTTTGTTGCGTGGCCCTTTGAGTTGGGGTTAGGGACTCACAATCCACGCTTTGTTGCGTGGCCCCTTGAGTTGGGGTTGGAGCCTCACGATCCACGCTTTGTTGCGTGGCCCCTTGAGTTGGGGTTAGGGACTCGCAATCCACGCTTTATTGCGTGGCCCCTTGAGTTGGGGTTAGGGACTCACAATCCACGCTTTGTTGCGTGGCCACTTGAGTTGGGGTTAGGGACTCACAATCCGCGCTTTGTTGTGTGGCCCCTTGAGTTGGGGTTAGGGACTCCCACTCCACGCTTTATTGTGTGGCCCCTTGAGTGCGGGTTAGGGACTCACAATCCACGCTTTGTTGCATGGCCCTTTGAGTTGGGGTTAGGGACTCACAATCCACGCTTTATTGTGTGGCCCCTTGAGTTGGGGTTGGGGACTCACAATCCACGCTTTGCTGCGTGGCCCCTTGAGTTGGAGTTAGGGACTCACAATCCACGCTTTGTTGCGTGGCCCCTTGGGTTGGGGTAAGGGACTCACAATCCACGCTTTGTTGCTTGGCCCCTTGAGTTGGGGTTAGGGACTCACAGTCCACGCTTTGTTGCGTGGCCCCTTGAGTTGGGGTTAGGGGCTCACAATCCACGCTTTGTTGTGTGGCCCCTTGAGTCGGGGTTAGGGACTCGCAATCCATGCTTTGTTGCGTGGCCCCTTGAGTTGGGGTTAGCGGCTCACAATCCACGCTTTGTTGCGTGGCCCCTTGAGTTGGGGTTAGGGACTCGCAATCCACGCTTTGTTGTGTGGCCCCTTGAGTTGGGGTTAGGGGCTCACAATCCACGCTTCGTTGTGTGGCCCCTTGAGTTGGGGTTAGGGACTCACAATCCATGCTTTGTTGCGTGGCCCCTTGAGTTGGGGTTAGGGGCTCACAATCCACGCTTTGTTGCGTGGCCCCTTGAGTTGGGGTTAGGGACTCACAATCCACACTTTGTTGCGTGGCCCCTTGAGTTTGGGTTAGGCACTCACAATCCACGCTTTGCTCCGTGGCCTCTTGAGTTGGGGTTAGGGAGTCACAATCCATGCTCTGTTGCGTGGCCACTTGAGTTGGGGTTAGGGACTCACAATCCACGCTTTGTTGCGTGGCCCTTTGAGTTGGGGTTAGGGACTCACAATCCACGCTTTGTTGCGTGGCCCCTTCAGTTGGGGCTGGAGACTCACGATCCACGCTTTGTTGCGTGGCCCCTTGAGTTGGGGTTAGGGACTCACAATCCACGCTTTATTGCGTGGCCCCTTGAGTTGGGGTTAGGGACTCACAATCCACGCTTTGTTGCGTGGCCACTTGAGTTGGGGTTAGGGACTCACAATCCGCGCTTTGTTGTGTGGCCCCTTGAGTTGGGGTTAGGGACTCCCACTCCACGCTTTATTGTGTGGCCCCTTGAGTTGGGGTCAGGGACTCACAATCCACGCTTTGTTGCATGGCCCTTTGAGTTGGGGTTAGGGACTCACAATCCACGCTTTATTGCGTGGCCCCTTCAGTTGGGGTTGGGGACTCACGATCCACGCTTTGTTGCGTGGCCCCTTGAGTTGGGGTTGGGGACTCACAATCCACGCTTTGTTGCGTGGCCCCTTGAGTTGGGGTTAGGGACTCACAATCCACGCTTTATTGCGTGGCCCCTTGAATTGGAGTTAGGGACTCGCAATCCACGCTTTGTTGCTTAGCCCCTTGAGTTGGGGCTAGGGACTCACAATCCACGCTTTGTTGCGTGGCCCCTTGAGTTGGGGTTAGGGGCTCACAATCCATGCTCTGTTGTGTGGCCCTTTCAGTTTGGTTAGGGACTCACAATCCACGCTTTGTTGCGTGGCCCCTTGAGTTGGGGTTGGAGACTCACGATCCACGCTTTGTTGCGTGGCCCCTTGAGTTGGGGTTAGGGACTCACAATCCACGCTTTATTGCCTGGCCCCTTGAGTTGGGGTTAGGGACTCACAATCCACGCTTTATTGCGTGGCCACTTGAGTTGGGGTTAGGGACTCACAATCCGCGCTTTGTTGTGTGGCCCCTTGAGTTGGGGTTAGGGACTCCCACTCCACGCTTTATTGTGTGGCCTCTTGAGTTTGGGTTAGGGACTCACAATCCACGCTTTGTTGCGTGGCCCCTTGAGTTGGGGTTAGGGACTCACAATCCACGCTTTATTGCGTGGCCCCTTCAGTTGGGGTTTGGGACTCACGATCCACGCTTTGTTGCGTGGCCCCTTGAGTTGGGGTTGGGGACTCACAATCCACGCTTTGTTGCGTGGCCCCTTGAGTTGGGGTTAGGGACTCACAATCCACGCTTTATTGCGTGGCCCCTTGAGTTGGGGTTAAGGACTCACAATCCACGCTTTGTTGCGTGGCCCCTTGAGTTGGGGTTAGCGGCTCACAATCCACGCTTTGTTGTGTGGCCCCTTGAGTTGGGGTTAGGGACTCGGAATCCATGCTTTGTTGCGTGGCCCCTTGAGTTGGGGTTAGGGGCTCACAATCCACGCTTTGTTGTGTGGCCCCTTGAGTTGGGGTTAGGGACTCGCAATCCACGCTTTGTTGTGTGGCCCCTTGAGTTGGGGTTAGGGACTCACAATCCACGCTTTGTTGCGTGGCCCCTTGAGTTGGGGTTAGGGGCTCACAATCCACGCTTTGTTGTGTGGCCCCTTGAGTTGGGGTTAGGGACTCGCAATCCACGCTTTGTTGTGAGGCCCCTTGAGATGGGGTTAGGGACTCACAATCCACGCTTTGTTGCGTGGCCCCTTGAGTTGGGGTTAGGGACTCACAATCCACGCTTTGTTGCGTGGCCCCTTGAGTTGGGGTTAGGGACTCGCAATCCATGCTTTGTTGCGTGGCCCCTTGAGTTGGGGTTAGGGACTCACAATCCACGCTTTGTTGCGTGGCCCCTTGAGTTGGGGTCAGGGACTCACAAGCCACGCTTTATTGCGTGGCCCCTTGAGTTGGGGTTAGGGACTCGCAATTCATGCTCTGTTGCGTGGCCACTTGAGTTGGGGTTAGGGACTCACAATCCACGCTTTGTTGCGTGGCCCTTTGAGTTGGGGTTAGGGACTCACAATCCACGCTTTGTTGCGTGGCCCCTTGAGTTGGGGTTAGGGACTCACAATCCACGCTTTGTTGCGTGGCCACTTGAGTTGGGGTTAGGGACTCACAATCCGCGCTTTGTTGTGTGGCCCCTTGAGTTGGGGTTAGGGACTCCCACTCCACGCTTTATTGTGTGGCCCCTTGAGTTGGGGTTAGGGACTCACAATCCACGCTTTGTTGCATGGCCCTTTGAGTTGGGGATAGGGACTCACAATCCACGCTTTATTGCGTGGCCCCTTGAGTTGGGGTTAGGGACTCACAATCCACGCTTTGCTGCGTGGCCCCTTGAGTTGGATTTAGGGACTCACAATCCACGCTTTGTTGCGTGGCCCCTTGGGTTGGGGTAAGGGACTCGCAATCCACGCTTTGTTGTGTGGCCCCTTGAGTTGGGGTTAGGGGCTCACAATCCACGCTTCGTTGTGTGGCCCCTTGAGTTGGGGTTAGGGACTCACAATCCATGCTTTGTTGCGTGGCCCCTTGAGTTGGGGTTAGGGGCTCACAATCCACGCTTTGTTGCGTGGCCCCTTGAGTTGGGGTTAGGGACTCACAATCCACGCTTTGTTGCGTGGCCCCTTGAGTTTGGGTTAGGCACTCACAATCCACGCTTTGCTCCGTGGCCTCTTGAGTTGGGGTTAGGGAGTCACAATCCATGCTCTGTTGCGTGGCCCCTTGAGTTGGGGTTAGGGACTCACAATCCACGCTTTGTTGCGTGGCCCTTTGAGTTGGGGTTAGGGACTCACAATCCACGCTTTGTTGCGTGGCCCCTTCAGTTGGGGCTGGAGACTCACGATCCACGCTTTGTTGCGTGGCCCCTTGAGTTGGGGTTAGGGACTCACAATCCACGCTTTATTGCGTGGCCCCTTGAGTTGGGGTTAGGGACTCACAATCCACGCTTTGTTGCGTGGCCACTTGAGTTGGGGTTAGGGACTCACAATCCGCGCTTTGTTGTGTGGCCCCTTGAGTTGGGGTTAGGGACTCCCACTCCACGCTTTATTGTGTGGCCCCTTGAGTTGGGGTCAGGGACTCACAATCCACGCTTTGTTGCATGGCCCTTTGAGTTGGGGTTAGGGACTCACAATCCACGCTTTATTGCGTGGCCCCTTCAGTTGGGGTTGGGGACTCACGATCCACGCTTTGTTGCGTGGCCCCTTGAGTTGGGGTTGGGGACTCACAATCCACGCTTTGTTGCGTGGCCCCTTGAGTTGGGGTTAGGGACTCACAATCCACGCTTTATTGCGTGGCCCCTTGAATTGGAGTTAGGGACTCGCAATCCACGCTTTGTTGCTTAGCCCCTTGAGTTGGGGCTAGGGACTCACAATCCACGCTTTGTTGCGTGGCCCCTTGAGTTTGGGTTAGGGGCTCACAATCCATGCTCTGTTGTGTGGCCCTTTCAGTTTGGTTAGGGACTCACAATCCACGCTTTGTTGCGTGGCCCCTTGAGTTGGGGTTGGAGACTCACGATCCACGCTTTGTTGCGTGGCCCCTTGAGTTGGGGTTAGGGACTCACAATCCACGCTTTATTGCCTGGCCCCTTGAGTTGGGGTTAGGGACTCACAATCCACGCTTTATTGCGTGGCCACTTGAGTTGGGGTTAGGGACTCACAATCCGCGCTTTGTTGTGTGGCCCCTTGAGTTGGGGTTAGGGACTCCCACTCCACGCTTTATTGTGTGGCCTCTTGAGTTTGGGTTAGGGACTCACAATCCACGCTTTGTTGCGTGGCCCCTTGAGTTGGGGTTAGGGACTCACAATCCACGCTTTATTGCGTGGCCCCTTCAGTTGGGGTTTGGGACTCACGATCCACGCTTTGTTGCGTGGCCCCTTGAGTTGGGGTTGGGGACTCACAATCCACGCTTTGTTGCGTGGCCCCTTGAGTTGGGGTTAGGGACTCACAATCCACGCTTTATTGCGTGGCCCCTTGAGTTGGGGTTAAGGACTCACAATCCACGCTTTGTTGCGTGGCCCCTTGAGTTGGGGTTAGCGGCTCACAATCCACGCTTTGTTGTGTGGCCTCTTGAGTTGGGGTTAGGGACTCGGAATCCATGCTTTGTTGCGTGGCCCCTTGAGTTGGGGTTAGGGGCTCACAATCCACGCTTTGTTGTGTGGCCCCTTGAGTTGGGGTTAGGGACTCGCAATCCACGCTTTGTTGTGTGGCCCCTTGAGTTGGGGTTAGGGACTCACAATCCACGCTTTGTTGCGTGGCCCCTTGAGTTGGGGTTAGGGGCTCACAATCCACGCTTTGTTGTGTGGCCCCTTGAGTTGGGGTTAGGGACTCGCAATCCACGCTTTGTTGTGAGGCCCCTTGAGATGGGGTTAGGGACTCACAATCCACGCTTTGTTGCGTGGCCCCTTGAGTTGGGGTTAGGGACTCACAATCCACGCTTTGTTGCGTGGCCCCTTGAGTTGGGGTTAGGGACTCGCAATCCATGCTTTGTTGCGTGGCCCCTTGAGTTGGGGTTAGGGACTCACAATCCACGCTTTGTTGCGTGGCCCCTTGAGTTGGGGTCAGGGACTCACAAGCCACGCTTTATTGCGTGGCCCCTTGAGTTGGGGTTAGGGACTCGCAATTCATGCTCTGTTGCGTGGCCACTTGAGTTGGGGTTAGGGACTCACAATCCACGCTTTGTTGCGTGGCCCTTTGAGTTGGGGTTAGGGACTCACAATCCACGCTTTGTTGCGTGGCCCCTTGAGTTGGGGTTAGGGACTCACAATCCACGCTTTGTTGCGTGGCCACTTGAGTTGGGGTTAGGGACTCACAATCCGCGCTTTGTTGTGTGGCCCCTTGAGTTGGGGTTAGGGACTCCCACTCCACGCTTTATTGTGTGGCCCCTTGAGTTGGGGTTAGGGACTCACAATCCACGCTTTGTTGCATGGCCCTTTGAGTTGGGGATAGGGACTCACAATCCACGCTTTATTGCGTGGCCCCTTGAGTTGGGGTTAGGGACTCACAATCCACGCTTTGCTGCGTGGCCCCTTGAGTTGGATTTAGGGACTCACAATCCACGCTTTGTTGCGTGGCCCCTTGGGTTGGGGTAAGGGACTCACGATCCAGGGCTTTGTTGCTTGGCCCCTTGAGTTGGGGTTAGGGACTCACAATCCACGCTTTGTTGCGTGGCCCCTTGAGTTGGATTTAGGGACTCACAATCCACGCTTTGTTGCGTGGCCCCTTGGGTTGGGGTAAGGGACTCACGATCCAGGGCTTTGTTGCTTGGCCCCTTGAGTTGGGGTTAGGGGCTCACAATCCACGCTTTGTTGTGTGGCCCCTTGAGTCGGGGTTAGGGGCTCACAATCCACGCTTTGTTGTGTGGCCCCATGAGTTGGGGTTAGGGACTCGCAATCCACGCTTTGTTGTGTGGCCCCATGAGTTGGGGTTAGGGACTCGCAATCCACGCTTTGTTGTGTGGCCACTTGAGTTGGGGTTAGGGACTCACAATCCACGCTTTGCTGCGTGGCCCCTTGAGTTGGATTTAGGGACTCACAATCCACGCTTTGTTGCGTGGCCCCTTGGGTTGGGGTAAGGGACTCACGATCCAGGGCTTTGTTGCTTGGCCCCTTGAGTTGGGGTTAGGGGCTCACAATCCACGCTTTGTTGTGTGGCCCCTTGAGTCGGGGTTAGGGACTCGCAATCCATGCTTTGTTGCGTGGCCCCTTGAGTTGGGGTTAGGGGCTCACAATCCACGCTTTGTTGTGTGGCCCCATGAGTTGGGGTTAGGGACTCGCAATCCACGCTTTGTTGTGTGGCCCCTTGAGTTGGGGTTAGGGACTCGCAACCCATGCTTTGTTGCGTGGCCCCTTGGGTTGGGGTTAGGGACTCACAATCCACGCTTTATTGTGTGGCCCCTTGAGTTTGGGTTAGGGACTAACAATCCACGCTTTGCTGCGTGGCCCCTTGAGTTGGGGTTAGGGAGTCACAATCCATGCTCTGTTGCGTGGCCACTTGAGTTGGGGTTAGGGACTCACAATCCACGCTTTGTTGCGTGGCCCTTTGAGTTGGGGTTAGGGACTCACAATCCACGCTTTGTTGCGTGGCCCCTTCAGTTGGGGTTGGAGACTCACGATCCACGCTTTGTTGCGTGGCCCCTTGAGTTGGGGTTAGGGACTCACAATCCACGCTTTATTGCGTGGCCCCTTGAGTTGGGGTTAGGGACTCACAATCCGCGCTTTGTTGCTTGGCCCCTTGAGTTGGGGTTAGGGACTCCCACTCCACGCTTTATTGTGTGGCCCCTTGAGTTTGGGTTAGGGACTCACAATCCACGCTTTGTTGCATGGCCCTTTGAGTTGGGGTTAGGGACTCACAATCCACGCTTTATTGCGTGGCCCCTTTAGTTGGGGTTGGGGACTCACGATCCACGCTTTGTTGCGTGGCCCCTTGAGTTGGAGTTAGGGACTCGCAATCCACGCTTTGTTGCTTAGCCCCTTGAGTTGGGGTTAGGGACTCACAATCCACGCTTTGTTGCGTGGCCCCTTGAGTTGGGGTTAGGGACTCACAATCCACGCTTTGTTGCGTGGCCCCTTGAGTTGGGGTTAGGGACTCACAATCCACGCTTTGTTGCGTGGCCCCTTGAGTTGGATTTAGGGACTCACAATCCACGCTTTGTTGCGTGGCCCCTTGGGTTGGGGTAAGGGACTCACGATCCACGCTTTGTTGCTTGGCCCCTTGAGTTGGGGTTAGGGACTCACAATCCACGCTTTGTTGCGTGGCCCCTTGAGTTGGGGTTAGGGGCTCACAATCCACGCTTTGTTGTGTGGCCCCTTGAGTCGGGGTTAGGGACTCGCAATCCATGCTTTGTTGCGTGGCCCCTTGAGTTGGGGTTAGGGGCTCACAATCCACGCTTTGTTGTGTGGCCCCATGAGTTGGGGTTAGGGACTCGCAATCCACGCTTTGTTGTGTGGCCCCTTGAGTTGGGGTTAGGGACTCGCAACCCATGCTTTGTTGCGTGGCCCCTTTGGTTGGGGTTAGGGACTCACAATCCACGCTTTATTGTGTGGCCCCTTGAGTTGGAGTTAGGGACTAACAATCCACGCTTTGCTGCGTGGCCCCTTGAGTTGGGGTTAGGGAGTCACAATCCATGCTCTGTTGCGTGGCCACTTGAGTTGGGGTTAGGGACTCACAATCCACGCTTTGTTGCGTGGCCCTTTGAGTTGGGGTTAGGGACTCACAATCCACGCTTTGTTGCGTGGCCCCTTCAGTTGGGGTTGGAGACTCACGATCCACGCTTTGTTGCGTGGCCCCTTGAGTTGGGGTTAGGGACTCACAATCCACGCTTTATTGCGTGGCCCCTTGAGTTGGGGTTAGGGACTCACAATCCGCGCTTTGTTGCTTGGCCCCTTGAGTTGGGGTTAGGGACTCCCACTCCACGCTTTATTGTGTGGCCCCTTGAGTTGGGGTTAGGGACTCACAATCCACGCTTTGTTGCATGGCCCTTTGAGTTGGGGTTAGGGACTCACAATCCACGCTTTATTGCGTGGCCCCTTCAGTTGGGGTTGGGGACTCACGATCCACGCTTTGTTGCGTGGCCCCTTGAGTTGGAGTTAGGGACTCGCAATCCACGCTTTGTTGCTTAGCCCCTTGAGTTGGGGTTAGGGACTCACAATCCACGCTTTGTTGCGTGGCCCCTTTAGTTGGGGTTAGGGACTCACAATCCACGCTTTGTTGCGTGGCCCCTTGAGTTGGGGTTAGGGACTCACAATCCACGCTTTGTTGCGTGGACCCTTGAGTTGGGGTTAGGGACTCACAATCCACGCTTTGTTGCTTGGCCCCTTGAGTTGGAGTTAGGGACTCACAATCCACGCTTTGTTGCGTGGCCCCTTGAGTTGGGGTTAGGGACTCGCAATCCACGCTTTGTTGCGTGGCCCCTTGAGTTGGGGTTAGGGACTCACAATCCACGCTTTGTTGTGTGGCCCCTTGAGTTGGGGTTAGGGACTCACAATCCACGCTTTGTTGCTTGGACCCTTGAGTTGGGGTTAGGGACTTACAATCCACGCTTTGTTGCGTGGCCCCTTGAGTTGGGGTTAGGGACTCACAATCCATGCTCTGTTGTGTGGCCCTTTCAGTTTGGGTTAGGGACTCACAATCCACGCTTTGTTGCGTGGCCCCTTGAGTTGGGGTTAGGTACTCACAATCCACGCTTTGTTGCGTGGCCCCTTGAGTTGGGGTTAGGGACTCACAATCCACGCTTTGTTGCGTGGACCCTTGAGTTGGGGTCAGGGACTCACAATCCACGCTTTGTTGCTTGGCCCCTTGAGTTGGGGTTAGGGACTCACAATCCACGCTTTGTTGCTTGGACCCTTGAGTTGGGGTTAGGGACTTACAATCCACGCTTTGTTGCGTGGCCCCTTGAGTTGGGGTTAGGGACTCACAATCCATGCTCTGTTGTGTGGCCCTTTCAGTTTGGGTTAGGGACTCACAATCCACGCTTTGTTGCGTGGCCCCTTGAGTTGGGGTTAGGTACTCACAATCCACGCTTTGTTGCGTGGCCCCTTGAGTTGGGGTTAGGGACTCACAATCCACGCTTTGTTGCGTGGACCCTTGAGTTGGGGTTAGGGACTCACAATCCACGCTTTGTTGCGTGGCCCCTTGAGTTGGGGTTAGGGACTCACAATCCACGCTTTGTTGTGTGGCCCCTTGAGTTGGGGTTAGGGACTCACAATCCACGCTTTGTTGCTTGGCCCCTTGAGTTGGAGTTAGGGACTCACAATCCACGCTTTGTTGCGTGGACCCTTGAGATGGGGTTAGGGACTCACAATCCACGCTTTGTTGCGTGGCCCCTTGAGTTGGGGTCAGGGACTCACAATCCACGCTTTGTTGCTTGGCCCCTTGAGTTGGAGTTAGGGACTCACAATCCACGCTTTGTTGCGTGGCCCCTTGAGTTGGGGTTAGGGACTCACAATCCACGCTTTGTTGTGTGGCCCCTTGAGTTGGGGTTAGGGACTCACAATCCATGCTCTGTTGTGTGGCCCTTTCAGTTTGGGTTAGGGACTCACAATCCACGCTTTGTTGCGTGGCCCCTTGACTTGGGGTTAGGGACTCACAATCCACGCTTTGTTGCGTGGCCCCTTGAGTTGGGGTTAGGGACTCACAATCCATGCTCTGTTGTGTGGCCCTTTCAGTTTGGGTTAGGGACTCACAATCCACGCCTTGTTGCGTGGCCCCTTGACTTGGGGTTAGGGACTCACAATCCACGCTTTGTTGCGTGGCCCCTTGAGTTGGGGTTAGGGACTCACAATCCATGCCTTGTTGCGTGGCCCCTTGACTTGGGGTTAGGGACTCACAATCCACGCTTTGTTGTGTGGCCCCTTGAGTTGGAGTTAGGGACTCACAATCCATGCTCTGTTGTGTGGCCCTTTCAGTCTGGGTTAGGGACTCACAATCCACGCTTTGTTGCGTGGCCCCTTGACTTGGGGTTAGGGACTCACAATCCACGCTTTGTTGCGTGGCCCCTTGAGTTGGGGTTAGGGACTCACAATCCACGCTTTGTTGCGTGGACCCTTGAGATGGGGTTAGGGACTCACAATCCACGCTTTGTTGCGTGGACCCTTGAGTTGGGGTCAGGGACTCACAATCCACGCTTTGTTGCTTGGCCCCTTGAGTTGGAGTTAGGGACTCACAATCCACGCTTTGTTGCGTGGCCCCTTGAGTTGGGGTTAGGGACTCACAATCCACGCTTTGTTGTGTGGCCCCTTGAGTTGGGGTTAGGGACTCACAATCCATGCTCTGTTGTGTGGCCCTTTCAGTTTGGGTTAGGGACTCACAATCCACGCCTTGTTGCGTGGCCCCTTGACTTGGGGTTAGGGACTCACAATCCACGCTTTGTTGCGTGGCCCCTTGAGTTGGGGTTAGGGACTCACAATCCACGCTTTGTTGCGTGGACCCTTGAGTTGGCGTCAGGGACTCACAATCCACGCTTTGTTGCTTGGCCCCTTGAGTTGGGGTTAGGGACTCACAATCCACGCTTTGTTGCGTGGCCCCTTGAGTTGGGGTTAGGGACTCACAATCCACGCTTTGTTGCGTGGCCCCTTGAGTTGGGGTTAGGGACTCACAATCCACGCTTTGTTGCGTGGCCCCTTGAGTTGGGGTTAGGGACTCACAATCCACGCTTTGTTGTGTGGCCCCTTGAGTTGGGGTTAGGGACTCACGATTCATGCTCTATTGTGTGGCCGTTTCAGTTTGGGTTAGGGACTCACAATCCACGCTTTGTTGCGTGGCCCCTTGAGTTGGGGTTAGGGACTCACAATCCACGCTTTGTTGCGTGGCCCCTTGAGTTGGGGTTAGGGACTCACAATCCACGCTTTGTTGTGTGGCCCTCTCAGGTGCGGTTAGGGACTCACAATCCACGCTTTGTTGCGTGGACCCTTGAGTTGGGGTGAGGGACTTACAATCCACGCTTTGTTGCGTGGCCCCTTGAGTTGGGGTTAGGGACTCACAATCCATGCTCTGTTGTGTGGCCCTTTCAGTTTGGGTTAGGGACTCACAATCCACGCTTTGTTGCGTGGCCCCTTGAGTTGGGGTTAGGGACTCACAATCCACGCTTTGTTGCGTGGCCCCTTGAGTTGGGGTTAGGGACTCACAATCCACGCTTTGTTGCGTGGACCCTTGAGTTGGGGTTAGGGACTCACAATCCATGCTCTGTTGTGTGGCCCTTTCAGTTTGGGTTAGGGACTCACAATCCACGCTTTGTTGCGTGGCCCCTTTACTTGGGGTTAGGGACTCACAATCCACGCTTTGTTGCGTGGCCCCTTGAGTTGGGGTTAGGGACTCACAATCCACGCTTTGTTGCGTGGACCCTTGAGATGGGGTTAGGGACTCACAATCCACGCTTTGTTGCGTGGACCCTTGAGTTGGGGTCAGGGACTCACAATCCACGCTTTGTTGCTTGGCCCCTTGAGTTGGGGTTAGGGACTCACAATCCACGCTTTGTTGTGTGGCCCCTTGAGTTTGGGTTAGGGACTCACAATCCATGCTCTGTTGTGTGGTCCTTTCAGTTTGGGTTAGGGACTCACAATCCACGCTTTGTTGCGTGGCCCCTTGACTTGGGGTTAGGGACTCACAATCCACGCTTTGTTGCGTGGCCCCTTGAGTTGGGGTTAGGGACTCACAATCCACGCTTTGTTGCGTGGACCCTTGAGTTGGGGTTAGGGACTCACAATCCACGCTTTGTTGCGTGGCCCCTTGAGTTGGGGTTAGGGACTCACAATCCACGCTTTGTTGCGTGGCCCCTTGAGTTGGGGTTAGGGACTCACAATCCACGCTTTGTTGCGTGGCCCCTTGAGTTGGGGTTAGGGACTCACAATCCACGCTTTGTTGCGTGGCCCCTTGAGTTGGGGTTAGGGACTCACAATCCACGCTTTGTTGTGTGGCCCCTTGAGTTGGGTTAGGGACTCACAATCCACGCTTTGTTGCGTGGCCCCTTGAGTTGGGGTTAGGGACTCACGATTCATGCTCTAGTGTGTGGCCCTTTCAGTTTGGGTTAGGGACTCACAATCCACGGTTTGTTGCGTGGCCCCTTGAGTTGGGGTTAGGGACTCACAATCCACGCTTTGTTGCGTGGCCCCTTGAGTTGGGGTTAGGGACTCACAATCCACGCTTTGTTGTGTGGCCCTGTGAGGTGCGGTTAGGGACTCACAATCCACGCTTTGTTGCGTGGCCCCTTGAGTTGGGGTTAGGGACTCACAATCCACGCTTTGTTGCGTGGCCCCTTGAGTTCGGGTTAGGGACTCACAATCCACGCTTTGTTGCGTGGCCCCTTGAGTTGGGGTTAGGGACTCACAATCCACGCTTTGTTGTGTGGCCCCTTGAGTTTGGGTTAGGGACTCGCAATCCACGCTTTGTTGTGTGGCCCTGTGAGGTGCGGTTAGGGACTCACAATTCACGCTTTGTTGCGTGGCCCCTTGAGTTGGGGTTAGGGACTCACAATGCACGCTTTGTTTTGTCGCCCCTTGAGTTGGGGTTAGCGACTCACAATCCATCCTCTGTTGTGTGGCCCTTTCAGTTTGGCTTAGGGACTCACAATCAACGCTTTGTTGCGTGGCCCCTTGAGTTGGGGTTAGGGACTCACAATCCACGCTTTGTTGCGTGGCCCCTTGACTTGGGGTTAGGGACTCACAATGCACGCTTTGTTGTGTGGCCCTGTGAGGTGCGGTTAGGGACTCACAATCCACGCTTTGTTGCGTGGCCCCTTGAGTTGGGGTTAGGGACTCACAATGCACGCTTTGTTGCGTGGCCCCTTGAGTTGGGGTTAGGGACTCGCAATCCACGCTTTGTTGTGTGGCCCTGTGAGGTGCGGTTAGGGACTCACAATCCACGCTTTGTTGCGTGGCCCCTTGAGTTGGGGTCAGGGACTCACAATCCACGCTTTGTTGCGTGGCCCCTTGACTTGGGGTTAGGGACTCACAATGCACGCTTTGTTTTGTCGCCCCTTGAGTTGGGGTTAGCGACTCACAATCCATCCTCTGTTGTGTGGCCCTTTCAGTTTGGGTTAGGGACTCACAATCAACGCTTTGTTGCGTGGCCCCTTGAGTTGGGGTTAGGGACTCACAATCCACGCTTTGTTGTGTGGCCCTTTGAGTTTGGGTTTGGGACTCACAATCTACGCTTTGTTGCGTGGCCCCTTGAGTTGGGGTTAGGGACTCACAATCCACGCTTTGTTGCGTGGCCCCTTGTGTTTGGGTTAGGCACTCACAATCCACGCTTTGTTGTGTGGCCCCTTGAGCTGGGGTCAGGGACTCACAATCCACGCTTTGTTGCGTGGCCCCTTGAGTTGGGGTTAGGGACTCACAATCCACGCTTTGTTGCGTGGACCCTTGAGTTGGGGTTAGGGACTCACAATCCACGCTTTGTTACGGGGACCCTTGAGTCGGGGTTAGGGACTCGCAATCCACGCTTTGTTGCGTGGCCCCTTGAGTTGGAGTTAGGGACTCACAATCCACGCTTTGTTGTGTGGCCCTTTGAGTTTGGGTTAGGGACTCACAATCCACGCTTTGTTGCGTGGCCCCTTGAGTTGGGGTCAGGGACTCACAGTCCACGCTTTGTTGCTTGGCCCCTTGAGTTGGGGTTAGGGACTCACAATCCACGCTTTGTTGCGTGGCCCCTTGAGTTGGGGTTAGGGACTCACAATCCACGCTTTGTTGCGTGGCCCCTTGAGTTGGGGTTAGGGACTCACAATCCACGCTTTGTTGTGTGGCCCCTTGAGTTTGGGTTAGGGACTCGCAATCCACGCTTTGTTGTGTGGCCCTGTGAGGTGCGGTTAGGGACTCACAATCCACCCTTTGTTGCGTGGCCCCTTGAGTTGGGGTTAGGGACTCACAATGCACGCTTTGTTTTGTCGCCCCTTGAGTTGGGGTTAGCGACTCACAATCCATCCTCTGTTGTGTGGCCCTTTCAGTTTGGGTTAGGGACTCACAATCAACGCTTTGTTGCGTGGCCCCTTGAGTTGGGGTTAGGGACTCACAATCCACGCTTTGTTGTGTGGCCCTGTGAGGTGCGGTTAGGGACTCACAATCCACGCTTTGTTGCGTGGCCCCTTGAGTTGGGGTTAGGGACTCACAATGCACGCTTTGTTGCGTGGCCCCTTGAGTTGGGGTTAGGGACTCGCAATCCACGCTTTGTTGTGTGGCCCTGTGAGGTGCGGTTAGGGACTCACAATCCACGCTTTGTTGCGTGGCCCCTTGACTTGGGGTTAGGGACTCACAATGCACGCTTTGTTTTGTCGCCCCTTGAGTTGGGGTTAGCGACTCACAATCCATCCTCTGTTGTGTGGCCCTTTCAGTTTGGGTTAGGGACTCACAATCAACGCTTTGTTGCGTGGCCCCTTGAGTTGGGGTTAGGGACTCACAATCCACGCTTTGTTGTGTGGCCCTTTGAGTTTGGGTTTGGGACTCACAATCTACGCTTTGTTGCGTGGCCCCTTGAGTTGGGGTTAGGGACTCACAATCCACGCTTTGTTGCGTGGCCCCTTGAGTTTGGGTTAGGCACTCACAATCCACGCTTTGTTGTGTGGCCCCTTGAGCTGGGGTCAGGGACTCACAATCCACGCTTTGTTGCGTGGCCCCTTGAGTTGGGGTTAGGGACTCACAATCCACGCTTTGTTGCGTGGACCCTTGAGTTGGGGTTAGGGACTCACAATCCACGCTTTGTTACGTGGACCCTTGAGTTGGGGTTAGGGACTCACAATCCACGCTTTGTTGCGTGGCCCCTTGAGTTGGAGTTAGGGACTCACAATCCACGCTTTGTTGTGTGGCCCTTTGAGTTTGGGTTAGGGACTCACAAGCCACGCTTTGTTGCTTGGCCCCTTGAGTTGGGGTTAGGGACTCACAATCCACGCTTTGTTGCGTGGCCCCTTGAGTTGGGGTTAGGGACTCACAATCCACGCTTTGTTGCGTGGCCCCTTGAGTTGGGGTTAGGGACTCACAATCCACGCTTTGTTGCGTGGCCCCTTGAGTTGGGGTTAGGGACTCACAATCCACGCTTTGTTGTGTGGCCCCTTGAGTTGGGGTTAGGGACTCACGATTCATGCTCTATTGTGTGGCCGTTTCAGTTTGGGTTAGGGACTCACAATCCACGCTTTGTTGCGTGGCCCCTTGAGTTGGGGTTAGGGACTCACAATCCACGCTTTGTTGCGTGGCCCCTTGAGTTGGGGTTAGGGACTCACAATCCACGCTTTGTTGTGTGGCCCTGTGAGGTGCGGTTAGGGACTCACAATCCACGCTTTGTTGCGTGGACCCTTGAGTTGGGGTTAGGGACTTACAATCCACGCTTTGTTGCGTGGCCCCTTGAGTTGGGGTTAGGGACTCACAATCCATTTTCTGTTGTGTGGCCCTTTCAGTTTGGGTTAGGGACTCACAATCCACGCTTTGTTGCGTGGCCCCTTGAGTTGGGGTTAGGGACTCACAATCCACGCTTTGTTGCGTGGCCCCTTGAGTTGGGGTTAGGGACTCACAATCCACGCTTTGTTGCGTGGACCCTTGAGTTGGGGTTAGGGACTCACAATCCATGCTCTGTTGTGTGGCCCTTTCAGTTTGGGTTAGGGACTCACAATCCACGCTTTGTTGCGTGGCCCCTTTACTTGGGGTTAGGGACTCACAATCCACGCTTTGTTGCGTGGCCCCTTGAGTTGGGGTTAGGGACTCACAATCCACGCTTTGTTGCGTGGACCCTTGAGATGGGGTTAGGGACTCACAATCCACGCTTTGTTGCGTGGACCCTTGAGTTGGGGTCAGGGACTCACAATCCACGCTTTGTTGCTTGGCCCCTTGAGTTGGGGTTAGGGACTCACAATCCACGCTTTGTTGTGTGGCCCCTTGAGTTTGGGTTAGGGACTCACAATCCATGCTCTGTTGTGTGGCCCTTTCAGTTTGGGTTAGGGACTCACAATCCACGCTTTGTTGCGTGGCCCCTTGACTTGGGGTTAGGGACTCACAATCCACGCTTTGTTGCGTGGCCCCTTGAGTTGGGGTTAGGGACTCACAATCCACGCTTTGTTGCGTGGACCCTTGAGTTGGGGTTAGGGACTCACAATCCACGCTTTGTTGCGTGGCCCCTTGAGTTGGGGTTAGGGACTCACAATCCACGCTTTGTTGCGTGGCCCCTTGAGTTGGGGTTAGGGACTCACAATCCACGCTTTGTTGTGTGGCCCCTTGAGTTGGGGTTAGGGACTCACAATCCACGCTTTGTTGCGTGGCCCCTTGAGTTGGGGTTAGGGACTCACGATTCATGCTCTAGTGTGTGGCCCTTTCAGTTTGGGTTAGGGACTCACAATCCACGGTTTGTTGCGTGGCCCCTTGAGTTGGGGTTAGGGACTCACAATCCACGCTTTGTTGCGTGGCCCCTTGAGTTGGGGTTAGGGACTCACAATCCACGCTTTGTTGCGTGGCCCCTTGAGTTCGGGTTAGGGACTCACAATCCACGCTTTGTTGCGTGGCCCCTTGAGTTGGGGTTAGGGACTCACAATCCACGCTTTGTTGTGTGGCCCCTTGAGTTTGGGTTAGGGACTCGCAATCCACGCTTTGTTGTGTGGCCCTGTGAGGTGCGGTTAGGGACTCACAATCCACGCTTTGTTACGTGGACCCTTGAGTTGGGGTTAGGGACTCACAATGCACGCTTTGTTTTGTCGCCCCTTGAGTTGGGGTTAGCGACTCACAATCCATCCTCTGTTGTGTGGCCCTTTCAGTTTGGGTTAGGGACTCACAATCAACGCTTTGTTGCGTGGCCCCTTGAGTTGGGGTTAGGGACTCACAATCCACGCTTTGTTGTGTGGCCCTGTGAGGTGCGGTTAGGGACTCACAATCCACGCTTTGTTGCGTGGCCCCTTGAGTTGGGGTTAGGGACTCACAATGCACGCTTTGTTGCGTGGCCCCTTGAGTTGGGGTTAGGGACTCGCAATCCACGCTTTGTTGTGTGGCCCTGTGAGGTGCGGTTAGGGACTCACAATCCACGCTTTGTTGCGTGGCCCCTTGACTTGGGGTTAGGGACTCACAATGCACGCTTTGTTTTGTCGCCCCTTGAGTTGGGGTTAGCGACTCACAATCCATCCTCTGTTGTGTGGCCCTTTCAGTTTGGGTTAGGGACTCACAATCAACGCTTTGTTGCGTGGCCCCTTGAGTTGGGGTTAGGGACTCACAATCCACGCTTTGTTGTGTGGCCCTTTGAGTTTGGGTTTGGGACTCACAATCTACGCTTTGTTGCGTGGCCCCTTGAGTTGGGGTTAGGGACTCACAATCCACGCTTTGTTGCGTGGCCCCTTGAGTTTGGGTTAGGCACTCACAATCCACGCTTTGTTGTGTGGCCCCTTGAGCTGGGGTCAGGGACTCACAATCCACGCTTTGTTGCGTGGCCCCTTGAGTTGGGGTTAGGGACTCACAATCCACGCTTTGTTGCGTGGACCCTTGAGTTGGGGTTAGGGACTCACAATCCACGCTTTGTTACGTGGACCCTTGAGTTGGGGTTAGGGACTCACAATCCACGCTTTGTTGCGTGGCCCCTTGAGTTGGAGTTAGGGACTCACAATCCACGCTTTGTTGTGTGGCCCTTTGAGTTTGGGTTAGGGACTCACAATCCACGCTTTGTTGCGTGGCCCCTTGAGTTGGGGTTAGGGACTCACAATCCACGCTTTGTTGCGTGGCCCCTTGAGTTTGGGTTAGGCACTCACAATCCACGCTTTGTTGTGTGGCCCCTTGAGCTGGGGTGAGGGACTCACAATCCACGCTTTGTTGCGTGGCCCCTTGACTTGGGGTTAGGGACTCACAATCCACGCTTTGTTGCGTGGACCCTTGAGTTGGGGTTAGGGACTCACAATCCACGCTTTGTTGCGTGGCCCCTTGAGTTCGGGTTAGGGACTCACAATCCACGCTTTGTTGCGTGGCCCCTTGAGTTGGAGTTAGGGACTCACAATCCACGCTTTGTTACGTGGCCCCTTGAGTTGGTGTTAGGGACTCGCAATCCACGCTTTGTTGTGTGGCCCTGTGAGGTGCGGTTAGGGACTCACAATCCACGCTTTGTTGCGTGGCCCCTTGAGTTGGGGTTAGGGACTCACAATGCACGCTTTGTTTTGTCGCCCCTTGAGTTGGGGTTAGCGACTCACAATCCACGCTCCGTTGCGTGGCCCTTTCAGTTGGGGTTAGGGACTCACAATCAACGCTTTGTTGCGTGGCCCCTTGAGTTGGGGTTAGGGACTCACAATCCACGCTTTGTTGTGTGGCCCTTTGAGTTTGGGTTAGGGACTCACAATCCACGCTTTGTTGCGTGGCCCCTTGAGTTGGGGTTAGGGACTCACAATCCACGCTTTGTTGCGTGGCCCCTTGAGTTTGGGTTAGGCACTCACAATCCACGCTTTGTTGCGTGGCCCCTTGAGTTGGGGTTAGGGACTCGCAATCCACGCTTTGTTGTGTTGCCCCTTGAGTTGGGGTCAGGGACTCACAATCCACGCTTTGTTGCTTGGCCCCTTGAGTTGGGGTTAGGGACTCACAATCCACGCTTTGTTGTGTGGCCCCTTGAGTTGGGGTTAGGGACTCACAATCCGCGCTTTGTTGCGTGGCCCCTTGAGTTGGGGTTAGGGACTCACAATCCACGCTTTGTTGCGTGGCCCTTTGAGTTGGGGTTAGGGACTCACAATCCACGCTTTGTTGTGTGGCCCCTTGAGTTTGGGTTAGGGACTCACAATCCACGCTTTGTTGCGTGGCCCCTTGAGGTGGGGTTAGGGACTCACAATCCACGCTTTGTTGCGTGGCCCCTTGAGTTTGGGTTAGGCACTCACAATCCACGCTTTGTTGTGTGGCCCCTTGAGCTGGGGTGAGGGACTCACAATCCACGCTTTGTTGCGTGGCCCCTTGACTTGGGGTTAGGGACTCACAATCCACGCTTTGTTGCGTGGACCCTTGAGTTGGGGTTAGGGACTCACAATCCACGCTTTGTTGCGTGGCCCCTTGAGTTCGGGTTAGGGACTCACAATCCACGCTTTGTTGCGTGGCCCCTTGAGTTGGAGTTAGGGACTCACAATCCACGCTTTGTTACGTGGCCCCTTGAGTTGGTGTTAGGGACTCGCAATCCACGCTTTGTTGCGTGGCCCCTTGAGTTGGGGTTAGGGACTCACAATGCACGCTTTGTTTTGTCGCCCCTTGAGTTGGGGTTAGCGACTCACAATCCACGCTCCGTTGCGTGGCCCTTTCAGTTGGGGTTAGGGACTCACAATCAACGCTTTGTTGCGTGGCCCCTTGAGTTGGGGTTAGGGACTCACAATCCACGCTTTGTTGTGTGGCCCTTTGAGTTTGGGTTAGGGACTCACAATCCACGCTTTGTTGCGTGGCCCCTTGAGTTGGGGTTAGGGACTCACAATCCACGCTTTGTTGCGTGGCCCCTTGAGTTTGGGTTAGGCACTCACAATCCACGCTTTGTTGCGTGGCCCCTTGAGTTGGGGTTAGGGACTCACAATCCACGCTTTGTTGTGTTGCCCCTTGAGTTGGGGTCAGGGACTCACAATCCACGCTTTGTTGCTTGGCCCCTTGAGTTGGGGTTAGGGACTCACAATCCACGCTTTGTTGTGTGGCCCCTTGAGCTGGGGTGAGGGACTCACAATCCACGCTTTGTTGCGTGGCCCCTTGACTTGGGGTTAGGGACTCACAATCCACGCTGTGTTGCGTGGACCCTTGAGTTGGGGTTAGGGACTCACAATCCACGCTTTGTTGCGTGGCCCCTTGAGTTCGGGTTAGGGACTCACAATCCACGCTTTGTTGCGTGGCCCCTTGAGTTGGAGTTAGGGACTCACAATCCACGCTTTGTTACGTGGCCCCTTGAGTTGGTGTTAGGGACTCGCAATCCACGCTTTGTTGTGTGGCCCTGTGAGGTGCGGTTAGGGACTCACAATCCACGCTTTGTTGCGTGGCCCCTTGAGTTGGGGTTAGGGACTCACAATGCACGCTTTGTTTTGTCGCCCCTTGAGTTGGGGTTAGCGACTCACAATCCACGCTCCGTTGCGTGGCCCTTTCAGTTGGGGTTAGGGACTCACAATCAACGCTTTGTTGCGTGGCCCCTTGAGTTGGGGTTAGGGACTCACAATCCACGCTTTGTTGTGTGGCCCTTTGAGTTTGGGTTAGGGACTCACAATCCACGCTTTGTTGCGTGGCCCCTTGAGTTGGGGTTAGGGACTCACAATCCACGCTTTGTTGCGTGGCCCCTTGAGTTTGGGTTAGGCACTCACAATCCACGCTTTGTTGCGTGGCCCCTTGAGTTGGGGTTAGGGACTCACAATCCACGCTTTGTTGTGTTGCCCCTTGAGTTGGGGTCAGGGACTCACAATCCACGCTTTGTTGCTTGGCCCCTTGAGTTGGGGTTAGGGACTCACAATCCACGCTTTGTTGTGTGGCCCCTTGAGTTGGGGTTAGGGACTCACAATCCGCGCTTTGTTGCGTGGCCCCTTGAGTTGGGGTTAGGGACTCACAATCCACGCTTTGTTGCGTGGCCCTTTGAGTTGGGGTTAGGGACTCACAATCCACGCTTTGTTGCGTGGCCCCTTGAGTTGGGGTTAGGGACTCACAATCCACGCTTTGTTGCGTGGCCCCTTAAGTTGGGGTTAGGGACTCACAATCCACGCTTTGTTGCGTGGCCCCTTGAGTTGGGGTTAGGGACTCACAATCCATGCTCTATTGTGTGGCCCTTTCAGTTTGGGTTAGGGACTCACAATCCACGCTTTGTTGCGTGGCCCCTTGAGTTGGGGTTAGGGACTCACAATCCACGCTTTGTTGTGTGGCCCCTTGAGTTGGGGTTAGGGACTCACAATCCATGCTCTGTTGTGTGGCCCTTTCAGTTTGGGTTAGGGACTCACAATCCACGCTTTGTTGCGTGGCCCCTTGAGTTGGGGTTAGGGACTCACAATCCACGCTTTGTTGTGTGGCCCCTTTGACTTGGGGTTAGGGACTCACAATCCACGCTTTGTTGTGTGGCCCCTTGAGTTGGGGTTAGGGACTCACAATCCACGCTTTGTTGCGTGGACCCTTGAGTTTGGGTTAGGGACTCACAATCCACGCTTTGTTGTGTGGCCCTTCCAGGTGCGGTTAGGGACTCAAATTCCACGCTTTGTTGCGTGGCCTCTTGAGTTGGGGTTAGGGACTCACAATGCACGCTTTGTTTTGTCGCCCCTTGAGTTGGGGTTAGGGACTCACAATCCATCCTCTGTTGTGTGGCCCTTTCAGTTTGGGCTAGGGACTCACACTCAACGCTTTGTTGCGTGGCCCCTTGAGTTGGGGTTAGGGACTCACAATCCACGCTTTGTTGTGTGGCCCTTTGAGTTTGGGTTAGGGACTCACAATCCACGCTTTGTTGCGTGGCCCCTTGAGTTGGGGTTAGGGACTCACAATCCACGCTTTGTTGCGTGGCCCCTTGAGTTTGGGTTAGGGACTCACAATCCACGCTTTGTTGCGTGGCCCCTTGAGTTTGGGTTAGGGACTCACAATCCACGCTTTGTTGTGTGGCCCCTTGAGTTGGGGTTAGGGACTCACAATCCACGCTTTGTTGTGTTGCCCCTTGAGTTGGGGTCAGGGACTCACAATCCACGCTTTGTTGCTTGGCCCCTTGAGTTGGGGTTAGGGACTCACAATCCACGCTTTGTTGCGTGGCCCCTTGAGTTGGGGTTAGGGACTCACAATCCACGCTTTGTTGCGTGGCCCCTTGAGTTGGGGTTAGGGACTCACAATCCACGCTTTGTTGCGTGGACCCTGAAGTTGGGGTTAGGGACTCACAATCCACGCTTTGTTGCGTGGCCCCTTGAGTTGGGGTTAGGGACTCACAATCCACGCTTTGTTGCGTGGCCCCTTGAGTTTGGGTTAGGGACTCACAATCCACGCTTTGTTGCGTGGCCCCTTGAGTTTGGGTTAGGGACTCACAATCCACGCTTTGTTGTGTGGCCCCTTGAGTTGGGGTTAGGGACTCACAATCCACGCTTTGTTGTGTTGCCCCTTGAGTTGGGGTCAGGGACTCACAATCCACGCTTTGTTGCTTGGCCCCTTGAGTTGGGGTTAGGGACTCACAATCCACGCTTTGTTGCGTGGCCCCTTGAGTTGGGGTTAGGGACTCACAATCCACGCTTTGTTGCGTGGCCCCTTGAGTTGGGGTTAGGGACTCACAATCCACGCTTTGTTGCGTGGACCCTGAAGTTGGGGTTAGGGACTCACAATCCACGCTTTGTTGCGTGGCCCCTTGAGTTGGGGTTAGGGACTCACAATCCACGCTTTGTTGCGTGGCCCCTTAAGTTGGGGTTAGGGACTCACAATCCACGCTTTGTTGCGTGGCCCCTTGAGTTGGGGTTAGGGACTCACAATCCATGCTCTGTTGTGTGGCCCTTTCAGTTTGGGTTAGGGACTCACAATCCACGCTTTGTTGTGTGGCCTCTTGAGTTGGGGTTAGGGACTCACAATGCACGCTTTGTTTTGTCGCCCCTTGAGTTGGGGTTAGCGACTCACAATCCATCCTCTGTTGTGTGGCCCTTTCAGTTTGGGTTAGGGACTCACAATCAACGCTTTGTTGCGTGGCCCCTTGAGTTGGGGTTAGGGACTCACAATCCACGCTTTGTTGTGTGGCCCTTTGAGTTTGGGTTAGGGACTCACAATCCACGCTTTGTTGCGTGGCCCCTTGAGTTGGGGTTAGGGACTCACAATCCACGCTTTGTTGCGTGGCCCCTTGAGTTTGGGTTAGGCACTCACAATCCACGCTTTGTTGCGTGGCCCCTTGAGTTGGGGTTAGGGACTCACAATCCACGCTTTGTTGTGTGGCCCTTTGAGTTTGGGTTAGGGACTCACAATCCACGCTTTGTTGCGTGGCCCCTTGAGTTGGGGTTAGGGACTCACAATCCACGCTTTATTGCGTGGCCCCTTGAGTTGGGGTTAGGGACTCACAATCCACGCTTTATTGTGTGGCCCCTTGAGTTGGGGTTAGGGACTCACAATCCACGCTTTGGTGCGTGGCCCCTTGAGTTGGGGTTAGGGACTCACAATCCACGCTTTGTTGCGTGGCCCCTTGAGTTGGGGTCAGGGACTCACAATCCACGCTTTGTTGCGTGGCCTCTTGAGTTGGGGTTAGGGACTCACAATGCACGCTTTGTTTTGTCGCCCCTTGAGTTGGGGTTAGGGATCCACAATCCATCCTCTGTTGTGTGGCCCTTTCAGTTTGGGCTAGGGACTCACACTCAACGCTTTGTTGCGTGGCCCCTTGAGTTGGGGTTAGGGACTCACAATCCACGCTTTGTTGTGTGGCCCTTTGAGTTTGGGTTAGGGACTCACAATCCACGCTTTGTTGCGTGGCCCCTTGAGTTGGGGTTAGGGACTCACAATCCACGCTTTGTTGCGTGGCCCCTTGAGTTTGGGTTAGGGACTCACAATCCACGCTTTGTTGCGTGGCCCCTTGAGTTTGGGTTAGGGACTCACAATCCACGCTTTGTTGTGTGGCCCCTTGAGTTGGGGTTAGGGACTCACAATCCACGCTTTGTTGTGTTGCCCCTTGAGTTTGGGTTAGGGACTCACAATCCACGCTTTGTTGCTTGGCCCCTTGAGTTGGGGTTAGGGACTCACAATCCACGCTTTGTTGCGTGGCCCCTTGAGTTGGGGTTAGGGACTCACAATCCACGCTTTGTTGCGTGGCCCCTTGAGTTGGGGTTAGGGACTCACAATCCACGCTTTGTTGCGTGGACCCTGAAGTTGGGGTTAGGGACTCACAATCCACGCTTTGTTGCGTGGCCCCTTGAGTTGGGGTTAGGGACTCACAATCCACGCTTTGTTGCGTGGCCCCTTGAGTTTGGGTTAGGGACTCACAATCCACGCTTTGTTGCGTGGCCCCTTGAGTTTGGGTTAGGGACTCACAATCCACGCTTTGTTGTGTGGCCCCTTGAGTTGGGGTTAGGGACTCACAATCCACGCTTTGTTGTGTTGCCCCTTGAGTTGGGGTCAGGGACTCACAATCCACGCTTTGTTGCTTGGCCCCTTGAGTTGGGGTTAGGGACTCACAATCCACGCTTTGTTGCGTGGCCCCTTGAGTTGGGGTTAGGGACTCACAATCCACGCTTTGTTGCGTGGCCCCTTGAGTTGGGGTTAGGGACTCACAATCCACGCTTTGTTGCGTGGACCCTGAAGTTGGGGTTAGGGACTCACAATCCACGCTTTGTTGCGTGGCCCCTTGAGTTGGGGTTAGGGACTCACAATCCACGCTTTGTTGCGTGGCCCCTTAAGTTGGGGTTAGGGACTCACAATCCACGCTTTGTTGCGTGGCCCCTTGAGTTGGGGTTAGGGACTCACAATCCATGCTCTGTTGTGTGGCCCTTTCAGTTTGGGTTAGGGACTCACAATCCACGCTTTGTTGTGTGGCCTCTTGAGTTGGGGTTAGGGACTCACAATGCACGCTTTGTTTTGTCGCCCCTTGAGTTGGGGTTAGCGACTCACAATCCATCCTCTGTTGTGTGGCCCTTTCAGTTTGGGTTAGGGACTCACAATCAACGCTTTGTTGCGTGGCCCCTTGAGTTGGGGTTAGGGACTCACAATCCACGCTTTGTTGTGTGGCCCTTTGAGTTTGGGTTAGGGACTCACAATCCACGCTTTGTTGCGTGGCCCCTTGAGTTGGGGTTAGGGACTCACAATCCACGCTTTGTTGCGTGGCCCCTTGAGTTTGGGTTAGGCACTCACAATCCACGCTTTGTTGCGTGGCCCCTTGAGTTGGGGTTAGGGACTCACAATCCACGCTTTGTTGTGTGGCCCTTTGAGTTTGGGTTAGGGACTCACAATCCACGCTTTGTTGCGTGGCCCCTTGAGTTGGGGTTAGGGACTCACAATCCACGCTTTATTGCGTGGCCCCTTGAGTTGGGGTTAGGGACTCACAATCCACGCTTTATTGTGTGGCCCCTTGAGTTGGGGTTAGGGACTCACAATCCACGCTTTGGTGCGTGGCCCCTTGAGTTGGGGTTAGGGACTCACAATCCACGCTTTGTTGCGTGGCCCCTTGAGTTGGGGTCAGGGACTCACAATCCACGCTTTGTTGCGTGGCCCCTTGAGTTGGTGTTAGGGACTCACAATCCATGCTTTGTTGTGTGGCCCCTTGCGTTGGGGTTAGGGACTCACAATCCACGCTTTGTTGTGTGGCCCTTTGAGTTTGGGTTAGGGACTCACAATCCACGCTTTGTTGTGTGGCCCTTTGAGTTTGGGTTAGGGACTCACAATCCACGCTTTGTTGCGTGGCCCCTTGAGTTGGGGTTAGGGACTCACAATCCACGCTTTGTTGCGTGGCCCCTTGAGTTGGGGTTAGGGACTCACAATCCACGCTTTGTTGCGTGGCCCCTTGAGTTGGGGTTAGGGACTCACAATCCACGCTTTGTTGTGTGGCCCCTTGAGTTGGGGTTAGGGACTCACAACCCACGCTTTGTTGCGTGGCCCCTTGAGTTGGGGTTAGGGACTCACAATCCACGCTTTGTTGCGTGGCCCCTTGAGTTGGAGTTAGGGACTCACAATCCACGCTTTGTTGCGTGGCCCCTTGAGTTGGGGTTAGGGACTCACAATCCATGCTTTATTGCGTGGCCCCTTGAGTTTGGGTTAGGGACTCACAATCCACGCTTTGTTGCGTGGCCCCTTGAGTTGGGGTTAGGGACTCACAATCCACGCTTTGTTGCGTGGCCCCTTGAGTTGGGGTTAGGGACTCACAATCCACGCTTTGTTGCGTGGCCCCTTGAGTTGGGGTTAGGGACTCACAATCCACGCTTTGTTGCGTGGCCCCTTGAGTTGGGGTTAGGGACTCACAACCCACGCTTTGTTCCGTGGCCCCTTGAGTTTGGGTTAGGGACTCACAATCCACGCTTTGTTGCGTGGCCCCTTGAGTTCGGGTTAGGGACTCACAATCCACGCTTTGTTGCGTGGCCCCTTGAGTTGGGGTTAGGGACTCACAATCCACGCTTTGTTGTGTGGCCCCTTTGACTTGGGGTTAGGGACTCACAATCCATGCTTTGTTGTGTGGCCCTGTGAGGTGCGGTTAGGGACTCACAATCCACGCTTTGTTGCGTGGCCCCTTGAGTTGGGGTTAGGGACTCACAATCCACGCTTTGTTGCGTGGACCCTTGAGTTTGGGTTAGGGACTCACAATCCACGCTTTGTTGTGTGGCCCTTCCAGGTGCGGTTAGGGACTCAAAATCCACGCTTTGTTGCGTGGCCTCTTGAGTTGGGGTTAGGGACTCACAATGCACGCTTTGTTTTGTCGCCCCTTGAGTTGGGGTTAGGGACTCACAATCCATCCTCTGTGGTGTGGCCCTTTCAGTTTGGGTTAGGGACTCACAATCAACGCTTTGTTGCGTGGCCCCTTGAGTTGGGGTTAGGGACTCACAATCCACGCTTTGTTGTGTGGCCCCTTGAGTTTGGGTTAGGGACTCACAATCCACGCTTTGTTGCGTGGCCCCTTGAGTTGGAGTTAGGGACTCACAATCCACGCTTTGTTGCGTGGCCCCTTGAGTTGGGGTTAGGGACTCACAATCCACGCTTTGTTGCGTGGCCCCTTGAGTTTGGGTTAGGCACTCACAATCCACGCTTTGTTGCGTGGCCCCTTGAGTTGGGGTTAGGGACTCACAATCCACGCTTTGTTGTGTTGCCCCTTGAGTTGGGGTCAGGGACTCACAATCCACGCTTTGTTGCTTGGCCCCTTGAGTTGGGGTTAGGGACTCACAATCCACGCTTTGTTGCGTGGCCCCTTGAGTTGGGGTTAGGGACTCACAATCCACGCTTTGTTGCGTGGCCCCTTGAGTTGGGGTTGGGGACTCACAATCCACGCTTTGTTGCGTGGACCCTGGAGTTGGGGTTAGGGACTCACAATCCACGCTTTGTTGCGTGGCCCCTTGAGTTGGGGTTAGGGACTCACAATCCACGCTTTGTTGCGTGGCCCCTTAAGTTTGGGTTAGGGACTCACAATCCACGCTTTGTTGCGTGGCCCCTTGAGTTGGGGTTAGGGACTCACAATCCATGCTCTGTTGTGTGGCCCTTTCAGTTTGGGTTAGGGACTCACAATCCACGCTTTGTTGTGTGGCCTCTTGAGTTGGGGTTAGGGACTCACAATGCACGCTTTGTTTTGTCGCCCCTTGAGTTGGGGTTAGGGACTCACAATCCATCCTCTGTTGTGTGGCCCTTTCAGTTTGGGTTAGGGACTCACAATCAACGCTTTGTTGCGTGGCCCCTTGAGTTGGGGTTAGGGACTCACAATCCACGCTTTGTTGTGTGGCCCCTTGAGTTTGGGTTAGGGACTCACAATCCACGCTTTGTTGCGTGGCCCCTTGAGTTGGGGTTAGGGACTCACAATCCACGCTTTGTTGCGTGGCCCCTTGGGTTTGGGTTAGGCACTCACAATCCACGCTTTGTTGCGTGGCCCCTTGAGTTGGGGTTAGGGACTCACAATCCACGCTTTGTTGTGTGGCCCTTTGAGTTTGGGTTAGGGACTCACAATCCACGCTTTGTTGCGTGGCCCCTTGAGTTGGGGTTAGGGACTCACAATCCACGCTTTATTGCGTGGCCCCTTGAGTTGGGGTTAGGGACTCACAATCCACGCTTTATTGCGTGGCCCCTTGAGTTGGGGTTAGGGACTCACAATCCACGCTTTGGTGCGTGGCCCCTTGAGTTGGGGTTAGGGACTCACAATCCACGCTTTGTTGCGTGGCCCCTTGGGGTGGTGTTAGGGACTCACAATCCACGCTTTGTTGTGTGGCCACTTGCGTTGGGGTTAGGGCCTCACAATCCACGCTTTGTTGCGTGGCCCCTTGAGTTGGTGTTAGGGACTCACAATCCATGCTTTGGTGCGTGGCCCCTTGCGTTGGGGTTAGGGACTCACAATCCACGCTTTGTTGTGTGGCCCTTTGAGTTTGGGTTAGGGACTCACAATCCACGCTTTGTTGTGTGGCCCTTTGAGTTTGGGTTAGGGACTCACAATCCACGCTTTGTTGCGTGGCCCCTTGAGTTGGGGTTAGGGACTCACAATCCACGCTTTGTTGCGTGGCCCCTTGAGTTTGGGTTAGGGACTCACAATCCACGCTTTGTTGCGTGGCCCCTTGAGTTGGGGTTAGGGACTCACAATCCACGCTTTGTTGTGTGGCCCTGTGAGGTGCGGTTAGGGACTCACAATCCACGCTTTGTTGCGTGGCCCCTTGAGTTGGGGTT
This sequence comes from Eutreptiella sp. 'Long Island Sound 2002', assembly GCA_964036045.1. Taxonomy (NCBI): domain Eukaryota; phylum Euglenozoa; class Euglenophyceae; order Eutreptiales; family Eutreptiaceae; genus Eutreptiella; species Eutreptiella sp. 'Long Island Sound 2002'. The sequence goes on from OZ038378.1 coordinate 176,962,971, forward strand.
AGGGACTCACAATCCACGCTTTGTTGCGTGGCCCCTTGAGTTGGGGTTAGGGACTCACAATCCACGCTTTGTTGCGTGGCCCCTTGAGTTTGGGTTAGGCACTCACAATCCACGCTTTGTTGCGTGGCCCCTTGAGTTGGGGTTAGGGACTCACAATCCACGCTTTGTTGTGTGGCCCTTTGAGTTTGGGTTAGGGACTCACAATCCACGCTTTGTTGCGTGGCCCCTTGAGTTGGGGTTAGGGACTCACAATCCACGCTTTATTGCGTGGCCCCTTGAGTTGGGGTTAGGGACTCACAATCCACGCTTTATTGCGTGGCCCCTTGAGTTGGGGTTAGGGACTCACAATCCACGCTTTGGTGCGTGGCCCCTTGAGTTGGGGTTAGGGACTCACAATCCACGCTTTGTTGCGTGGCCCCTTGAGTTGGGGTTAGGGACTCACAATCCACGCTTTGTTGCGTGGCCCCTTGAGTTTGGGTTAGGGACTCACAATCCACGCTTTGTTGCGTGGCCCCTTGAGTTGGGGTTAGGGACTCACAATCCACGCTTTGTTGTGTGGCCCTGTGAGGTGCGGTTAGGGACTCACAATCCACGCTTTGTTGCGTGGCCCCTTGAGTTGGGGTTAGGGACTCACAATCCACGCTTTGTTGCGTGGCCCCTTGAGTTGGGGTTAGGGACTCACAATCCACGCTTTGTTGCGTGGCCCCTTGAGTTTGGGTTAGGCACTCACAATCCACGCTTTGTTGCGTGGCCCCTTGAGTTGGGGTTAGGGACTCACAATCCACGCTTTATTGCGTGGCCCCTTGAGTTGGGGTTAGGGACTCACAATCCACGCTTTGGTGCGTGGCCCCTTGAGTTGGGGTTAGGGACTCACAATCCACGCTTTGTTGTGTGGCCCTGTGAGGTGCGGTTAGGGACTCACAATCCACGCTTTGTTGCGTGGCCCCTTGAGTTGGGGTTAGGGACTCACAATCCACGCTTTGTTGCGTGGCCCCTTGAGTTTGGGTTAGGCACTCACAATCCACGCTTTGTTGCGTGGCCCCTTGAGTTGGGGTTAGGGACTCACAATCCACGCTTTGTTGTGTGGCCCTTTGAGTTTGGGTTAGGGACTCACAATCCACGCTTTGTTGCGTGGCCCCTTGAGTTGGGGTTAGGGACTCACAATCCACGCTTTATTGCGTGGCCCCTTGAGTTGGGGTTAGGGACTCACAATCCACGCTTTATTGCGTGGCCCCTTGAGTTGGGGTTAGGGACTCACAATCCACGCTTTGTTGCGTGGCCCCTTGGGGTGGTGTTAGGGACTCACAATCCACGCTTTGTTGTGTGGCCACTTGCGTTGGGGTTAGGGACTCACAATCCACGCTTTGTTGCGTGGCCCCTTGAGTTGGTGTTAGGGACTCACAATCCATGCTTTGGTGCGTGGCCCCTTGCGTTGGGGTTAGGGACTCACAATCCACGCTTTGTTGTGTGGCCCTTTGAGTTTGGGTTAGGGACTCACAATCCACGCTTTGTTGTGTGGCCCTTTGAGTTTGGGTTAGGGACTCACAATCCACGCTTTGTTGCGTGGCCCCTTGAGTTGGGGTTAGGGACTCACAATCCACGCTTTGTTGCGTGGCCCCTTGAGTTTGGGTTAGGGACTCACAATCCACGCTTTGTTGTGTGGCCCTGTGAGGTGCGGTTAGGGACTCACAATCCACGCTTTGTTGCGTGGCCCCTTGAGTTGGGGTTAGGGACTCACAATCCACGCTTTGTTGCGTGGCCCCTTGAGTTGGAGTTAGGGACTCACAATCCACACTTTGTTGCGTGGCCCCTGAAGTTGGGGTTAGGGACTCACAATCCATGCTTTATTGCGCGGCCCCTTGAGTTTGGGTTAGGGACTCACAATCCACGCTTTGTTGCGTGGCCCCTTGAGTTGGGGTTAGGGACTCACAATCCACGCTTTGTTGCGTGGCCCCTTGAGTTGGGGTTAGGGACTCACAATCCACGCTTTGTTGCGTGGCCCCTTGAGTTGGGGTTAGGGACTCACAACCCACGCTTTGTTCCGTGGCCCCTTGAGTTGGGGTTAGGGACTCACGATCCACGCTTTGGTGCGTGGCCCCTTGCGTTGGGGTTAGGGACTCACAATCCACGCTTTGTTGTGTGGCCCTTTGAGTTTGGGTTAGGGACTCACAACCCACGCCTTGGTGCGTGGCCCCTTGAGTTGGGGTTAGGGACTCACAATCCACGCTTTGTTGTGTGGCCCTTTGAGTTTGGGTTAGGGACTCACAATCCACGCTTTGTTGCGCGGCCCCTTGAGTTTGGGTTAGGGACTCACAACCCACGCTTTGGTGCGTGGCCCCTTGAGTTGGGGTTAGGGACTCACAACCCACGCTTTGGTGCGTGGCCCCTTGAGTTGGGGTTAGGGACTCACAATCCACGCTTTATTGCGCGGCCCCTTGAGTTTGGGTTAGGGACTCACAATCCACGCTTTGTTGCGTGGCCCCTTGAGTTGGAGTTAGGGACTCACAATCCACGCTTTGTTGCGTGGCTCCTTGAGTTGGGGTTAGGGACTCACAATCCATGCTTTATTGCGCGGCCCCTTGAGTTTGGGTTAGGGACTCACAATCCACGCTTTGTTGCGTGGCCCCTTGAGTTGGGGTTAGGGACTCACAATCCACGCTTTGTTGCGTGGCCCCTTGAGTTGGGGTTAGGGACTCACAATCCACGCTTTGTTGCGTGGCCCCTTGAGTTGGGGTTAGGGACTCACAACCCACGCTTTGTTCCGTGGCCCCTTGAGTTGGGGTTAGGGACTCACAATCCACGCTTTGGTGTGTGGCCCCTTGCGTTGGGGTTAGGGACTCACAATCCACGCTTTGTTGCGTGGCCCCTTGAGTTTGGGTTAGGGACTCACAATCCACGCTTTGTTGCGTGGCCCCTTGAGTTGGGGTTAGGGTATCACAATCCACGCTTTGTTGCGTGGCCCCTTGAGTTGGGGTTAGGGATTCACAATCCACGCTTTGTTGTGTGGCCCCTTGAGTTGGGGTTAGGGACTCACAACCCACGCTTTGTTCCGTGGCCCCTTGAGTTGGGGTTAGGGACTCACAATCCACGCTTTGGTGCGTGGCCCCTTGAGTTGGGGTTAGGGACTCACAATCCACGCTTTGTTGTGTGGCCCTTTGAGTTTGGGTTAGGGACTCACAATCCACGCTTTGTTGCGTGGCCCCTTGAGTTGGGGTTAGGGACTCACAATCCACGCTTTGTTGCGTGGCCCCTTGCGTTGGGGTTAGGGACTCACAATCCACGCTTTGTTGCGTGGTCCCTTGAGTTGGGGTTAGGGACTCACAATCCATGCTTTATTGCGCGGCCCCTTGAGTTTGGGTTAGGGACTCACAATCCACGCTTTGTTGCGTGGCCCCTTGAGTTGGGGTTAGGGACTCACAATCCACGCTTTGTTGCGTGGCCCCTTGAGTTGGGGTTAGGGACTCACAATCCACGCTTTGTTGCGTGGCCCCTTGAGTTTGGGTTAGGCACTCACAATCCACGCTTTGTTGCGTGGCCCCTTGAGTTGGGGTTAGGGACTCACAATCCACGCTTTGTTGTGTGGCCCTTTGAGTTTGGGTTAGGGACTCACAATCCACGCTTTGTTGCGTGGCCCCTTGAGTTGGGGTTAGGGACTCACAATCCACGCTTTATTGCGTGGCCCCTTGAGTTGGGGTTAGGGACTCACAATCCACGCTTTATTGCGTGGCCCCTTGAGTTGGGGTTAGGGACTCACAATCCACGCTTTGGTGCGTGGCCCCTTGAGTTGGGGTTAGGGACTCACAATCCACGCTTTGTTGCGTGGCCCCTTGGGGTGGTGTTAGGGACTCACAATCCACGCTTTGTTGTGTGGCCACTTGCGTTGGGGTTAGGGACTCACAATCCACGCTTTGTTGCGTGGCCCCTTGAGTTGGTGTTAGGGACTCACAATCCATGCTTTGGTGCGTGGCCCCTTGCGTTGGGGTTAGGGACTCACAATCCACGCTTTGTTGTGTGGCCCTTTGAGTTTGGGTTAGGGACTCACAATCCACGCTTTGTTGTGTGGCCCTTTGAGTTTGGGTTAGGGACTCACAATCCACGCTTTGTTGCGTGGCCCCTTGAGTTGGGGTTAGGGACTCACAATCCACGCTTTGTTGCGTGGCCCCTTGAGTTTGGGTTAGGGACTCACAATCCACGCTTTGTTGCGTGGCCCCTTGAGTTGGGGTTAGGGACTCACAATCCACGCTTTGTTGTGTGGCCCTGTGAGGTGCGGTTAGGGACTCACAATCCACGCTTTGTTGCGTGGCCCCTTGAGTTGGGGTTAGGGACTCACAATCCACGCTTTGTTGCGTGGCCCCTTGAGTTGGAGTTAGGGACTCACAATCCACACTTTGTTGCGTGGCCCCTTGAGTTGGGGTTAGGGACTCACAATCCATGCTTTATTGCGCGGCCCCTTGAGTTTGGGTTAGGGACTCACAATCCACGCTTTGTTGCGTGGCCCCTTGAGTTGGGGTTAGGGACTCACAATCCACGCTTTGTTGCGTGGCCCCTTGAGTTTGGGTTAGGCACTCACAATCCACGCTTTGTTGCGTGGCCCCTTGAGTTGGGGTTAGGGACTCACAATCCACGCTTTGTTGTGTGGCCCTTTGAGTTTGGGTTAGGGACTCACAATCCACGCTTTGTTGCGTGGCCCCTTGAGTTGGGGTTAGGGACTCACAATCCACGCTTTATTGCGTGGCCCCTTGAGTTGGGGTTAGGGACTCACAATCCACGCTTTATTGCGTGGCCCCTTGAGTTGGGGTTAGGGACTCACAATCCACGCTTTGTTGCGTGGCCCCTTGGGGTGGTGTTAGGGACTCACAATCCACGCTTTGTTGTGTGGCCACTTGCGTTGGGGTTAGGGACTCACAATCCACGCTTTGTTGCGTGGCCCCTTGAGTTGGTGTTAGGGACTCACAATCCATGCTTTGGTGCGTGGCCCCTTGCGTTGGGGTTAGGGACTCACAATCCACGCTTTGTTGTGTGGCCCTTTGAGTTTGGGTTAGGGACTCACAATCCACGCTTTGTTGTGTGGCCCTTTGAGTTTGGGTTAGGGACTCACAATCCACGCTTTGTTGCGTGGCCCCTTGAGTTGGGGTTAGGGACTCACAATCCACGCTTTGTTGCGTGGCCCCTTGAGTTTGGGTTAGGGACTCACAATCCACGCTTTGTTGTGTGGCCCTGTGAGGTGCGGTTAGGGACTCACAATCCACGCTTTGTTGCGTGGCCCCTTGAGTTGGGGTTAGGGACTCACAATCCACGCTTTGTTGCGTGGCCCCTTGAGTTGGAGTTAGGGACTCACAATCCACACTTTGTTGCGTGGCCCCTGAAGTTGGGGTTAGGGACTCACAATCCATGCTTTATTGCGCGGCCCCTTGAGTTTGGGTTAGGGACTCACAATCCACGCTTTGTTGCGTGGCCCCTTGAGTTGGGGTTAGGGACTCACAATCCACGCTTTGTTGCGTGGCCCCTTGAGTTGGGGTTAGGGACTCACAATCCACGCTTTGTTGCGTGGCCCCTTGAGTTGGGGTTAGGGACTCACAACCCACGCTTTGTTCCGTGGCCCCTTGAGTTGGGGTTAGGGACTCACGATCCACGCTTTGGTGCGTGGCCCCTTGCGTTGGGGTTAGGGACTCACAATCCACGCTTTGTTGTGTGGCCCTTTGAGTTTGGGTTAGGGACTCACAACCCACGCCTTGGTGCGTGGCCCCTTGAGTTTGGGTTAGGGACTCACAATCCACGCTTTGTTGTGTGGCCCTTTGAGTTTGGGTTAGGGACTCACAATCCACGCTTTGTTGCGCGGCCCCTTGAGTTTGGGTTAGGGACTCACAACCCACGCTTTGGTGCGTGGCCCCTTGAGTTGGGGTTAGGGACTCACAACCCACGCTTTGGTGCGTGGCCCCTTGAGTTGGGGTTAGGGACTCACAATCCACGCTTTATTGCGCGGCCCCTTGAGTTTGGGTTAGGGACTCACAATCCACGCTTTGTTGCGTGGCCCCTTGAGTTGGAGTTAGGGACTCACAATCCACGCTTTGTTGCGTGGCTCCTTGAGTTGGGGTTAGGGACTCACAATCCATGCTTTATTGCGCGGCCCCTTGAGTTTGGGTTAGGGACTCACAATCCACGCTTTGTTGCGTGGCCCCTTGAGTTGGGGTTAGGGACTCACAATCCACGCTTTGTTGCGTGGCCCCTTGAGTTGGGGTTAGGGACTCACAATCCACGCTTTGTTGCGTGGCCCCTTGAGTTGGGGTTAGGGACTCACAACCCACGCTTTGTTCCGTGGCCCCTTGAGTTGGGGTTAGGGACTCACAATCCACGCTTTGGTGTGTGGCCCCTTGCGTTGGGGTTAGGGACTCACAATCCACGCTTTGTTGCGTGGCCCCTTGAGTTTGGGTTAGGGACTCACAATCCACGCTTTGTTGCGTGGCCCCTTGAGTTGGGGTTAGGGTATCACAATCCACGCTTTGTTGCGTGGCCCCTTGAGTTGGGGTTAGGGATTCACAATCCACGCTTTGTTGCGTGGCCCCTTGAGTTGGGGTTAGGGACTCACAACCCACGCTTTGTTCCGTGGCCCCTTGAGTTGGGGTTAGGGACTCACAATCCACGCTTTGGTGCGTGGCCCCTTGAGTTGGGGTTAGGGACTCACAATCCACGCTTTGTTGTGTGGCCCTTTGAGTTTGGGTTAGGGACTCACAATCCACGCTTTGTTGCGTGGCCCCTTGAGTTGGGGTTAGGGACTCACAATCCACGCTTTGTTGCGTGGCCCCTTGCGTTGGGGTTAGGGACTCACAATCCACGCTTTGTTGCGTGGTCCCTTGAGTTGGGGTTAGGGACTCACAATCCATGCTTTATTGCGCGGCCCCTTGAGTTTGGGTTAGGGACTCACAATCCACGCTTTGTTGCGTGGCCCCTTGAGTTGGGGTTAGGGACTCACAATCCACGCTTTGTTGCGTGGCCCCTTGAGTTGGGGTTAGGGACTCACAATCCACGCTTTGTTGCGTGGCCCCTTGAGTTTGGGTTAGGCACTCACAATCCACGCTTTGTTGCGTGGCCCCTTGAGTTGGGGTTAGGGACTCACAATCCACGCTTTGTTGTGTGGCCCTTTGAGTTTGGGTTAGGGACTCACAATCCACGCTTTGTTGCGTGGCCCCTTGAGTTGGGGTTAGGGACTCACAATCCACGCTTTATTGCGTGGCCCCTTGAGTTGGGGTTAGGGACTCACAATCCACGCTTTATTGCGTGGCCCCTTGAGTTGGGGTTAGGGACTCACAATCCACGCTTTGGTGCGTGGCCCCTTGAGTTGGGGTTAGGGACTCACAATCCACGCTTTGTTGCGTGGCCCCTTGGGGTGGTGTTAGGGACTCACAATCCACGCTTTGTTGTGTGGCCACTTGCGTTGGGGTTAGGGACTCACAATCCACGCTTTGTTGCGTGGCCCCTTGAGTTGGTGTTAGGGACTCACAATCCATGCTTTGGTGCGTGGCCCCTTGCGTTGGGGTTAGGGACTCACAATCCACGCTTTGTTGTGTGGCCCTTTGAGTTTGGGTTAGGGACTCACAATCCACGCTTTGTTGTGTGGCCCTTTGAGTTTGGGTTAGGGACTCACAATCCACGCTTTGTTGCGTGGCCCCTTGAGTTGGGGTTAGGGACTCACAATCCACGCTTTGTTGCGTGGCCCCTTGAGTTTGGGTTAGGGACTCACAATCCACGCTTTGTTGCGTGGCCCCTTGAGTTGGGGTTAGGGACTCACAATCCACGCTTTGTTGTGTGGCCCTGTGAGGTGCGGTTAGGGACTCACAATCCACGCTTTGTTGCGTGGCCCCTTGAGTTGGGGTTAGGGACTCACAATCCACGCTTTGTTGCGTGGCCCCTTGAGTTGGAGTTAGGGACTCACAATCCACACTTTGTTGCGTGGCCCCTTGAGTTGGGGTTAGGGACTCACAATCCATGCTTTATTGCGCGGCCCCTTGAGTTTGGGTTAGGGACTCACAATCCACGCTTTGTTGCGTGGCCCCTTGAGTTGGGGTTAGGGACTCACAATCCACGCTTTGTTGCGTGGCCCCTTGAGTTGGGGTTAGGGACTCACAATCCACGCTTTGTTGCGTGGCCCCTTGAGTTGGGGTTAGGGACTCACAACCCACGCTTTGTTCCGTGGCCCCTTGAGTTGGGGTTAGGGACTCACGATCCACGCTTTGGTGCGTGGCCCCTTGCGTTGGGGTTAGGGACTCACAATCCACGCTTTGTTGTGTGGCCCTTTGAGTTTGGGTTAGGGACTCACAACCCACGCTTTGGTGCGTGGCCCCTTGAGTTGGGGTTAGGGACTCACAATCCACGCTTTGTTGCGTGGCCCCTTGAGTTGGGGTTAGGGACTCACAATCCACGCTTTGTTGCGTGGCCCCTTGAGTTTGGGTTAGGCACTCACAATCCACGCTTTGTTGCGTGGCCCCTTGAGTTGGGGTTAGGGACTCACAATCCACGCTTTGTTGTGTGGCCCTTTGAGTTTGGGTTAGGGACTCACAATCCACGCTTTGTTGCGTGGCCCCTTGAGTTGGGGTTAGGGACTCACAATCCACGCTTTATTGCGTGGCCCCTTGAGTTGGGGTTAGGGACTCACAATCCACGCTTTATTGCGTGGCCCCTTGAGTTGGGGTTAGGGACTCACAATCCACGCTTTGGTGCGTGGCCCCTTGAGTTGGGGTTAGGGACTCACAATCCACGCTTTGTTGCGTGGCCCCTTGGGGTGGTGTTAGGGACTCACAATCCACGCTTTGTTGTGTGGCCACTTGCGTTGGGGTTAGGGACTCACAATCCACGCTTTGTTGCGTGGCCCCTTGAGTTGGTGTTAGGGACTCACAATCCATGCTTTGGTGCGTGGCCCCTTGCGTTGGGGTTAGGGACTCACAATCCACGCTTTGTTGTGTGGCCCTTTGAGTTTGGGTTAGGGACTCACAATCCACGCTTTGTTGTGTGGCCCTTTGAGTTCGGGTTAGGGACTCACAATCCACGCTTTGTTGCGTGGCCCCTTGAGTTGGGGTTAGGGACTCACAATCCACGCTTTGTTGTGTGGCCCTGTGAGGTGCGGTTAGGGACTCACAATCCACGCTTTGTTGCGTGGCCCCTTGAGTTGGGGTTAGGGACTCACAATCCACGCTTTGTTGCGTGGCCCCTTGAGTTGGAGTTAGGGACTCACAATCCACACTTTGTTGCGTGGCCCCTTGAGTTGGGGTTAGGGACTCACAATCCATGCTTTATTGCGCGGCCCCTTGAGTTTGGGTTAGGGACTCACAATCCACGCTTTGTTGCGTGGCCCCTTGAGTTGGGGTTAGGGACTCACAATCCACGCTTTGTTGCGTGGCCCCTTGAGTTGGGGTTAGGGACTCACGATCCACGCTTTGGTGCGTGGCCCCTTGCGTTGGGGTTAGGGACTCACAATCCACGCTTTGTTGTGTGGCCCTTTGAGTTTGGGTTAGGGACTCACAACCCACGCTTTGGTGCGTGGCCCCTTGAGTTGGGGTTAGGGACTCACAATCCACGCTTTGTTGCGTGGCCCCTTGAGTTGGGGTTAGGGACTCACAATCCACGCTTTGTTGCGTGGCCCCTTGAGTTTGGGTTAGGCACTCACAATCCACGCTTTGTTGCGTGGCCCCTTGAGTTGGGGTTAGGGACTCACAATCCACGCTTTGTTGTGTGGCCCTTTGAGTTTGGGTTAGGGACTCACAATCCACGCTTTGTTGCGTGGCCCCTTGAGTTGGGGTTAGGGACTCACAATCCACGCTTTATTGCGTGGCCCCTTGAGTTGGGGTTAGGGACTCACAATCCACGCTTTATTGCGTGGCCCCTTGAGTTGGGGTTAGGGACTCACAATCCACGCTTTGGTGCGTGGCCCCTTGAGTTGGGGTTAGGGACTCACAATCCACGCTTTGTTGCGTGGCCCCTTGGGGTGGTGTTAGGGACTCACAATCCACGCTTTGTTGTGTGGCCACTTGCGTTGGGGTTAGGGACTCACAATCCACGCTTTGTTGCGTGGCCCCTTGAGTTGGTGTTAGGGACTCACAATCCATGCTTTGGTGCGTGGCCCCTTGCGTTGGGGTTAGGGACTCACAATCCACGCTTTGTTGTGTGGCCCTTTGAGTTTGGGTTAGGGACTCACAATCCACGCTTTGTTGTGTGGCCCTTTGAGTTTGGGTTAGGGACTCACAATCCACGCTTTGTTGCGTGGCCCCTTGAGTTGGGGTTAGGGACTCACAATCCACGCTTTGTTGTGTGGCCCTGTGAGGTGCGGTTAGGGACTCACAATCCACGCTTTGTTGCGTGGCCCCTTGAGTTGGGGTTAGGGACTCACAATCCACGCTTTGTTGCGTGGCCCCTTGAGTTGGAGTTAGGGACTCACAATCCACACTTTGTTGCGTGGCCCCTTGAGTTGGGGTTAGGGACTCACAATCCATGCTTTATTGCGCGGCCCCTTGAGTTTGGGTTAGGGACTCACAATCCACGCTTTGTTGCGTGGCCCCTTGAGTTGGGGTTAGGGACTCACAATCCACGCTTTGTTGCGTGGCCCCTTGAGTTGGGGTTAGGGACTCACAATCCACGCTTTGTTGCGTGGCCCCTTGAGTTGGGGTTAGGGACTCACAACCCACGCTTTGTTCCGTGGCCCCTTGAGTTGGGGTTAGGGACTCACGATCCACGCTTTGGTGCGTGGCCCCTTGCGTTGGGGTTAGGGACTCACAATCCACGCTTTGTTGTGTGGCCCTTTGAGTTTGGGTTAGGGACTCACAACCCACGCTTTGGTGCGTGGCCCCTTGAGTTGGGGTTAGGGACTCACAATCCACGCTTTGTTGTGTGGCCCTTTGAGTTGGGGTTAGGGACTCACAATCCACGCTTTGTTGCGCGGCCCCTTGAGTTTGGGTTAGGGACTCACAACCCACGCTTTGGTGCGTGGCCCCTTGAGTTGGGGTTAGGGACTCACAATCCACGCTTTATTGCGCGGCCCCTTGAGTTTGGGTTAGGGACTCACAATCCACGCTTTGTTGCGTGGCCCCTTGAGTTGGAGTTAGGGACTCACAATCCACGCTTTGTTGCGTGGCTCCTTGAGTTGGGGTTAGGGACTCACAATCCACGCTTTATTGCGCGGCCCCTTGAGTTTGGGTTAGGGACTCACAATCCACGCTTTGTTGCGTGGCCCCTTGAGTTGGAGTTAGGGACTCACAATCCACGCTTTGTTGCGTGGCTCCTTGAGTTGGGGTTAGGGACTCACAATCCATGCTTTATTGCGCGGCCCCTTGAGTTTGGGTTAGGGACTCACAATCCACGCTTTGTTGCGTGGCCCCTTGAGTTGGGGTTAGGGACTCACAATCCACGCTTTGTTGCGTGGCCCCTTGAGTTGGGGTTAGGGACTCACAATCCACGCTTTGTTGTGTGGCCCTTTGAGTTTGGGTTAGGGACTCACAATCCACGCTTTGTTGCGTGGCCCCTTGAGTTGGGGTTAGGGACTCACAATCCACGCTTTATTGCGTGGCCCCTTGAGTTGGGGTTAGGGACTCACAATCCACGCTTTATTGCGTGGCCCCTTGAGTTGGGGTTAGGGACTCACAATCCACGCTTTGGTGCGTGGCCCCTTGAGTTGGGGTTAGGGACTCACAATCCACGCTTTGTTGCGTGGCCCCTTGGGGTGGTGTTAGGGACTCACAATCCACGCTTTGTTGTGTGGCCACTTGCGTTGGGGTTAGGGACTCACAATCCACGCTTTGTTGCGTGGCCCCTTGAGTTGGTGTTAGGGACTCACAATCCATGCTTTGGTGCGTGGCCCCTTGCGTTGGGGTTAGGGACTCACAATCCACGCTTTGTTGTGTGGCCCTTTGAGTTTGGGTTAGGGACTCACAATCCACGCTTTGTTGTGTGGCCCTTTGAGTTTGGGTTAGGGACTCACAATCCACGCTTTGTTGCGTGGCCCCTTGAGTTGGGGTTAGGGACTCACAATCCACGCTTTGTTGTGTGGCCCTGTGAGGTGCGGTTAGGGACTCACAATCCACGCTTTGTTGCGTGGCCCCTTGAGTTGGGGTTAGGGACTCACAATCCACGCTTTGTTGCGTGGCCCCTTGAGTTGGAGTTAGGGACTCACAATCCACACTTTGTTGCGTGGCCCCTTGAGTTGGGGTTAGGGACTCACAATCCATGCTTTATTGCGCGGCCCCTTGAGTTTGGGTTAGGGACTCACAATCCACGCTTTGTTGCGTGGCCCCTTGAGTTGGGGTTAGGGACTCACAATCCACGCTTTGTTGCGTGGCCCCTTGAGTTGGGGTTAGGGACTCACAATCCACGCTTTGTTGCGTGGCCCCTTGAGTTGGGGTTAGGGACTCACAACCCACGCTTTGTTCCGTGGCCCCTTGAGTTGGGGTTAGGGACTCACGATCCACGCTTTGGTGCGTGGCCCCTTGCGTTGGGGTTAGGGACTCACAATCCACGCTTTGTTGTGTGGCCCTTTGAGTTTGGGTTAGGGACTCACAACCCACGCTTTGGTGCGTGGCCCCTTGAGTTGGGGTTAGGGACTCACAATCCACGCTTTGTTGTGTGGCCCTTTGAGTTGGGGTTAGGGACTCACAATCCACGCTTTGTTGCGCGGCCCCTTGAGTTTGGGTTAGGGACTCACAACCCACGCTTTGGTGCGTGGCCCCTTGAGTTGGGGTTAGGGACTCACAATCCACGCTTTATTGCGCGGCCCCTTGAGTTTGGGTTAGGGACTCACAATCCACGCTTTGTTGCGTGGCCCCTTGAGTTGGAGTTAGGGACTCACAATCCACGCTTTGTTGCGTGGCTCCTTGAGTTGGGGTTAGGGACTCACAATCCACGCTTTATTGCGCGGCCCCTTGAGTTTGGGTTAGGGACTCACAATCCACGCTTTGTTGCGTGGCCCCTTGAGTTGGAGTTAGGGACTCACAATCCACGCTTTGTTGCGTGGCTCCTTGAGTTGGGGTTAGGGACTCACAATCCATGCTTTATTGCGCGGCCCCTTGAGTTTGGGTTAGGGACTCACAATCCACGCTTTGTTGCGTGGCCCCTTGAGTTGGGGTTAGGGACTCACAATCCACGCTTTGTTGCGTGGCCCCTTGAGTTGGGGTTAGGGACTCACAATCCACGCTTTGTTGCGTGGCCCCTTGAGTTGGGGTTAGGGACTCACAACCCACGCTTTGTTCCGTGGCCCCTTGAGTTGGGGTTAGGGACTCACAATCCACGCTTTGGTGTGTGGCCCCTTGCGTTGGGGTTAGGGACTCACAATCCACGCTTTGTTGCGTGGCCCCTTGAGTTTGGGTTAGGGACTCACAATCCACGCTTTGTTGCGTGGCCCCTTGAGTTGGGGTTAGGGTATCACAATCCACGCTTTGTTGCGTGGCCCCTTGAGTTGGGGTTAGGGACTCACAATCCACGCTTTGTTGCGTGGCCCCTTGAGTTGGGGTTAGGGACTCACAACCCACGCTTTGTTCCGTGGCCCCTTGAGTTGGGGTTAGGGACTCACAATCCACGCTTTGGTGCGTGGCCCCTTGAGTTGGGGTTAGGGACTCACAAAGCACGCTTTGTTGTGTGGCCCTTTGAGTTTGGGTTAGGGACTCACAATCCACGCTTTGTTGCGTGGCCCCTTGAGTTGGGGTTAGGGACTCACAATCCACGCTTTGTTGCGTGGCCCCTTGCGTTGGGGTTAGGGACTCACAATCCACGCTTTGTTGCGTGGTCCCTTGAGTTGGGGTTAGGGACTCACAATCCATGCTTTATTGCGCGGCCCCTTGAGTTTGGGTTAGGGACTCACAATCCACGCTTTGCTGCGTGGCCCCTTGAGTTGGGGTTAGGGACTCACAATCCACGCTTTGTTGCGTGGCCCCTTGAGTTGGGGTTAGGGACCTACAATCCACGCTTTGTTGCGTGGCCCCTTGAGTTGGGGTTAGGGACTCACAATCCACGCTTTGTTGCGTGGCCCCTTGAGTTGGGGTTAGGGACTCACAATCCACACTTTGTTGCGTGGCCCCTTGAGTTGGAGTTAGGGACTCACAATCCACGCTTTGTTGCGTGGCTCCTTGAGTTGGGGTTAGGGACTCACAATCCACGCTTTGTTGCGCGGCCCCTTGAGTTTGGGTTAGGGACTCACAATCCACGCTTTGTTGCGTGGCCCCTTGAGTTGGGGTTAGGGACTCACAATCCACGCTTTGTTGCGTGGCCCCTTGAGTTGGGGTTAGGGACTCACAATCCACGCTTTGTTGCGTGGCCCCTTGAGTTGGGGTTAGGGACTCACAATCCACGCTTTATTGCGTGGCCCCTTGAGTTGGGGTTAGGGACTCACAATCCACGCTTTATTGCGTGGCCCCTTGAGTTGGGGTTAGGGACTCACAATCCACGCTTTGGTGCGTGGCCCCTTGAGTTGGGGTTAGGGACTCACAATCCACGCTTTGTTGCGTGGCCCCTTGGGGTGGTGTTAGGGACTCACAATCCACGCTTTGTTGTGTGGCCACTTGCGTTGGGGTTAGGGACTCACAATCCACGCTTTGTTGCGTGGCCCCTTGAGTTGGTGTTAGGGACTCACAATCCATGCTTTGGTGCGTGGCCCCTTGCGTTGGGGTTAGGGACTCACAATCCACGCTTTGTTGTGTGGCCCTTTGAGTTTGGGTTAGGGACTCACAATCCACGCTTTGTTGTGTGGCCCTTTGAGTTTGGGTTAGGGACTCACAATCCACGCTTTGTTGCGTGGCCCCTTGAGTTGGGGTTAGGGACTCACAATCCACGCTTTGTTGCGTGGCCCCTTGAGTTTGGGTTAGGGACTGACAATCCACGCTTTGTTGCGTGGCCCCTTGAGTTGGGGTTAGGGACTCACAATCCACTCTTTGTTGTGTGGCCCTGTGAGGTGCGGTTAGGGACTCACAATCCACGCTTTGTTGCGTGGCCCCTTGAGTTGGGGTTAGGGACTCACAATCCACGCTTTGTTGCGTGGCCCCTTGAGTTGGAGTTAGGGACTCACAATCCACACTTTGTTGCGTGGCCCCTTGAGTTGGGGTTAGGGACTCACAATCCATGCTTTATTGCGCGGCCCCTTGAGTTTGGGTTAGGGACTCACAATCCACGCTTTGTTGCGTGGCCCCTTGAGTTGGGGTTAGGGACTCACAATCCACGCTTTGTTGCGTGGCCCCTTGAGTTGGGGTTAGGGACTCACAATCCACGCTTTGTTGCGTGGCCCCTTGAGTTGGGGTTAGGGACTCACAACCCACGCTTTGTTGCGTGGCCCCTTGAGTTGGGGTTAGGGACTCACGATCCACGCTTTGTTGCGTGGCCCCTTGAGTTGGGGTTAGGGACTCACAATCCACGCTTTGTTGTGTGGCCCTTTGAGTTTGGGTTAGGGACTCACAACCCACGCTTTGGTGCGTGGCCCCTTGAGTTGGGGTTAGGGACTCACAATCCACGCTTTGTTGTGTGGCCCTTTGAGTTTGGGTTAGGGACTCACAATCCACGCTTTGTTGCGCGGCCCCTTGAGTTTGGGTTAGGGACTCACAACCCACGCTTTGGTGCGTGGCCCCTTGAGTAGGGGTTAGGGACTCACAACCCACGCTTTGGTGCGTGGCCCCTTGAGTTGGGGTTAGGGACTCACAATCCACGCTTTATTGCGCGGCCCCTTGAGTTTGGGTTAGGGACTCACAATCCACGCTTTGTTGCGTGGCCCCTTGAGTTGGAGTTAGGGACTCACAATCCACGCTTTGTTGCGTGGCTCCTTGAGTTGGGGTTAGGGACTCACAATCCATGCTTTATTGCGCGGCCCCTTGAGTTTGGGTTAGGGACTCACAATCCACGCTTTGTTGCGTGGCCCCTTGAGTTGGGGTTAGGGACTCACAACCCACGCTTTGTTCCGTGGCCCCTTGAGTTGGGGTTAGGGACTCACAATCCACGCTCTTGAGTTGGGGTTAGGGACTCACAATCCACGCTTTGTTGCGTGGCCCCTTGAGTTGGGGTTAGGGACTCACAACCCACGCTTTGTTCCGTGGCCCCTTGAGTTGGGGTTAGGGACTCACAATCCACGCTTTGGTGCGTGGCCCCTTGAGTTGGGGTTAGGGACTCACAAAGCACGCTTTGTTGTGTGGCCCTTTGAGTTTGGGTTAGGGACTCACAATCCACGCTTTGTTGCGTGGCCCCTTGAGTTGGGGTTAGGGACTCACAATCCACGCTTTGTTGCGTGGCCCCTTGCGTTGGGGTTAGGGACTCACAATCCACGCTTTGTTGCGTGGTCCCTTGAGTTGGGGTTAGGGACTCACAATCCATGCTTTATTGCGCGGCCCCTTGAGTTTGGGTTAGGGACTCACAATCCACGCTTTGCTGCGTGGCCCCTTGAGTTGGGGTTAGGGACTCACAATCCACGCTTTGTTGCGTGGCCCCTTGAGTTGGGGTTAGGGACCTACAATCCACGCTTTGTTGCGTGGCCCCTTGAGTTGGGGTTAGGGACTCACAATCCACGCTTTGTTGCGTGGCCCCTTGAGTTGGGGTTAGGGACTCACAATCCACACTTTGTTGCGTGGCCCCTTGAGTTGGAGTTAGGGACTCACAATCCACGCTTTGTTGCGTGGCTCCTTGAGTTGGGGTTAGGGACTCACAATCCACGCTTTGTTGCGCGGCCCCTTGAGTTTGGGTTAGGGACTCACAATCCACGCTTTGTTGCGTGGCCCCTTGAGTTGGGGTTAGGGACTCACAATCCACGCTTTGTTGCGTGGCCCCTTGAGTTGGGGTTAGGGACTCACAATCCACGCTTTGTTGCGTGGCCCCTTGAGTTGGGGTTAGGGACTCACAATCCACGCTTTATTGCGTGGCCCCTTGAGTTGGGGTTAGGGACTCACAATCCACGCTTTATTGCGTGGCCCCTTGAGTTGGGGTTAGGGACTCACAATCCACGCTTTGGTGCGTGGCCCCTTGAGTTGGGGTTAGGGACTCACAATCCACGCTTTGTTGCGTGGCCCCTTGGGGTGGTGTTAGGGACTCACAATCCACGCTTTGTTGTGTGGCCACTTGCGTTGGGGTTAGGGACTCACAATCCACGCTTTGTTGCGTGGCCCCTTGAGTTGGTGTTAGGGACTCACAATCCATGCTTTGGTGCGTGGCCCCTTGCGTTGGGGTTAGGGACTCACAATCCACGCTTTGTTGTGTGGCCCTTTGAGTTTGGGTTAGGGACTCACAATCCACGCTTTGTTGTGTGGCCCTTTGAGTTTGGGTTAGGGACTCACAATCCACGCTTTGTTGCGTGGCCCCTTGAGTTGGGGTTAGGGACTCACAATCCACGCTTTGTTGCGTGGCCCCTTGAGTTTGGGTTAGGGACTGACAATCCACGCTTTGTTGCGTGGCCCCTTGAGTTGGGGTTAGGGACTCACAATCCACGCTTTGTTGTGTGGCCCTGTGAGGTGCGGTTAGGGACTCACAATCCACGCTTTGTTGCGTGGCCCCTTGAGTTGGGGTTAGGGACTCACAATCCACGCTTTGTTGCGTGGCCCCTTGAGTTGGAGTTAGGGACTCACAATCCACACTTTGTTGCGTGGCCCCTTGAGTTGGGGTTAGGGACTCACAATCCATGCTTTATTGCGCGGCCCCTTGAGTTTGGGTTAGGGACTCACAATCCACGCTTTGTTGCGTGGCCCCTTGAGTTGGGGTTAGGGACTCACAATCCACGCTTTGTTGCGTGGCCCCTTGAGTTGGGGTTAGGGACTCACAATCCACGCTTTGTTGCGTGGCCCCTTGAGTTGGGGTTAGGGACTCACAACCCACGCTTTGTTCCGTGGCCCCTTGAGTTGGGGTTAGGGACTCACGATCCACGCTTTGTTGCGTGGCCCCTTGAGTTGGGGTTAGGGACTCACAATCCACGCTTTGTTGTGTGGCCCTTTGAGTTTGGGTTAGGGACTCACAACCCACGCTTTGGTGCGTGGCCCCTTGAGTTGGGGTTAGGGACTCACAATCCACGCTTTGTTGTGTGGCCCTTTGAGTTTGGGTTAGGGACTCACAATCCACGCTTTGTTGCGCGGCCCCTTGAGTTTGGGTTAGGGACTCACAACCCACGCTTTGGTGCGTGGCCCCTTGAGTAGGGGTTAGGGACTCACAACCCACGCTTTGGTGCGTGGCCCCTTGAGTTGGGGTTAGGGACTCACAATCCACGCTTTATTGCGCGGCCCCTTGAGTTTGGGTTAGGGACTCACAATCCACGCTTTGTTGCGTGGCCCCTTGAGTTGGAGTTAGGGACTCACAATCCACGCTTTGTTGCGTGGCTCCTTGAGTTGGGGTTAGGGACTCACAATCCATGCTTTATTGCGCGGCCCCTTGAGTTTGGGTTAGGGACTCACAATCCACGCTTTGTTGCGTGGCCCCTTGAGTTGGGGTTAGGGACTCACAATCCACGCTTTGTTGCGTGGCCCCTTGAGTTGGGGTTAGGGACTCACAATCCACGCTTTGTTGCGTGGCCCCTTGAGTTGGGGTTAGGGACTCACAACCCACGCTTTGTTCCGTGGCCCCTTGAGTTGGGGTTAGGGACTCACAATCCACGCTTTGGTGTGTGGCCCCTTGCGTTGGGGTTAGGGACTCACAATCCACGCTTTGTTGCGTGGCCCCTTGAGTTTGGGTTAGGGACTCACAATCCACGCTTTGTTGCGTGGCCCCTTGAGTTGGGGTTAGGGTATCACAATCCACGCTTTGTTGCGTGGCCCCTTGAGTTGGGGTTAGGGACTCACAATCCACGCTTTGTTGCGTGGCCCCTTGAGTTGGGGTTAGGGACTCACAACCCACGCTTTGTTCCGTGGCCCCTTGAGTTGGGGTTAGGGACTCGCAATCCACGCTTTGGTGCGTGGCCCCTTGAGTTGGGGTTAGGCACTCACAATCCACGCTTTGTTGTGTGGCCCTTTGAGTTTGGGTTAGGGACTCACAATCCACGCTTTGTTGCGTGGCCCCTTGAGTTGGGGTTAGGGACTCACAATCCACGCTTTGTTGCGCGGCCCCTTGAGTTTGGGTTAGGGACTCACAATCCACGCTTTGCTGCGTGGCCCCTTGAGTTGGGGTTAGGGACTCACAATCCACGCTTTGTTGCGTGGCCCCTTGAGTTGGGGTTAGGGACCTACAATCCACGCTTTGTTGCGTGGCCCCTTGAGTTGGGGTTAGGGACTCACAATCCACGCTTTGTTGCTTGGCCCCTTGAGTTGGGGTTAGGGACTCACAATCCACACTTTGTTGCGTGGCCCCTTGAGTTGGAGTTAGGGACTCACAATCCACGCTTTGTTGCGTGGCTCCTTGAGTTGGGGTTAGGGACTCACAATCCATGCTTTGTTGCGTGGCCCTTTGAGTTGGGGTTAGGGACTCACAATCCACGCTTTGTTGCGTGGCCCCTTGAGTTGGGGTTAGGGACTCACAATCCACGCTTTGTTGCGTGGCCCCTTGAGTTGGGGTTAGGGACTCACAATCCACGCTTTGTTGCGTGGCCCCTTGAGTTGGGGTTAGGGACTCACAATCCACGCTTTGGTGTGTGGCCCCTTGCGTTGGGGTTAGGGACTCACAATCCACGCTTTGTTGCGTGGCCCCTTGAGTTTGGGTTAGGGACTCACAATCCACGCTTTGTTGCGTGGCCCCTTGAGTTGGGGTTAGGGTATCACAATCCACGCTTTGTTGCGTGGCCCCTTGAGTTGGGGTTAGGGACTCACAATCCACGCTTTGTTGCGTGGCCCCTTGAGTTGGGGTTAGGGACTCACAACCCACGCTTTGTTCCGTGGCCCCTTGAGTTGGGGTTAGGGACTCACAATCCACGCTTTGGTGCGTGGCCCCTTGAGTTGGGGTTAGGGACTCACAATCCACGCTTTGTTGTGTGGCCCCTTGAGTTTGGGTTAGGGACTCACAATCCACGCTTTGTTGCGTGGCCCCTTGAGTTGGGGTTAGGGACTCACAATCCACGCTTTGTTGCGTGGCCCCTTGCGTTGGGGTTAGGGACTCACAATCCACGCTTTGTTGCGTGGTCCCTTGAGTTGGGGTTAGGGACTCACAATCCATGCTTTATTGCGCGGCCCCTTGAGTTTGGGTTAGGGACTCACAATCCACGCTTTGCTGCGTGGCCCCTTGGGTTGGGGTTAGGGACTCACAATCCACGCTTTGTTGTGTGGCCCCTTGAGTTGGGGTTAGGGACTCACAATCCACGCTTTGTTGCGTGGCCCCTTGAGTTGGGGTTAGGGACTCACAATCCACGCTTTGTTGCGTGGCCCCTTGAGTTGGGGTTAGGGACTCACAATCCACGCTTTGTTCCGTGGCCCCTTGAGTTGGGGTTAGGGACTCACAATCCACGCTTTGGTGCGTGGACCCTTGCGTTGGGGTTAGGGATTCACAATCCACGCTTTGTTGCGTGGCCCCTTGAGTTTGGGTTAGGGACTCACAATCCACGCTTTGTTGCGTGGCCCCTTGAGTTGGGGTTAGGGACTCACAATCCACGCTTTGTTGCGTGGCCCCTTGAGTTGGGGTTAGGGACTCACAATCCACGCTTTGTTGCGTGGCCCCTTGAGTTGGGGTTAGGGACTCACAACCCACGCTTTGTTCCGTGGCCCCTTGAGTTGGGGTTAGGGACTCACAATCCACGCTTTGGTGCGTGGCCCCTTGCGTTGGGGTTAGGGACTCACAATCCACGCTTTGTTGCGTGGCCCCTTGAGTTGGGGTTAGGGACTCACAATCCACGCTTTGTTGTGTGGCCCTTTGAGTTTGGGTTAGGGACTCACAATCCACGCTTTGTTGCGTGGCCCCTTGAGTTGGGGTTAGGGACTCACAATCCACGCTTTGTTGCGTGGCCCCTTGCGTTGGGGTTAGGGACTCACAATCCACGCTTTGTTGCGTGGCCCCTTGAGTTGGGGTTAGGGACTCACAATCCACGCTTTGTTGTGTGGCCCCTTGAGTTGGGGTCAGGGACTCACAATCCACGCTTTGTTGCTTGGCCCCTTGAGTTGGGGTTAGGGACTCGCAATCCACGCTTTGTTGCGGGGCCCCTTGAGTTGGGGTTAGGGACTCACAATCCACGCTTTGTTGCGTGGCCCCTTGAGTTGGGGTTAGGGACTCACAATCCACGCTTTGTTGCGTGGCCCCTTGAGTTGGGGTTAGGGACTCACAATCCACGCTTTGTTGCGTGGCCCCTTGAGTTGGGGTTAGGGACTCCCACTCCACGCTTTATTGTGTGGCCCCTTGAGTTTGGGTTAGGGACTCACAATCCACGCTTTGTTGCGTGGCCCCTTGAGTTTGGGTTAGGGACTCGCAATCCACGCTTTGTGGCGTGGCACCTTCGAGTTAGGGTTAGGGACTCACAATCCACGCTTTGTTGCGTGGCCCCTCGCGTTTGGGTTAGGGACTCACAATCCACGCTTGGTGGCGTGGCCCCTTGAGGTGGTGTTAGCGACTCACAATCCACGCTTTGTTGCGTGGCCCCTTGAGTTGGGGTTAGGGACTCACAATCCACGCTTTGTTGCGTGGCCCCTTGAGTTGGGGTTAGGGACTCCCAATCCACGCTTTGTTGTGTGGCCCCTTGAGTTGGGGTTAGGGACTCACAACCCACGCTTTGTTGCGTGGCCCCTTGAGTTGGAGTTAGGGACTCACAATCCACGCTTTGTTGCGTGGCCCCTTGAGTTGGGGATAGGGACTCACAGTCCTTGCTTTATTGCGCGGCCCCTTGAGTTTGGGTTAGGGACTCACAATCCACGCTTTGTTGTGTGGCCCCTTGAGTTGGGGTTAGGGACTCACAATCCACGCTTTGTTGCGTGGCCCCTTGAGTTGGGGTTAGGGACTCGCAATCCACGCTTTGTTGCGTGGCCCCTTGAGTTGGGGTTAGGGACTCACAATCCACGCTTTGTGGTGTGGCCCCTTGAGTTGGGGTTAGGGACTCGCAATCCACGCTTTGTTGCGTGGCCCCTCGCGTTTGGGTTAGGGACTCACAATCCACGCTTTGTGGCGTGGCCCCTTGAGGTGGTGTTAGCGACTCACAATCCACGCTTTGTTGCGTGGCCCCTTGAGTTGGAGTTAGGGACTCACAATCCACGCTTTGTTGCGTGGCCCCTTGAGTTGGAGTTAGGGACTCACAATCCACGCTTTGTCGCGTGGCCCCTTGAGGTGGTGTTAGCGACTCACAATCCACGCTTTGTTGCGTGGCCCCTTGAGTTGGAGTTAGGGACTCACAATCCACGCTTTGTTGCGTGGCCCCTTGAGTTGGGGATAGGGACTCACAGTCCTTGCTTTATTGCGCGGCCCCTTGAGTTTGGGTTAGGGACTCACAATCCACGCTTTGTTGCGTGGCCCCTTGAGTTGGGGTTAGGGGCTCACAATCCACGCTTTGTTGCGTGGCCCCTTGAGTTGGGGTTAGGGACTCACAATCCACGCTTTGTTGCGTGGCCCCTTGAGTTGGAGTTAGGGACTCACGATCCACGCTTTGTTGCGTGGCCCCTTGAGTTGGGGATAGGGACTCACAATCCATGCTTTATTGCGCGGCCCCTTGAGTTTGGGTTAGGGACTCACAATCCACGCTTTGTTGCGTGGCCCCTTGAGTTGGGGTTAGGGACTCACAATCCACGCTTTGTTGCGTGGCCCCTTGAGTTGGGGTTAGGGACTCACAATCCACGCTTTGTTGTGTGGCCCCTTGAGTTGGGGTCAGGGACTCACAATCCACGCTTTGTTGCTTGGCCCCTTGAGTTGGGGTTAGGGACTCGCAATCCACGCTTTGTTGCGTGGCCCCTTGAGTTGGGGTTAGGGACTCACAATCCACGCTTTGTTGCGTGGCCCCTTGAGTTGGGGTTAGGGACTCACAATCCACGCTTTGTTGCGTGGCCCCTTGAGTTGGGGTTAGGGACTCACAATCCACGCTTTGTTGCGTGGCCCCTTGAGTTGGGGTTAGGGACTCCCACTCCACGCTTTATTGTGTGGCCCCTTGAGTTTGGGTTAGGGACTCACAATCCACGCTTTGTTGCGTGGCCCCTTGAGTTTGGGTTAGGGACTCGCAATCCACGCTTTGTGGCGTGGCACCTTCGAGTTAGGGTTAGGGACTCACAATCCACGCTTTGTTGCGTGGCCCCTCGCGTTTGGGTTAGGGACTCACAATCCACGCTTGGTGGCGTGGCCCCTTGAGGTGGTGTTAGCGACTCACAATCCACGCTTTGTTGCGTGGCCCCTTGAGTTGGGGTTAGGGACTCACAATCCACGCTTTGTTGCGTGGCCCCTTGAGTTGGGGTTAGGGACTCACAATCCACGCTTTGTTGCGTGGCCCCTTGAGTTGGGGTTAGGGACTCACAATCCACGCTTTGTTGCGTGGCCCCTTGAGTTGGGGTTAGGGACTCACAATCCACGCTTTGTTGCGTGGCCCCTTGAGTTGGGGTTAGGGACTCACAATCCACGCTTTGTTGCGTGGCCCCTTGAGTTGGAGTTAGGGACTCACAATCCACGCTTTGTTGCGTGGCCCCTTGAGTTGGGGATAGGGACTCACAATCCACGCTTTATTGCGCGGCCCATTGAGTTGGGGTTAGGGACTCACAATCCACGCTTTGTTGCGTGGCCCCTTGAGTTGGGGTTAGGGACTCACAATCCACGCTTTGTTGCGTGGCCCCTTGAGTTGGGGTTAGGGACTCACAACCCACGCTTTGTTCCGTGGCCCCTTGAGTTGGGGTTAGGGACTCACAATCCACGCTTTGGTGTGTGGCCCCTTGCGTTGGGGTTAGGGACTCACAATCCACGCTTTGTTGCGTGGCCCCTTGAGTTTGGGTTAGGGACTCACAATCCACGCTTTGTTGCGTGGCCCCTTGAGTTGGGGTTAGGGTATCACAATCCACGCTTTGTTGCGTGGCCCCTTGAGTTGGGGTTAGGGACTCACAATCCACGCTTTGTTGCGTGGCCCCTTGAGTTGGGGTTAGGGACTCACAATCCACGCTTCGTTGCGTGGCCCCTTGAGTTGGGGTTAGGGACTCACAATCCACGCTTTGTTGTGTGGCCCTTTGAGTTTGGGTTAGGGACTCACAATCCACGCTTTGTTGCGTGGCCCCTTGAGTTGGGGTTAGGGACTCACAATGCACGCTTTGTTGCGTGGCCCCTTGAGTTGGGGATAGGGACTCACAATCCATGCTTTATTGCGCGGCCCCTTGAGTTTGGGTTAGGGACTCACAATCCACGCTTTGTTGCGTGGCCCCTTGAGTTGGGGTTAGGGACTCACAATCCACGCTTTGTTGCGTGGCCCCTTGAGTTGGGGTTAGGGACTCACAATCCACGCTTTGTTGCGTGGCCCCTTGAGTTGGGGTTAGGGACTCACAACCCACGCTTTGTTGTGTGGCCCTTTGAGTTTGGGTTAGGGACTCACAATCCACGCTTTGTTGTGTGGCCCTTTGAGTTTGGGTTAGGGACTCACAATCCACGCTTTGTTGTGTGGCCCTTTGAGTTTGGGTTAGGGACTCACAATCCACGCTTTGTTGCGTGGCCCCTTGAGTTGGGGTTAGGGACTCACAATGCACGCTTTGTTGCGTGGCCCCTTGAGTTGGGGTTAGGGACTCACAATCCACGCTTTGTTGTGTGGCCCTTTGAGTTTGGGTTAGGGACTCACAATCCACGCTTTGTTGCGTGGCCCCTTGAGTTGGGGTTAGGGACTCACAATGCACGCTTTGTTGCGTGGCCCCTTGAGTTGGGGTTAGGGACTCACAATCCACGCTTTGGTGCGTGGCCCCTTGCGTTGGGGTTAGGGACTCACAATCCACGCTTTGTTGCGTGGCCCCTTGAGTTGGGGTTAGGGACTCACAATCCACGCTTTGTTGTGTGGCCCTTTGAGTTTGGGTTAGGGACTCACAATCCACGCTTTGTTGCGTGGCCCCTTGAGTTGGGGTTAGGGACTCACAATCCACGCTTTGTTGCGTGGCCCCTTGAGTTGGGGTTAGGGACTCACAATCCACGCTTTGTTGCGTGGCTCCTTGACTTGGGGTTAGGGACTCACAATCCACGCTTTGTTGTGTGGCCCCTTGCGTTGGGGTTAGGGACTCACAATCCACGCTTTGTTGCGTGGTCCCTTGAGTTGGGGTTAGGGACTCACAATCCACGCTTTGTTGTGTGGCCCCTTGAGTTGGGGTCAGGGACTCACAATCCACGCTTTGTTGCTTGGCCCCTTGAGTTGGGGTTAGGGACTCACAATCCACGCTTTGTTGCGGGGCCCCTTGAGTTGGGGTTAGGGACTCACAATCCACGCTTTGTTGCGTGGCCCCTTGAGTTGGGGTTAGGGACTCACAATCCACGCTTTGTTGCGTGGCCCCTTGAGTTGGGGTTAGGGACTCACAATCCACGCTTTGTTGCGTGGCCCCTTGAGTTGGGGTTAGGGACTCCCACTCCACGCTTTATTGTGTGGCCCCTTGAGTTTGGGTTAGGGACTCACAATCCACGCTTTGTTGCGTGGCCCCTTGAGTTTGGGTTAGGGACTCGCAATCCACGCTTTGTGGCGTGGCACCTTCGAGTTAGGGTTAGGGACTCACAATCCACGCTTTGTTGCGTGGCCCCTCGCGTTTGGGTTAGGGACTCACAATCCACGCTTGGTGGCGTGGCCCCTTGAGGTGGTGTTAGCGACTCACAATCCACGCTTTGTTGCGTGGCCCCTTGAGTTGGGGTTAGGGACTCACAATCCACGCTTTGTTGCGTGGCCCCTTGAGTTGGGGTTAGGGACTCACAATCCACGCTTTGTTGCGTGGCCCCTTGAGTTGGGGTTAGGGACTCACAATCCACGCTTTGTTGCGTGGCCCCTTGAGTTGGGGTTAGGGACTCACAATCCACGCTTTGTTGCGTGGCCCCTTGAGTTGGGGTTAGGGACTCACAATCCACGCTTTGTTGCGTGGCCCCTTGAGTTGGAGTTAGGGACTCACAATCCACGCTTTGTTGCGTGGCCCCTTGAGTTGGGGATAGGGACTCACAATCCACGCTTTATTGCGCGGCCCATTGAGTTGGGGTTAGGGACTCACAATCCACGCTTTGTTGCGTGGCCCCTTGAGTTGGGGTTAGGGACTCACAATCCACGCTTTGTTGCGTGGCCCCTTGAGTTGGGGTTAGGGACTCACAACCCACGCTTTGTTCCGTGGCCCCTTGAGTTGGGGTTAGGGACTCACAATCCACGCTTTGGTGTGTGGCCCCTTGCGTTGGGGTTAGGGACTCACAATCCACGCTTTGTTGCGTGGCCCCTTGAGTTTGGGTTAGGGACTCACAATCCACGCTTTGTTGCGTGGCCCCTTGAGTTGGGGTTAGGGTATCACAATCCACGCTTTGTTGCGTGGCCCCTTGAGTTGGGGTTAGGGACTCACAATCCACGCTTTGTTGCGTGGCCCCTTGAGTTGGGGTTAGGGACTCACAATCCACGCTTCGTTGCGTGGCCCCTTGAGTTGGGGTTAGGGACTCACAATCCACGCTTTGTTGTGTGGCCCTTTGAGTTTGGGTTAGGGACTCACAATCCACGCTTTGTTGCGTGGCCCCTTGAGTTGGGGTTAGGGACTCACAATGCACGCTTTGTTGCGTGGCCCCTTGAGTTGGGGATAGGGACTCACAATCCATGCTTTATTGCGCGGCCCCTTGAGTTTGGGTTAGGGACTCACAATCCACGCTTTGTTGCGTGGCCCCTTGAGTTGGGGTTAGGGACTCACAATCCACGCTTTGTTGCGTGGCCCCTTGAGTTGGGGTTAGGGACTCACAATCCACGCTTTGTTGCGTGGCCCCTTGAGTTGGGGTTAGGGACTCACAACCCACGCTTTGTTGTGTGGCCCTTTGAGTTTGGGTTAGGGACTCACAATCCACGCTTTGTTGTGTGGCCCTTTGAGTTTGGGTTAGGGACTCACAATCCACGCTTTGTTGTGTGGCCCTTTGAGTTTGGGTTAGGGACTCACAATCCACGCTTTGTTGCGTGGCCCCTTGAGTTGGGGTTAGGGACTCACAATGCACGCTTTGTTGCGTGGCCCCTTGAGTTGGGGTTAGGGACTCACAATCCACGCTTTGTTGTGTGGCCCTTTGAGTTTGGGTTAGGGACTCACAATCCACGCTTTGTTGCGTGGCCCCTTGAGTTGGGGTTAGGGACTCACAATGCACGCTTTGTTGCGTGGCCCCTTGAGTTGGGGTTAGGGACTCACAATCCACGCTTTGGTGCGTGGCCCCTTGCGTTGGGGTTAGGGACTCACAATCCACGCTTTGTTGCGTGGCCCCTTGAGTTGGGGTTAGGGACTCACAATCCACGCTTTGTTGTGTGGCCCTTTGAGTTTGGGTTAGGGACTCACAATCCACGCTTTGTTGCGTGGCCCCTTGAGTTGGGGTTAGGGACTCACAATCCACGCTTTGTTGCGTGGCCCCTTGAGTTGGGGTTAGGGACTCACAATCCACGCTTTGTTGCGTGGCTCCTTGACTTGGGGTTAGGGACTCACAATCCACGCTTTGTTGTGTGGCCCCTTGCGTTGGGGTTAGGGACTCACAATCCACGCTTTGTTGCGTGGTCCCTTGAGTTGGGGTCAGGGACTCACAATCCATGCTTTATTGCGCGGCCCCTTGAGTTTGGGTTAGGGACTCACAATCCACGCTTTGCTGCGTGGCCCCTTGAGTTGGGGTTAGGGACTCACAATCCACGCTTTGTTGCGTGGCCCCTTGAGTTGGGGTTAGGGACTCACAATCCACGCTTTGTTGCGTGGCCCCTTGAGTTGGGGTTAGGGACTCACAATCCACGCTTTGTAGCGTGGCCCCTTGAGTTGGGGTTAGGGACTCACAATCCACGCTTTGTTCCCTGGCCCCTTGAGTTGGGGTTAGGGACTCACAATCCACGCTTTGGTGCGTGGACCCTTGCGTTGGGGTTAGGGACTCACAATCCACGCTTTGTTGCGTGGCCCCTTGAGTTTGGGTTAGGGACTCACAATCCACGCTTTGTTGCGTGGCCCCTTGAGTTGGGGTTAGGGACTCACAATCCACGCTTTGTTGCGTGGCCCCTTGAGTTGGGGTTAGGGACTCACAATCCACGCTTTGTTGCGTGGCCCCTTGAGTTGGGGTTAGGGACTCACAACCCACGCTTTGTTCCGTGGCCCCTTGAGTTGGGGTTAGGGACTCACAATCCACGCTTTGGTGCGTGGCCCCTTGCGTTGGGGTTAGGGACTCACAATCCACGCTTTGTTGCGTGGCCCCTTGAGTTGGGGTTAGGGACTCACAATCCACGCTTTGTTGTGTGGCCCTTTGAGTTTGGGTTAGGGACTCACAATCCACGCTTTGTTGCGTGGCCCCTTGAGTTGGGGTTAGGGACTCACAATCCACGCTTTGTTGCGTGGCCCCTTGCGTTGGGGTTAGGGACTCACAATCCACGCTTTGTTGCGTGGCCCCTTGAGTTGGGGTTAGGGACTCACAATCCACGCTTTGTTGTGTGGCCCCTTGAGTTGGGGTCAGGGACTCACAATCCACGCTTTGTTGCTTGGCCCCTTGAGTTGGGGTTAGGGACTCGCAATCCACGCTTTGTTGCGTGGCCCCTTGAGTTGGGGTTAGGGACTCACAATCCACGCTTTGTTGCGTGGCCCCTTGAGTTGGGGTTAGGGACTCACAATCCACGCTTTATTGTGTGGCCCCTTGAGTTTAGGTTAGGGACTCACAATCCACGCTTTGTTGCGTGGCCCCTTGAGTTTGGGTTAGGGACTCGCAATCCACGCTTTGTGGCGTGGCACCTTCGAGTTAGGGTTAGGGACTCACAATCCACGCTTTGTTGCGTGGCCCCTCGCGTTTGGGTTAGGGACTCACAATCCACGCTTGGTGGCGTGGCCCCTGGTTAGGGACTCACAATCCACGCTTTGTGGCGTGGCCCCTTGAGGTGGTGTTAGCGACTCACAATCCACGCTTTGTTGCGTGGCCCCTTGAGTTGGGGTTAGGGACTCACAATCCACGCTTTGTTGCGTGGCCCCTTGAGTTGGGGTTAGGGACTCCCAATCCACGCTTTGTTGCGTGGCCCCTTGAGTTGGGGTTAGGGACTCACAATCCACGCTTTGTAGCGTGGCCCCTTGAGTTGGGGTTAGGGACTCACAATCCACGCTTTGTTCCCTGGCCCCTTGAGTTGGGGTTAGGGACTCACAATCCACGCTTTGGTGCGTGGACCCTTGCGTTGGGGTTAGGGACTCACAATCCACGCTTTGTTGCGTGGCCCCTTGAGTTTGGGTTAGGGACTCACAATCCACGCTTTGTTGCGTGGCCCCTTGAGTTGGGGTTAGGGACTCACAATCCACGCTTTGTTGCGTGGCCCCTTGAGTTGGGGTTAGGGACTCACAATCCACGCTTTGTTGCGTGGCCCCTTGAGTTGGGGTTAGGGACTCACAACCCACGCTTTGTTGCGTGGCCCCTTGAGTTGGGGTTAGGGACTCACAATCCACGCTTTGGTGCGTGGCCCCTTGCGTTGGGGTTAGGGACTCACAATCCACGCTTTGTTGCGTGGCCCCTTGAGTTGGGGTTAGGGACTCACAATCCACGCTTTGTTGTGTGGCCCTTTGAGTTTGGGTTAGGGACTCACAATCCACGCTTTGTTGCGTGGCCCCTTGAGTTGGGGTTAGGGACTCACAATCCACGCTTTGTTGCGTGGCCCCTTGCGTTGGGGTTAGGGACTCACAATCCACGCTTTGTTGCGTGGCCCCTTGAGTTGGGGTTAGGGACTCACAATCCACGCTTTGTTGTGTGGCCCCTTGAGTTGGGGTCAGGGACTCACAATCCACGCTTTGTTGCTTGGCCCCTTGAGTTGGGGTTAGGGACTCGCAATCCACGCTTTGTTGCGGGGCCCCTTGAGTTGGGGTTAGGGACTCACAATCCACGCTTTGTTGCGTGGCCCCTTGAGTTGGGGTTAGGGACTCACAATCCACGCTTTGTTGCGTGGCCCCTTGAGTTGGGGTTAGGGACTCACAATCCACGCTTTGTTGTGTGGCCCTTTGAGTTTGGGTTAGGGACTCACAATCCACGCTTTGTTGCGTGGCCCCTTGAGTTGGGGTTAGGGACTCACAATCCACGCTTTGTTGCGTGGCCCCTTGCGTTGGGGTTAGGGACTCACAATCCACGCTTTGTTGCGTGGCCCCTTGAGTTGGGGTTAGGGACTCACAATCCACGCTTTGTTGTGTGGCCCCTTGAGTTGGGGTCAGGGACTCACAATCCACGCATTGTTGCTTGGCCCCTTGAGTTGGGGTTAGGGACTCGCAATCCACGCTTTGTTGCGGGGCCCCTTGAGTTGGGGTTAGGGACTCACAATCCACGCTTTATTGTGTGGCCCCTTGAGTTTGGGTTAGGGACTCACAATCCACGCTTTGTTGCGTGGCCCCTTGAGTTTGGGTTAGGGACTCGCAATCCACGCTTTGTGGCGTGGCACCTTCGAGTTAGGGTTAGGGACTCACAATCCACGCTTTGTTGCGTGGCCCCTCGCGTTTGGGTTAGGGACTCACAATCCACGCTTGGTGGCGTGGCCCCTGGTTAGGGACTCACAATCCACGCTTTGTGGCGTGGCCCCTTGAGGTGGTGTTAGCGACTCACAATCCACGCTTTGTTGCGTGGCCCCTTGAGTTGGGGTTAGGGACTCACAATCCACGCTTTGTTGCGTGGCCCCTTGAGTTGGGGTTAGGGACTCCCAATCCACGCTTTGTTGTGTGGCCCCTTGAGTTGGGGTTAGGGACTCACAACCCACGCTTTGTTGCGTGGCCCCTTGAGTTGGAGTTAGGGACTCACAATCCACGCTTTGTTGCGTGGCCCCTTGAGTTGGGGATAGGGACTCACAGTCCTTGCTTTATTGCGCGGCCCCTTGAGTTTGGGTTAGGGACTCACAATCCACGCTTTGTTGTGTGGCCCCTTGAGTTGGGGTTAGGGACTCACAATCCACGCTTTGTTGCGTGGCCCCTTGAGTTGGGGTTAGGGACTCACAATCCACGCTTTGTGGTGTGGCCCCTTGAGTTGGGGTTAGGGACTCGCAATCCACGCTTTGTTGCGTGGCCCCTCGCGTTTGGGTTAGGGACTCACAATCCACGCTTTGTGGCGTGGCCCCTTGAGGTGGTGTTAGCGACTCACAATCCACGCTTTGTTGCGTGGCCCCTTGAGTTGGAGTTAGGGACTCACAATCCACGCTTTGTTGCGTGGCCCCTTGAGTTGGAGTTAGGGACTCACAATCCACGCTTTGTCGCGTGGCCCCTTGAGGTGGTGTTAGCGACTCCCAATCCACGCTTTGTTGCGTGGCCCCTTGAGTTGGAGTTAGGGACTCACAATCCACGCTTTGTTGCGTGGCCCCTTGAGTTGGGGATAGGGACTCACAGTCCTTGCTTTATTGCGCGGCCCCTTGAGTTTGGGTTAGGGACTCACAATCCACGCTTTGTTCCTTGGCCCCTTGAGTTGGGGTTAGGGACTCACAATCCACGCTTTGTTGCGTGGCCCCTTGAGTTGGGGTTAGGGACTCACAATCCACGCTTTGTTGCGTGGCCCCTTGAGTTGGGGTTAGGGACTCACAATCCACGCTTTGTTGCGTGGCCCCTTGAGTTGGAGTTAGGGACTCAGGATCCACGCTTTGTTGCGTGGCCCCTTGAGTTGGGGATAGGGACTCACAATCCATGCTTTATTGCGCGGCCCCTTGAGTTTGGGTTAGGGACTCACAATCCACGCTTTGTTGCGTGGCCCCTTGAGTTGGGGTTAGGGACTCACAATCCACGCTTTGTTGCGTGGCCCCTTGAGTTGGGGTTAGGGACTCACAATCCACGCTTTGTTGCGTGGCCCCTTGAGTTGGGGTTAGGGACTCACAACCCACGCTTTGTTCCGTGGCCCCTTGAGTTGGGGTTAGGGACTCACAATCCACGCTTTGGTGCGTGGCCCCTTGCGTTGGGGTTAGGGACTCACAATCCACGCTTTGTTGCGTGGCCCCTTGAGTTGGGGTTAGGGACTCACAATCCACGCTTTGTTGTGTGGCCCTTTGAGTTTGGGTTAGGGACTCACAATCCACGCTTTGTTGCGTGGCCCCTTGAGTTGGGGTTAGGGACTCACAATCCACGCTTTGTTGCGTGGCCCCTTGAGTTCGGGTTAGGGACTCACAATCCACGCTTTGTTGCGTGGCTCCTTGACTTGGGGTTAGGGACTCACAATCCACGCTTTGTTGTGTGGCCCCTTGAGTTGGGGTCAGGGACTCACAATCCACGCTTTGTTGCTTGGCCCCTTGAGTTGGGGTTAGGGACTCGCAATCCACGCTTTGTTGCGTGGCCCCTTGAGTTGGGGTTAGGGACTCACAATCCACGCTTTGTTGCGTGGCCCCTTGAGTTGGGGTTAGGGACTCACAATCCACGCTTTGTTGCGTGGCCCCTTGAGTTGGGGTTAGGGACTCACAATCCACGCTTTGTTGCGTGGCCCCTTGAGTTGGGGTTAGGGACTCACAATCCACGCTTTGTTGCGTGGCCCCTTGAGTTGGGGTTAGGGACTCACAATCCACGCTTTGTTGCGTGGCCCCTTGAGTTGGAGTTAGGGACTCACAATCCACGCTTTGTTGCGTGGCCCCTTGAGTTGTGGATAGGGACTCACAATCCGCGCTTTATTGCGCGGCCCATTGAGTTGGGGTTAGGGACTCACAATCCACGCTTTGTTGCGTGGCCCCTTGAGTTGGGGTTAGGGACTCACAATCCACGCTTTGTTGCGTGGCCCCTTGAGTTGGGGTTAGGGACTCACAACCCACGCTTTGTTCCGTGGCCCCTTGAGTTGGGGTTAGGGACTCACAATCCACGCTTCGTTGCGTGGCCCCTTGAGTTGGGGTTAGGGACTCACAATCCACGCTTTGTTGCGCGGCCCATTGAGTTTGGGTTAGGGACTCACAATCCACGCTTTGTTGCGTGGCCCCTTGAGTTGGGGTTAGGGACTCACAATGCACGCTTTGTTGCGTGGCCCCTTGAGTTGGGGATAGGGACTCACAATCCATGCTTTATTGCGCGGCCCCTTGAGTTTGGGTTAGGGACTCACAATCCACGCTTTGTTGCGTGGCCCCTTGAGTTGGGGTTAGGGACTCACAATCCACGCTTTGTTGCGTGGCCCCTTGAGTTGGGGTTAGGGACTCACAATCCACGCTTTGTTGCGTGGCCCCTTGAGTTGGGGTTAGGGACTCACAACCCACGCTTTGTTCCTTGGCCCCTTGAGTTGGGGTTAGGGACTCACAATCCACGCTTTGGTGCGTGGCCCCTTGCGTTGGGGTTAGGGACTCACAATCCACGCTTTGTTGCGTGGCCCCTTGAGTTGGGGTTAGGGACTCACAATCCACGCTTTGTTGTGTGGCCCTTTGAGTTTGGGTTAGGGACTCACAATCCACGCTTTGTTGCGTGGCCCCTTGAGTTGGGGTTAGGGACTCACAATCCACGCTTTGTTGCGTGGCCCCTTGAGTTCGGGTTAGGGACTCACAATCCACGCTTTGTTGCGTGGCTCCTTGACTTGGGGTTAGGGACTCACAATCCACGCTTTGTTGTGTGGCCCCTTGAGTTGGGGTCAGGGACTCACAATCCACGCTTTGTTGCGTGGCCCCTTGAGTTGGGGTTAGGGACTCGCAATCCACGCTTTGTTGCGTGGCCCCTTGAGTTGGGGTTAGGGACTCACAATCCACGCTTTGTTGCGTGGCCCCTTGAGTTGGGGTTAGGGACTCACAATCCACGCTTTGTTGCGTGGCCCCTTGAGTTGGGGTTAGGGACTCACAATCCACGCTTTGTTGCGTGGCCCCTTGAGTTGGGGTTAGGGACTCACAATCCACGCTTTGTTGCGTGGCCCCTTGAGTTGGGGTTAGGGACTCACAATCCACGCTTTGTTGCGTGGCCCCTTGAGTTGGAGTTAGGGACTCACAATCCACGCTTTGTTGTGTGGCCCCTTGAGTTGGGGATAGGGACTCACAATCCACGCTTTATTGCGCGGCCCATTGAGTTGGGGTTAGGGACTCACAATCCACGCTTTGTTGCGTGGCCCCTTGACTTGGGGTTAGGGACTCACAATCCACGCTTTGTTCCTTGGCCCCTTGAGTTGGGGTTAGGGACTCACAATCCACGCTTTGTTGCGTGGCCCCTTGAGTTGGGGTTAGGGACTCACAACCCACGCTTTGTTCCGTGGCCCCTTGAGTTGGGGTTAGGGACTCACAATCCACGCTTTGTTGCGTGGCCCCTTGAGTTGGGGTTAGGGACTCACAATCCACGCTTTGTTGTGTGGCCCTTTGAGTTTGGGTTAGGGACTCACAATCCACGCTTTGTTGCGTGGCCCCTTGAGTTGGGGTTAGGGACTCACAATGCACGCTTTGTTGCGTGGCCCCTTGAGTTCGGGTTAGGGACTCACAATCCACGCTTTGTTCCGTGGCCCCTTGACTTGGGGTTAGGGACTCGCAATCCACGCTTTGTTGCGTGGCCCCTTGAGTTGGGGTCAGGGACTCACAATCCACGCTTTGGTGCTTGGCCCCTTGAGTTGGGGTTAGGGACTCGCAATCCACGCTTTGTTGCGTGGCCCTTTGAGTTGGGGTTAGGGACTCACAATCCACGCTTTATTGCGCGGCCCATTGAGTTTGGGTTAGGGACTCACAATCCACGCTTTGTTGCGTGGCCCCTTGACTTGGGGTTAGGGACTCACAATCCACGCTTTGTTGCGTGGCCCCTTGAGTTGGGGTTAGGCACTCACAATCCACGCTTTGTTGCGTGGCCCCTTGAGTTGGGGTTAGGGACTCACAACCCACGCTTTGTTCCGTGGCCCCTTGAGTTGGGGTTAGGGACTCACAATCCACGCTTTGTTGCGTGGCCCCTTGAGTTGCGGTTAGGGACTCACAATCCACGCTTTGTTGTGTGGCCCTTTGAGTTTGGGTTAGGGACTCACAATCCACGCTTTGTTGCGTGGCCCCTTGAGTTGGGGTTAGGGACTCACAATCCACGCTTTGTTGCGTGGCCCCTTGAGTTCGGGTTAGGGACTCACAATCCACGCTTTGTTGCGTGGCCCCTTGACTTGGGGTTAGGGACTCGCAATCCACGCTTTGTTGCGTGGCCCCTTGAGTTGGGGTCAGGGACTCACAATCCACGCTTTGTTGCTTGGCCCCTTGAGTTGGGGTTAGGGACTCGCAATCCACGCTTTGTTGCGTGGCCCCTTGAGTTGGGGTTAGGGACTCACAATCCACGCTTTGTTGCGTGGCCCCTTGAGTTGGGGTTAGGGACTCACAATCCACGCTTTGTTGCGTGGCCCCTTGAGTTGGGGTTAGGGACTCACAATCCACGCTTTGTTGCGTGGCCCCTTGAGTTGGGGTTAGGGACTCCAACTCCACGCTTTATTGTGTGGCCCCTTGAGTTTGGGTTAGGGACTCACCATCCACGCTTTGTTGCGTGGCCCCTTGAGTTTGGGTTAGGGACTCGCAATCCACGCTTTGTGGCGTGGCACCTTCGAGTTAGGGTTGGGGACTCACAATCCACGCTTTGTGGTGTGGCCCCTTGAGTTGGGGTTAGGGACTCGCAATCCACGCTTGGGGCCACGCAATAAAGCGTGGATTGTGAGCCCCTAACCCCAACTCAAGGGGCCACGCAACAAAGCGTGGATTGCGAGTCCCTAACCCCAACTCACAGGGCCACACAACAAAGTGTGGATTGTGAGTCCCTAACCCCAACTCAAAGGGCCACGCAACAAAGCGTGGATTGCGAGTTCCTAACCCCAACTCAAGGGGCCACGCAACGGTTGTTGCGTGGCCCCTCGCGTTTGGGTTAGGGACTCACAATCCACGCTTGGTGGCGTGGCCCCTGGTTAGGGACTCACAATCCACGCTTCGTGGCGTGGCCCCTTGAGGTGGTGTTAGCGACTCACAATCCACGCTTTGTTCCGTGGCCCCTTGAGTTGGGGTTAGGGACTCACAATCCACGCTTTGGTGCGTGGCCCCTTGCGTTGGGGTTAGGGACTCACAATCCACGCTTTGTTGCGTGGCCCCTTGAGTTGGGGTTAGGGACTCACAATCCACGCTTTGTTGTGTGGCCCTTTGAGTTTGGGTTAGGGACTCACAATCCACGCTTTGTTGCGTGGCCCCTTGAGTTGGGGTTAGGGACTCACAATCCACGCTTTGTTGCGTGGCCCCTTGAGTTCGGGTTAGGGACTCACAATCCACGCTTTGTTGCGTGGCTCCTTGACTTGGGGTTAGGGACTCACAATCCACGCTTTGTTGTGTGGCCCCTTGAGTTGGGGTCAGGGACTCACAATCCACGCTTTGTTGCGTGGCCCCTTGAGTTGGGGTTAGGGACTCGCAATCCACGCTTTGTTGCGTGGCCCCTTGAGTTGGGGTTAGGGACTCACAATCCACGCTTTGTTGCGTGGCCCCTTGAGTTGGGGTTAGGGACTCACAATCCACGCTTTGTTGCGTGGCCCCTTGAGTTGGGGTTAGGGACTCACAATCCACGCTTTGGTGCGTGGCCCCTTGAGTTGGGGTTAGGGACTCACAATCCACGCTTTGTTGCGTGGCCCCTTGAGTTGGGGTTAGGGACTCACAATCCACGCTTTGTTGCGTGGCCCCTTGAGTTGGAGTTAGGGACTCACAATCCACGCTTTGTTGCGTGGCCCCTTGAGTTGGGGATAGGGACTCACAATCCACGCTTTATTGCGCGGCCCATTGAGTTGGGGTTAGGGACTCACAATCCACGCTTGGTGGCGTGGCCCCTTGACTTGGGGTTAGGGACTCACAATCCACGCTTTGTTGCGTGGCGCCTTGAGTTGGGGTTAGGGACTCACAATCCACGCTTTGTTGCGTGGCCCCTTGAGTTGGGGTTAGGGACTCACAACCCACGCTTTGTTCCGTGGCCCCTTGAGTTGGGGTTAGGGACTCACAATCCACGCTTTGTTGCGTGGCCCCTTGAGTTGGGGTTAGGGACTTACAATCCACGCTTTGTTGTGTGGCCCTTTGAGTTTGGGTTAGGGACTCACAATCCGCGCTTTGTTGCGTGGCCCCTTGAGTTGGGGTTAGGGACTCACAATGCACGCTTTGTTGCGTGGCCCCTTGAGTTCGGGTTAGGGACTCACAATCCACGCTTTGTTCCGTGGCCCCTTGACTTGGGGTTAGGGACTCGCAATCCACGCTTTGTTGCCTGGCCCCTTGAGTTGGGGTCAGGGACTCACAATCCACGCTTTGTTGCTTGGCCCCTTGAGTTGGGGTTAGGGACTCGCAATCCACGCTTTGTTGCGTGGCCCTTTGAGTTGGGGTTAGGGACTCACAATCCACGCTTTATTGCGCGGCCCATTGAGTTTGGGTTAGGGACTCACAATCCACGCTTTGTTGCGTGGCCCCTTGACTTGGGGTTAGGGACTCACAATCCACGCTTTGTTGCGTGGCCCCTTGAGTTGGGGTTAGGGACTCACAATCCACGCTTTGTTGCGTGGCCCCTTGAGTTGGGGTTAGGGACTCACAACCCACGCTTTGTTCCGTGGCCCCTTGAGTTGGGGTTAGGGACTCACAATCCACGCTTTGTTGCGTGGCCCCTTGAGTTGCGGTTAGGGACTCACAATCCACGCTTTGTTGTGTGGCCCTTTGAGTTTGGGTTAGGGACTCACAATCCACGCTTTGTTGCGTGGCCCCTTGAGTTGGGGTTAGGGACTCACAATCCACGCTTTGTTGCGTGGCCCCTTGAGTTCGGGTTAGGGACTCACAATCCACGCTTTGTTGCGTGGCCCCTTGACTTGGGGTTAGGGACTCGCAATCCACGCTTTGTTGCGTGGCCCCTTGAGTTGGGGTCAGGGACTCACAATCCACGCTTTGTTGCTTGGCCCCTTGAGTTGGGGTTAGGGACTCGCAATCCACGCTTTGTTGCGTGGCCCCTTGAGTTGGGGTTAGGGACTCACAATCCACGCTTTGTTGCGTGGCCCCTTGAGTTGGGGTTAGGGACTCACAATCCACGCTTTGTTGCGTGGCCCCTTGAGTTGGGGTTAGGGACTCACAATCCACGCTTTGTTGCGTGGCCCCTTGAGTTGGGGTTAGGGACTCCAACTCCACGCTTTATTGTGTGGCCCCTTGAGTTTGGGTTAGGGACTCACCATCCACGCTTTGTTGCGTGGCCCCTTGAGTTTGGGTTAGGGACTCGCAATCCACGCTTTGTGGCGTGGCACCTTCGAGTTAGGGTTGGGGACTCACAATCCACGCTTTGTGGTGTGGCCCCTTGAGTTGGGGTTAGGGACTCGCAATCCACGCTTGGGGCCACGCAATAAAGCGTGGATTGTGAGCCCCTAACCCCAACTCAAGGGGCCACGCAACAAAGCGTGGATTGCGAGTCCCTAACCCCAACTCACAGGGCCACACAACAAAGTGTGGATTGTGAGTCCCTAACCCCAACTCAAAGGGCCACGCAACAAAGCGTGGATTGCGAGTTCCTAACCCCAACTCAAGGGGCCACGCAACGGTTGTTGCGTGGCCCCTCGCGTTTGGGTTAGGGACTCACAATCCACGCTTGGTGGCGTGGCCCCTGGTTAGGGACTCACAATCCACGCTCCGTGGCGTGGCCCCTTGAGGTGGTGTTAGCGACTCACAATCCACGCTTTGTTCCGTGGCCCCTTGAGTTGGGGTTAGGGACTCACAATCCACGCTCTTGAGTTGGGGTTAGGGACTCGCAATCCACGCTTTGTTGCGTGGCCCCTTGAGTTGGGGTTAGGGACTCACAATCCACGCTTTGTTGCGTGGCCCCTTGAGTTGGGGTTAGGGACTCACAATCCACGCTTTGTTGCGTGGCCCCTTGAGTTGGGGTTGGGGACTCACAATCCATGCTTTGGTGCGTGGCCCCTTGCGTTGGGGTTAGGGACTCACAATCCACGCTTTGTTGTGTGGCCCTTTGAGTTTGGGTAAGGGACTCACAATCCACGCTTTGTTGCGTGGCCCCTTGAGTTGGGGTTAGGGACTCACAATCCACGCTTTGTTGCGTGGCCCCTTGAGTTGGGGTTAGGGACTCACAATCCACGCTTTGTTGCGTGGCCCCTTGAGTTGGGGTTAGGGACTCCCACTCCACGCTTTATTGTGTGGCCCCTTGAGTTTGGGTTAGGGACTCACAATCCACGCTTTGTTGCGTGGCCCCTTGAGTTTGGGTTAGGGACTCGCAATCCACGCTTTGTGGCGTGGCACCTTCGAGTTAGGGTTAGGGACTCACAATCCACGCTTTGTGGTGTGGCCCCTTGAGTTGGGGTTACGGACTCCCAATCCATGCTTTGTTGCGTGGCCCCTTGCGTTTGGGTTAGGGACTCACAATCCACGCTTGGTGGCGTGGCCCCTGGTTAGGGACTCACAATCCACGCTTTGTGGCGTGGCCCCTTGAGGTGGTGTTAGCGACTCACAATCCACGCTTTGTTGCGTGGCCCCTTGTCTTGGGGTTAGCGACTCACAATCCACGCTCCGTTG
The DNA here is from genome assembly GCA_964036045.1 of Eutreptiella sp. 'Long Island Sound 2002'. Classification (NCBI taxonomy): domain Eukaryota; phylum Euglenozoa; class Euglenophyceae; order Eutreptiales; family Eutreptiaceae; genus Eutreptiella; species Eutreptiella sp. 'Long Island Sound 2002'. The sequence goes on from OZ038378.1 coordinate 177,002,377, forward strand.
CGTGGCCCCTTGAGTTGGGGTTAGGAACTCGCAATCCACGCTTTGTTGCGTGGCCCTTTGAGTTGGGGTTAGGGACTCACAATCCATGCTTTGTTGTGTGGCCCCTCGAGTCTGGGTTAGGGACTCGCATTCCACGCTTTGTTGCGTGGCCCCTTGAGTTGGGGTTAGGGACTCACAATCCACGCTTTGTTCCGTGGCCCCTTGAGTTGGGGTTAGGGACCCGCAATCCACGCTTTGTTGCGTGGCCCCTTGAGTTGGGGTTAGGGACTCACAATCCATGCTTTGTTGTGTCGCCCCTTGAGTTGGGGTCAGGGACTCACAATCCACGCTTTGTTGCGTGGCCCCTTGAGTTGGGGTTAGGGACTCACAATCCATGCTTTGGTGTGTGGCCCCTTGCGTTGGGGTTACGGACTCACAATCCACGCTTTGATGTGTGGCCCTTTGAGTTTGGATTACGGACTCGCAATCCACGCTTTGTTGCGTGGCCCCTTGAGTTGGGGTTAGGGACTCACAATCCACGCTTTGTTGCGTGGCCCCTTCTGTTGGGGTTAGGGACTCACAATCCACGCTTTGTTGCGTGGCCACTTGAGTTGGGGTTAGGGACTCACAACCCACGCTTTGTTGCGTGGCCCCTTGAGTTGGGGTTAGGGACTCACAATCCACGCTTTGTTGCGTGGCCCCTTGAGTTGGAGTTAGGGACTCACAAACCACGCTTTGTTGCGTGGCCCTTTGAGTTGGGGATAGGGACTCACAATCCATGCTTTATTGCGTGGCCCCTTGAGTTTGGGTTAGGGACTCACAATCCACGCTTTGTTGTGTGGCCCCTTGAGTTGGGGTTAGGGACTCACAATCCACGCTTTGTTGTGTGGCCCCTTGAGTTGGGGTTAGGGACTCACAATCCACGCTTTGTTGCGTGGCCCCTTGAGTTGGGGTTAGGGACTCACAATCCACGCTTTGTTGCGTGGCCCCTTGAGTTGGGGTTAGGGACTCCCACTCCACGCTTTATTGTGTGGCCCCTTGAGTTTGGGTTAGGGACTCACAATCCACGCTTTGTTGCGTGGCCCCTTGAGTTTGGGTTAGGGACTCGCAATCCACGCTTTGTGGCGTGGCACCTTCGAGTTAGGGTTAGGGACTCACAATCCACGCTTTGTGGTGTGGCCCCTTGAGTTGGGGTTACGGACTCCCAATCCATGCTTTGTTGCGTGGCCCCTTGCGTTTGGGTTAGGGACTCACAATCCACGCTTGGTGGCGTGGCCCCTGGTTAGGGACTCACAATCCACGCTTTGTGGCGTGGCCCCTTGAGGTGGTGTTAGCGACTCACAATCCACGCTTTGTTGCGTGGCCCCTTGTGTTGGGGTTAGCGCCTCACAATCCACGCTCCGTTGCGTGGCCCCTCGAGTTGGGGTTAGGAACTCGCAATCCACGCTTTGTTGCGTGGCCCTTTGAGTTGGGGTTAGGGACTCACAATCCATGCTTTGTTGTGTGGCCCCTCGAGTCTGGGTTAGGGACTCGCATTCCACGCTTTGTTGCGTGGCCCCTTGAGTTGGGGTTAGGGACTCACAATCCACGCTTTGTTCCGTGGCCCCTTGAGTTGGGGTTAGGGACCCGCAATCCACGCTTTGTTGCGTGGCCCCTTGAGTTGGGGTTAGGGACTCACAATCCATGCTTTGTTGTGTGGCCCCTTGAGTTGGGGTTAGGGACTCACAATCCACGCTTTGTTGCGTGACCCCTTGAGTTGGGGTTAGGGACTCACAATCCATGCTTTGGTGCGTGGCCCCTTGCGTTGGGGTTACGGACTCACAATCCACGCTTTGTTGTGTGGCCCTTTGAGTTTGGATTACGGACTCGCAATCCACGCTTTGTTGCGTGGCCCCTTGAGTTGGGGTTAGGGACTCACAATCCACGCTTTGTTGCTTGGCCCCTTCTGTTGGGGTTAGGGACTCACAATCCACGCTTTGTTGCGTGGCCCCTTGAGTTGGGGTTAGGGACTCACAACCCACGCTTTGTTGCGTGGCCCCTTGAGTTGGGGTTAGGGACTCACAATCCACGCTTTGTTGCGTGGCCCCTTGAGTTGGAGTTAGGGACTCACAATCCACGCTTTGTTGCGTGGCCCCTTGAGTTGGGGATAGGGACTCACAATCCATGCTTTATTGCGTGGCCCCTTGAGTTGGGGTTAGGGACTCACAATCCACGCTTTGTTGTGTGGCCCCTTGAGTTGGGGTTAGGGACTCACAATCCACGCTTTGTTGCGTGGCCCCTTGAGTTTGGGTTAGGGACTCGCAATCCACGATTTGTTGCGTGGCCCCTTGAGTTGGGGTTAGGGACTCGCAATCCACGCTTTGTTGCGTGGCCCCTTGAGTTGGGGTTAGGGACTCCCAATCCATGCTTTGTTGCGTGGCCCCTCGCGTTTGGGTTAGGGACTCACAATCCACGCTTGGTGGCGTGGCCCCTGGTTAGGGACTCACAATCCACGCTTTATCGTGTGGCCCTTTGAGTTTGGGTTAGGGACTCACAATCCACGCTTTGTTGTGTGGCCCTTTGAGTTGGGGTCAGCGACTCACAATCCATGCCTTGTTCCTTGGCCCCTTGAGTTGGGGTTAGGGACTCACAATCCACGCTTTGGTGCGTGGCCCCTTGCGTTGGGGTTAGGGACTCACAATCCACGCTTTGTTGCGTGGCCCCTTGAGTTGGGGTTAGGGACTCACAATCCACGCTTTGTTGTGTGGCCCTTTGAGTTTGGGTTAGGGACTCACAATCCACGCTTTGTTGCGTGGCCCCTTGAGTTGGGGTTAGGGAGTCGCAATCCACGCTTTGTTGCGTGGCCCCTTGAGTTGGGGTTAGGGACTCACAATCCACGCTTTGTTGCGTGGCCCCTTGAGTTGGGGTTAGGGACTCACAATCCACGCTTTGTTGCGTGGCCCCTTGAGCTGGGGTTAGGGACTCACAATCCATGCTTTGGTGCGTGGCCCCTTGCGTTGGGGTTAGGGACTCACAATCCACGCTTTGTGGCGTGGCCCCTTGAGTTAGGGTTAGGAACTCACAATCCACGCTTTATTGCGTGGCCCCTTGAGTTGGGGTTAGGGACTCGCAATCCACGCTTTGTTGCGTGGCCCCTTGAGTTGGGGTTAGGGACTCCCAATCCATGCTTTGTTGCGTGGCCCCTTGCGTTTGGGTTAGGGACTCACAATCCACGCTTGGTGGCGTGGCCCCTGGTTAGGGACTCACAATCCACGCTTTGTGGCGTGGCCCCTTGAGGTGGTGTTAGCGACTCACAATCCACGCTTTGTTGCGTGGCCCCTTGTGTTGGGGTTAGCGACTCACAATCCACGCTCCGTTGCGTGGCCCCTTGAGTTGGGGTTAGGAACTCGCAATCCACGCTTTGTTGCGTGGCCCTTTGAGTTGGGGTTAGGGACTCACAATCCATGCTTTGTTGTGTGGCCCCTCGAGTCTGCGTTAGGGACTCGCATTCCACGCTTTGTTGCGTGGCCCCTTGAGTTGGGGTTAGGGACTCACAATCCACGCTTTGTTCCGTGGCCCCTTGAGTTGGGGTTAGGGACCCGCAATCCACGCTTTGTTGCGTGGCCCCTTGAGTTGGGGTTAGGGACTCACAATCCATGCTTTGTTGTGTGGCCCCTTGAGTTGGGGTTAGGGACTCACAATCCACGCTTTGTTGCGTGGCCCCTTGAGTTGGGGTTAGGGACTCACAATCCACGCTTTGGTGCGTGGCCCCTTGCGTTGGGGTTACGGACTCACAATCCACGCTTTGTTGTGTGGCCCTTTGAGTTTGTATTACGGACTCGCAATCCACGCTTTGTTGCGTGGCCCCTTGAGTTGGGGTTAGGGACTCACAATCCAAGCTTTGTTGCGTGGCCCCTTGAGTTGGGGTTAGGGACTCACAATCCACGCTTTGTTGCGTGGCCCCTTGAGTTGGGGTTAGGGACTCACAACCCACGCTTTGTTGCGTGGCCCCTTGAGTTGGGGTTAGGGACTCACAATCCACGCTTTGTTGCGTGGCCCCTTGAGTTGGAGTTAGGGACTCACAATCCACGCTTTGTTGCTTGGCCCCTTGAGTTGGGGATAGGGACTCACAATCCATGCTTTATTGCGTGGCCCCTTGAGTTTGGATTAGGGACTCACAATCCACGCTTTGTTGTGTGGCCCCTTGAGTTTGGGTTAGGGACTCACAATCCACGCTTTGTTGCGTGGCCCCTTGAGTTGGGGTTAGGGACTCACAATCCACGCTTTATTGTGTGGCCCCTTGAGTTTGGGTTAGGGACTCACAATCCACGCTTTGTTGCGTGGCCCCTTGAGTTTGGGTTAGGGACTCGCAATCCACGCTTTGTTGCGTGGCCCCTTGAGTTGGGGTTAGGGACTCGCAATCCACGCTTTGTTGCGTGGCCCCTTGAGTTGGGGTTAGGCACTCCCAATCCATGCTTTGTTGCGTGGCCCCTCGCGTTTGGGTTAGGGACTCACAATCCACGCTTGGTGGCGTGGCCCCTGGTTAGGGACTCACAATCCACGCTTTATCGTGTGGCCCTTTGAGTTTGGGTTAGGGACTCACAATCCACGCTTTGTTGTGTGGCCCTTTGAGTTGGGGTCAGCGACTCACAATCCATGCCTTGTTCCGTGGCCCCTTGAGTTGGGGTTAGGGACTCACAATCCACGCTTTGTTGCGTGGCCCCTTGAGTTGGGGTTAGGGACTCACAATCCACGCTTTGTTGCGTGGCCCCTTGCGTTGGGGTTAGGGACTCACAATCCATGCTTTGGTGCGTGGCCCCTTGCGTTGGGGTTAGGGACTCACAATCCACGCTTTGTTGCGTGGCCCCTTGAGTTGGGGTTAGCGACTCACAATCCACGCTCCGTTGCGTGGCTTCTTGAGTTGGGGTTAGGAACTCGCAATCCACGCTTTGTTGCGTGGCCCTTTGAGTTGGGGTTAGGGACTCACAATCCACGCTTTGTTGCGTGGCCCCTCGAGTCTGGGTTAGGGACTCGCAATCCACGCTTTGTCGCGTGGCCCCTTGAGTTGGGGTTAGGGACTCACAATCCACGCTTTATTGTGTGGCCCCTTGAGTTGGGGATAGGGACTCACAATCCACGCTTTGTTGCGTGGCCCCTTGAGTTGGGGTTAGGGACTCACAATCCACGCTTTATTGTGTGGCCCCTTGAGTTGGGGATAGGGACTCACAATCCACGCTTTGTTGCGTGGCCCTTTGAGTTGGGGTTAGGGACTCACAATCCACGCTTTGTTGCGTGGCCCCTCGAGTCTGGGTTAGGGACTCGCAATCCACGCTTTGTCGCGTGGCCCCTTGAGTTGGGGTTAGGGACTCACAATCCACGCTTTATTGTGTGGCCCCTTGAGTTGGGGTTAGGGACTCACAATCCACGCTTTGTTGCGTGGCCCCTTGAGTTGGGGTTAGGGACTCACAATCCACGCTTTGTTGCGTGGCCCCTTGAGTTGGGGTTAGGGACTCACAATCCATGCTTTGGTGCGTGGCCCCTTGCGTTGGGGTTAGGGACTCACAATCCACGCTTTGTTGTGTGGCCCTTTGAGTTTGGGTTAGGGACTCACAATCCACGCTTTGTTGCGTGGCCCCTTGAGTTGGGGTTAGGGACTCACAATCCACGCTTTGTTGCGTGGCCCCTTGAGTTGGGGTTAGGGACTCCCAATCCACGCTTTGTTGCGTGGCCCCTTGAGTTGGGGTTAGGGACTCACAACCAACGCTTTGTTGCGTGGCCCCTTGAGTTGGGGTTAGGGACTCACAATCCGCGCTTTGTTGCGTGGCCCCTTGCGTTGGGGTTAGGGACTCACAATCCACGCTTTGTTGCGTGGCCCCTTGAGTTGGGGATAGGGACTCACAATCCACGCTTTGTTGTGTGGCCCTGTGAGTCGGGGTTAGGGACTCACAATCCACGCTTTGGTGCGTGGCCCCTTGCGTTGGGGTTAGGGACTCACAATCCACGCTTTGTTGCGTGGCCCCTTGAGTTGGGGTTAGGGACTCACAATCCACGCTTTGTTGCGTGGCCCCTTGCGTTGGGGTTAGGGACTCACAATCCACGCTTCGTTGTGTGGCCCTTTGAGTTTGGGTTAGGGACTCACAATCCACGCTTTGTTGCGTGGCCCCTTGAGTTGGGGTTAGGGACTCACAATCCACGCTTTGTTGCGTGGCCCCTTGAGTTGGGGTTGGGGACTCACAATCCATGCTTTGTTGCGTGGCCCCTTGAGTTGGGGTTAGGGACTCACAATCCACGCTTTGTTGTGTGGCCCCTTGAGGTGGGGTCAGGGACTCACAATCCACGCTTTGTTGCTTGGCCCCTTGAGTTGGGGTTAGGGACTCGCAATCCACGCTTTGTTGCGTGGCCCCTTGAGTTGGGGTTAGGGACTCACAATCCACGCTTTGTTGCGTGGCCCCTTGAGTTGGGGTTAGGGACTCGCATTCCACGCTTTGTTGCGTGGCCCCTTGAGTTGGGGTGAGGGACTCACGATCCACGCTTTGTTGCGTGGCCCCTTGAGTTGGGGTTAGGGACTCACAATCCACGCTTTATTGTGTGGCCCCTTGAGTTTGGGTTAGGGACTCACAATCCACGCTTTGTTGCGTGGCCCCTTGAGTTGGGGTTAGGGACTCGCAATCCACGCTTTGTTGCGTGGCCCCTTGAGTTAGGGTTAGGGACTCACAATCCACGCTTTGTTGTGTGGCCCTGTGAGTCGGGGTTAGGGACTCACAATCCACGCTTTGGTGCGTGGCCCCTTGCGTTGGGGTTAGGGACTCACAATCCACGCTTTGTTGCGTGGCCCCTTGAGTTGGGGTTAGGGACTCACAATCCACGCTTTGTTGCGTGGCCCCTTGCGTTGGGGTTAGGGACTCACAATCCACGCTTCGTTGTGTGGCCCTTTGAGTTTGGGTTAGGGACTCACAATCCACGCTTTGTTGCGTGGCCCCTTGAGTTGGGGTTAGGGACTCACAATCCACGCTTTGTTGCGTGGCCCCTTGAGTTGGGGTTGGGGACTCACAATCCATGCTTTGTTGCGTGGCCCCTTGAGTTGGGGTTAGGGACTCACAATCCACGCTTTGTTGTGTGGCCCCTTGAGGTGGGGTCAGGGACTCACAATCCACGCTTTGTTGCTTGGCCCCTTGAGTTGGGGTTAGGGACTCGCAATCCACGCTTTGTTGCGTGGCCCCTTGAGTTGGGGTTAGGGACTCACAATCCACGCTTTGTTGCGTGGCCCCTTGAGTTGGGGTTAGGGACTCGCATTCCACGCTTTGTTGCGTGGCCCCTTGAATTGGGGTGAGGGACTCACGATCCACGCTTTGTTGCGTGGCCCCTTGAGTTGGGGTTAGGGACTCACAATCCACGCTTTATTGTGTGGCCCCTTGAGTTTGGGTTAGGGACTCACAATCCACGCTTTGTTGCGTGGCCCCTTGAGTTGGGGTTAGGGACTCGCAATCCACGCTTTGTTGCGTGGCCCCTTGAGTTAGGGTTAGGGACTCACAATCCATGCTTTGTGGTGTGGCCCCTTGAGTTGGGGTTAGGGACTCGCAATCCACGCTTTGTTGCGTGGCCCCTTGAGTTGGGGTTAGGGACTCCCAATCCATGCTTTGTTGCGTGGCCCCTCGCGTTTGGGTTAGGGACTCACAATCCACGCTTGGTGGCGTGGCCGCTGGTTAGGGACTCACAATCCACGCTTTGTGGCGTGGCCCCTTGAGTTGGGGTCAGCGACTCACAATCCTCGCCTTGTTCCGTGGCCCCTTGAGTTGGGCTGAGGGACTCACAATCCATGCTTTGTTGTGTGCCCCCTTGAGTTGGGGTCGGGGACTCACAATCCGCGCTTTGTGGCGTGGCCCCTTGAGTTGGGGTTAGGGACTCACAATCCACGCTTTATCGTGTGGCCCCTTGAGTTTGGGTTAGGGACTCACAATCCACGCTTTGTTGCGTGGCCCTTTGAGTTGGGGTCAGCGACTCGCAATCCACGCCTTGTTCCGTGGCCCTTTGAGTTGGGGTCAGCGACTCGCAATCCACGCCTTGTTCCGTGGCCCCTTGAGTTGGGGTTAGGGACTCACAATCCACGCTTTGGTGCGTGGCCCCTTGCGTTGGGGTTAGGGACTCACAATCCACGCTTTGTTGTGTGGCCCTTTGAGTTTGGGTTAGGGACTCACAATCCACGCTTTGTTGCGTGGCCCCTTGAGTTGGGGTTAGGGACTCACAATCCACGCTTTGTTGCGTGGCCCCTTGAGTTGGGGTTAGGGACTCACAATCCACGCTTTGTTGCGTGGCCCCTTGAGTTGGGGTTAGGGACTCACAATCCACGCTTTGTTGTGTGGCCCCTTGAGTTGGGGTCAGGGACTCACAATCCACGCTTTGTTGCTTGGCCCCTTGAGTTGGGGTTAGGGACTCGCAATCCACGCTTTGTTGCGTGCCCCCTTGAGTTGGGGTTAGGGACTCACAATCCACGCTTTGTTGCGTGGCCCCTTGAGTTGGGGTTAGGGACTCACAATCCACGCTTTGTTGCGTGGCCCCTTGAGTTGGGGTTAGGGACTCGCAATCCACGCTTTGTTGCGTGGCCCCTTGAGTTGGGGTTAGGGACTCACAATCCACGCTTTGTTGCGTGGCCCCTTGAGTTGGGGTTAGGGACTCACAATCCACGCTTTATTGTGTGGCCCCTTGAGTTTGGGTTAGGGACTCACAATCCACGCTTTGTTGCGTGGCCCCTTGAGTTTGGGTTAGGGACTCACAATCCACGCTTTGTGGCGTGGCCCCTTGAGTTGGGGTTAGGGACTCACAATCCATGCTTTGGTGCCTGGCCCCTTGAGTTGGGGTTAGGGACTCACAATCCACGCTTTGTTGCGTGGCCCCTTGAGTTGGGGTTAGGGACTCGCAATCCACGCTTTGTTGCGTGGCCCCTTGAGTTGGGGTTAGGGACTCACAATCCACGCTTTGTTGTGTGGCCCCTTGAGTTGGGGTTAGGGACTCACAATCCACGCTTTATTGCGTGGCCCCTTGAGTTGGGGTTAGGGACTCACAACCCACGCTTTGTTGTGTGGCCCCTTGAGTTGGGGTTAGGGACTCACAATCCACGCTTTGTTGCGTGGCCCCTTGAGTTGGGGTTAGGGACTCACAATCCACGCTTTGTTGCGTGGCCCCTTGAGTTGGGGTTAGGGACTCACAATCCACGCTTTGTTGCGTGGCTTTTTGAGTTGGGGGTAGGGACTCACAATCCACGCTTTGTTGCGTGGCCCCTTGAGTTGGGGTTAGGGACTCACAACCCACGCTTTGTTGTGTGGCCCTGTGAGTTGGGGTTAGGGACTCACAATCCACGCTTTATCGTGTGGCCCCTTGAGTTTGGGTTAGGGACTCACAATCCACGCTTTGTTGCGTGGCCCTTTGAGTTGGGGTCAGCGAATCGCAATCCACGCCTTGTTCCGTGGCCCCTTGAGTTGGGGTTAGGGACTCACAATCCACGCTTTGGTGCGTGGCCCCTTGCGTTGGGGTTAGGGACTCACAATCCACGCTTTGTTGCGTGGTTCTTGAGTTGGGGTTAGGGACTCACAATCCACGCTTTGTTGTGTGGCCCTTTGAGTTTGGGTTAGGGACTCACAATCCACGCTTTGTTGCGTGGCCCCTTGAGTTGGGGTTAGGGACTCACAATCCATGCTTTGGTGCCTGGCCCCTTGAGTTGGGGTTAGGGACTCACAATCCACGCTTTGTTGCGTGGCCCCTTGAGTTGGGGTTAGGGACTCGCAATCCACGCTTTGTTGCGTGGCCCCTTGAGTTGGGGTTAGGGACTCACAATCCACGCTTTGTTGTGTGGCCCCTTGAGTTGGGGTTAGGGACTCGCAATCCACGCTTTGTTGCGTGGCCCCTTGAGTTGGGGTTAGGGACTCACAATCCACGCTTTGTTGTGTGGCCCCTTGAGTTGGGGTTAGGGACTCACAATCCACGCTTTGTTGCGTGGCCCCTTGAGTTGGGGTTAGGGACTCGCAATTCACGCTTTGTTGCGTGGCCCCTTGAGTTGGGGTTAGGGACTCACAATCCACGCTTTGTTGCGTGGCCCCTTGCGTTGGGGTTAGGGACTCACAATCCACGCTTTGTTGCGTGGCCCCTTGAGTTGGGGTTAGGGACTCACAATCCACGCTTTGTTGCGTGGCCCCTTGAGTTGGGGTTAGGGATTCACAATCCACGCTTTATTGTGTGGCCCCTTGAGTTTGGGTTAGGGACTCACAATCCACGCTTTGTTGCGTGGCCCCTTGAGTTGGGGTTAGGGACTCACAATCCACGCTTTATTGTGTGGCCCCTTGAGTTGGGGTTAGGGACTCACAATCCACGCTTTGTTGCGTGGCCCCTTGAGTTGGGGTTAGGGACTCACAATCCACGCTTTATTGTGTGGCCCCTTGAGTTGGGGTTAGGGACTCACAATCCACGCTTTGTTGCGTGGCCCCTTGAGTTGGGGTTAGGGACTCGCAATCCACGCTTTGTTGCGTGGCCCCTTGAGTTGGGGTTAGGGACTCACAATCCACGCTTTGTTGTGTGGCCCCTTGAGTTGGGGTTAGGGACTCACAATCCACGCTTTGTTGCGTGGCCCCTTGAGTTTGGGTTAGGGACTCACAATCCACGCTTTGTTGCGTGGCCCCTTGAGTTGGGGTTAGGGACTCACAATCCACGCTTTGTGGCGTGGCCCCTTGAGTTGGGGTTAGGGACTCACAATCCATGCTTTGGTGCCTGGCCCCTTGAGTTGGGGTTAGGGACTCACAATCCACGCTTTGTTGCGTGCCCCCTTGAGTTGGGGTTAGGGACTCGCAATCCACGCTTTGTTGCGTGGCCCCTTGAGTTGGGGTTAGGGACTCACAATCCACGCTTTGTTGCGTGGCCCCTTGAGTTGGGGTTAGGGACTCACAATCCACGCTTTATTGCGTGGCCCCTTGAGTTGGGGTTAGGGACTCACAATCCACGCTTTGTTGTGTGGCCCCTTGAGTTGGGGTTAGGGACTCACAACCCACGCTTTATTGCGTGGCACCTTGAGTTGGGGTTAGGGACTCACAATCCACGCTTTGTTGCGTGGCCCCTTGAGTTGGGGTTAGGGACTCACAATCCACGCTTTGTTGCGTGGCCCCTTGAGTTGGGGTTAGGGACTCACAATCCACGCTTTGTGGCGTGGCCCCTTGAGTTGGGGCTAGGGACTCACAATCCACGCTTTGTTGCGTGGCCCTTTGAGTTGGGGTTAGGGACTCACAATCCACGCTTTGTTGCGTGGCCCCTTGAGTTGGGGTTAGGGACTCACAACCCACGCTTTGTTGCGTGGCCCCTTGAGTTTGGGTTAGGGACTCGCAATCCACGCTTTGTGGCGTGGCCCCTTGAGTTGGGGTTAGGGACTCGCAATCCACGCTTTGTTGCCTGGCCCCTTGAGTTGGGGTTAGGGACTCACAATGCACGCTTTGTTGCGTGGCCCCTTGAGTTGGGGTTAGGGACTCACAATCCACGCTTTGTTGCGTGGCCCCTTGAGTTTGGGTTAGGGACTCGCAATCCACGCTTTGTTGCGTGGCCCCTTGAGTTGGGGTTAGGGACTCACAATCCACGCTTTGTTGCGTGGCCCCTTGAGTTTGGGTTAGGGACTCGCAATCCACGCTTTGTTGCGTGGCCCCTTGAGTTGGGGTTAGGGACTCACAATCCACGCTTTGTTGCGTGGCCCCTTGAGTTGGGGTTAGGGACTCACAATCCACGCTTTGTTGCGTGGCCCCTTGAGTTGGGGTTAGGGACTCACAATCCACGCTTTGTTGTGTGGCCCCTTGAGTTGGGGTTAGGGACTCACAACCCACGCTTTGTTGCGTGGCCCCTTGAGTTGGGGTTAGGGACTCACAATCCACGCTTTGTTGCGTGGCCCCTTGAGTTGGGGTTAGGGACTCACAATCCATGCTTTGTTGCGTGGCCCCTTGAGTTGGGGTTAGGGACTCACAATCCACGCTTTGTTGCGTGGCCCCTTGAGTTGGGGTTAGGGACTCACAACCCACGCTTTGTTGCGTGGCCCCTTGAGTTGGGGTTAGGGACTCACAATCCACGCTTTGTTGCGTGGCCCAGCTATGGGTATAGTAACCCAATGGGCTATCAGACTTCAGACTTCAGACTTTCATGGGCCATCACCCCCAACCCCCAACCCCCCAAGCCCCCCATGATAGGCCTTTGCCCCCCCCCCCCAATATCACACTTGTGCTTTGCCCCCCATATCAGACTTGGCTCCCCCCCCCTTTTCTCTTGCCCAATTCTGCACCTTGCTTCCTTTGCAGACCATGACCGTAGGCATGAACTAGGTATGTGAATAACAACAGGGTCAGTTTTGCTGGTGGGCTACCCCAACGCTCAACCCGAAACCCCCCATCAGGCTTTTATCACCCCCCCCCCCACCCTGTCCGCAAAAAAAAACGCACAAAAAATTAATTATTGGCTTCACGCCTTACGCAAAAATGGGTTCCACAAAAAAAATCGCAAAAATAAAATAATTTTTGCCCCTGCCCCCTTTTTTGCAAGAATGCCAGAATCGCGGGAGAGTTTGCCCCACTGCTTGTTGTCCCCCTCTTCCGTGTCTCATGCCCCGTTCTGCACCTTGCTTTGCTTTCAGAGAATGATGTATCCAGGATTGTGACAAGTGTTAAAATACCGTGCGACGCACGGTAGTGGAATTTGGCTGCTGATGGACAAAGGGGCTAGTTTGGGCCGTGGATATTTGAATGTGGTTGCTGATGTGCCCCAATGCAGATAAAGGGGCTAGTTCGGGACGTGCATATTTGAATGTGGCTGTTGATGTGCCCCAAAGCAGATAAAGGGGCTAGTTCAGGATATCGCGTTGCCAGTCTTTTTGTGATTGCAATTTGTTTGTTGGTTGTTGGTACAAAGGAGTTTTAGTACATTTCGGGGGGTTTTTTAGTACATTTCGGGGGGTTTTTTAGTACAGTTAGGGGGGTTTTTTTAGTACAGTTAGGGGGTTTTTTAGTACAGTTAGGGGGGTTTTTTTAGTACATTTGGGGGGGTTTTTTAGTGCATTTCAGGGGATCTTTTAGTACATTTCCGGGGGTTTTGTAGTACGTTTTGGGCGGCTTTTTAGTACATTTCGGGGTATTTTCGGGGCAATGTGAGCCCCGAATCTCAGTCCAGGGAGACAGGCGATGCAGGGTCATGGAAGCACATGTGATTGTACATTCATTGTTTTGCTTCACATTGCTCTGTGTATGTGTTTTGCATTCTTTGTGTGTCTGCCTGGAGGGGCATTCTGCTTTGCTTCACACCCCCCGATTTCAGTGGGGTCCCCCATTTAGTGTGGGGGACCCAATTTTTCCATTGTCTACCGTCTACGGTCTACCCCCCTCTCCCCGCTCTCGACTCTTCCCCTCTTTTTTTCAATGAAACGGGGGCCTGTAGCAGTGTCTCTTCTGCCAAAAACGATTTTTTTTGCAGGTGCGCCTGCTATTTTCCACATGGCTTTTTTTTTCTGTCAGTTAAACGACACTGTCTGCAGGGTTGGTGCCTGGGTGGGGTGCAAGGGGTTCTTCGCCGGGTGTGGGGGGCCCGAGAGGATGCCCAAGCACTAGAGAGTCAAGGAGAGCGAGGCTGAGGGGTACATTGTCCTACCTAAAAGATTAGGCACCCCTACGAGCCTCTCGGTCCCTCTCTGCCGGCAACCCCTCCTGCTTCGGCTTTCTCAAGGCTTTGGTTAGGGAAAAACCCAGAAAAGGACACAGAGGACAAAATCACTGAGCAGAGCTGTCCCGCCCCCCCCCCCCTCTCCCCACATTTGCAACTATTGAGTTGTCCTTGTTTGTACACCCCCCTTCTACACCTTGCTTCATTTCCAGATAATATGTCCTGATTCAGGGAGGAAGGATGAGGGAATCGGTGATTATGAGGGTGCCAGCCAGGGATTTCGAGATGAATTTGCCAGTACAGTAAGGAGTACAGTAGTTTCATTGAGTCATGGACACATTTGTGATGTGATGTGATGTGGTGATGTGATGTGATGTGATGTGATGTGATGTGATGTGATGTGATGTGATGTGATGTGATGTGATGTGATGTGATGTGATGTGATGTGATGTGATGTGATGTCATGTCATGTCATGTCATGTGATGTGATGTGATGTGATGTGATGCGGGACCCCCGACAACATCGCTTACGGCAACGAGCGTGTGGCCGCCGCAGTGTTGTGTTCACCATCCACAAGGTGAACGAGGCGCGGACAGTGCCGCGTGGCAGGCTGAACGAGGCCGGCACACAACAGGAGCTGAGTGTGGCGCAGGGGGCGTATGCGCAACTGCACGCCGTTCATTGTTTGTGTTTTTGTTTCTGGGGAGCAGGATTTCAAGGTCCGTGAGTCGGATTTCGTAGGCAAGAGCGCGGAGCTTTGGAAGTTTGACACCTTGGAAAAGCCTGCGGCAAAGTCAGTTTTTTGTACTCTGGACAGTACCCGCAAAGTTTGTGGTCCCAGCACTGCGGGACGCCCGACAACATCGCTTACGGCAACGAGCGTGTGGCCGCCACAGTGTTGTGTTCACCATCCACAAGGTGAACGAGGCGCGGACAGTGCCGCGTGGCAGGCTGATCGAGGCCCAGCAGGAGCTAAGTGTGGCGCAGGGGGCGTATGCGCAACTGCTGCGCGCCGGTGATGCTCTCAGCGAGGCCGAGGCCTCAACCACTGTCGATTTGGCACTACACGGTGAGGATACCTCTCAGACTGCAGTGTAGCGGGCCTTGGTTTCCGTTTGTGTTGGATCGCTTAGATTACCTTGTGTCCAGGATTCTGAGATTACTGGTGCCACCACTGCTTCTCTCGCACACTCACTTCCAAGCTGGCAGATACACTGCAGTGCTTGACTGGAATCAGTTCCAAACCAAGTCCCGACCGTAGTGGTCAAGTCAAGTGGGCCGCGGCTTTGGGTGCTGTGGTTGTTATTGTACCCCTCCGTGAATTGTTTACCCCCCTCCGTGAATTATTTTACCCCTCCGTGAATGATTTACCCCCCTCCGTGAATTATTTTACCCCTCCGTGAATTGTTTACCCCCCTCCATGAATTATTTGACCCCTCCGTGAATTGTTTACCCCCCTCCGTGAATTATTTGACCCCTCCGTGAATTATTTACCCCCCTCCGTGAATTATTTGACCCCTCCGTGAATTATTTACCCCCCTCCGTGAATTATTTTACCCCTCCGTGAATTATTTACCCCCCTCCGTGAATTATTTCACCCCTCCGTAAATTATTTACCCCCCTCCGTGAATTATTTGACCCCTCTGTGAATTGTTTACCCTCCTCCATGAATTATTTTACCCCTCCGTGAATTATTTGCCCCCCTGCGTGAATTATTTTACCCCTCTGTGAATTGTTTACCCCCCTCTGTGAATTATTTTACCCCTCCGTGAATTATGTACCCCCCTCCGTGAATTTTTTGACCCCTCCGTGAATTGTTTACCCCCCTCCGTGAATTATTTGACCCCTCCGTGAATTATTTACCCCCCTCCGTGAATTATTTTACCCCTCCGTGAATTGTTTACCCCCCTCCGTGAATTATTTTACCCCTCCGTGAATTGTTTACCCCCCTCCGTGAATTATTTTACCCCTCCGTGAATTATTTACCCCCCTCCGTGAATTATTTGACCCCTCCGTGAATTGTTTACCCCCCTCCGTGAATTATTTCACCCCTCCGTGAATTATCTACCCCCCTCCGTGAATTATTTGACCCCTCCGTGAATTGTTTACCCCCCTCCGTGAATTATTTGACCCCTCCGTGAATTGTTTACCCCCCTCCGTGAATTATTTCACCCCTCCGTGAATTATTTACCCCCCTCCGTGAATTATTTGACCCCTCCGTGAATTGTTTACCCCCCTCCGTGAATTATTTGACCCCTCCGTGAATTATTTACCCCCTTCCGTGAATTATTTGACCCCTCCGTGAATTATTTACCCCCCTCCGTGAATTATTTGACCCCTCCGTGAATTGTTTACCCCCCTCCGTGAATTATTTCACCCCTCTGTGAATTGTTTACCCCCCTCCGTGAATTATTTCACCCCTCCGTGAATTATTTACCCCCCTCCGTGAATTATTTGACCCCTCTGTGAATTGTTTACCCCCCTCCGTGAATTATTTCATCCCTCTGTGAATTGTTTACCCCCCTCCGTGAATTATTTGACCCCTCCGTGAATTATTTACCCCCCTCCGTGAATTATTTGACCCCTCCGTGAATTATTTACCCCCCTCCGTGAATTATTTGACCCCTCCGTGAATTATTTACCCCCCTCCGTGAATTATTTCACCCCTCCGTGAATTATTTACCCCCCTCCGTGAATTATTTGACCCCTCTGTGAATTGTTTACCCCCCTCCGTGAATTGTTTCATCCCTCTGTGAATTGTTTACCCCCCTCCGTGAATTATTTCATCCCTCTGTGAATTGTTTACCCCCCTCCGTGAATTATTTGACCCCTCCGTGAATTATTTACCCCCCTCCGTGAATTATTTGACCCCTCCGTGAATTATTTACCCCCCTCCGTGAATTATTTCACCCCTCCGTGAATTATTTACCCCCCTCCGTGAATTATTTCACCCCTCCGTGAATTATTTACCCCCCTCCGTGAATTATTTGACCCCTCTGTGAATTATATACCCCCCTCCACGGATTATTATTCCCCTCCGTGAATTATTTACCCCCCTCCGTGAATTATTTCACCCCTCCGTGAATTATTTACCCCCCTCCGTGAATTATTTCACCCCTCCGTGAATTGTTTACCCCCCTCCGTGAATTATTTTACCCCTCCGTGAATTATTTACCCCCCTCCGTGAATTATTTGACCCCTCTGTGAATTATTTACCCCCCTCCGTGAATTATTTCACCCCTCCGTGAATTATTTACCCCCCTCCGTGAATTATTTTACCCCTCCGTGAATTGTTTACCCCCCTCCGTGAATTATTTTACCCCTCCGTGAATGGTTTACCCCCCTCCGTGAATCATTTCACCCCTCCGTGAATTATTTACCCCCCTCCGTGAATTTTTTTACCCCTCCGTGAATTGTTTACCCCCCTCCTCGAATTATTTGACCCGTCCGTGAATTGTTTACCCCCCTCCGTGAATTATTTGACCCCTCCGTGAATTGTTTACCCCCCTCCGTGAATTATTTTACCCCTCCGTGAATTGTTTACCCCCCTCCGTGAATTATTTTACCCCTCCGTGAATTATTTACCCCCCTCCGCGAATTATTTGACCCCTCCGTGAATTGTTTACCCCCCTCCGTGAATTATTTCACCCCTCCGTGAATTGTTTACCCCCCTCCGTGAATTATTTGACCCCTCCGTGAATTGTTTACCCCCCTCCGTGAATTATTTCATCCCTCTGTGAATTGTTTACCCCCCTCCGTGAATTATTTTACCCCTCCGTGAATTGTTTACCCCCCTCCGTGAATTATTTCACCCCTCCGTGAATTATTTACCCCCCTCCATGAATTATTTGACCCCTCCGTGAATTATTTACCCCCTTCCGTGAATTATTTGACCCCTCCGTGAATTATTTACCCCCCTCCGTGAATTATTTGACCCCTCCGTGAATTGTTTACCCCCCTCCGTGAATTATTTCACCCCTCTGTGAATTGTTTACCCCCCTCCGTGAATTATTTCACCCCTCCGTGAATTATTTACCCCCCTTCGTGAATTATTTGACCCCTCTTTGAATTGTTTACCCCCCTCCGTGAATTATTTCATCCCTCTGTGAATTGTTTACCCCCCTCCGTGAATTATTTGACCCCTCCGTGAACTATTTACCCCCCTCCGTGAATTATTTGACCCCTCCGTGAATTATTTACCCCCCTCCGTGAATTATTTGACCCCTCCGTGAATTATTTACCCCCCTCCGTGAATTATTTGACCCCTCCGTGAATTGTTTACCCCCCTCCGTGAATTATTTCACCCCTCCGTGAATTATTTCACCCCTCTGTGAATTGTTTACCCCCCTCCGTGAATTATTTCACCCCTCCGTGAATTATTTACCCCCCTCCGTGAATTATTTGACCCCTCTGTGAATTGTTTACCCCCCTCCGTGAATTATTTGACCCCTCCGTGAATTGTTTACCCCCCTCCGTGAATTATTTCACCCCTCCGTGAATTATTTACCCCCCTCCGTGAATTATTTGACCCCTCCGTGAATTGTTTACCCCCCTCCGTGAATTATTTGACCCCTCCGTGCATTATTTACCCCCTTCCGTGAATTATTTGACCCCTCCGTGAATTATTTACCCCCCTCCGTGAATTATTTGACCCCTCCGTGAATTGTTTACCCCCCTCCGTGAATTATTTCACCCCTCTGTGAATTGTTTACCCCCCTCCGTGAATTATTTCACCCCTCCGTGAATTATTTACCCCCCTCCGTGAATTATTTGACCCCTCTGTGAATTGTTTACCCCCCTCCGTGAATTATTTCATCCCTCTGTGAATTGTTTACCCCCCTCCGTGAATTATTTGACCCCTCCGTGAATTATTTACCCCCCTCCGTGAATTATTTGACCCCTCCGTGAATTATTTACCCCCCTCCGTGAATTATTTGACCCCTCCGTGAATTATTTACCCCCCTCCGTGAATTATTTCACCCCTCCGTGAATTATTTACCCCCCTCCGTGAATTATTTGACCCCTCTGTGAATTGTTTACCCCCCTCCGTGAATTGTTTCATCCCTCTGTGAATTGTTTACCCCCCTCCGTGAATTATTTCATCCCTGTGTGAATTGTTTACCCCCCTCCGTGAATTATTTGACCCCTCCGTGAATTATTTACCCCCCTCCGTGAATTATTTGACCCCTCCGTGAATTATTTACCCCCCTCCGTGAATTATTTCACCCCTCCGTGAATTATTTACCCCCCTCCGTGAATTATTTCACCCCTCCGTGAATTATTTACCCCCCTCCGTGAATTATTTGACCCCTCTGTGAATTATATACCCCCCTCCGAGGATTATTATTCCCCTCCGTGAATTATTTACCCCCCTCCGTGAATTATTTCACCCCTCCGTGAATTATTTACCCCCCTCCGTGAATTATTTCACCCCTCCGTGAATTGTTTACCCCCCTCCGTGAATTATTTTACCCCTCCGTGAATTATTTACCCCCCTCCGTGAATTATTTGACCCCTCTGTGAATTATTTACCCCCCTCCGTGAATTATTTCACCCCTCCGTGAATTATTTACCCCCCTCCGTGAATTATTTTACCCCTCCGTGAATTGTTTACCCCCCTCCGTGAATTATTTTACCCCTCCGTGAATGGTTTACCCCCCTCCGTGAATCATTTCACCCCTCCGTGAATTATTTACCCCCCTCCGTGAATTTTTTTACCCCTCCGTGAATTGTTTACCCCCCTCCTCGAATTATTTGACCCGTCCGTGAATTGTTTACCCCCCTCCGTGAATTATTTGACCCCTCCGTGAATTGTTTACCCCCCTCCGTGAATTATTTTACCCCTCCGTGAATTGTTTACCCCCCTCCGTGAATTATTTTACCCCTCCGTGAATTATTTACCCCCCTCCGCGAATTATTTGACCCCTCCGTGAATTGTTTACCCCCCTCCGTGAATTATTTCACCCCTCCGTGAATTGTTTACCCCCCTCCGTGAATTATTTGACCCCTCCGTGAATTGTTTACCCCCCTCCGTGAATTATTTCATCCCTCTGTGAATTGTTTACCCCCCTCCGTGAATTATTTTACCCCTCCGTGAATTGTTTACCCCCCTCCGTGAATTATTTCACCCCTCCGTGAATTATTTACCCCCCTCCATGAATTATTTGACCCCTCCGTGAATTATTTACCCCCTTCCGTGAATTATTTGACCCCTCCGTGAATTATTTACCCCCCTCCGTGAATTATTTGACCCCTCCGTGAATTGTTTACCCCCCTCCGTGAATTATTTCACCCCTCTGTGAATTGTTTACCCCCCTCCGTGAATTATTTCACCCCTCCGTGAATTATTTACCCCCCTTCGTGAATTATTTGACCCCTCTTTGAATTGTTTACCCCCCTCCGTGAATTATTTCATCCCTCTGTGAATTGTTTACCCCCCTCCGTGAATTATTTGACCCCTCCGTGAACTATTTACCCCCCTCCGTGAATTATTTGACCCCTCCGTGAATTATTTACCCCCCTCCGTGAATTATTTGACCCCTCCGTGAATTATTTACCCCCCTCCGTGAATTATTTGACCCCTCCGTGAATTGTTTACCCCCCTCCGTGAATTATTTCACCCCTCCGTGAATTATTTCACCCCTCTGTGAATTGTTTACCCCCCTCCGTGAATTATTTGACCCCTCCGTGAATTATTTACCCCCCTCCGTGAATTATTTGACCCCTCTGTGAATTGTTTACCCCCCTCCGTGAATTATTTGACCCCTCTGTGAATTCTTTACCCCCCTCCGTGAATTATTTCACCCCTCCGTGAATTATTTACCCCCCTCCGTGAATTATTTGACCCCTCTGTGAATTATTTACCCCCCTCCACGGATTATTATTCCCCTCTGTGAATTATTTACCCCCCTCCGTGAATTATTTCACCCCTCCGTGAATTATTTACCCCCCTCCGTGAATTATTTCACCCCTCCGTGAATTGTTTACCCCCCTCCGTGAATTATTTCACCCCTCCGTGAATTATTTCACCCCTCTGTGAATTGTTTACCCCCCTCCGTGAATTATTTGACCCCTCCGTGAATTATTTACCCCCCTCCGTGAATTATTTGACCCCTCTGTGAATTGTTTACCCCCCTCCGTGAATTATTTGACCCCTCTGTGAATTCTTTACCCCCCTCCGTGAATTATTTCACCCCTCCGTGAATTATTTACCCCCCTCCGTGAATTATTTGACCCCTCTGTGAATTATTTACCCCCCTCCACGGATTATTATTCCCCTCTGTGAATTATTTACCCCCCTCCGTGAATTATTTCACCCCTCCGTGAATTATTTACCCCCCTCCGTGAATTATTTCACCCCTCCGTGAATTGTTTACCCCCCTCCGTGAATTATTTCACCCCTCCGTGAATTATTTACCCCCCTCCGTGAATTATTTGACCCCTCTGTGAATTATTTACCCCCCTCCGTGAATTATTTCACCCCTCCGTGAATTATTTACCCCCATCCGTGACTTATTTTACCCCTCCGTGAATTGTTTACCCCCCTCCGTGAATTATTTTACCCCTCCGTGAATGGTTTACCCCCCTCCGTGAATCATTTCACCCCTCCGTGAATTATTTACCCCCCTCCGTGAATTATTTTACCCCTCCGTGAATTGTTTACCCCCCTCCGTGAATTATTTGACCCGTCCGTGAATTATTTACCCCCCTCCGTGAATTATTTCAGCCCTCCGTGAATCATTTACCCCCCTCCGTGAATTATTTGACCCCTCTGTGAATTGTTTACCCCCCTGCGTGAATTATTTGACCCCTCCGTGAATTATTTACCCCCCTCCGTGAATTATTTTACCCCTCCGTGAATTGTTTACCCCCCTCCGTGAATTATTTTGCCCCCCCGTGAATTGTTTACTCCCCTCCGTGAATTATTTCATCCCTCTATGATTTGTTTACCCCCCTCCGTGAATTATTTGACCCCTCCGTGAATTATTTACCCCCCTCCGTGAATTATTTGACCCCTCCGTGACTTATTTACCCCCCTCCGTGAATTATTTTACCCCTCCGTGAATTATTTACCCCCCTCCGTGAATTATTTGACCCCTCCGTGAATTGTTTACCCCCCTCCGTGAATTATTTTACCCCTCCGTGAATTATTTACCCCCCTCCGTGAATTTTTTTACCCCTCCGTGAATTGTTTACCCCCCTCCGTGAATTATTTTACCCCTCCGTGAATTGTTTACCCCCCTCCGTGAATTATTTGACCCCTCCGTGAATTATTTACCCCCCTCCGTGAATTATTTGACCCCTCCGTGAATTGTTTACCCCCCTCCGTGAATTATTTGACCCCTCTGTGAATTGTTTACCCCCCTCCGTGAATTATTTGACCCCTCCGTGAATCATTTACCCCCCTCCGTGAATTATTTTACCCCTCCGTGAATAATTAACCCACCTCCGTGAATTATTTCACCCCTCCGTGAATTATTTACCCCCCTCCGTGAATTATTTTACCCCTCCGTGAATTGTTTACCCCCCTGCGTGAATTATTTGACCCCTCCGTGAATTATTTACCCCCCTCCGTGAATTATTTCACCCCTCCGTGAATTGTTTACCCCCCTCCGTGAATTATTTGACCCCTCCGTGAATTGTTTACCCCCCTCCGTGAATTATTTCACCCCTCTGTGAATTGTTTACCCCCCTCCGTGAATTATTTCACCCCTCCGTGAATTTTTTACCCCCCTGCGTGAATTATGTTACCCGTCCGTGAATTGTTTACCCCCCTCCGTGAATTATTTGACCCCTCCGTGAATTATTTACCCCCCTCCGTGAATTATTTCACCCCTCCGTGAATTATTTACCCCCCTCCGTGAATTATTTGACCCCTCCGTGAATTGTTTACCCCCCTCCGTGAATTATTTGACCCCTCCGTGAATTATTCACCCCCCTCTGTGAATTATTTGACCCCTCCGTGAATTATTTTACCCCTCCGTGAATTGTTTACCCCCCTCCGTGAATTATTTCACCCCTCCGTGAATTGTTTACCCCCCTCCGTGAATTATTTGACCCCTCCGTGAATTATTTACCCCCCTCCGTGAATTATTTCACCCCTCCGTGAATTATTTACCCCCCTCCGTGAATTATTTGACCCCTCCGTGAATTGTTTACCCCCCTCCGTGAATTATTTCACCCCTCCGTGAATTGTTTACCCCCCTCCGTGAATCATTTGACCCCTCTGTGAATTGTTTACCCCCCTCCGTGAATTATTTCACCCCTCTGTGAATTGTTTACCCCCCTCCGTGAATTATTTGACCCCTCTATGAATTATTTACCCCCCTCCGTGAATTATTTACCCCCCTCCGTGAATTATTTCACCCCTCCGTGAATTATTTACCCCCCTCCGTGAATTATTTGACCCCTCTGTGAATTATTTACTCCCCTCCGCGAATTATTTGACTGCTCCGTGAATTCTTTACCCCCCTCCGTGAATTATTTCACCCCTCCGTGAATTATTTACCCCCCTCCGTGAATTATTTGACCCCTCCGTGAATTGTTTACCCCCCTCCGTGAATTATTTCACCCCTCCGTGAATTGTTTACCCCCCTCCGTGAATCATTTGACCCCTCTGTGAATTGTTTACCCCCCTCCGTGAATTGTTTCACCCCTCTGTGAATTGTTTACCCCCCTCCGTGAATTATTTGACCCCTCTGTGAATTATTTACCCCCCTCCGTGAATTATTTACCCCCCTCCGTGAATTATTTCACCCCTCCGTGAATTGTTTACCCCCCTCCGTGAATTATTTTACCCCTCCGTGAATTATTTACCCCCCTCCGTGAACTATTTGACCCCTCTGTGAATGATTTACCCCCCTCCGTGAATTATTTTACCCCTCCGTGAAATATTTACCCCCCTCCGTGAATTATTTGACCCCTCTGTGAATTGTTTACCCCCCTCCGTGAATTTTTTCACCCCTCTGTGAATTATTTACCCCCCTCCGTGAATTATTTCACCCCTCCGTGAATTATTTACCCCCCTCCGTGAAATATTTGACCCCTCCGTGAATTGTTTACCCCCCTCCGTGAATTATTTCACCCCTCCGTGAATTATTTACCCCCCTCCGTGAATTATTTGACCCCTCTGTGAATTGTTTACCCCCCTCCGTGAATTATTTGACCCCTCCGTGAATTATTTACCTCCCTCCGTGAATTATTTGACCCCTCCGTGAATTGTTTGCCCCCCTCCATGAATTATTTCACCCCTCCGTGACTTATTTACCCCCCTCTGTGAATTATTTCACCCCTCCGTGAATTGTTTACCCCCCTCCGTGTATTATTTCACCCCTCCGTGAATTGTTTACCCCCCTCCGTGAATTATTTTACCCCTCCGTGAATTATTTACCCCCCTCCGTGAATTATTTGACCCCTCCGTGAATTATTTACCCCCCTCCGTGAATTATTTGACCCCTCCGTGAATTGTTACCCCCCTCCGTGAATTATTTCACCCCTCCGTGAATTGTTTACCCCCCTCCGTGAATTATTTCACCCCTCCGTGAATTGTTTACCCCCCTCCGTGAATTATTTGACCCCTCCGTGAATTATTTACCTCCCTCCGTGAATTATTTGACCCCTCCGTGAATTGTTTGCCCCCCTCCATGAATTATTTCACCCCTCCGTGACTTATTTACCCCCCTCTGTGAATTATTTCACCCCTCCGTGAATTGTTTACCCCCCTCCGTGTATTATTTCACCCCTCCGTGAATTGTTTACCCCCCTCCGTGAATTATTTTACCCCTCCGTGAATTATTTACCCCCCTCCGTGAATTATTTGACCTTTCCGTGAATTATTTACCCCCCTCCGTGAATTATTTGACCCCTCCGTGAATTGTTACCCCCCTCCGTGAATTATTTCACCCCTCCGTGAATTATTTACCCCCGTGCGTGAATTATTTCACCCCTCCGTGAATTGTTTACCCCCCTCCGTGAATTATTTTACCCCGCCCTGAATTATTTACCCCCCTCCGTGAATTATTTTACCCCTCCGTGAATTATTTACCCCCCTCCGTGAATTATTTTACCCCTCCGTGAATTATTTACCCCCCTCCGTGAATTATTTCACCCCTCTGTGAATTGTTTACCCCCCTCCGTGAATTATTTCACCCCTCCGTGAATTATTTACCCCCCTCCGTGAATTATTTGACCCCTCTGTGAATTGTTTACCCCCCTCCGTGAATTATTTGACCCCTCCGTGAATTTTTTACCCCCCTCCGTGAATTATTTGACCCCTCCGTGAATTATTTACCCCCCTCCGTGAATTATTTGACCCCTCTGTGAGTTGTTTACCCCCCTCCGTGAATTATTTTACCCCTCCGTGAATTATTTACCACCCTCCGTGAATTATTGTACCCCTCTGTGAATTATTTACCCCCCTCCGTGAATTATTTGACCCCTCCATGAATTTTTTACCCCCCTCCGTGAATTCTTTCACCCCTCCGTGAACTAATTACCCCCCTCCGTGAATTATTTTACCCCTCCGTGAATTATTTACCCCCCTCCGTGAATTATTTCACCCCACCGTGAATTATTTACCCCCCTCCGTGAATTATTTCACCCCTCCGTGAATTATTTACCCCCCTCCGTGAATTATTTCACCCCTCCGTGAATTATTTACCCCCCTCCGTGAATTATTGTACCCCTCTGTGAATTATTTACCCCCCTCCGTGAATTATTTGACCCCTCCATGAATTTTTTACCCCCCTCCGTGAATTCTTTCACCCCTCCGTGAATTATTTACCCCCCTCCGTGAATTATTTCATCCCTCCGTGAATTATTTACCCCCCTCCGTGAATTATTTGACCCCTCCGTGAATTATTTACCCCCCTGCGTGAATTATTTCACCCCTCCGTGAATTATTTACCCCCCTCCGTGAATTATTTCACCCCTCCGTGAATTGTTTACCCCCCTCCGTGAATTATTTCACCCCTCCGTGAATTTTTTACCCCCCTCCGTGAATTATTGTACCCCTCTGTGAATTATTTACCCCCTCCGTGAATTATTTGACCCCTCTGTGAATTGTTTACCCCCCTCCGTGAATTATTTCACCCCTCCGTGAATTATTTACCCCCCTCCGTGAATTATTTGACCCCTCCATGAATTATTTACCCCCTCCGTGAATTATTTCACCCCTCCGTGAATTATTTACCCCCCTCCGTGAATCATTTCACCCCTCTGTGAATTGTTTACCCCCCTCCGTGAATTATTTCACCCCTCCGTGAGTTGTTTACCCCCCTCCGTGAA
The DNA here is from genome assembly GCA_964036045.1 of Eutreptiella sp. 'Long Island Sound 2002'. Classification (NCBI taxonomy): domain Eukaryota; phylum Euglenozoa; class Euglenophyceae; order Eutreptiales; family Eutreptiaceae; genus Eutreptiella; species Eutreptiella sp. 'Long Island Sound 2002'. Next base: position 177,028,286 of record OZ038378.1, read on the forward strand.
TTATTTCACCCCTCCGTGAATTATTTACCCCCCTCCGTGAATTATTTGACCCCTCCGTGAATTATTTACCCCCCTCCGTGAATTTTTTGACCCCTCCGTGAATTATTTACCCCCCTCCGTGAATTATTTCACCCCTCTGTGAATTATTTACCCCCCTCCGTGAATTATTTGACCCCTCCGTGAATTATTTACCCCCCTCCGTGAATTATTTTACCCCTCCGTGAATTATTCACCCCCCTCCGTGAATTATTTTATTCCTCCGTGAATTGTTTACCCCCCTCCGTGAATTATTTCACCCCTCTGTGAATTATTCACCCCCCTCCGTGAATTATTTGACCCCTCTGTGAATTGTTTACCCCCCTCCGTGAATTATTTCACCCCTCCGTGAATTATTTACCCCCCTCTGTGAATTATTTGACCCCTCCGTGAATTATTTACCCCCCTCCGTGAATTATTTGACCCCTCTGTGAATTGTTTACCCCCCTCCGTGAATTATTTTACCCCTCCGTGAATTATTTACCCCCCTCCGTGAATTATTTGACCCCTCTGTGAATTTTTTACCCCCCTCCGTGAATTCTTTCACCCCTCCGTGAATTAATTACCCCCCTCCGTGAATTATTTTACCCCTCCGTGAATTATTTACCCCCCTCCGTGAATTATTTCACCCCACCGTGAATTATTTACCCCCCTCCGTGAATTATTTCACCCCTCCGTGAATTATTTACCCCCCTCCGTGAATTATTTCACCCCTCCGTGAATTATTTACCCCCCTCCGTGAATTATTGTACCCCTCTGTGAATTATTTACCCCCCTCCGTGAATTATTTGACCCCTCCATGAATTTTTTACCCCCCTCCGTGAATTATTTCACCCCTCCGTGAATTATTTACCCCCCTCCGTGAATTATTTCACCCCTCCGTGAATTATTTACCCCCCTCCGTGAATTATTTACCCCCCTGCGTGAATTATTTCACCCCTCCGTGAATTATTTACCCCCCTCCGTGAATTATTTCACCCCTCCGTGAATTGTTTACCCCCCTCCGTGAATTATTGTACCCCTCTGTGAATTATTTACCCCCTCCGTGAATTATTTGACCCCTCTGTGAATTGTTTACCCCCCTCCGTGAATTATTTCACCCCTCCGTGAATTATTTACCCCCCTCCGTGAATTATTTGACCCCTCCATGAATTATTTACCCCCTCCGTGAATTATTTCACCCCTCCGTGAATTATTTACCCCCCTCCGTGAATCATTTCACCCCTCTGTGAATTGTTTACCCCCCTCCGTGAATTATTTCACCCCTCCGTGAGTTGTTTACCCCCCTCCGTGAATTATTTCACCCCTCCGTGAATTATTTACCCCCCTCCGTGAATTATTTGACCCCTCCGTGAATTATTTACCCCCCTCCGTGAATTTTTTGACCCCTCCGTGAATTATTTACCCCCCTCCGTGAATTATTTCACCCCTCTGTGAATTATTTACCCCCCTCCGTGAATTATTTGACCCCTCCGTGAATTATTTACCCCCCTCCGTGAATTATTTTACCCCTCCGTGAATTATTCACCCCCCTCCGTGAATTATTTTATTCCTCCGTGAATTGTTTACCCCCCTCCGTGAATTATTTCACCCCTCTGTGAATTATTCACCCCCCTCCGTGAATTATTTGACCCCTCTGTGAATTGTTTACCCCCCTCCGTGAATTATTTCACCCCTCCGTGAATTATTTACCCCCCTCTGTGAATTATTTGACCCCTCCGTGAATTATTTACCCCCCTCCGTGAATTATTTGACCCCTCTGTGAATTGTTTACCCCCCTCCGTGAATTATTTTACCCCTCCGTGAATTATTTACCCCCCTCCGTGAATTATTTGACCCCTCTGTGAATTATTTACCCCCCTCCGTGAATTATTTGACCCCTCCGTGAATTGTTTCCCCCCCTCCGTGAATTATTTCACCCCTCCGTGAATTCTTTACCCCCCTCCGTGAATTGTTTTACCCCTCCGTGAATTATTTACCCCCCTCCGTGAATTATTTCAACCCTCCGTGAATTATTTACCCCCCTCCGTGAATTATTTCACCCCTCCGTGAATTATTTACCCCCCTCCGTGAATTATTTCACCCCTCCGTGAATTATTTACCCCCCTCCGTGAATTATTGTACCCCTCTGTGAATTTTTTACCCCCCTCCGTGAATTATTTGACCCCTCTGTGAATTGTTTACCCCCCTCCGTGAATTATTTCATCCCTCCGTGAATTATTTACCCCCCTCCGTGAATTATTTGACCCCTCCGTGAATTATTTACCCCCCTCCGTGAATTATTTTACCCCTCCGTGAATTATTCACCCCCCTCCGTGAATTATTTCATTCCTCCGTGAATTGTTTACCCCCCTCCGTGAATTATTTCACCCCTCTGTGAATTATTCACCCCCCTCCGTGAATTATTTGACCCCTCCGTGAATTATTTACCCCCCTCCGTGAATTTTTTCACCCCTCCGTGAATTATTTACCCCCCTCCGTGAATTATTTTACCCCTCCGTGAATTATTTACCCCCCTCCGTGAATTATTTCACCCCTCCGTGAATTGTTTACCCCCCTCGGTGAATTATTTCACCCCTCCGTGAATTATTTACCCCCCTCCGTGAATTATTTCACCCCTCCGTGAATTGTTTACCCCCCTCCGTGAATTATTTGACCCCTCTGTGAATTATTTACCCCCTCTGTGAATTATTTGACCCCTCTGTGAATTGTTTACCCCCCTCCGTGAATTATTTCACCCCTCTGTGAATTGTTTACCCCCCTCCGTGAATTATTTCACCCCTCCGTGAATTATTTACCCCCCTCCGTGAATCATTTGACCCCTCCGTGACTTATTTACCCCCCTCCGTGAATTATTTTACCCCTCCGTGAATTATTTACCCCCCTCCGTGAATTATTTGACCCCTCCATGAATTATTTACCCCCCTCCGTGAATTATTTCACCCCTCCGTGAATTATTTACCCCCCTCAGTGAATCATTTCACTGCTCTGTGAATTGTTTACCCCCCTCCGTGAATCATTTCACCCCTCCGTGAATTGTTTACCCCCCTCCGTGAATTATTTCACCCCTCCGTGAATTATTTACCCCCCTCCGTGAATTATTTGACCCCTCCGTGAATTATTTACCCCCCTCCGTGAATTATTTCACCCCTCCGTGACTTATTTACCCCCCTCCGTGAATTATTTTACCCCTCCGTGAATTATTTACCCCCCTCCGTGAATTATTTGACCCCTCCATGAATTATTTACCCCCCTCCGTGAATTATTTCACCCCTCCGTGAATTATTTACCCCCCTCAGTGAATCATTTCACCCCTCTGTGAATTGTTTACCCCCCTCCGTGAATTATTTCACCCCTCTGTGAATTCTTTACCCCCCTCCGTGAATTATTTCACCCCTCCGTGAATTATTTACCCCCCTCCGTGAATTATTTGACCCCTCCGTGAATTATTCACCCCTTCCGTGAATTATTTGACCCCTCCGCGAATTATTTACCCCCCTCCGTGAATTATTTCACCCCTCCGTGAATTATTTACCCCCCTCCGTGAATTATTTGACCCCTCTGTGAATTGTTTACCCCCCTCCGTGAATTATTTGACCCCTCTGTGAATTATTTATCCCCCTCCGTGAATTATTTTACCCCTCCGTGAATTATTTACCCCCCTGCGTGAATTATTTGACCCCTCTGTGAATTGTTTACCCCCCTCCGTGAATTATTTCACCCCTCCGTGAATTAATTACCCCCCTCCGTGAATTATTTGACCCCTCCGTGAATTATTTACCCCCCTCCGTGAATTATTTTACCCCTCCGTGAATTATTTACCCCCCTGCGTGAATTTTTTGACCCCTCCGTGAATTATTTACCCCCCCGTGAAATATTTGACCCCTCTGTGAATTGTTTACCCCCCTCCGTGAATTATTTGACCCCTCTATGAATTATTTACCCCCCTCCGTGAATTATTTTACCCCTCCGTGAATTATTTACCCCCCTGCGTGAATTATTTGACCCCTCTGTGAATTGTTTACCCCCCTCCGTGAATTATTTCACCCCTCCGTGAATTATTTACCCCCCTCCGTGAATTATTTGACCCCTCCATGAATCATTTACCCCCCTCCGTGAATTATTTCACCCCTCCGTGAATTATTTACCCCCCTCCGTGAATCATTTCACCCCTGTGTGAATTGTTTACCCCCCCTCCGTGAATTATTTCACCCCTCCGTGAATTGTTTACCCCCCTCCGTGAATTATTTCACCCCTCTGTGAATTATTCACCCCCCTCCGTGAATTATTTGACCCCTCCGTGAATTATTTACCCCCCTCCGTGAATTATTTGACCCCTCCAAGAATTATTTACCCCCCTCCGTGAATTATTTCACCCCTCCGTGAATTATTTACCCCCCTCCGTGAATTATTTGACCCCTCTGTGAATTGTTTACCCCCCTCCGTGAATTATTTGACCCCTCTGTGAATTGTTTACCCCCCTCCGTGAATTATTTTACCCCTCCGTGAATTATTTACCCCCCTGCGTGAATTATTTGACCCCTCTGTGAATTGTTTACCCCCCTCCGTGAATTATTTCAGCCCTCCGTGAATTATTTACCCCCCTCCGTGAATTATTTGACCCCTCTGTGAATTGTTTACCCCCCTCCGTGAATTATTTACCCCCGTGCGTGAATTATTTGACCCCTCCGTGACTTATTTACCCCCCTCCGTGAATTATTTTACCCCTCCGTGAATTATTTACCCCCCTCCGTGAATTATTTCACCCCTCCGTGAATTGTTTACCCCCCTCCGTGAATTATTTGACCCCTCCGTGAATTATTTACCCCCCTCCGTGAATTATTTGACCCCTCTGTGAATTGTTTACCCCCCTCCGTGAATTATTTGACCCCTCCGTGAATTATTTACCCCCCTCTGTGAATTATTTCACCCCTCCGTGAATTATTTACCCCCCTCCGTGAATTATTCGACCCTCTGTGCATTGTTTACCCCCCTCCGTGAATTATTTGACCCCTCTGTGAATTCTTTACCCCCCTCCGTGAATTATTTCACCCCTCCGTGAATTATTTACCCCCCTCCGTGAATTATTTGACCCCTCTGTGAATTGTTTACCCCCCTCCGTGAATTATTTCACCCCTCCGTGAATTATTTACCCCCCTCCGTGAATTATTTCACCCCTCCGTGAATTATTTACCCCCCTCCGTGAATTATTTCACCCCTCCGTGAATTATTTACCCCCTCCGTGAATTATTTGACCCCTCCGTGACTTATTTACCCCCCTCCGTGAATTATTTTACCCCTCCGTGAATTGTTTACCCCCCTCCGTGAATTATTTGACCCCTCCGTGAATTATTTACCCCCCTCCGTGAATTGTTTTACCCCTCCGTGAATTATTTACCCCCCTCCGTGAATTATTTGACCCCTCCGTGAATTATTTACCCCCCTCCGTGAATTATTTCACCCCTCCGTGAATTATTTACCCCCCTCCGTGAATTATTTGACCCCTCTGTGAATTGTTTACCCCCCTGCGTGAATTATTTGACCCCTCTGTGAATTGTTTACCCCCCTCCGTGAATTATTTCACCCCTCCAAGAATTATTTACCCCCCTCCGTGAATTATTTGACCCCTCCGTGAATTATTTACCCCCCTCCGTGAATTATTTCACCCCTCCGTGAATTATTTACCCCCCTCCGTGAATCATTTCAGCCCTCTGTGAATTGTTTACCCCCCTCCGTGAATTATTTCACCCCTCCGTGAATTATTTACCCCCCTCCGTGAATTATTTGACCCCTCTGTGAATTATTTACCCCCCTCCGTGAATTATTTGACCCCTCCGTGAATTATTTACCCCCCTCCGTGAATTATTTGACCCCTCCGTGAATTATTTGCCCCCCTCCGTGAATTATTTCACCCCTCCGTGAATTATTTACCCCCCTCCGTGAATTATTTGACCCCTCTGTGAATTGTTTACCCCCCTCCGTGAATTATTTGACCCCTCTGTGAATTGTTTACCCCCCTCCGTGAATTATTTGACCCCTCTATGAATTGTTTACCCCCCTCCGTGAATTATTTCACCCCTCCGTGAATTATTTACCCCCCTCCGTGAATTATTTGACCCCTCCGTGAATTATTTACCCCCCTCCGTGAATCATTTCACCCCTCCGTGAATTATTTACCCCCCTCCGTGAATTATTTCACCCCTCCGTGAATTATTTACCCCCCTCCGTGAATTATTTCACACCTCCGTGAATTATTTACCCCCGTGCGTGAATTATTTGACCCCTCCGTGACTTATTTACCCCCCTCCGTGAATTGTTTACCCCCCTCCGTGAATTATTTGACCCCTCCGTGAATTATTTACCCCCCTCCGTGAATTTTTTTACCCCTCCGTGAATTATTTACCCCCCTCCGTGAATTATTTGACCCCTCCGTGAATTATTTACCCCCCTCCGTGAATTATTTCACCCCTCCGTGAATTATTTACCCCCCTCCGTGAATTATTTGACCCCTCTGTGAATTGTTTACCCCCCTCCGTGAATTATTTGACCCCTCTGTGAATTATTTACCCCCCTCCGTGAATTATTTACCCCCCTGCCTGAATTATTTGACCCCTCTGTGAATTGTTTACCCCCCTCCGTGAATTATTTCACCCCTCCGTGAATTATTTACCCCCCTCCGTGAATTATTTTACCCCTCCGTGAATTATTTACCCCCCTCCGTGAATTATTTCACCCCTCCGTGAATTATTTACCACCTCCGTGAATTATTTCACCCCTCCGTGAATTATTTACCCCCGTGCGTGAATTATTTGACCCCTCCGTGAATTATTTACCCCCCTCCGTGAATTATTTCACCCCTCCGTGAATTATTTGCCCCCCTCCGTGAATTATTTCACCCCTCCGTGAATTGTTTACCCCCCTCCGTGAATTATTTGACCCCTCCGTGAATTGTTTACCCCCCTCCGTGAATTATTTCACCCCTCTGTGAATTGTTTACCCCCCTCCGTGAATTATTTGACCCGTCCGTGAATTGTTTACCCCCCTCCGTGAATTATTTTACCCCTCTGTGAATTATTTACCCCCCTCCATGAATTTTTTCACCCCTCCGTAAATTATTTACCCCCCTCCGTGAATTATTTGACCCCTCCGTGAATCATTTACCCCCCTCCGTGAATTATTTCACCCCTCCGTGAATTATTCACCCCCCTCCGTGAATTATTTGACCCCTCTGTGAATTGTTTACCCCCCTCCGTGAATTATTTGACCCCTCTGTGAATTATTTACCCCCCTCCGTGAATTATTTCACCCCTCCGTGAATTGTTTACCCCCCTCCGTGAATTATTTCACCCCTCCGTGAATCATTTACCCCCCTCCGTGAATTATTTGACCCCTCCGTGAATTATTTACCCCCCTCCGTGAATTATTTTACCCCTCCGTGAATTATTTACCCCCCTCCGTGAATTATTTCACCCCTCCGTGAATTGTTTACCCCCCTCCGTGAATTATTTCACCCCTCCGTTAATTATTTACCCCCCTGCGTGAATTATTTGACCCCTCCGTGAATTATTTACCCCCCTCCGTGAATTATTTGACCCCTCCGTGAATTGTTTACCCCCCTCCGTGAATTATTTGACCCCTCTGTGAATTGTTTACCCCCCTCCGTGAATTATTTCACCCCTCCGTGAATTTTTTACCCCCCTCCGGGAATTATTTGACCCCTCCGTGAATTGTTTACCCCCTCCGTGAATTATTTCACCCCTCCGTGAATTGTTTACCCCCCTCCGTGAATTATTTCACCCCTCCGTGAATTATTTACCCCCCTCCGTGAATTATTTGACCCCTCCGTGAATTATTTACCCCCCTCCGTGAATTATTTCACCCCTCCGTGAATTATTTACCCCCCTCCGTGAATTATTTCACCCCTCCGTGAATTGTTTACCCCCCTCCGTGAATTATTTCACCCCTCTGTGAATTATTTACCCCCCTCCGTGAATTATTTGACCCCTCTGTGAATTGTTTACCCCCCTCCGTGAATTATTTTACCCCTCCGTGAATTGTTTACCCCCCTCCGTGAATTATTTGACCCCTCCGTGAATTATTTACCCCCCTCCGTGAATTATTTGACCCCTCCGTCAATTATTTACCCCCCTCCATGAATTATTTGACCCCTCCGTGAATTATTTACCCCCCTCCGTGAATTATTTACCCCCCTCCGTGAATTATTTCACCTCTCCGTGACTTGTTTACCCCCCTCCATGAATTATTTACCCCCCTCCGTGAATTATTTACCCCCCTCCGTGAATTATTTCACCCCTCCGTGAATTTTTTACACCCCTCCGTGAATTATTTGACCCCTCTGTGAATTGTTTACCCCCCTCTGTGAATTATTTGACCCCTCTGTGAATTGTTTACCCCCCTCCGTGAATTATTTGACCCCTCCGTGAATTATTTACCCCCCTCCGTGAATTATTTCACCCCTCCGTGAATTGTTTACCCCCCTCCGTGAATTATTTTACCCCTCCGTGAATTGTTTACCCCCCATCCGTGAATTATTTTACCCCTCCGTGAATTATTTACCCCCCTCCGTGAATTATTTGACCCCTCCGTGAATTATTTACCCCCCTCCGTGAATTATTTGACCCCTCCGTGAATTATTTGACCCCTGTGTGTGTGTCAATTATTTTGGGGGTCTAGACCCCCCTAGGAATTGACGCATAGGGTCGCGTCAATTATTTTGGGGGTCCAGACCCCCATAGGAATTGACGCGTAGGGTCGCGTCAATTATTTTGGGGGTCTAGACCCCCATAGGAATTGACGCATAGGGTCGCGTCAATTATTTTGGGGGTCCAGACCCCCATAGGAATTGGCGCATAGGGTCGCGTCAATTATTTTGGGTGTCCGGACCCCCCTAGGAATTGAAGCGTAAGGTCGCGTCAATTATTTTGGGGGTCTTGACCCATAGGAATTGACGCATAGGGTCGCGTCAATTATTTTGGGGGTCCAGACCCCCATAGGAATTGGCGCATAGCAGGGGGGTGCACCATTTCAGTGGAATATTTATCCAGAGGGGGGGTGTACACCACCTCAGTGGAATATTTATCCACATGGGGGTGGGGTACACCACTTCAGTGGAATATTTATCTAGAGGGGGAGGTACACCACCTCAATGGAATATTAATCCACAGGGGGGGGGGGGTACACCACCTCAGTGGAATATTTTTCCCAGCCTCCCATTTTCCCCAATGCCCCATTTTCCACCCTTTTTTTTCTTTTTGGGGGGGGTCTTCCCTGTGTTGCATGGACTCCCATTCTTCCCAACATTCAATTTTCATGATTGTTTTTTTTGTGGTGGGTGGCTGTGTTGGGGGAGGGGGAGTGCCAGACTTTTTCTTGTCCCTTTCTGACAGGAAGGAAGGAAGGGAGGGGGCGGGTACCACACTTTTATCAGACTTTTCCTGAGATGTGTTCTGTTTTATGTCCTTGACACGAGATGCCAAATCAGACTTCAGACTTCAGACTTTATACACATAGCTGGCGTGGCCCCTTGAGTTGGAGTTAGGGACTCACAATCCACGCTTTGTTGCGTGGCCCCTTGAGTTGGGGTTAGGGAGTCACAATCCACGCTTTGTTGTGTGGCCCCTTGAGTTGGGGTTGGGGACTCACAATCCGCGCTTTGTTGCGTGGCCCCTTGAGTTGGGGTCAGGGACTCACAATCCACGCTTTGTTGCATGGCCCCTCGAGTTTGGGTTAGGGACTCACAATCCACGCTTTGTGGCGTGGCCCCTTGAGTTGGGGTTAGGGACTCACAATCCACGCTTTGTTGCGTGGCCCCTTGAGTTGGGGTTAGGGACTCACAATCCACGCTTTATTGCGTGGCCCCATGAGTTGGGGTTAGGGACTCACAATCCACGCTTTGGTGCGTGGCCCCTTGAGTTGGGGTTAGGGACTCACAATCCACGCTTTGTTGCGTGGCCCCTTGAGTTTGGGTTAGGGACTCACAATCCACGCTTTGTTGTGTGGCCCCTTGAGTTGGGGTTAGGGACTCACAATCCACGCTTTATTGCGTGGCCCCTTGAGTTGGGGTTAGGGACTCACAATCCACGCTTTGTTGCGTGGCCCCTTGAGTTTGGGTTAGGGACTCACAATCCACGCCTTATTGCCTGGCCCCTTGAGTTGGGGTTAGGGACTCACAATCCACGCTTTGTTGCGTGGCCCCTTGAGTTGGGGTAATGGGGTTGATGGGGGGTTTGGGGGGCCAGGGTGCCCTTCCCGCGGACAATACCCCCGCACAGCGAAAAAGCCCCTTAAACCCCCCCCCCCAAGCCCCTCCCTTATTTAAATTGGATATCTCATTTTCGAGAACCCCCCCCCCCCTGCACCAGGGCATAGTGGCACCAAAGATATCAAATATTCGCTTCTGGCTGGCATAGGGGCTACTGAGTTGGAGAAGCTGTTTAATTATCCTTTTCTGCAGCAGTGTGCATAAGTACACTATTGCACATTACACTACTCGTGATGGCGCCCAGTGCTGTTCTACTGGTGCTCCTTTTTCGTGCAAATTTTGAAAGAAAAAATTTTTGGGAGTCTTCTGCAGCATTTTGCCAAATCATTCTGCCCCTTCTTGCCTTCACAGCCCCGTGAGGCCCGCAGAATTGATCCGTTCCATGTTGCAGAGTTGACAGGATTCAAACACAGAAATAGGAGTGCGAGCTGGGGGAGGGTGGGAAGAGGAACCAGAATATGGGAGGGCATGGCGGCTGGTGAACCCTCTGCCGTATGCCCCACACATTCCCGCCTTTTGCGCACAGTTCTGATGACCGGCGCCATGATCACGGGCTTTGGAAAGTACGCTGGTTACGGAGGTACTGTTTGCCCTGCACTGTGAAGCATCTTGCCGGTTCGTCAAGTCCATAGCACCCCCCCCCCCCCCCCCGCGCCAGCAGTAGTACAGCGCTGTCAACACAAGGTCGATATGCATCACCACAAACTGCTGTCAATATTGCTCGCACTGCGGTGCTGTCTTTGCACAAAAGAAAGCCCCCTGCTGCTTGCCTCCTCAGTCCCTCAGCTGCCTCTCCCCGCATCTTCCTGTAGCACACAAGGATAACCTGTGAATGCAACTGCTGCAGGTCAGAGACATCTTCTGTCCCCAGTCTTTGACGGCCCTTCAACATGCGGATTGCCGTTGGCAGGCATCGTTTATAAGAGCTATTTTGCAAGGGGGGGCGGGGGGTCTGGGTGGGCGGGTCTTCAGCTGGGTGGGTGGGTCTAAAGGTCTGGACCCCCACCCCTCTTACCATTCCGAGGGTTTCCTGGGTTGGGCTCCTGCCACACCTTCTTTCTATGGTCACAGGAGCCTTGTCTGGCTGTTTGCTGGTGCCCTTTTCTGCTTTGTCGTTGTGCAGGTGGCAGGTCTGCAGGTGGCAATTTTTCAGATGGCGGACCTTTTTTTTTTGATAACATCTTAAAGCTCTGGACCTTTTGTTGCACAAAGCTATCAGAGCTGGTTCATAGCCCAGTTGTCAAGGTACTTGACTGCAATTCCAATGACCCCTGGTTCAAATCCTGGTAGTATCAAGTTTTAGTGTGTCACCCTTTGGGGTTGCCTAACCCGGGAGAGCGCCTTGGCTTCAATTTTGTTCACAAAAAATGCTCCCCACAGATTTATAAGAGGGGGGGGGGGGGTTCTGGGTGGGTCAAAAGTCGGGTGGGTGCGTCCAAAGTTGGGTGGGTGGGTCTTGTCCAAAATACCCCCACCCCTCTTACAAACGATGCCTGGCCGTTGCTGCTGGGGCTGTGGGATTGTAGGGCTGTACGGCTGAAGCTGCGGGCCCTGTCCACCGTAGCCAGTCCCCAGTCCCCGTTCCCGGCCGGACACTGTTCGCGAATTCCCTCTTTCTGCAGCCCCGATCACCATCGTGTCCATTGTGGTGTCCTCCAGCATTGCCTTTGTTCTGGTGGTTCCCGGGGCCTGGTCTGCCCTCAAACTGAAGGACGCCAGCGTCTGATGTTGACCAACATTTTGTGCAGCAAGGGGCTGTGAGATAGGAGTAGGGGGTGGGGATGTAGATGTGGCGGTGCAGGACCATGGCACAGACGTGGCAGAGGAGGGCCTCCCCAAAACGTACGCCTCACAGTCCACTGTCGATGCGTCCATTACACGGAAAAGCTCGGGCTCCAGATCAGTCTTGTCTGTCTCACCATTTGCAATGCAAGTTCCCTTGTGCGTGTGGCCGCGCACCACCTCCTCCCCGTGCCACTGACAGCGCACGCTGCGCACAGTGCGTACCCAGTTGCATCCCCCGTGCTGCACAGGGCTGTCCTTACGAACTCTTTGTTTTTTGGTTAAGGATAGCCCTTAAGGACAGCCCCTAGGGACCACCAAACCGCTAACCGCCAACTGCCAACCTCCGCCCACCGCCCACCCCGAACCGCCACCAACTGCCAACCGCTAACCACCACTAACCGCCAACTGCCAACCGCCGCCAACTGCCAACCGCCACCAACCGCTAACCGCCAACCGCAACCAACCACTAACCGCCGCCAACCGCTGTCTTCAATGTGTTACATGCAAGAATTATAAAGTTCCAGGCCGCTCAGAGTGCCAGAGCCAACACTGAGGCGCTCTCATTACCCGACCATTTCTGCTACTGTTTACCAGTCAAATTTCAATTGTGCTCCGAATCTACTGAGGTCCTACGTTTGTATGCTGATACCAAATGTGGGTATTGCACAAAAAATCACATCAGGAGACCAGTCGTCAGCTGCCTGGGGCACAATCATTTTACCCCTCTCCGCAATTGGTCAAAACACTCACACTCTTCACCCCCACGATTCTCCCATTCCCACACAACACACTACACACACACAAGTGCTCCAGGCAATCCCTCACTTGAAGCAGCATCACATGTCATACACCCCCCCCCCCCCCCCTCAATCACCCTGAAAGCCAGAAAGGCATAAAACGAACATCCCCAACGATCACGAAAACAGTACCCACCTACTTGAACTTCAAAACACACAATGTCCAGAAGGCATGGATACCTACCTACTACTCCAGCGGGCATAACATGGCCACACTACACTTTAACCGATCTGTCTGCAAGGCACGTGGTTCTGCCATTGTATTGTCGCTACGTGTTGCCCCATATGCAACACTTTTGCCCAACCCAGACTCAGAGGGCCTGACCACAGCAATGCTTTCCGGGACAGCAAGCCCTACTCGTCACGTCCATCTATGCACCACCCACCCACAGACATATCATTGAATCCACACTACAACCACTGCTCGACAAGCACCCCCTCCACATCCTCGGAGGTGATTTCAATGCGGTACACCAACCCCTGTTAGACAGCGTCGACATGTTCTCTCCCCCGTGCTGGCCTTGGCTAAACAGCCAGCTTGACTGCTGGCGCACCAAACACCCCTTAGAGCGCGCATACACAAGGTACTCCTCAGCATACCGTGCAAGCCTGTCACGTATCGCTTTTTTTCTTGCTTCATCACTAACGCTGTCTGTTTTCCCTATCCTCAGCTCCGAAATCGGAGATTGGGATAAAACCACAGACCACCACCCAGTCAACCTGGTCATGCGTTCTCCAGAGTTGCCAACACATTCAGAAACCCCACCAAAACCCAAATTACTGAAAAATTTAAATGCATCAGACACACTGGCCTTCCAAAACAGAACTGGTACCACTGGACGCTTGGTGTGCAAATCATCTGCCGCTCATGCCACAACTCTCACGTAACACAGTGATAGAATACACAGACACACTAATCCACCAACTAACAACAACATACTACACGTTCACCAACGCGTCACCACACAAACCCTTAAAATTGGAGCATACATTCGCACCACTGGTCAACTCTCTCCCTCACCGAACTGTCACAATTTCCTGGACAAGACATTACAATTGCAAGACACATACTCACAATGGGAAAAACGCATCTCCAAAAACAACACAACCAAGCTCCACAGATCCTTGGTGAAAGGCACACAAATAAAGAAAACATTGAACGAAGCACTGAACCCGCAGACAAAAGGAAAAATGGCACTGAAAGACCCCCAGTTACCAGGACCAGCAACAACTGACCCACAGCAATGCTCGGACATCATGTCACGCACGCTATTGCACCTAGGTGGAAACCCACACTTTTCACCCCGCAACAGCTACTAGACACACTGCTACAGAATACACCACAGTGCCCACAGGAAACAAAACATGCAGCGCCACAACCCATGAGGTGGCAATTCTTCACCCAGCTTCTTGCATCTTCTAAACCCACCAAGGCAGCAGGCCTGGACAGATCGAATTTATATATCTTCCACATCTGTTCTCAGAAAATACAGGAATCGCTCTGGAATGTGTGCAACCGCTTTCTGCACTCACCAATGCCCAGACAGTGTACCACAGCTCTTATTTTCTTGCTCTACAAAAAAAAAGAAGTCACAGACCCACGGAATTACAGACCAACATCACTACTTCACAGCATATATAAAATAATAGCAACACGCATACGGGAACAGCTGGCATACCATGTGGACAAACACAAAATAATGTACAACAGCCAGCATGGAGGCCTGGCAGCGCACCGCACAGCGGACCACATATATCACATCAAAGCACTACAAATAAAAAGCAAACAAGCATATCACTGATACATAGACTTCAATAAGGCATTCAATGTTCCACACACTACACCACTACAATTTACCAACACACTTAATAGAAACACTGAAACAACTTTACACACACCCATACGATAGGCTGCTCATCAACGGCCAACACACAGGCAAACACAAACAAATTAGGGGAGTGAGACAGGGCTGTCCCCTTTTCCCCACTGCTCTTCAATTTATATTTGAATATTATACTACACACATTACCAAAGGAATGTGCGTTCACGAATAGTGATACCATTTACTCATACATAGACGAGATTCTGATAAGATCAAACAGCCCACAAATAATACAAAAAGTCTACACATTCTTTCACACCTCAGCACGACAACTGGGCCTGGACATGAACACAGACAAAACAGAGCTACACGCCATGAACAACATACCACACATTGATTTACGCATTGACCAAAACACCATACTTTCAACCAAAGACAAAAACGGAAAGCCTTACAAACACTACAAATATCTAGGCATACACATATTCACATATTCACAGAGGAATCACCAGCACTACTGCATGTGCTACTTATCAACGAAACAAACAGCTACTTTGACAACCCCAAATCATTACCACTCACTCACTCAGAATCCATCTGCCTGATCAACACAGTACTGATCCCAACGCTACAGTACAGGCTGCTGGCACATGATCTTCACATTTCGCAATTGCACTCCATCCAATCTCTGATTTGGAGGAGATTGTGCCAATCTGGCCATCTGTCATTAATGACATCTCCCAAAGATGTGTACCAAAAAAAAACCAGCAGGTGGTCTTCCGCTCGAGCACTTCCTTTTCTCCTATCACATACAAAATATCAACCAAGCATTACGATTTCTCATTGGCGAAGGCCCTTCCAGCTCGACCCCACTGATCTGCAGCACGTTACTCAGTCCCAAATTTAACACGTTGCAAAAGTCGCTGGTAGACTCCTGCTATGCAATGCACTTGCATGCCAATGGCTTTGGCCCTTGGAACCCATGTCCGGTCTCACAGCTAATTCCAGGGCATTCCAGAGCATAATACGTTCACCTCTCTGGCCGAGGCCCAAGCCTTGGCAATGTCAAGGCAAAGAAGCCAAAGTTGACTTCAGTGACTGTTCCGCCCTCGTTGCAGACAAACACAATTTCTCCTTCTCCCTCTCGCTGAGCTCCCCCAAGCCATTTTCCAAGTTCACCCTGGATGAAATGGCCCCAATACCCTCACATTCCCAAACACTGTCCAGACCACTTACCAACCCTCCGCTACACACGACAGTGACGAGCATGTCCTCATTGGGGGCACAGCTCCACATGCCAAACATTAAGCACATTCTCCAACCGGCAGAACTGCCCAGCTGGGACTGCATGGGAGCACTGGAGCTTCTCCAAGACCCAGAGAGCTCATCTGCGACGTGGACTTACCTGGATGGGTCAGCAAGTTCACCCCATTTCGGTTCTGCAGTAGTTCAGTTCAATAACTTTTATGCGCAGTCATGCGACATCCTGGCCTCTGCATCTCCCATTCCCTCCTCAGGAGGCTCAGAATTTGGGGCACGGCATGTCAAGCTTAACAGCTTGCTCACACTTTGTGCCCCCCCTGTCAAAAAGGAATTTCCACACCCAACTGAAACTCGCGCTCGAAGAAAGGAGAGACGGCACCACAAAGGCGGTCAAAGCCGCCAAGCAGTGGCTCATTGACCACCCCAGGAATTTCCCTTTCCCTGCCCCAGTGAGTGGCAATTGGTAGAATATGGCAGGTTCACGCATGGGTACTTCATCTGCAGAGAGGAAAAAAAGGAAACCACAGTACCCCCCCTCCCCCCCTGTCCCAGCTCCGCCCTTGTCCAAGCTACAGTAGGCGTAGGGACCATATTAATTTGGGACCGTACCATGTCCCCTTTTCTTGCACCAAGTCAACGTGCAATTTTCTCTTTTTGAACCTGGGTGTCTGCGGCCTTGTCCAAGCTACAGTAGGCGTAGGAACCGTATTGATTTGGGACTTTTGCGTGGCTAGGACAGGGGGGGGGGGGGTAGCATGAGCCGGATCCACTCCGTAACAAGGTGGCCAAAAAACAGCACCACCCACAGGTAACAAGACACAGAGCATTGAAAAAAATCGGATCAATCAGCGAAACACTTTTCACTTTCTTATATTCCTCAACCCTACTTCTCGCCCGACTTGCTCTGCTTTTTCCAGGTAAGGCCACATCTGAACCGCCGCCTTAGCCATGCACTGTTCATAAATTGACACCCAGCAACAGCTCAAAGGACGATGGAACACTGTGATTGATGTTCAGGGTGGCGACGAACTTTTTGCCGCCAACTGCAACCTTATTGCAGTTGGCGGCAATAAGAAAACCACCGCCAACTGCCAATCATTATTGGACAGTGCTTCTCTGATCTCCCCCCCTGCCTGCCGCCCAATGGCTCTGTCATGTCGAACCTGCCCTTTTTGCTGTGTTAGCTCCATGCAGATGTGTTCATTACATAGCACCTCCCACAGCCACTGCAGCACCAAGGCTGTCTTTAAGGAGAAGAAAGACTGTGTGGAGGGGGTGCATCAAATACAAAGGGGTGAAACGAGGGCCGAGTCCATGGAAACAGGCAAACCGGGTAGGGTTCGGAACCGGTTTTACCAATTAGCCCGAAACACCGGTTATCGGCAATCATCGGAGGTTATTTTCAAAAGAATTGGCACAACCGGTTATTTTGAAATGTGATTCAGACCAAGTAATCAGAATGGATGCAAATTTTTGGGGTTCTTTTGGGCAGTACATTTTGTCCAAATTTGGCACTAAGGGGGACTTTGGTGGCACTGAACGGTGGTCGGTGGTGATATACAATCTTTGAGGTAGTTTTGATCGCTGTGCTCCGACTTGTATGAGCTCTCTTCTGACTGATGGCAAAATTTTGGTTAGTGAAGGGCAATTCATCGGAAAAACCGGTTTTTTTTGAAAACCATTGATCGGCAAAACCGGTTAGTTTTGTAACAATAATCGTGACCTTAAAACCGTGACGTGGGCATACAATTGCTCAACAGCAGAGGGCCATGGACACATTGCTTGCATTGCAAAAAGCTGACGGATTGTGGGTTCTTATGCGCTGCCAACAGTGTTTATAAGGGCTGACAGCCGGAAGGGAGAACGGACACATGGTTTTTACAGCCAACAAAAGAGAAAACTCGGCACGAAGAGGAGCATAACGAGGCAATAGGGTATCACATGGAAGACCCGGCCTACCCAAGCAGTAGGGTATCCCAGAGGAGAAAACTCGGCCACGGAGAACCCGAAAAACGTCAAAGGAGTCCAAGAAAAACCCAAAAGGGCTGAGTGTTTCTAAATGTGCTACAACTGGCAAGCTGCGGCACACATAGGGTAATTTGACTAGTAAAGTAGCCAACATTTTGCGCACTGAAGCAATGGCGGCGATTTGAATTTTGAGGTGGAACTGGAGAGGTAGGCGAAGTTCAGTGAGTCCGTCGAGGCCCCCACAGGGATGGGACACCCGAGGTCTCTCCACCACAAATCAACAAAATCGAAAAGAGGAAGGTACCCATGGTACCCAAGAGGGCTCCGGAAGAGCCAAGTAAGCAGAGCTTTGCCGGTCCCAGCCCATGGAACGCCCTTCCAAGGGAAGTACATTTGGGTTTGGGCTGCACACAAGTAAACGATGGAGGGACCACGGAGAGCCCCGTGGATGGGCATGACCAGCCCAAGATCTACACCATCGGGGATCATACGCTCGAAGTATTAATGCATCCAAGTGTACTCGAGTTGCATGCCGTTAGAGTTGTCCATAATCCACATGGAGACGAACGGCAGTTGCACTTGAAAGTGCGAGTAAGGTGTGGAAAGATTGATCGTGGATGTATTGGTGGATACGGGAGCCCAAGGGAGCTTGGTTTGGAAGGGATTGTTTTTAGATGAATTTCTGAAGCCAAAGACCGGTGAGCTTGAAGGTCGCCAATGGCGAAATTATGGGTGGGGGTACCCATGAAGCCACTATCGGCATGGAATTTTGGGAACATGATCGCTTGAACCGACATGATTTGTCGAACTGGATCGTGCTTTCCGGGAATTTTTATGCCGCGGGTATTTCCGATTGGGATATTATTATGGAAGGGTGGGCACCAAGAAGCAGCACCATGACTGCGTTCGATGCATTGTACTCCCAATTTTGAAAATTCAACAATAATCCCACGAAATGTTCACAAACCCCAACGATGATGAAACACGAGCTCATCATCCGAATTCCTTCCCGAATCAATTACCAATAGGGGGGACCTCCGGGGCGCTTCTTTGGCACCCCGTCTATTTTGTTGCGAAGGAGCGCGTTTTGCGGAGCACCCACAACAACCGCCGTCGGTTACTGGCTCAACCGCCTTCGGTGCAACACCAACGGCTGTGGGCCACCGCCGAACAGCTGCCCGTTACCACCGAATATGATGGAGTGTATGTTCACCCGCTTTCCAGTTTTGCCATCGCAGGGAGCGCCCGGGCGCCGTATCAAACGCCGAGCGAAGCACATGCATCTCCTCTGGCCCAAACCGTAAAAGGGCACACCCCTCTCCACCGATTCAGTGGGGGATGCCCTCGCTGGGGCCATCAGTCACGAGCACATCGCGGGGGCAGGGGGGGGGGAGGAGCTCGTTTGTGCCTGTTTCTGTTGTCCTGTGAACCGTCCGTTAAGTAGCGCCGGCGTGGGAGGGCCGACTCTACAGGCCCAAGGACGCAGACTGCCAGAAGGCGACGGAAGCCGGCGATTAACCAACGCCATTGAAACTCCTTTCTAGTCTGTGTGTGATGGATTCCACCGCTTTTTTTTCCAATTACCTTACGCTCTGACCACGGGGCAAAGACAGAGGGGCTCACTTTATTGTCTTGCCGGTATTGCGACTTCTCGTGGCAGTCTTTCCCCCTCCCTCAGTGACATGACACGTGGACACATTCCCTGGCAAGGGAGCGCGGGCAGCGGGTGTGGCTGTGTCAGTGGATCGGGGCATGAGGGCCCAGGCACTGGGTGCCAGTGACAACATTGCACACAACAACGTGGTTGACTCGCACATCACGGAGTGCGTGCACCGGTTTGGACGCTATCGCCGTTCTAGGGGGCACTGCTGTGCGTGTGGTCGCAGTCCGACCGTTCCGGTGGGAGGACACGTCCGTGCAAACTCGACACGGGTTTGGCACTCCGTCCTGCGGCTCATGGGATCTTGCTGGTTTTATCACGTACCCCATCTTTGATTTCCATAGGGGGGTCGAAGAAAGGTTTGCGCGCCGCGGGGGGGGGGCGGGGGGGCAGGGTTCGAGCCCCCCAAAGAAGGGGGGGGGGATTAGGCAAGGGGTTTCGTGACGGGCTAGTCCAAAAAGGCCAGAGGCCAGTCTAAACACTCTAATGATGGCTCACCACTTGCGCCACGAAGCGGCCTGGAAGAATCTTTGGAAATCCCCCCATGATACATGCCTCAAAATGATCAGCGCATCGTGGGGGATCGTCTTGTGCCAGGTGTGTTGGACTACCTCAGAGCCCCCCTCCAAGCTAGGTAATCCTTGCTGCATGTCAGAATCGCTACAACAGTCTTTTGTGGGATCCTCGTAGCATGGTCGGTATATAGCCAAGTAAGACGCTCCTTGTCCTCTCGAACCAATGTGGCGCGGTGAGGAAGAGTTCCAATGGCGTTGCTCATCATAAAATCATACCAAGGACACGGCCTTCGGCTTTGCCTGCTTACCTCCCACCCCTGCCTCCGCGTCGGGGCATCCAAAGGCGTAGATCTACGCAAAGGCCAAAGCCCATTTGGCGTGTGGGCTATGGGCGTAAGAAAAAAGGTTTGCATGCGGGGGAGGGGGGGTCGTTGAAGCCCCTTTTCCAGAACCCCCCCCTTCCCTTTGAGGGCTCACATCACGAGGACCCCTGACGCGCCGAAGGGGGAGGTTGGAGGGGGATTCTTTTTTTTTGTGGTCTAGATCAAGATGAGCTGGTGTACCCTGCTCATCATATGGCACTTGAGATACCTCTCGGATTCAAGGTTCAGAGCTGCCCAGTGCTCGGTTCCAAATTGCATCTCGTTGAGGGTGATGGATTCCAAAATCGGCTTCAGATCCTCCAGCGGACATGGGCTGGATCTTATGCCCGTCACGACCAGGACACCCTTTGCTCTATCCGCAATGATCTCGTTCACCGTACGTTTGGTGTCTTCTTGGGCACCATGCCAGTACATGGGCCCTCACTCTTTGAATCCCCAATGCCTTGACCACGCAGATTCCCCCTTGTGCCAATGCCTCGTACCCCCCCCCCCTTGTGCAAGCACCCTGAAAGTCATCAAAACGACGGTAACACGGGAACCCGTGCTTAGACAAGCCCGTGCTTGCGCGTGACGCACGGTACCAAAAGAACGTATGTCACCGGAAACCTGCCCATACCTCACCCTAAGCACAATTGTCGCAACAGGGAAGTACAACACAATGTGCAGGCAAATTTCCGCGAGTTCTGGAGGTCCTCACTGCCCATCAGGGCCATCACGAGCTGTGGAATAGAAACCCTTTCCCACCTTGCGCCTCATCTTGAACAATTGCACATGCTTGCCCTTTGGGGCAGGCTTGGCTTCAGGTTTTGGTGCCATGCCAGCCATGCCAGGTGTAGCAACACGAGCCATGGATGAAAATCACATCAGCAGGGACATCATTGGGTTGCAATTGCAAGCAAAACGTTGGTATGAGCAGGAGGAACTGCCACAAGCATGTTCAAGCACCCCTTTCCCTCTACAAGTGAAGCACAATCGCATAATGATACATTTCTGACCATAAAACCGTGGTCAGAAAATACCATCAAAACAACAGCAACACGGGCTCATGTGCTTAGACAAGGCAGTGCTTGCGCAAGGGGGGTGGGCGTACACTTCCTCGGCTGCGGGGTATGCCTGGAAGCAAATACGTCCGTCTCAGGTTTTTCGCCTCCAAGTTGCTGAACCATGCCATTGTACACCTGTGGCGCCATGCCATATTCCATGAGATGACCATTGAACTTGGTACTCACGGTCTTGACCGCCCACACGATATTGTCCTCCTCATCTCCGGTCCACTGAGATAATCCTAGGGCATGGTCGGTATATAGCCAAGTAAGACGCTCCTTGTCCTCTCGAACCAATGTGGCGCGGTGAGGAAGAGCTCCAATGGCGTTGCTCATCATAAAATCATACCAAGGACACGGCCTTCGGCTTTGCCTGCTTACCTCCCACCCCTGCCTCCGCGCGCGTCGGGGCATCCAAAGGCGTAGACCTACGCAAAGGCCAAAGCCCACTTGGCGTGTGGGCTAAGGGCGTAAGAAAAAAGGTTTGCATGCGGGGGAGGGGGGGTCGTTGAAGCCCCTTTTCCAGAACCCCCTCCCCCTTTGAGGGCTCACATCACGAGGACCCGTGACGCGCCGAAGGGGGAGGTTGGAGGGGGATTCTTTTTTTTTGTGGTCTAGATCTAGACAAGCCCATGCTTGCGCGCGACGCACGGTACCAAAAGAACGTATGTCACCGGAAACCTGCCCATACCTCACCCCAAGCACAATTGTCGCAACAGGGAAGTACAACACAATGTGCAGGCAAATTTCCGCGAGTTCTGGAGGTCCTCACTGCCCATCAGGGCCATCACGAGCTGTGGAATAGAAACCTTTTCCCACCTTGCGCCTCATCTTGAACAATTGCACATGCTTGCCATTTGGGGTAGGCTTGGCTTCAGGTTTTGGTGCCATGCCAGCCATGCCAGGTGTAGCAACACGAGCCATGGATGAAAATCACATCAGCAGGGACATCATTGGGTTGCAATTGCAAGCAGAATGTTTGTATGAGCAGGAGGAACTACCACAAGCATGTTCAAGCACCCCTTTCCCTCTACAAGCGAAGCACAATCGCACAATGATACATTTCTGACCACAAAACCGCGGTCAGAAAATACCATCAAAACAACAGTAACACGGGCTCATGTGCTTAGACAAGGCAGGAGCAGTTGTTCATCGATGCCAAGAGTATACCAATGCCCGCGCCAAGACAAGCATGGAGTACCAAGGCTTTCTTGGTTGATGGTTCACAGTACCAACCCACTAGTGATGATTCGTTCATCGGGAGGGTAGAGGCTGTGCCTATGAGGGTCATGTTTGAGGAAAAGAGTGACCCTCCAGATAGTGTCGACATACTCTCTCACTCGGAGATCGACCGGGTCGTCGCCTACATGCAGATGGGTATGCATGACTGAGTGGCTGCTGGGAAGGAGCGAGCCTAGGCCAAGTCACCCCATTGGTGGAACGACCGGGAGTTGGTGACCGGGGAAGTTCGAGAAATATGAGTTCGTGGCGAGAGTTATGGACCATTTGGGCGACCAATATGATGGTCCCATAGGGTCCGACCCTCCGACATGGGGTTTTCCAAGAGAGTGGAGTTGCCAACGAGAACCCTCCGGATCGTGGGAATTTTCTGTACGGCCAAGATCAAGCTGAAACCGAACCCGAAAATTTATTGTCACTGGGAATATCAACTCCAAGGAGAACGAGCGGAAGCAATGAAGAAGCTCTTGATGGAATTTATCGAGCGTGGTTGCATTGAACCCTCTGATAGTGAGTGGGCAAGCCCGGCCTTCATCGTTCCAAAAAAGGAGAAGGGTGAATGGAGATTGGTTGTCGACTACAGGGGATTGAACGAACAAACCGAGCATGA
This sequence comes from Eutreptiella sp. 'Long Island Sound 2002', assembly GCA_964036045.1. Taxonomy (NCBI): domain Eukaryota; phylum Euglenozoa; class Euglenophyceae; order Eutreptiales; family Eutreptiaceae; genus Eutreptiella; species Eutreptiella sp. 'Long Island Sound 2002'. The sequence goes on from OZ038378.1 coordinate 177,051,690, forward strand.
CTCGTACTCGTTACCGCTGATTGACTCCATCCTACAAAAGCAGCAAAAGAAGCGCATCTTCACGGTGTTGGACCTGAAGCACGGGTACCACCAGAGGCCGGTGCATGAGGACTCCACGCCATGCACAGTGATGTCCACTCCGCTAGGGCCCATGCAATGGAAGGTAGTTCCCATGGGAGCCAAGGATGGGAATGCCGCCTTTCAACGCGTGATGGAGGAAGTCCTACAACCCATAGAGATTGTGCCGACCCGTTTGTGGATGATATCATTATTGGGTCCGGCACCGAGGACATGACCGATGACAAGCTCAGCGAGACGCATGCGAAGGACTTGCGCCGAGTTTTGGGGGTCTTGGGCAAGCACGGCATGGTGTGCAAGCCCACAAAGGCCTCACTCTTTGTGAGAGAAGTGGAGTTCGCTGGACATGTGGTTGGGCACGGGCAACACCGACCCATGCCTGGGAAACTGGCAGCCCTAAGCCGCTGGGAAAAAACCCAGACCATCATTGAACTCTAGTCCTTCACGGGTTTTTGCAAGTTTTATTCGGGACATGTACGAATGTATGCGGATCTCTTGGGGCCTCTCCACAAGATGCTACAGGTGGGCAAGTTCGATGGTTGCAAGGGAAGCAAGGAAAAATTGGCATGGATAACTGACGCCGAAGAAGCTTTCAACAAGTTGAAGGCACGACTATTGGGTCACTTGGGTCTTTTCTTTGTTGACCCAGACAAGGGATTCGTGCTCCGCACTAACGCCTCGGACTATGCCGTGGGGCAGTCCTCGAGCGGGTCCGGTGCGAAAGAACACGTGTCCCGGTGGCCTTTTGGAGTCAAGTCCTGGCGGAAGGCCAACGTCGGACATGGACCGCGAGGGAGAAGCAGACCCATGACATCGTGTGCGCGCTCCGGAAATGGTCAGGCCACATCGGACTTCAACCCGTGGTTGTATGCACCAATCATCAATCACATCAGAGCTGGCGCAAGGAGCATGTGGATACCCCCTCGGGTCCAGCGGCAAGGCGCGCCCGATGGCACGAAACGTTTGCGAAGTTCGACTTGAGTGTCGTCTATGTCCCCAGGAAGGACAACACTGTGGCCGGTTGCCTTAGTCGTTGAGCCTATCCGGCTAGCAAGGCTTGGATGGACATATCCAGCCATGGAGACGCCGAGGAAACGGAGGAGGCCAAACACATGATTGAGATAGAGAAGGCCATGGAAGAGGGTGACACCAAGTGCTTTGTGGTCACCGCATCCAAGGCGGAGTCAAGCCAACGACGGGATGCCCGGCTCCCAGTTTTGAGAATTTGGAGGAACGTCTCATGGCACCCATTGAGTATGTGGAGTCGGTGCTCATGGAGGATTGGTTGGATGATTATGCCGCCTCGGAGCATTGGAACAAATACTGGGACGCCGTGAGTGCCCCATCGGACGATGGGTGGCCCGAAGGCTTGACGGAGGACGGGGACAAACTCTTCCTCAATGACAAGCTATTGGTGCCGGAAAACCGGGTCGAGGTGCTCATTGACCACTGGCACAACACCCAACTTATGCATCCAGGCCGCAACGAGATGCAACGAGATCTCGAGTGGAGGTTTGAGTTCCCTCCGGGATACTACGACATCTTGAATCGGTATTGCAACGAGTGTGCCGTGTTTAGGGCCACGAAAAGACCGAACCGTTCCAAAGTGGGGAACCCGGTTTATACTGCGATCCCCGAGGCACTGATGCACTGCATTGCCATTGACGTGTTTGCCATGCCCGAGGTCACGGTTGAGGGGGAGAAATATGATTGTATCAGCGGGTATATTGTGGCAGTTGCGGGCAAGAAGTCCAAGAAGAAGGACAAGAACGACAAGCATGGAGTGGGTCTCTAAGCCAAGAACGTCGCCAAAGCCATGGTTAGGCATCGGCTGATAATTTTCGACGTCCCAACTATCATTTGCAGCGACCGGGGGAGTCATTTTGTGGGCTCATGGTTCAAGAGCATGTGCAAGCATATGGGGATTCGACATGCCAAGACCGTGGCGTATCACAGCCGGTCAAACGGCCGCGCGGAGGTCGCCGGGAGGCAAATGTTCGAGAAGTTCCGCCAATTGCACATCGGCCAAGGAGGAATTGGTTTAGCTCTCTTTGGAGGGTTTTACAAGCCTTCCATGACCTACCGGGACCTACGGGACCGTCTCCCCACTGCATTTTATTCCTACGGGATCAAGTATCTTGAACTCTGCCGTGGCTGAACTATGGCAAGGTCGCCCGGGACGTGGATGCCATGATTAGTGAAGCGGATGACACGGCGGCCAAGGTTTGCAAGTCTTTGCATAATGAGGATGAGCCTAGGGCCAAGTACTTCAAGCAAGGCAAGATCCACAAGTACTCCCTCAAGGACACCATTTGGGTGGAGCACCATCACAAGGACGTGTTGACCAGGCATGGCCAGCAATCGTGGTATATGCCAGGGGTCATCGTGCGCAAGATCGGACGAGGTGTATGCCATCCGGGGGACAACGAGATCTTGGATCGGGACCACACGAAAACTCCGACCACGGGCACCGGATCCCAGCGGGCAAGCGGTGACGTTTGAGTTCACGGCGGGAGACCCGGACTCCGACGATGACGGTGAGGAGGATGAGTATACCGGGGACGCCGGGAGGGGAGGCTGTACAAGGTTCGTTGGAAAGGATTTGCCGCTTCACGGGACTTGTGGGGGCCACCGAGCTGTTTTGTGCCGAGGTATACCGCGGTATGGCTGGACTATCTCAAGAAAAGGGGGATTAGTCTGGATGTCAAGGATGTCTTGGTGCATTTGATCATGCACGAACGGAATTGAGACGGCCCTTGCTTAACCCTTGACACAAAGTTTGTTTCTGCTTGCTTGTTTCTCATTAATTTGCCGCAGAGATGCACATACCATGGCTCCGAACCTCCCAAGAACCCCCCCACCCCGATTTCTTTGACACGAGACGAGCATATGGCACCAAGGTAAGTCTTGGACTGTGTTCATGTTTTTTGTGTGCACGGTCGATCGCCGCTTGCTGAGGAGATTCCGAGGGATCAATGGTTGTCAAGGCCCACCCATCTTTCCTTTTTTTTTTTTGTGGAGTCTTTGGTAAGTGCATCGGCGGGAGCGACACCCCCGCTATATGGGATCGTTCGTAGACTTCTGGGTTGGAATTCTAGAGTCTACAGGGGATGTGAAGTTGATATGTATTTGCTTTGCTCTCCTCATTCACGTTGTTTTGCTGCTCTGTTTTCCCAACCATTTGGAGCAATTGGACCTATTTTGAGGTTGCCAGGCGCAACACATGTCACTGTCGTGCTCGTCCTACACAATTTTCATACCATGCTTTCTTGCCTGCATAGGTTTGAAAATCACCTGTGTACCCCAGGTGCCTTTGCACACGTTAAAAACCTGTGATTATGCATGCTCGTTGCCGGATACCTGCACTTGTAAGTTTCCGGACGTTCCCTACCATAATGCCTGTAAAATTACCCGCAGTTCGTGTAGGCTTTGCCTTCAGTATGACCCGTCAAATGTGCCTCTAAAATTACCCGCGGTTCGTGTAGGCCTTGCCTTCAGGATGACCCGTCAAATGTGCCTGTAAAATTACCCGCAGTTTGTGTAGGCTATGGGTACATTTTTACTCGACTGGCAGCAAGGCGGATTCCGGGGAAAACGACACGCAATTTTTGCAGGTAATTTTGAAAATGTTGTAGGTAAATTTCTTGGTTTTAATAAACCCAAATATGTAGGATGAAGGACGACCACCACGGTAACGTGTGATGGGGACCACCGATTGTGCTAATCCCCTCCCCAAGTGCTAATTCTCTCTTCCGCACACCACGTTCTATTTTCAGCGGATGCATTCTATTTTCAGTAGCAAATTTTCTATTTTTAGAACTCCATCGTACCGGCCCCGTTTCGACTTCGTCGAATCCGTAGCCATCCGATAGGTGTGCCGGTCGCATTGGTGAGGTCCGTTTCCTTCCAAGGTTGCTCTGTTTGGAGATTTCAATTTTTCCTATGCGCTATCTTTAGTAACATTTGTTACTATTTTTGGTACATCATTTTTTCCTCATTGCTCCGCATTGTTGGCACCTTGGGACGTTCCAACCGGATTCTCCACCATATTTTCGCGTGCCGGACGCAATGGCGACGTCTGTTTGAGCTCATCCTCGCACCTGGGGTCCGATTTGCAAAATTGGACCCAGAAAAAACTATTTTTAGTAAACCCTTTTTTTAGGTTATTTTTGACATATTGTGGAGTTGGAGGATTTCGTGAGTACCTACCCCCATCGAAATGTCGTTCCGGACGCAATGGGGGCGTCTGTTTGAGCTCATCTCACACCTGGGTCCAATTTGCAAAAATTAACCCGAGGGAAAAAAAAACTCCATTGTTTGTGTCAACGCTTGTCATGATTTAGTGTCATCTCCCTCCCCCAAGTGCCAATGTCTCCTTGAGGTGATTCAATGCTCTCATGTCTCTTGGTGGGAGTGCGGGTCGTGCAAGGGGTCAATCGTAAGCATGGCAAGCATCATATACCTGTTCGTGGTCTTTTATGGAGACCGGTCGACGACGTTGCTTTTGTCTATCTTTGATCCGCCGAGCCTATGACTTTAGGTTTAGTGGTGAGTGGGGGGAGCTCATTCTTTCTGGTTCCTTCCCCCCCCCCCCCCCCCGTTCTTTTGGGCGGGTGACCATGATGTGTGTGGGGCCATCCCAGCAATGTGGGGGGAACACAGCGACAAGACCGGGATCCTCCCGTCCTCTTCATGTCTTGCCGAGCAAGTGACAATGCTTCGGGAAGGGGGTGAAGCCGGTTCGGATCCATTTGGTTGCACTCTCTCCCATACTTCAGCGATTTCAGCGTTTTTAGCAATTTCGGGTATAATTTCAGGGGAATTCCGAATTTATACTTTCTGTAATCGATAGGCTGGAGGATTTGACATTTCTGCTTCGGATCAGGCTTGCTGTGTGTGCGCGCGCCCTTCTGGTTTTCCTCGTGGTGTGCGCGTGCTCTTTGCTCTTCAATGCGGGCCGATCGACCAAATACCCTTCCTGTCTGGTGCTAATAGTATTAGATCTACCATGTGGAAATTTGAATCACTAATGTAACCGGAGGAAGACTATGGGCAGCTGTAGTACGTACGTTGATCGCTTCCGTGGACTAGTTTTGAGGGAGCACCTTCGGGGAAACCAAGGCCGTCCTTATGTCTGCTGCAGTGGTAGTCAGTAGTCACGGCGAAAGCTACCAGCCACATGGGGTGTGTTCCGAAGGGGATGAGAGGTGAGACTAATGGAAGCATAGGAAGGCGCACCGCGGGTTGTGGGATAAGTTGGCCGTTGCTCCGCAAGGCAAAGCAAGTCTTTATTCTTTTGGATATCATTTGTTTGCTTTGCCTATGAGTCGTGACAAATTGAACTTCCTTTGAATCAAAGAGGGTCAATCCTTGGAGACAGCGTGTAGCGTGTGTTGAACATCTTGTGTGCATATCTAATTCAAGGGCTTATGTGGAACTTATCCAAAGTGACACTTCCCTTGCCCCCCCGCCCCCCCGCCCCCCAGGGAACAAAACATGTGACACGTAGCAGAAGATGCAAACACGAGGGCGTAGGAACCACAAAATGACCCGGTAACTGCCTGTTACAATAGAAAGGCTCTGTGTGCCACTTCTTCTGGTGTGAGCATTTGCATTTGAAGAGCTACACATGCACAACGGGGGCCACTGGAACCCGCTCTCCACCCGAAGGCTTGGATGCAGGCTTTGCTGCCACCCAGGCAGCGGGTTTGGCTGGATTGCGACCAAACAGTGCTCCCATTTGAATGACTGTACTATGTCAACAATTGACGAGGACTGATTTGCCTCCAAGTGAAAGAACAAAGGAACCCAAAGCTGTTTCACCTTGGCTCTCGTAAGCTTTTAAGCAGAGCTGGAAAAACTTTTTCCAGGTCTGCCGCCAATTCAACACTTGACCCATGGCAATTGGCAAGTAATATAGTCCTTGAATACGCACTCGTGCAGCCATCCACCCCCGAAACACCTGCCAATGATGTCCTGTATGCCGCCCCCCAGCTGCAGGGAAGTTGCTGACGGTACATGTTGCCGCACAATCGGCTGAGAATAGCAGCAACCTGGGGCTTTCCATACCTGAGCTCATTGAGACGCGGCGTCTAGAGACTGACGCCAGCGCAGTTTGCGTCGGCAGAATACAAAGGCAATGTTTGTTCAAGCCACTCAAACATCGCCATAGACACCAGGATGTCATCCTCAAGGATTATGGCGTATGAGTTGTTTTGCCTTGGGAACCAGGACTCCACCACAGCAGTGATCAATCCCCCTTGTATCACCCCGCAGTGATTCTTGGTCTTGTGCTCGAGCCTAACTAAGCTCTTCATACTTGACAAATACTCACCTAGTGCTGTTGTCAATTTCCAGCGTTCCGGAGGCGGTGTTCTGCTTGCCAAGGTTGTGGGCCCATGGGAGCGTGGTGCTGACCACCTGATTCACAGGATGACACAAATGCTGATGTGTCATTGTTGACATCTGCTGATGGTGTTTCGCCAACTGGTGTTGAAGAAGACAGTGACAGTGCATCCGACACTGAAATTGTGTTGGCAAAGAGTGCCCGTGGTGTATGGGGAGTGGCAAATATTTTTGCCAATGGGAAATTGTATTTCATGCATGATGCTCTGGAGGCAAACTGCTTGCTACAGGGGTTGGAGGCAGTTGGAGGCTGCCGGCTGGGGAGCCAGTAAGGTCCATTGCCTGTCACTATGTATTCGTTTCCTCTACAGTTACCCACAGACCTTTCATAGACTTTTCCCTACTAGACAATGTCCTTCTGTCACAGGGCGCTGGCCATTCTAGGGGCAAACTTGTTTCAACAACATGATGTTGAAGGGGAGGAGGATGGCAATTGCGATGAGGCTTTCAAGCAGAGGGTACCATTTCGTCAGATTCACTCTCTACCATCTTAAACCAACGGTTCAGAGTACAGTGCTGACAGTGACGCCTGCCTTGATAGTAATGAGAGCAAAAAGGGCAACAAGCAATGCTACAAAGCAATACAATTCGGCCTGAGTTCGTGTTCTATCTTTGCACCAGGCCACTTGACAGTGGACACTGACCCTGGTTAGCCTACACTGTGTGTATGTCCCCACCCCACATCCCCACCAACAAAGGTGCGCAGCCTCAGTCTCAGTGACTGTCAAGCGGCGGCAGTTGCTGGTTGGTGGAAAAGAAAAGAAAATAGATGATATTCACCAGCGGTCAACAGTTGACACCTCCGGCCTCTGGCAGGTAGCCGCTGGTCCGGGACGCAGTTATTGGCTTGTTCAACGGTGCCCATGTTCAATGGTGCGGGCAACCCACGTCAACGGTGGGCAGGCGCTGTGCGTGCGCCTGTTGATCATCGCCATCTTGGCGACCGACCTGTCGTCGCCATCTTCATAAATTATTTTGTTTGAATAATCGAGTGATTGGCATGATAGAAATATGATGAATTTTGTATGAAACTGTTTGTTCTTGAAATTCAGAGTGTCATGGATGCCACATTGGAATCGGTCCACGTGGTGATTCATCGGATTTAGGCCGCCGCATACCTATGGGCCGGCCGCAGGCCGAGGCCCTGTGCTGCACCCTCCGACTCTGCTTGGCCGTCTGCTTGCCTTGTCCAGGACCCGAGGCCCTACTGCACACCCTCCGCACCCGGTTGGGGCAAGGGGAAATAATGGTCTTCCCGGAGGGGGGGCTGAGGGGGGGTTGTGGCCCCCCACGTGTTTGGTCACAAGGAGGAGGTGATTTGGATCCCCGGCCCTCTACTAGGTCACTGCGGGGTCAGCGACTCTTGGAGCCGCCCGGCCCCCTCCATCCTCCAGGTGCACCCTGGGCTGGCGGCTCCGACAATGAGCATGGTCTCTCTGTTCCCATAGTCAGTGGGCGGGGGCATTGGCCCCTGTAGCGATGGCAGTGTCAAGCCGCTGCCGCCCCCTTCCTTTCCCTCGTGGTCATGGGGGCAGGGGGACAGGGTCATGGGGGGGGAGACTGAGGTCCCCCCCAGTGGGCTGGTGGGCCCGGTTAGCAAACATCGGCACTGATGCAGAGGGGGGGGGGGGGGGGGGGCACAACGCCACCTTCCCGTAATCCCGGCAGTAGCAGCTCAGCATAGGCTCCGTCGTGCCCCACAATGCAGTTGTGGGTACATTCCTCCCCGATCTCCCCGATAGTTATCCCCCATCTGGCTGGCGGCTAAGATAGCCGGCTTAGCCTGGGGGCAGGTAGAACTCACCGCGGGTTGTAGCTGCAGCCCACTTTGGGGTGGGTGTAGGGGGGCTTTCATGATCGTAGCCCCCTCGCGAGAGACGTGCTCTTGCGCTGCAGGCGTTGCTACTGAAGACTTGACGGTTTCAGCCCCCATGTCCGAGAGCACCTACTGGCACCTGTGATGGGTTGCCGTATACTCGGCGTCCGCGGCCTCCATGTGCATAGGCTCGTTTGCCGCAGACTGCAGTCTCCACTGCAGTCTCCATGTCTGCTGGCTCTTGTGCCACGGACTTCGCCGCTAAAAACACCACGTCCGCAGCCTCCATGTCCGCACGTTCTTGTGCCGCAACCTGCGGTGCTGTAGACCCCATGTCTGTAGTATCTATGTTAGCTAGCTCCTACGCTGCAAACTTGGTTGCTGCAGACTCCGCCTCCGTAGGCTCTTGCGCCGTAGATTGCGCTACAACATACCCCACGTCTGCAGTCTCCATGTCTGATGGGCAGGGCTCGTCAGCCCACCCGCCCACAGGACCCCACAGACCCCCTCGGCCAGCCGCGAGGCGGCGTGCCCCCCAGCTGCACCTCTCAACGCCGCGGGTGTAGAGACACCCTCGTTGTTGGTGTGCACCCTATCCCCAGGGCCAACCCGGGAGCGATCGCCGGCCCGTCGCGAGCGCCGGCCACAGGTGATAGCAGTCGGTGCCCTTTCTTGGGACCGCATTACCCCACAGGGCTCAAGACGCGGCCAATTGCGCCCCCCGCTGCTGCGTAGCCAAGCGCACTTAGTACCGCCGCCGTTGCAACCACACTGACCGCCTCATCCGAAGCAAAGACCGCCATACACATGCAGTCCCACCGGGTCCCACAGAGCTAGCACGGCGCTTGGATGCCAGGGCAGAGGCCCGTCTCCGGCGTCCACCCGCAATCCGGGTACCGGTTGCAGCCGCCCTCCTCCCCCATAGCGCCCTGCCCACACCAATGCCATTCCGCCTTGTTCTCTGCCGGCCCAAGTCGGCCCAAGCACCATAAGTTGGTGCCGCTCATGGGGCGGGGGGCGCCGCCAACAAGGCCGCCATCCCTACCGCAGCGGTGCACGCAGCCGCGACGGAGCAAATCTCGATATCGGCCCATTTCACGGAGGGCTCCGACCGGCCGCGTTGTCGTCACACACGCGAGCTCTAGCGTAGGGTAGCACTATAACACTGGGCCACGCCGGGGGCAGTAGAAAGGGCAAGGGCTTCTCAGATAATCCCCCGGCAGCCCCCTTAGCTGCCTGGGAGGCCCCCCCGCAACACAGACATGGTGATGGCAGTTTCGTTGAAGCAGCGTTGTCATGTCTGGGCACGCAATAAGAAGCCGAAGAACTAGCGGTTTTTGGGTCTTTGGCCACCCATGGCTCCGGATACATGGACCCGGTGGCCATTACTCCGACCCCCATGGGTCTTAAATACCCGTTTTGTCACCACAAGAGCAGCCAAACCCATCTCAGGGGCAACAAAAGGGTTTTGGAAAAAGTCGAGTAGCGAAATTTTCCACGTGCTACTAAACAACCTAAACAACAGCAATTTTGGGTATGACTCCTTGTTGCGCTTGTAGGCCTAAGTGCAGAGGTAGAGGGGTGGAGAGAGGGGGCTGATTATAGTTTCGATGCCCCCCCGTCCCCATACATGCCCCCCAGCTATGGAGCATGGAGGCCGAGAGGGAGGAGTTGGTTGTGACTCGGTCTCCTGTGTGCGCGCCATCCCATAGAGCCGATCCGGCTACCCTCCATTATGTGTTGTACTCCCTCAGGGAGACCACCGCATCGGCCCCAAGCCAGCAAACCGGCCTAAAGCTCCGCGTTGTCAAACACGGGCTGGCTTAGTTTTTGCGGTGCCGAGGGGGGCAGTGCCTCCAACGGGGCCACGGCTAAGCCATGCTAAAAGGACTTGTGCCCACATGTTGTTCATGGGGGTCTAGGACGCGCCGCCCCGGGCCCCTCCGCAGCTATAGAGGGGGCCACATGGCCATAGTAACGCCGCAACGCTCCTGGCTTGTGTGGCTAGCGCTCGAGCCCCGGCTGATGCAATACCACTAGCATCACATGTACCACCGGTGCCCAGCATAGAACATTGAAAGAGAGACCAATATTGTCCGGTTACCGGTGGCAATTTTAGGAAATCTGTACCGACGTGCATGCGATATGCTTCGGTCCGTCGCTTGGAAGTTTTCGAAAACCCTTGGAAAGATGCTCGGAAGTTTTGGCAGCCAGATCGGCCCCCCAAAACGCAACCGATATCGGTAGGAATGTTCCATGGGCTTCCCAGCCGACCGTGCCGGGGGAGCTCGGAAGAAATTTTTCAGCCCGAACCCAGTGGAATTTTGGTTGGATGCTTGGTGGAAAGATGCTCGGAAGTTTTGGCAGCCAGATCGGGTCCCAAAACGTAACCAATATTGGTAGGAATGTTCCATGGGCTTCCCAGCTGACCGTGCCGGGGGAGCTCGGAAGAAATTTTTCAGCCCGAACCCAGTGGAATTTTGGTTGGATGCTTGGTGCCTACCTTGCCTGCAAGATGCCATGGAGAACAGCACGTTGAAGCTAATGTTTGTCTACCCTTTGTCTGCTTTGCCTACAAAACTGCATGGAGAACACTGTGCTCAAGCTTATGATTGCTTCCCCTTTGTGCTCCTTTGTGAATTTGGACTTTTGCTTTTGACATGTGCAACGCCAGTTTGATCCTTGGTGGCTGCTTTGCCTACAAACTTGCATCGAGAACACTGTACTCAAGCTTATGAATGTTTGCCCTTTGTGCCTTGTGATGCTTTGTGCCTGCTTTTGTGGTTTTCTTTTTGCATGTGTGTCGCTTTCTCACCTAGGCCCCTTTGAGTAGACTCACTAATGTATTCCCTTTTTGTGCTCAGAACACTTTTTGTCACCTGCAACAGACATGTCTGGTAGTCAAGGCAGTGCCGCTAGTGCCTCGTCTTCGTCCGCTCAGCCCCCCCAGCCCGTTCAGCAGCTCCCGGAACAAGATTTGGAGCTTGAGGGCGAGCTCATTGACGCGGACACAGCCAATACCGAAGTTCCCGAACCGGGTGATACACAATCGCGCCTCCAACACGCCCTAGCAGCACTGTGCCTGCGGCATAAGCCGTCCGAGACCATTGAACCCAGAATGCTAAGGGTTTTTTTGGACAGGGTCGTCCCTGATGCATACCGCATCCAGCCCAAGGATACCTTGCTGGCTATGCTTATGCATAAGCATTTTTCAATCCCTGTCTTGACGACACGGGAGGCTGTGGGCAAGACAACCCCCAGCAAACATGAGACCTCGTACGGTGTACAATACAGAAACCTCTGCATTGTTGGTCCGGATCCGAAATACAACACGGACCGGACCTTTGCAGAGGAATCTGAAGAGAGGCTGCGTGTACATTACATGTACTTGAAATCAGTACTGTCCACACACCCGGCGTGAAGAGAGGGCGGGCGGCCCCTGACTCTGGGGCCCCTTCAGGTAAGAGGAGGAAGAAGATCAGCCGCAGCCCATATGTAGGCTGGAGTGGAGGGGCACCAGGGGACCAGGGGTCACTGCCCCTTCGCATAGTCACACAGGTCAGGACTGTCATTGACTATGTGACGGGGTCTGCCCACCGACCTCGCAATTGGATGAGGTCCTTCCCCCTCATCCATGGGGGTGATTCCGGGCCAGGGGAGTTGATTCTCCTCATTGTGCCCCCTAAGGCCAAGGCCGAGGCCTCTCACAAGGCACAGCCTCAGCCTGAGCCTGAGTCTGAGGGGGAGGACTGAGAGGGAGGTATATATTCCCATTCAAGGCACTGAAATGAACTGCAGCTGCACCTGAACTGCTTGTTGGCATCCATTCATGCTTCCAGCCCAGCTTGTGCTTGTTGTGCCTGTGGCAGGGGGCGGATAGTCGAGCACACTTTGGACCCTTGGATCTCGAAACTGGTAGGAGCAATCCTGGCAAAAAAAGGTTCTGGTGAAAGGTACTGGTTGGGGCTTTCCATACATGGTTTCCTTGAAACCTACCAAAACAGTGGCGCAGAGGGAGGGGGCGGATAGTCGAGCACACTTTGGACCCTTGGATCTCGAAGCTGGTTGGAGCAATCCTGGCAAAAAAAGGTTCTGGTGAAAGGTACTGGTTCAGGCTTTCCATACATGGTTTCCTTGAAACCTACCAAAACAGTGGCGCCGAGTGAGGGGGCGGATAGTCGAGCACACTTTGGACCCTTGGATCTCGAAACTGGTTGGAGCAATCCTGGCAAAACAAGGTTCTGGTGAAAGGTACTGGTTGGGGCTTTCCATACATGGTTTCCTCGAAACCTACCAAAACAGTGGCGCAGAGGGAGGGGGCGGATAGTCGAGCACACTTTGGACCCTTGGATCTCGAAACTGGTTGGAGCAATCCTGGCAAAAAAAGGTTCTGGTGAAAGGTACTGGTTGGGGCTTTCCATACATGGTTTCCTTGAAACCAACCAAAACAGTGGCGCAGAGGGAGGGGGCGGATAGTCGAGCACACTTTGGACCCTTGGATCTCGAAACTGGTTGGAGCAATCCTGGCAAAAAAAGGTTCTGGTGACAGGTATTGGTTGGGGCTTTCCATACATGGTTCCTTTGAAACCAACCAAAACAGTGGCCCACTGCAATCTTCTGTTTTCCAGGCACCATGTTTCACCATGAATTTGTTGTGAACAACCATGCTATATGGGTGAAGGGGGAGATCTCCAAGCTGGAGGCATTTGCCAGCATATGCCCTATTCCAGCTGATCAATTCATGGTGTCAGCCTTTGCCATGAACTTCCCCACGGCTACCCCCTTGCAGGCCAAGGACCTAGACCAGCTACAGCGCCCCCCAAGTGGCACCTTCACAGTTGTGCGTAGGTCCCTTGGCCCTTTGCCTACCACACAGGCCACATCAGTCACCCAAGCACCAGAGTGCCAGGCCGCTGTACTTCGCCTTCGCCATGAGCATGTGGTGCCAGCCGCTGTCTTGCGCACCTTAGACCATCTCCAACCAGGGGTTGGTTGGTCAATGGTTGCTTTAAGGCAACAGGAGGACCTGCATCTTCCTGCAGTGGACTACTCCCTGGACAACAGGAAGTTGTTACCACAGCTCTGCCACCTACTTCTACAGAAGTGTGGCTCATTGGCTGCCCAAGGCCGGCAGAAACCCCCACCATCCCATGCCACCCTGACCTTAGGCCTCTACGCCGACGGTTACCAGCCCCGGGGCCGTCCAAATATTAACACAAAAATCAGTATAATTGATTTCCAGGGACACTGGTTCCCAATGTCTGGCAATGTGCCTAGGTGCACAGACATGTTGACCTGGCAAGAGCTTCCCAAGGTCAGTGATTGCCAGTGGCTACCCAAACGTGCAGAGGCCTTACAAGCACTGCCTTCTTGTAAATTTAAGCAACGTATGAAGTATGCTGGTGCAGTGTACAACACCACCCTGCAGATAAGGCTCGGGGCAATCACTGCCGATCACCACCATTTGTGGTCTGAGTGCCGGCAAAAGGGCTGTGTGGCGTGTCCCTGGGTGAATAAGGATGGGGCGGGAGAACTCTTTTTGCACAAAGGGGGATGTCTCAATGGTGTGCGTGGGTCCCATAAGTTTCAGGGGGTTTCTAACCTGGAAGAGGTATATATTGTGCAACCTGTATTGCACAACACCAAAGGAGCAGCCTCCAGGATCCTGGGTGTCATAGGTCGAACACTACCAGCGCCCTACAACCATGAGCTACTCCAGGTCATAGCACATGTGGCAAGGAGGTATGATCCTGGATCTTTGCCACCTGATAGCAGGCAGCACATGCGTCACGTACGAGGTAGATTTCAGGCAGGCATTAGCCTCACAGGTCGCGAGGCCCGCACAGTCATGGGCAGACTAGCAGGGGGTATGGTGCTCCCCCTGCCTTTCCATTCCTTGGTGGTGGCATTTTGCCACATGGTGCATCTATGCTATGGTTGTAATAACCTGGCAACTGTCACATGGCAAGCTATGGGGATGTTGTACACATATATTGTGCACATCATCCCCGAGTTTGCTGAAGAAGGTTGCACTGCAACCTTATATATGCATGGGTGGTCCCACACATGGTTTAATCCACGGACACCCATGCTGTATTCCGATGAGGCCGGCGAGCGGGATCTGAGGGTGGCCAAGAGATATGCCCCCGTCACTAGTACCAGGCAAGATGCCAGTATTAGTGAAAGTTTGAAGCATGAGCTGTATCAGAAGTTCGTGCAGAAAAAAAAGAAGATCCCTTGTGCCAAAATTTGGGCGCCCGTGCAACGAAACGTTGTTCTTGAGGCGTGCATGGTTGCTGCCAATGCCGTGTGGCATGTGGTCTTCCAACGCCTCTTAGAGCATTTGCTGGATTTCCAGGAGGGAGGTGGTTGCTCCCTATATATGCACCCAGACACCCGTTCGGTGAAATGCGCCTTTCCAGGTGCAAATGCCGAGAGTGATGTGGTATGTCTGTGTGGGACCTGTGGCTCAAAGCGTGGTGTCCGTCAATGGGTACCACTGGACAGGGAAGCTGTCTGCAAGTGGCCCAAACTGGGTTTGAAGAGCCGTGCCACATTTAAGTCCTGTGCTGCACGCCGTAAGGCGCTGAAGGACAAGGGAAAGGGTAAGGGACGTGTGGGGCCCATCCCTCAAAGCCGAGTTTCCAACCCTGCGACAGTTGATATTGTACCCCCTTCGGAGGGCGAGGACAGTGCTGCTTCATTTCAAGGTCCTACGGGTTTGAACGAGCAGCAGCGTGTTCAACCCATGAGGCGTACGAAGTTGGCGCGTGTACCCATTGTTGATAGCGACATTGAGCAGCAACTTGTGTGCCCTCGTGGCAGTGGCAGTAGCAGCAGTAACGGTAGCAACAGCAGCAGCAGCAGCAGCAGCAGCAGCAGCAGCAGCAGCAGCAGTGATAGTGGGAGCAGTAGCAGTCCCGAGGATAATGATTCGGATGATGATGCTGTGCACCTATCTGGTGCCTCCACAGTAAGTGCCTCAGATTCTTCCTCATCATCCAGTGACAACCCTGAACCCCAACCTCAACCCAAGAAGTATCGCCGTGTGGTGGTGGATGTGGATGCCATGTCAAGCGATGGCTGTCCTGTGCAGATGCTCAGCGAAGGAGATTACAGCATTCACAGTTCAAGCTGAAATGAACAGGCAAGGCACTGAGCATTCACATTTCAAGCGTAAGTGAACGGTCATGCTTGTCTTTTTGTGTGTTTCTTTGCTGAGGTGTGGGATTTGGGAACCAAGAACGGTGTAGGTCATTGTACAAAAAACTGATGGAAAAACGCTTGGAAGTTTTTTAAATCCCTCGGAAAGATGCTCGGAAGTTTTGGCAGCCAAATCGGGTCCCAAAACGCAACCGATATCGGTAGGAATGTTCCATGGGCTCCCCAGCCGACCGTGCCGGGGGAGCTTGGAAGAAATTTTGGCTGGGACTTCCGAGATCAACCCTGCAATATGAGTCCCATTTGCTGAGCATGAATGCTGAGCATCCCCAAATATCCTGAGCAATATGCTCAGCATTTTCCTACCATTTTTTACCTTCTATGCTGTGCGTCCCAGCACCATGTGTCGGCACCGGTTCGGCATGACGCCTTATGCTCGAGGCATTGGTCATCAACTCTTCCCCGTTTCTTTTTTTTTTATATATTGGAAATACACGATCTGAGTCCCACGTAATTGTCCATAGCAGGAGAGGGTCAGCCCATCATACAATCCTTAACCGCATCCCAGGGGTAGGGTCACGGGTTGTGGGGTAGGCCGCCTGGACGTGCGAGGCAGAGACAAGTGAGGTGCAAATAAAGAGGAAAAATTCAAGGGGGTTTCATGGGGGTAATCGCCCTTGCACGAAGCCACGGGGGCAACGCGGCAAACAGGGGTACCCTCCACGTGGGCAGCAACCCAAAGCAGGATTCCCATCTCACAAGAAAACAGAATACAGTAGGTAGGGACACATATTTACCCAGAAGGGCGCCTTTGTGCTGATGTGGGAGGGTACAGGCAGGGGTTGTGTGGTTTCGGGGGTGCCACTGCCCTTCCAGGAGTTACGTGGCTGTGCCACTGCCTGGTCAGTCACACAATGGTAGAGCCTCGGAGAAAAAATAGACAGGGGGTGGCTCCCCACACGCACCGCTGACCCTAGTGGGCGGCTAGCCCAAACAGGGGGGATTCCCCTGCGAAAAATAGCAAAAGGGAGTATCGGGGAAGGGGGGGGAGAGTCTGAAGGAGTGTGGACCAGGGGGGATAGGGGTTGACCACAGACTCAACACGCGAGGCAGGGCAGTCATGAGAAACACATCCAGGAGGAAACAAATGACGAAGTCAACAGGTGAAAGGCCTGAGACGTAAGTACATGCCATGGGGCACTAACACGTTTAGCTTAAGGAGTCCATTGCCAATCTGGGGATGTTCAAGCACCAACGACGACGATGAGCGTTGAGATTGGCCTGAAATAAGAGAGAGGGCAGTGGGTGACCGGGTTCACGCTAAACTAACGGAGGAGGGGCAACCCGGTCTCGAGGTGAGAAGGCATTGGGTCGTTTTGAGGGGGGTGGGACGGTGGATTCCAGCACAGAAGTGACAAGGTGGAGTACCGAGTTCCGAAACTGGGAAATGGCTCATCTCGCAGCTGTTACACCTCCTAATCTGGCGGCAAGGACGCGATAGAGCGTAATCGGAACTGCGAGGCGCCACACAGAGGCATGCGCATGGGGGGGCCAGGTAGTAATCCACGTGGACACCAGGGGGTGGTCCTCTGCACAGTGTGCAAGGAATCCATGGACACTGAGATTGTGCCGGCGTCCACAGTGTGTGCACACATGGGGCGGGGTCTTGTCGGACGAGAAGGTGGCGTAGTGGGCGTAACCTAGTCTTGATTGCAGCCCAAACAGCCACTTGTATCAGGCCAGGCGTCGGAAACGCAGCAGCCTCCAGGACCGGGGGTGGAAACCAATGTAGGTGTGGTGGGGTGCAAGGTCGTGACTCCAAACCTTGTGGGGTTGCAGGACCGGCTCACCATGGCGTACCACGTCCCATGGGGTAGCGGGCCGGGCAGGGGGGGGGTGCCTATCTTTGCATATTTGTCTGCAGCCTCATTAAAAGCATGTCCACTGTGTCCCTGAACCCAATCAAGGCTTTGTGACTTCGCGGTGGTGCCTTGCCTGACAGTCTGGACCCAATATGCTTGACGGACAGGACGGCGTCGGCCGAGAGTAGACGCAATAGCTCCCTGACAGTCCAGCCGCAGCCGGTCACCTTCGTCCGAGAAATGGGACCCTAGTAATAACCCAACCCGTTCCGCTTTGCACGAAGTGGGAATGCCCGGGACGCGGCACACTGCGACAAGGCCATTGGGCATGATTGCAGCAACACCAGAGGAGGGTGGGCACCCCATTTTACTACCATCGGTGTATGTGCTATCGGGGCGAAGACTAGTGGGCAGAAGGTAAACAACCAGGACACCAATCGACATCACAGCTTCGGCCTCGCGCTGAAGGCGTTGGGTATCCCATGTAGGGGTAACGGGTGAGAGGGTGGACGTTGGCGCCGGTCCAAGCAGGGCTACCGCAGATTGGAATAGTGAAAAAGGGGCAAGGGGTAGGCGGGGGCGGACAGAGAATTCCTGTAGGCAGGGGTTGCGGTGCAGCGAATCCGGGAGGCAGGTGGGATGTAGGACTGGGAAGTATCACATGCCTAGCCCTTTGGATCGATGCGTGTACAGGGTCGTCGTAGCGATCAACGCTGGCAACCCCATTACTCCAAGCACAAAACACTCCAGAAGGGACGTGAGCTGCTTTAGTTCTGTAGCAGAGAGTAGCATTCCGTTCTGTACAGGAGCCTAGGCAGGACGAGGATGTTCACCACAAGGACCCTGTCCACGGCCTGAATGGGGTGTGTGGAGCTCTTTTAGTTGGGCCTTGAGTTCTTCCGCAACAATGCGCACGCCGGGGAGAGGCGAAGGGAAGCAAACAGGGGGTGCCCTAAATGCATAAGACACGAGACACCTTGGAAAGGTCGCTCAGAAACATCAGCCCAATGCGGAGCACCGGCGTCGCTGGTGGACCATATTGAAGTCGAGGCCTGCACGGCGCAGACAGGGTGGTGGTACTTGGGCAAGGTGGGGACAGGCGGGGGGGGGTTTGACCATCGGCAGCATTTCACTTTTTATGACGTTTATCTGGCACCCAATGAGACTAAGCGCTTCCTCGACCAGGGAGGCGTTGCGCCGGTGCACGCCATGGGCAGTGTGCGCATAGCAATGGCTCTTGCCCCCTCTTCGGGCGGGCGAGGGAAGTATCACATCAAACAATGCTCCTCCCCAACCAGCAGGAGGCAGGCTGGGGCTCGCGGCCGCTTGAGCCACATGTCCTGGCAATACACTGCTGCCCGACGCAGCCGCAACGCCTTTTCCTCCCGGGCCGCAAAGTGGCCGCTTGCCCGTAGCCCAGCACAGAGGGGCCCGCCCAACATGAGCAGAGGACGGCACCGGTCAGTTGGCACCCCCCTTAGAAGTTGGCCCACCTCCATGTGCCGCCGCACCAACCGCGCCGCCTGACCAAGCACCTTGGTCCTTTCCCCTAGGGGGAGACAAGCTCTTTGCAATTTGTGATGCACGGACACGCAAAGCGCCCGGCCCATGAAGGTGTCATACTAGAGATCTAGCGTGGCCGAAGACCGGTCACGCGGGTGCCATGCCAGAGCATCCACCGAGCAGACAAAGTTTTGGGCGACGGCCGGCTCTCGCCCCGGCTATCCCGGGCGGTGCCGACTCACATGTGAGCGGGGGTGCGTGCGGCAAGCGAGGCAGGGATATTGCCTGCGTAGCCCAGTCGTCGCGCTGGTCGCCACAACTGCCAGTACCACCGGGTGCATGCCGTACAACTAGTAGAGGAGGTCGTCCACCAAGGCCTTATCCGGGCCCTTTGAAAGGCGGGACAGCAGAAGCCCCGCCCGCCGGAGACACGGCGGTGAACGCCTAGGGGGACCGAGTTGCGGCATGGCTGCAACCGCAGTGTGCAGCCACGTGGTCCATCTATCCCACGCCCCTTGGCCCGGCGGGCAGGCCTGCAACAGGTGCGCTTCGTGCTCCTAAGCCCCCACACAACGGTGACACGCTGAAGCCGTCCGCCAATGACAGCCCCCACCGAGGGCCTCGGCTGCACGGGTTCCCTAAGGGCAAACTTGGCACGGTGCATGGCCAGGTGGATAGAGCACACTTGTGCGTGTGCCGTGAGTGGCTAGAGGAGGCGTGGTACTCGAATCATTAGGTAGTGTACGAGTGGTTGAAGGATGATTCCTTTGCACCGTCACTTTCGTCACTCGCCCAGATGGCACCGCCACGGCGGACGTGTGGGAGATGGATTCCGACATGAAGCCCGGCGCCCTGTCAACTGCAAGTCCGGGGATGCTCCGGAATTGTACCCGGCGGAGTTCCTCCGCCGGTCTGGTATCCTGGTGCACGTGCCCATGCTCATCCTAACCCTAACATGAGACCTTCTACGCCGTGGATTGGCACGGATGCTTCCGTCTTCTTCGGGGCGAGATGGCTGGAGCTTAGCAACATTGTGTGCCCACTTAGACGTCCTCCTCGCCCTTGGTGCGTGTTTGAAACCCAATGTTGTTCCGGCCAAATTGTTCCAATGTTCTAGGCTATCTGGCCGGAACAAAAAAAGTTCAAAATTTATTTGCCCCCCAACCAAGCCTACCCGTACATGGTGGCCAAATATGTTATTTGCTAGCCTTGGGGGTCCCCGGTGGTATGCTCATATTTGTTGCCCGGCGCGTTGCCACGTGAAAAAAACTTGTTTTCAAAAACAGTTTTTGTTAGAACACCATTGGAACACCGCTAGAACAAGTTATTGGAACGTCGCCGGAACAAGCACTCTACAACAAGAGCAAAGCACAAGGAAGGGTAAAATGGTAACATACATTGTTGTGTAGGGTGCCCCCCGGGGCCCATCGGGTTAGTCTCTTGTTCTCACCTAAAAGTCCTGCGTGGTCGGGGGCCCGGCGGGCGCCCCCGAACTCTTGTCACCCGCCCCACTATCCCCCCCATCCCCCTCACCGACCACCACCCCTTCACCCACCACCCCTTCACCCTCCACCCCTTCACCCACCACCCCTTCACCCTCCACCCCTTCACCCTCCACCCCTTCTCCCACCACCCCTTCACCCTCCACCCCTTCGACCTCCATCCTTTCCCCCTCCACCCCTTCGACCTCTTCCCCGATGCCCCCATCCCGGTTAGCCCCGGTAGCACCCAAACCTGCCCCCGTTCCATCCTCTTCGTCTCCCCCGTCCCCGTCCCCGTCGTTGCTCTCGTCCCCCTCCTCGTCCGCGTCCGCGTCGTCCTCCTTGTCCTCCTCCTCGGCCGCCATCATCTTGGCGAGGAACTTCTTCGCCTGCGTCTTGGTTTTCCAAACCGACGCTCTCTGGATGGCGAAGAGTTCGGGGTCTTTGGGGAAGGCGATCCACGTCTCCCCAACCCCGGGGGGGCCACCCGCGGCAAGGGCCTCTTTGCCCTGCTCGATCCCCCACTGCCCATTGTCCCGAAAAACTACATACACTTGCTCCCCCGCCTTGTATTTGCACCCCCCCCCCCCTCTTGCCTTTGGCTTGGCCTTGGGTTGGGGTTGGGGGGGCTGGGCCTTGGGTTGGGGGGGCGCGGCTCTCTTGGGAGCCTTGCGAGGGGGTTTGGTGGGCTCCTTGGCCGGGGGGCGGGGCTGGGGCTCCTCGAACGCCGAGGAGTCGGTGGTGGGCCCCGAGGAGGAGTCCGTTGAGGAGTCGCTGGACGACTCCTCGCTGGAGGACTCCCCCGGGAGCCTCTTCCTTTTTTGGGGGCTGGTTTGGGGGCGCTCTTGGGTTCCCGTTTGGGGGGGCGTTGGGGTTTGGGTTTGGGTTTGGGTGCTGTTTGGGGGGCTGGGTGGGGGTTCGGGGGTTGGGGTTGCACGGGCGGTGCACACGCGGGCGGGGCGGGGGCCTCTGCGGCCACTTGTTGGCAGTGCGGCGGCGCTGGGGACATGTCGCCAATGCTGCCCCACCCCTCGATGCGCGTCGCGAGAACGCTGCCGCGGGCTGCCACGTAGTCCATCATGGTCGTGAGGAACTCGAGCACGGCGACGGGCTGCAAGTGCAACTGCTGAAGCAACGTACCCAAATAGATGGGCCGGGGATCGCTTCCTGGCCAACGAAGGATCACCCGAACGGCGCGCGGGTCCGAAGGGTTGACCTGGATGTCCTCCACCTACATGGAGGATAGCCAGGATGAGTGTTCCAGCGACGTTCCAATAAGCTGCTCCGGCGACGTTCAAAAGACTTTTCAAGCGTTTTTTGGTGACAGATTGGAACGTCGCCAGAACAAACTGTTTGGAACGTCGCCGGAACAATGCACCGGCACGCCAACCATGTGCATTTTTGGGCCACTTGGCCATGTGGACATGCTTGCGGGGGGGCATACCCGCACGCGCGTGTCCACGTTCTCCTTGATCGCCGCCAACGCTTGCCGCAATTGCGAGGTCGGCGTGCGCTCACGTTCCGCTAGCACTGCCCGAACGGCAGATTGTTGGTGCCGCTGCGCGTCGTCCTCGCACTTGACGCGTAGGGCGCCAGGCCGCGACAGCGTTTGGCCAACGACGAAGCCATGGTATTTGCCTTCGTCCTCGACCACATAGATGCCGTCGCGGAGGATTCGGGTCCAATTGGCCCGAAAGAGGACGGTGTCCTTGCGGGGAGTCGCCCTCACCTCGCCAAGGCCGTGGTCGGCCCAACGCTCAAAAATGAGGTGCCAATGGCAACTCCCCGCACTGACAGAGCCCGCGGTTAGAAATTTGCCCCCCTGCGCCTTGCCGGGGAGCCATTCGTTGGGGAGGGGTGCCGTGCGCCCTGTCCCCGGCCCGGTCACCCAGGACACCGGGACCCCCCCTGGCGCGGACCCCTCCTCCCGGCGCCAGCGGCAATCACGCTGCTCCTTGCAGTGCAGTTGCTTGTGCAGGAAGCGCTGCAGCAGCTAACGGAGCGTGTAAATGGTGGGGTGGGGGGCTCGTAGGACACAGGCGTCCAGGGGGGGGGGGGGGGGTTGGGGCCTACCATCTCCCTTGTCCAGGGAAAATTGGCAGCTTTTGCTGCCAGGGATGAGCCAAGTCGGTAATCCGTAATGCGCAAGACGCCGCCGGCGTCATCCCCCTCCCCCTCCCCATCCCCATCCCCATCCCCCTCCCCATCCCCATCCCCCCCCCCCCCTCTTCTTCCTCTCTCTTAACCCCCGGGTTAGCCCTCCGCTCTTCATCCTTCTCATCCACCACCACCTCACCCAGCTCCACAATGTCATCGTCGTTGACACCCCCTTCCTGTTTCACCTGCACCTCCCCACCCATGCCCTGCAAGCACCTCCCTTTCAAGCACCTCCACCGCCTTCTGCGCCTCCCTTACCCGCCGGTTCCCCTCCAGAACCCTCTCGCCCGCGTGCCCCCCCCCCCGGTGATGTCACCACGCCGCCGGCACTCCGCCAATTTCGCAGACCATTTTTTCACCCGGCGGCGGAGGCTTTCAACATTGCCCCTCGCCTCTTGCAGCTCCCCCAGAACCACGGCGTGCTCCCGAACCCCCCCCCCCCCCGTTACTCATTGAGCTCCCAGTCGAGGGCTCGGGCAACTTGGGGCGATGCGCTTGGAGAGGCGCGACTGGCGCGGCCCCTTGTGGGGCAGGCCGTGGCGCCTCCGACGCCCGGTGAGCGGGGGTTGCCCACGGAGGATGTTTGGGAGCGCCCTGAGGTGGGGGAGGGGCTGGCGAAGCCACCGCAGAGCTGCTGCGTGGCTCGGAGCGCGTGGCCCCCTGTGCCCCCAGTGGGGCTGGCGGGGGTGGTGCAGCCAGTGCTGCCCCCAAGGCCTTGGTCTCGGTCATCCCGTCCTGCAGACAAGGATGCCGGAGAGAGGCCAACCCTACCCAGACACCTTGTTCCGGTGACGTTCCAACAACCTGTTCCGGCGACGTTCTAGCGACGTTCCAGTGGCCGCTGGAACGTCGCCGGAACGTCGCCGGAACAGGTTGTTGGAACGTCGCCGGAACAGTGGAAAATAGGCACAGTTCCGCGCGCGCACAGGGCGCACTGCGTGCACTACGGCCCCGTGGGGGGGGGGACATCCACTACAAAGAATCCTAGCCCCTTTATGGGCATGGGGCACGAACAATCACTGGGGGTTCTTGGGTTTTCCCCTTCCCCTGGACAACAAAGATTCCTAGCCCCTTTATGGGCATGGGGCACAAATAATCACTGGGGGTTCTTGGGTTTTCCCCTTCCCCTGGACAACAAAGATTCCTAGCCCCTTTATGGGCATGGGGCACAAACAATCACTGGGGGTTCTTGAATCGCCGCACGGGACACCTCATCGCCCCCGGCTAGCCGCTCTGCCGCCACCGCTCAATGTTGGTCATTTGCAACCGGCCCATCACCATGCAACAGTGCAGAATGCACATGACAACGCGGCACCGGGCAATGACCACCACTGGTTCCACGGAACAACCTGCGGCCTTCAGCGATGGTGTTCCCAACAAGAAGGACGTCCGCTGTGCGTGGTCCGACTCGGTGGTCCGGACCACGTCTTTGCCCCGCCACACAGCGGCGTCGGAGTCCCAAATCCCCTCGTTGTATAGTGACCCCACTTGTGGGGCCGGTGTGATCCCGATAATGCGGCGCACCCAGGGGGAATCACCACCGAGCCAGGCATCGGCTGCTTCCTCATGGGAATTGAAGACCACCCGGTGGGTGTCCACGACCTCCTGGATGGCCTAAGAAAAAAACATCAATTTTGTTGGAACCAGATTGTTCCGGTGGCGGTTCCAACGAAACACTTGAACGTCGCCGGACCGTCGCCGGAACAACACGGTGTGTGCGCGGCACATCTTAATATTGTCTTCCCAAAGGGTTGCTAGGGTCGCCATCGCTTTGTCCCCGCAGATTGCGAGGCCGATGACCCACACGCAGGCGGGAATTCGTCCCCAAAGGCCCATGTTGGCGATGGACACAGACAATTGGGACCACTCCCCGCCTGCGCAGGGGTCGCCATCCCCCCTGACAATGAAAGTCAGGGGGAACGACCAATCGATCATGCGGCACAACGGGGGTTGGCTAGCAATGTAGCGCAGCCATGATGCCCACGGCCAACTGATGCCCGTGGCCTTGGGATCCGAAGTGCTCACCGCGGGGGCCAGCTCCAAGGGGGCCAGTAGATCTTGCCAGCGCTGCTGGAAAGCCCTCTCAGGGCAAATCGGACGGGCGAATGGAAGGCCCGTGGTCGCGGTGTACTTCAGCCCCCGGAGGGTGTACACTTCCGAGAGCGTGCGCCAAGCGGATTTGGGCGCATGCAGGTTGAGGATGAGCTCGCAACACTCATCGGGGGGGAGCACCTCGGAGGCGTACTTGGCGATTGCCCCCTGCTGTATCTCGCGTACACAGCTTGGTTGGGCCAAGCGCACGGCCACCGCAAATTGGCGGCGGGCGTGTGGAGAGGAGATGGCCCATTCCGCTATGAGCTCCCCAACAAGATCCCCGTCCCGGAGGCTAACAGCACCAGCCAAATGGACGAGGTGGGTGGTTAGTTGCACAACGCGGGTTTGCGATCTAGGCATGATGAAGCTACAACAATGAACTACGAAGCGAAATTTGGCAATGCATACCTCTAGGGGAAGATGCCCGTAGACCCACCGAGCATTCAGGCAAGGAACAAATACCAAAATGGGACCCTAGGCATGGCCACAATGCACAAATCAAACGGGAGAATGGGGACGCCAACGTTGAAAAGTCATACAACGCTGCGTCTAAACTACAAGAAACAGCAGGCTTGCAAATGGATACAAAAAGTTCGAAATGTGTACACCTAGTGGAAGGTGGCACCAACGGCTCACAAGATGTCAACGTGGCCCCGATGGGAAAGACAAGCCTTGGACGCGTTATACATGCAAGAAAGAGACAAAAAACATCATTTACGAACTTGGAAACTCATGGTGATGGATCTGGTTATCTGGCCTGCGACACTTGTTCCAGTGGTGTTCCCAACGAGATTGTTCCGGCGGGAATTGTTCCCATTGGGAATATTCCAGTCGGGAACAACCTTGGGTTTCAAACGCGTACCAAGGGCGGGTGGCTAGCAGAGCTGCCACGAAGTGGAGCCCTTGAGTCGCCAGCCCTCCGGCTTGGCAGACTGCTAGACGGCCTTCATCCCCAAGGAGGCACCGCTAGGGCCGCTGAACACGCGGTCCCTCACGCTTGTGGGGAGTGGTTTGCTTCGCGTTCGCCATTCGTTGGCAGGTCGCCTGAGCGCATCCTAGTGCCTTCGGCCTCCCCGCAACTCGTGGCACGCTCAACGGGGCGGCAGGGACCCAGGTCCTCGTACAACTTTGCTACCTCCACCATCTCGCGGTGGCAGTGATGAGCATCGATTACGTCAAGTCTTTCAATATCATCACCCAATGTGTGTTGGAGGCCCTTGCGTTGTAGCTTGGCATGCACCTTGGGACCCGTAGGGGCCCGGGCCCCATGTACGAGGAGCACTGATGAACCTCCCCCATGAGGGGCACTACAAATAGCGATTTGTCCATATGACAATGATGGCATAGATGGCACAACAGGACAATGAAGACGATGTCTAGGGTGGGGAGCAACGCCGTGGGAAAAAAACTTCATCGTCGCACAACAAAAAGTCATTTGCAATTCCAATACTACTTAACGTTAACAAGATGAGCCCCATCACCCTCACTCACTTTCTGAGTCTCTTTTTTTCTTTTTGATTGACCCTCCACGCCGGTTCTGCCCGGGGAACCTGCCCTAATCGCCGAGGAGAGGTTGCCTCTTAGAGACATGAACACTAGACACCGCGTTCTGGTAGGGCCATGGGCCCATTTTTGGATAATGGCCCTTTGGGTGGCTATGGGTGACGGCGTATCATGGACACTCCGTCAGGAGCCAGGTACTGCCACCCCCCCTCTAGGTCTTCGCACCACATATCTGCCTGTGCCTCAGCCCTATCATGGGTAATACGAGCAGCAACCGCGGGCACCCTGCCCTGCACACTAATGAAGCCGTTGCTGTCCCTAATGTATGCGATGGCACGTAAATCCCTGTGAAGTCAGTGACTGACACCGAGACCTCAGATGAGGCACCTAACGACACCATCGACAATATGAACACCATGATCCAAGTCAATACAAGCTTCCCCTCCGACCAACTGCGATTGACCCCCGGTGGGAATCTGCTGCAAGAAGGACGAAACCAGGCAGAGCACAACATCCATAAAGATGCAGAGTTGCGCTACGAGGGGTTCCGAAAGTCGGCCATGGCCACTGCACCGCGCAAAATGGAGGAAGAGGACACTGACATTGCCAGGGAGACAAGCGACGCCCCGCTCATGGTTGAGCACATCCACCCGATCTGGGGGAATGACGACCATAGCATCCTCTACTACCCAGAACATCGGAGGCGACTCGGCAGTCCTATCATGGGTGATATGAGCAGCCACCGCGGTCACCCTGCCGTGCACACCAATGACGCCGTCGCTGACCCTGGTGTGCGCGGTGGCACGCAAATCCCTGTGCACTCGGTGACTGGCACCGAGACCTTAGACGAGGGATCTAGCGGCACCATCGACAATATGAACTCCATGATCCAAATCAACACAGGTGTCCCACCCGACAAACAGCGATTGACCCCCGGTGGGAATTTGCTGGAAGGTGGCCGAAACCAAGGAGAGTACAACATCTAGAAAGAGCCAACGTTGTACTATGAGGGCCTCGACAAGTCAACCATCACGAGCACACTGCGCAAAACGGAGGAAGAGGACGCTGACACTGCCATGGAGACAGGCGACACCCCAATCATGGCCGAGCACATCCAAGAGATCTGGGGGGAGGACAACCAGAGCATCCCCTACTACTCAGAACATCGGACCCAACTCGGCAGTTATACCTCACACCATATAGAACCCGAACGCCTTTCCGTGGGAGGTGAAAGAATCGCATTTGTTCAATATACTATTTCAAATTCGCACTTAAGAGACGCCTTTGACATGATGATAGAGCGGAGCACTGCTCCCCGTCCGGGATTGAGTACACCCAACGGTGGAGAGCATCTCCGCTCCCCACCAAGAACGCCTTTGATGCACTGGACGTGCCACAGTAAAAGGGAAGGCCGGACAGGGCATACTCCAAACGTCCGAAAAATGGAACACAACCTCACAGTCCGATTGGAACCTGGCGCCCAGCCACTATGTGTCCATCCGCTGCACCGTATGGCTACCTTTCGCAAATGCAGCACACCCGACGCCGGTGCGGAACCATGCTCCCCGTCCCAACTTCTACCCGACGGCGGTGCGGACCACAGCTCCCCGCAAGTGTGTTGCAACGGTCCCAACACGCCACGCGGTGCATACACACCACAACCCAACCTGCCCTCCCACGGGTCCTTGGAAGCTGATGCGCATGACCCCCCAACCCTATTAGAAGTCCAGGATTTCCTGAAAGCCACCATCGCAGCCCGCAACCCCCCCCCCCCCCTCCACAGCCGCACACTCATATGTGTATCAGGGACGCGTGCTCGGTGACGAGGATAAGGTCTGCAACCCCCCTCCTCATCCTTGAAGTTCTCCCCCGCCTTCTCGGGGGTATGAAAAGAGGGTACTCTGTCTTTTTAGCAGATGAGCACCCCCCCACCCTCTCCCCCCTGCCCCAACGCCGACGGCACGAACGCGCTGGCACCGGGGGCATGAGATGTCGGAAGCGCTTCGCTCCATGACATCCATGGCCCCGTTGGTGGCCACGCTTGTGGAAGGGTACTGCTATCGCTGCCCACCACGGAGATAGCCGTTACCCCAACGAGACACACGCCCACAGCAACCCGCTGGAGAAAGGAGGCCTGGCCAGCACTACAGGGTGCGTGTCACGAACACGAGCGAGAAGTGGCTTACCACAGCGAGTCAGAGGCAGAGGCAGGCGACGAAGAGCACGAGGGACCACTGCAATTTTCGGGCAACCGATGTGCCTATAGAGTTAGGGACCGGGAAGTGGAAGGGGAACGACCGGCGCTGCAACAAGAAGAGGTCCCAACCAGAGCACCCCTCCAGGGACGCAGTGAGGACTGCGTGGACCACTATCTGCACCATTCAGCACGACGTGCCACACGCACCACGCATGACGACAACCGTGAATAGCCCCCCCCCCCCCCCCGGCAGACATGGAAGATGTGAGACTGTTGAATGCTCTGCCTCGAACATGGAAGGGGGTATAAAATCACGGCGGACGACTCCTCAATAAAGTCCCATCACAAGGGGGGTTTGATACCCCCACAGTCCACGTCCAAAACTGGACCAGGGCATGGCTGCTTCAATTCTACGCCTCACAGCCGGGGGTCCGCGACCCACAAACACCAGAGGTATGGGAGCAATGGGCACAAGCACAGCTACCGCCGAAGGTGCGGGACTTTGCCCAACCAGGGCTGTAGCACAAGGTGACGGTGCATGCAAGAGTCTACAAGAGGTCGGGCACGGACAAGTGCCCGGTATGCTCGCAAAAGGAGTCGGTCAAGCACGATATGGTCGAGTGCCCCATGTTCAAAGCGGCGGCGGCGGTGATACAGCTCTACTATGGCTCGCCGGAAACTTGGGACGGGAAGTCTACAGTCCGAGACATGATGGAATCCGACAAACAGGAGTGGGGCCTGAACACGAATTGAGGCTGGGCAATGTGGTCGGCGAGAAGTGCCCACTGGCGATATCGATGCGAAGTCAAAGCAGGAGCATCACCGGTGTTCACGTCGTACCTGACAACCTGGCTTAGGGAGCCGTGTGAATGGGTTGGGTTTTATTCAGGAGAGCGCAGGGAGCAGTGGAGAGGCTTCAAGCAGTCGCTGGAGCAACTTCGAGATACGGGAGTGCAGCCACGACAAGGGGAAGTACGAGTAAATGGGGGATTGAGTGCATGGTGGCAAACGCACACGGAGGGCTTCACGCAAGAACGCGACGCCGGCACACACAATTGGCACAGGGAAACATAATCACGTCCAAAGCGCCCGAGGCAGGCAGGCCCGGGAGTGCTTCAAGGAGTACAAGATCTGATTGCACAACTGGTTGCGAAGGGTTACAGGATTCTGTACACAGACGGGTCATCAAAAAGACTGAGCCACAAGGACATGCGCAGGGCAGGTGGCTTTGGCGTTTTCGCAGCGGAAGATGAGCAAGGGCCTGAAGTGCGTTTCTGCGGCTGTGTACCGACACGCCACAGGCAAACAAACAACGGAGCGGAGCTTTGGGCAGCGCTGGAAGCCCTAAAGGGGTTCCGGGTGCCAAAACTAGCAATCCTCACCGACTCACAGTACCGGCAACTAGGAGCGACCGGCAGGGCACAACACTGGAGGTCAAAGGGATGGACAACCACATCCGGTAAGCTGCAGGTCCACGTGCCCGTCTGGGAAATGCTGCTCTGGGAAATGGTCAAGCGAGGAAGAGAAGTCAGGTGGGAGCACGTACCAGCACATGTCAACGTGCAGGGGAACGAGGTGGCGAATGGATTGGCGACGGAAGGCATGTGCTCAAGCCCGCTGTGGTCCCAACATGTCACACAACAATCATCATCCGGGTCGGAATCCACGGTGGGGCTGAGGGGAGGTTCAGGATCCAAGTCAGAGGACACCAAAGCACTCTGGTCTTCCCTGGGTATGGTACCCATGGATAGTGATGAGCTGACAGGGGAAGCTTCCGGGGAGCCAGCACCACGTGGAATGGAATCATGCAACTCGAGCAGTTCACGTAGTGAGAACATAGGGGCAGGACACAAACAAATGGAAGGTTTGTTGGATAAACTATCTGCAGCAGAAACTGTCCTTCAGCACGGATGTGAGCGACACCAGGCGACAGCGTAAGAGGCGAAAGCTCAGGAAAAGTAGGAACCCTGGACAGGGTTGTTAGCAGCAGAGCCTGTAACCCCTGCATTCTGATGCAGAAATCTCGCAGGTCTCAAGCCCAACAATGCCTGCATGTCCGAAACCCGCGTTCTGACGCGGGAGCCTTTTGACACGAGAACCGCGTCCTGTCGCGACGTGCAGCCGCACATAGGTGTGACAACGGCAACGGCTGAACTCAGGCACAAACCCCGCGTCCTGTCACGGAAGAGCTCCCAGGCGTGATGCCGCCGGGAAGGCCATGGAGGGAGCGGGGACCACGTCAGCAACGACATGGCCCCTACACACAAATTCAGCCAGCCCCAAGGAAGGTCAAGCCTCAGCAAGAACGCCGGCGTTTCAAGGTGCAAGCACTCAGCCAGCTGGACGCCATTGCGAACGAAGGGTTGAGGGCAGTCGATGCCGAGCTGACCACTATGGCCTGGGCCCGCAATCAGCAGATCTGGCTCCGACTGGACCAACCACACAGCACCAGGATGCACTTTGAAATTGTGGACAATCATGGAGAGCCATTGCTGATGAGCAACCAAGAACTCTACTCGGTGATGGTCCAAATCAACTGGACCCTGAAGACTCAGGCTCTGACGAACATGCAGGTCTAGTGGCGACCCAAAAGTGCAGGCAAGTGGCACCCGTTCCAGTGGGAGGCGATCCTCCACTGTCCGACGGCAGAGGGACACAGAGCGGTGCCCTCCTCTGTGAGCAGAAATGGAGACTGCATGCATGTGTGGCTGACGGACCGAGCTGACCTCTTAAGGCTGTTCCAGAGAACGCTCTTCAGGCAGGCGGACTTGATGGTCCGTATCTGATTGACTAAATGCCCCCGCCATAGCCTAATCCTTTAATGATAGCGGTGGGGCCGCCACAGGTCTCTCTCTGTGACAAGAGGTCAGGGCGGCTGAGGACAGCGAATGTGTGGGGTGGGTCCGGGAGGGGCTGGGATCGTTTCAGATCGGCTAGTGTTCCTGCGGCTGTCGCCGTTGTAGTCCAGTCTAATCCTTTAAGGGGGTATCCGGAGACGCCGTGCGGTTCCTCTACACGTTGCTGAGCACACCCCCATGCGAACGGCGATATGCCTGACAGGGGATGATGACATGCAGGGGGGAGTAGGAAAGGTCGGAACAATAATGCAGATAACAACTCGTCGTAGCACAGTGGGTATACCGCACCTCTTCTGTCCTGTGGAGGAGGGTTCGAACCCAGGGGGGGATAGAGACCCACCGAACATCCCGAAAACCCCTTTATGCGAGAGAGAGAGAGATCTCTCTCTCCTTCCCTCCCCCTCTCTCTCTCCTTCCCCCCCTCTCTCTCTCCTTCTCTCTGGCCCTCCTCCCACTGCCTCCCACTCTCTCTAGAGAGAGAGCGAGAGAGGGGGGGAGAGACCCGCAGAGCGAGAGTCGGGAACTAACCGGCACTGTGGGAGGGTGGTGGGTTCGAGCTGACCTGGGTGTGTGGGCAGCCATTGAAGCATAGAGTTGAAAAGCTTGATGGTGAAACATCGGGACGCCTTTGCGCCCCCAGAGCACGGGCATGACACGTCATTACGTGCCAGAAAGCCTGGGCACGACAGGGGCAGCAAGAGCGCGGCCTGCGGGAGGGTGGTGGGTGCGAGCTGACCTGGATATGTGGGCGGCCAGCGCACGCACGCAAACGGCCTGGAGTAGTACTGAAGAGGTAAGCGCAACAGTACAGCAAAGCACCCGTTGAAGCGTTCAGCTGAACAGTCTGAATGTGAAACATTGAGACGCCCGTGCGCCCCCGCAGTTCGGATATGACACGTCCTCACGTGCCAGAGAGCAAGAGCAAGACAGGGGCAGCAAGAGCAAGACCCGCAGAGCAAGGGTTAGAGACTAACCGGCACTGTGGGAGGGTGGTGGGTGCGAGCTGACCACAATGTACAGATGGCCAAGGCCAAAGCACAGTCAACAGCCACCTGGAGTGGTTCAGAACTGGTCTGCGCTGCAGTGCAGCAAGGAAAACACTGAACTATGTGGTGATGACCATGCGCCTGTGACACGGGGGCGTATGCGAGCCCAGTATCCGTTGCCTCATGGCCCTTGGCAGACATGGGAAAGGTATGAATCACACTCATACCGCACACAGTACCACGCTCAGTCGAGCCACGGACACGATACCCAGAAACCATGTACGCACTAGGGGCTCCAGCAACCTATCCACGCACACTACAATTACCACCCTGGGCAACAGTGTGGAGTCCAACAGGGGCATCACCTCTCACACCCCCAACAGCACCAAGCCTACATCCACATGTACATGCAACCCCACGCACAAACGCACGGGAGCGAAGGAGAGTGCACCACACTACAAGCACCTATGACCACCGGAATGGAACAGCCGCCGGTGACCACCGGAGCATATGCCGTGTACACGTCCAGCGACGGTTCACACTTGTTGCTCGAGCCACAAATAGGGCAAACCCCCCTCATGCAACAACAACACCCACCGCCCATCAGTGCCCTCATTGATGTTCACGGACAACTGGTAACCCCACACCGCAGCGGGTGCACGGGACAGGTCACCGCGCCAATGTCACAACAACAGCATCAACATATGGATTCCCATGAACACCCGGTTCCTAGCCAGTACACGCCGGAAAGGTCGCCTTGGGACCAGTCCTTGTGGGCACGAACAGGGACGTGGGGAGAATACGCGACCAAAGTGCCCCTCCCCCAAACGGCTGTCAACCCCCCCCCCCCCCCCCGTGCCTACCAGGAACCGGCAGCCCCGCCACCAGCGCTCTGAACCTGTCCACATCCCCACCATGCTCTCCCCGGACCGTCGCCCACCAGTGAGCCCACCGGCAGCAGAGGGGCCAGCCTCCCCGGCCTCCCGGGATGTCTTTGGCTGCATTGGGGAGGTATACCATTTAGGACACGTGGTAGGACCGCGCAACCAGAACGCATGTAAAATACCATGAGGTATGGAACAAACCGGACTCCCTCTTGTCCACAGTGACCGGAGACCGCCGATGTACAGTCGCTGTGGAGCGATTACGCCAATGGGCCGTGGCGGACGAGATACACATTAGGATAATGCTCTAACCTCACCTAACGGAGTACGGGATTCGGCCGAGTAAGATGGGTGAGTTCCTGTAGCCCGATGCACAACGCATGGCCGGCACGCATGCTACGGATCCGGAGCCTCCGGTAAAAGGGGTAACACTGGGCCCTGGGATGGCTCATGTATAGGGCGAATTAACGGCCCCGAACAGGCGTCGGCCTCATTTCTACAACATCTATATGCGGCATGGACATAAACCTGCCACTCACGCGACAGACCCTACCACTGTCCTTTTCAACCCCTGTCCCGGCACTACCCACGCCCTTGCAACTGCACTCGCCCTGACGACGCACAAAACCCTCGACAAGCGGAAACCTGTTTTTGTGCTAAACTATTCGGCTGGACTCCCATCGCGAGCACACCAGCAGGAGACCAACCTCATTGCTGATACTATCCAACTGGACTCATTTGCCGGCCACCGACGGCCGTGCTTGCACTTGGGAAATGCCGACGCAATACCATACTGCTCCGCTCTGCCCTCATCAGACCTACGAATCCCCCCCCCCCAGCCCTAGCACACCAAAACGCCCCACCAGCACACCTGTAGCAGCGCGCCCTGCCAACGGCACCGCCAGCCGACGTGGGACGCATCTCCTCCTCATATTCCTCCTCCTCCGGGGATCGAACCGGCGACTCTAGGGCCGCAGGCGGCTGCACAGCCGTTGCGCTGGGAGGCCCAAACCTAATCTTATGGGCGGCAGACTATGAGGCAGCAGTAGCAGGCAGGACAGGTTTGCACAGCCTGGACACATGCCTCGCAGAGGCTGAGCCTTCAGCTCCCTCGCAAAGATTCCCCCCCCCCTGGTTGTCTTTTCCTTCATGTTTGTATTTGAAACATTGAACCAGTCATTGCTAGGGGTCAGGCTGAAGGAGTGCCATGCTATGCAGCCCTGAAGCAGTGGAGGTAGTAGATGCAGTGTGCACGGGCTGTTTTACATACGGGCGCTTGATATATTGATCTGGAAGGCACAATCAGCTTAGTTTATCTCAGGTACAGATTTGAACCACCGTGGTTTTACCTAGTAGACCTAGTAAATTTACCTTGTAAATTTTTACCAAGTTTCAAGGCCCCCGCGTGACTCTCATGACACTTGAAAAAAAAATTGTACTTTTTTTACATATATTTTTTTTACACTCACGTGACACTTCACTTCCCCCCTTTTTTCACTCAGTAAATTCACACTTCGATGGTGGATGGTACTTTTGTGTAAGGGCATAAACCTCCTGGGTCGATTCCGGGCGACTCGTGTGAGTGGTGCCCACCCATGCCAAACCATCCTGCACATGTGTGCTGTCATATCATGTATATTGAGGGAACACGTTTTCTTTGATAGCCAATCACAAAATACCAACTCATCCAATGATTGCAAGCAAATAGGCCAGAGGAGCTATTGCTGAAGGATATGTGACCCTTTCTTGGACAAGGAACAAGCAAACAGGATCCTTTCACTGTGCCCCATGTGCACTTTGTGCCTTCCTCTTTAATGGCATGGTTGCACCAAAGGCCAGGTGCTTCGTTTTATGTTCAAGTGATCCACTGTCCGCTACATTGGCCCTGCCCTTGTCCACGATTATTTGTCCTGTTCAGGATGTTGTACCATGTGGTACAGGGCCCTGACGTGTCTGTTGGACCTGAGTCAAGGGGATGTCTATGCCACAAGCCGCTTCAACACCCTTGAGGGACATTCTGGACTGTCCTATTTGGACAAGCTCATTTCGGAAGATGATTCCCGGTATAATCTGCCGGCTAATGGTTGCCTGAATGCGAGGGGCTGTTAGCAAAGGAAGATGATTAGAGAGCAGATGCTCCTGATTGCTCTACCGTTGCTGTCAGGTTAGGGTTAGGGTTATGCTTCACCCACCACCAATTGATCTCTGACAGTGGTTGTTGGGGTGTAACTGGTGCTTGTTGGGGGGTGTAAGTGGTGGCACTGGTTAGGGGTGTGAGCGATGGCAGGGGGGGGGGGGTGCAAAGTCACTTCTTGACACCTTTTTGCATTTTGTGGTGCGAGCCATTTTTTGCCCTTTTATTTTACTTTTTTTTCTCGTTTTGCACTTTTTGCATTTTCCTGGCAGGCAGCATTTGCAGTATATATAATGGGTGTAATAGGTATAATGGGAGTAATGGTGGCATTGCCTGGGGGTGTAACCAGTGGTCGTGGCTGGAAGTGTTTCTGGTGGCAGTGGTTGGGGCTGTAAATGTTAACATAATCAGAGATGACAAAATAAAGTGGCTGGATTTGGTATAACACCAGACCCTGAGAACCTGCAGCCCCATCCTGGCGTCTGGGTGAAATCAGGGTACAGTGAGACCATTGCGTGGCACAAGGTCCGGCTGACCAAACAGCGCAATGTGGACCTCACAACTGACGATCTGTGGGCCATGCCTCTCAACACAGGGTGGGTGCCAGTCAAGGCACGCAGGCTTCAGGATTGGGAAAAACTGAAAAAATATGTTCCAATTCACAAGCAGGGGGATGTGTGCCCCAATGGGGTCCCTGCCCTTGTGGAAGGGGGCAACAACGAGGACGATTTGGATTCAGAATAGTCAGTGGTCCCTCGAGCATTGCCGTCTTGTGCATCGTCCAATTTGCAGCTCCGTTTGCTCACAAATGTGACCATCTACCCCCCCCCCCCCCCCAACCCAGCCCATACATTCCTGAAACGGCCTTTTCTCACAGATTTCAAGAAGTATACACATACCCCCCCCCCCAAAGGGACGAAATTTTGGCGCATTGGACCAAAAGTTCACAAAACCCAGGAAAAGTGCCACAACCCACCGCGTTGGCGCATAACAAATGTCCCCGGGAGATATGGCTGGCTCCGTCCCCCCTGGAAAGGAGCTGTGACCTGTCTAAATGCTGTTGCCATCGGCAAACTGCACGAACAGGAAAGCAAAAAAAAGAAAATGGCAACATGCCGGGACATGCTGCACACCACTGATGGGTAACACCTCGCCTATGCCCATGGCCTCTTTGTCTTTATGAGGCAGATGGTCGGTACATTGGTGCTGACGAGAGTACTAGTCACTCAGATCTTCGTGCTGTTTGCAATTCAGGATCATTGCGCTGCAGCTTGCATGTGGCATCAGGGAACTTCGCAGTCGTGTTTGTGTATGTATTTGTGTGTGTGTTTGTGTGTGTGTGTGTATGTGTGTGCTGGAAGGCGGCTACCGACGCAGGGCCTTTGTTGCTGAAGGATTTCCCCCGTCATTGCTACGCTCCTCACCCCGTTGGTTTCTTCCGGATCCCCAGGTGCAGCACACTGGGCCTTCCCAGGCTTGGGGACCGCAAGTGCCGGCTGCCAGTGGTGGCCAATGTGCCAAACCTTCCCCGATTCCGCCTGTCCCCGTGTCCCGTTGCAGAGATCTCTTGGGCCTTCCTGTTGCCCTCCCCTCCCTGCTCCCGACCCGCACAGTGCTGTGTCTTTGGGTGACTTGTGGCGGGGAAGGGGCGTCCATGACGTACTGCAAACCATCTGTACACGCAACTATTTGCCTCATTGTAGCCGGCATCGTTCAAATCCCCTCCAAAGGTCGGCCTCCGCCTCTTCAAGATCTGCTGCTTTCTGCAGATGGCGGGCACGGATATTTCAGTCAGGGCCCCATCCCGATCAACCGCTGCGCGTTTGTGTCACGGGTGCCACAGGATTTATCGCATCGCATCTCGTCGCCGCTTTGGTGTCGCGAGGTACGTCCCATTGCCCCTTGACAGTGAGGCAGGTGGCGGGAGTACTGCCTGAGGTATGCAAGGCCGTCCCCTTCGGAGTGGGCTGTGTGGTGGCAGTGTGAGGGATGTGCCCTTGGCCACTCGGAATGAGCTGTGAGAGCCCCGAGGGCACACCCTGGCCCATGTGACGCGTGCACTGTGGGTGGGTTGTGCGCGAGAAGAGGGGCGTGGGGGGCGACCCCTTGGCCCCCAGACGCGAATTCCCTATTCCTCCCCAGCCTTCCGCCATTCTTCATTGCCCAAGGCATAGCCAAGCGTGAGCTGAAATGGCCACTGGCGCTGAAGGCGCCGGAAGACGCATTCTGTCGATTGTGACCTACCACCAACAACGATATCTATGCCGCATGCGTGTCCCACATGATTGTGGTGTAGTGCTGATGTGCCTGTGTGGCCCCCGTACAGGAACCATTCATCACCGCTAGTGGGAACTCGATCATGCACCTGTCTGCCTGAGGCTGCCAGCTACAGGACACCCCTTCCATCCCTCCATCCACCCCCAACCAACCCCCCCCCCCCCCGCCTCCCAGCGTTCGTGCCTCCGAGCGATCATGGCCGACGTGGCGATCATGTTTGAGGTATGATGTCTTGGGACACCTCTACTCCCCACCTCGGGGTCCTTCAGGCCACTTCTACTCCTGGGGAATCATGTCATCAGATCGAAGGTTGCCCTCCACCCCCGCCCGGTGGTGTGTGATATGACTGCCGCTTCAAACCGGTCACTTTGATCGCTTGGTCCTGCTGTTCATCTGACCTAGAGGTGGCGCAGTTTGTATTGAGCTTACACGCTACCGGACCTAAGAGCTGACGGCTGGAAACATTTGTCGGCAAGGACATTCTATCATGTCGACTGTTAATGAGTCGAGTCCATGGGGTGGAGCCCTCTGGTTGGAGGTTTGATGCACACAGCTGTGGTGACAGGTCACGTGCTCAGATGCGCATCACTGTCAGACACACGCTGTCAGACAACGCCAGACAGGCCGAAGAACCTCCGCAAAAGGCTACGGCTTGAGTGCTGGAGGGACAGGGAGCAACCGCCTGCCAGGGTCTCGCATGGGGGCAAGCCCACGCCCCCCCAAACACACAACAACTCATGTGCCCCCCCTGCCCACTCCCCACATTTCGCCTGCCTCCAGCAGGCCCCACAGGCTGCCGCACGGCATGTTCGGGCCATGGGCTGAAGTGGGTCAGCACGGACACGTGCATCACTCCCGCCCCGCCTCTTCAGCGACCCCAGATAGTGCGAGAGGGTTAGGACTGACCACTGAACCCGGGATCCGTACAGTTGGTGTGCAAAGGGCCACAGGTGCTGGTCTATCCTGTCAGGATATGATGTGGTTGGCACCGTCCGTAGTCTGAACGACAATGCTGAAGTGGAATTTTTGAAGAAATTGCCAGGCGCTGAGGCCCACTTGACGTTGATGGAGGCTGATTTAGAGCTGTGGAATAGGTCTGTACCCACTGGCGTGCCCACACACCATTCACGAGTTTTGAATGCGTCGACCTGAGGGGCCACCGGACCGATCCCATGTGTTCTGCCTGCGACTGCTGTTCTCGGCAACTGAGTTCTGCTCCTTCCTGCGGGTGCTGTGCCGTGAGCGTCAGCGCATGCCTTTGCATCTGCAGCTTCGATGGCGCCATCCGAGACACACAGTGCGATGCTGTCTTTCATGTGGCGGCACCGTTCCTCCTGCAGCCGGAGCAGCAGGTGCGTGCTGCTGTACCAGTGTAGCTGCCCGGCGCATCCACACCGGCCAACAACAAAGCGGACGAACAGTTGCCACGATGCGGCTCGCTTTGGCGCGGGAGGCCCTCGGCTGTGGGAGCATTGCTTCTGCATCGGTGAGCCCTGGTCGTGGCATCTGAGGAGTAGTGGTTGCTTGATGCCCCTTACACGACAGGCCGAGTCTTGTGGAAACAGGCCGTGTGCTGCTGCAAGTTCCCTGCAGCCGAGGCACAGCCTCACACCGCACCCTGTCGCCACACCCTCCCGCAACCTCCACCCAACTCCACTGTAACCTCCATCATCCTCCACAGGCAGTGCTGTGCGGTGGCGTGGGGGGTTCCATAAGCGAAGGGGGCCAGGCATTTTGGGCATCTGGGTGCTTTGGGTGCGTGTCGAGAGGCACGTGCCCTGTACACGTATGCACCTGGCGCACACGCACACCCTTCACCTCTCGTCTGGTGTGAGCAGGGGGGGGGGATGTTGAGGGTGTATGTTGTAATTCGTGTAATTTTTTTTTTGCGGTAAATGCGTGTAACAAAAAAATCGTCTAGTCGTGTAATTTTTTTTTTGCGGTAAGTCGTGTAAGCCCGTCACACACATTTACCGCAAAAAAAATATTACACAACTTACCGCAAAAAAAATTTCACGATGTGACGATTTTTTCCCACACGCGTTTACCGCAAAAATAAAAAAGTTACACGACCTTACCACAAAGAAAGAATTACCAATTTTACTAAAAATGCATGCCTGTAGGCAATGTGCCCACTTCTGGGCCACCTCTGATTCTGCCCCTCGCTCTGAAGTGGTGGGGACCCCCCAGGCGGCAGGGGTTATGTAGCCACCCTGCCCACTTGTGGGCCACCTCTGATTCTGCCCCCCGCTCTGAAGCGGTGGGGACCCCCCAGGCGGCAGGGGTTATGTAGCCACCTTGCCCACTTGTGGGCCACTTCTGATTCTGCCCCCCCCGCTCTGAAGCGGTGGGGACCCCCCAGGCGGCAGGGGTTATGTAGCCACCTCGCCCACTTATGGGCCACCTCTGATTCTGCCCCTGCTCTGAAGCGGTGGGGACCCCCCAAGCGGCAGGGGTTATGTAGCTACCTTGCCCACTTGTGGGCCACCCCTGATTCTGCCCCCCGCTTTGAAGAGGTGGGGACCCCGCGGCAGGGGTTATGTAGCCACCTTGCCCACTTGTGGGCCACCTCTGATTCTGCCCCCCCGCTCTGAAGCGGTGGGGAACCCTCAGGCGGCAGGAGTTATGTAAGCACCTTGCCCACAAGTGGGCCACTTCTGATTCTGCCCCCCGCTCTGAAGCGCTGGGGACCCCCCAGGCGGCAAGGGTTATGTAGTCACCTTGCCCACTTGTGGGCCACTTCTGATTCTGCCCCCTGCTCTGAATCGGTGGGGACCCCGCGGCAGGGGTTATGTAGCCACCTTGCCCACTTGTGGGCCACTTCTGATTCTGCCCCCTGCTCTTAACCGGTGGGGACCCCCCAGGCGGTGGGGGTTATGTAGCCACCTCGCCCACTTATGGGCCACTTCTGATTCTGCCCCCCGCTCTGAAGCGGTGGGGACCCCCCAAGCGGCAGGGGTTATGTAGCCACCTTGCCCACTTGTGGGCCACTTCTGATTCTGCCCCCTGCTCTTAAGCGGTGGGGACCCCGCGGCAGGGGTTATGTAGCCACCTTACCCACTTGTGGGCCACCTCTGATTCTGCCCCCCGCTCTGAAGCGGTGGGGACCCCTCAGGCGGCAGGGTTTATGTAGCCACCTTGCTCACTTGTGGGCCGCTTCTGATTCTGCCCCCTGCTCTGAAGCGGTGGGGACCCCCTAGGCGGCAGGGATTATGTAGCCACCTTGCCCACTTGTGGGCCACATGTGATTCTGCCCCCTGCTCTGAAGCGGTGGGGACCCCTCAGGCGGCAGGGTTTATGTAGCTACCTTGCCCACTTGTGGGCCACCTCTGATTCTGCCCCCCTCTCTGAAGCGGTGGGGACCCCCTAGGCGGCAGGGGTTATGTAGCCACCTTGCCCACTTGTGGGCCACCTCTGATTCTGTCCCCCGCTCTGAAGCGGTGGGGACCCCTCAGGCGGCAGGGTTTATGTAGCCACCTTGCCCACTTGTGGGCCGCTTCTGATTCTGCCCCCCCCGCTCTGAAGCGGTGGGGACCCCCCCAGGCGGCAGGGGTTATGTAGCCACCTTGCCCACTTGTGGGCCACATGTGATTCTGCCCCCTGCTCTGAAGCGGTGGGGATCCCCAAGGCGGCAGTGGTTGCGTGGCCACCTTGCCCACTTGTGGGCCACCTCTGATTCTGCCCCCCTCTCTGAAGCGGTGGGGACCCCCTAGGCGGCAGGGGTTATGTAGCCACCTTGCCCACTTGTGGGCCACCTCTGATTCTGTCCCCCGCTCTGAAGCGGTGGGGAACCCCCAGGCGGCGGGGGTTATGCAGCCACCTTGCCCACTTGTGGGCCACTTCTGATTCTGCCCCCCGCTCTGAAGCGGTGGGGATCCCCAAGGCGGCAGGGGTTGCGTGGCCACCTTGCCCACAAGTGGGCCACTTCTGATTCTGCACCCCGCTCTGAAGCCACTTCTGATTCTGCACCCCGCTCTGAAGCCACTTCTGATTTTGTCCCCCTTTGTTTTTGCCCTTCGTGTATGCAACAGTGTCCTTCAGGCAATGCTCTGCGAATGGCACCGGGGCATACACGAAGAAATCGGCCACAATGAGTTCCGTGGGCACGGATGATACCCTATGAATACACATGCAATGTACTATTGCTTGGCTGTTTGGGGCCCTGTCAGGACTCTTTTTGAGTCTAGTGCCAATGATAACATGTGAAACTATGTTATATTGGATGAACCCAACTAATTGGTGGCCACGCAGAGTACTATGTGCTTTGTGGACTCGGCGTCCCATCGTTAGGGTCGCTATGGGGTGCCGTACGGAACTGGCAGCTGTACATATTGCGCATGTGTTGCAAAGGTTGCATTTCTTTCAATTTTCCATTTTTTTTTAATAACTTACAGGACTTACCGCAAAAAAAAATACACGCATTTACCGCAAAAAAAATTACACAACTAGACGATTTTTTTGTACATGACCTACATTTTTCACATGTTGAGGGGTTGTGCAGTAAAGGCTCGTGGGGTACCGTGTCAACCAGAGTGCCAGGGACGTATGGTTGGATTAGATGGTGGTGTTGCCTGCTTTGGTCATACCCTCATGCCCTGGACAGGAACCGTGGGTTTGGTCCTGCAATTCGACCGCATTCCCCGCCGGAGCCACCACAGCCAATGGGATGAACAACGGGTGACAATTCAGGCCCTATGTACCGATCCGACGCGCTTTGTCATGCGGGGGAAGTGGGGACTGCCGCCTCCGTGGCATATGTTGAGGCAGGGCAGAGGCAGAGCTCAGCGGCAGTGCTTTGTCATGCGGGGGAAGTGGGGACTGCCACCTCCGTGGCATATGTTGAGGCAGGGCAGAGGCAGAGCTCAGCGGCAGTTACTGATCCCGCGGGCGCATCTTGCACAGGCCGTTGATCGGGTGCTGATGAAGCCGACCGTTGACGGCACGTTCAACGTTCTGAGCACGTGCCGGCGCTCCCCCAGCGTGCGGCGCGTGTTACTGACCGGCTGCACCGCAGCGGTGGTGGGTGTGTCGTGCCGTTGTGCGCATTTGCCACGTGCATCGTACGGCTGACGAGGCAGAAGGGTCTGCAGCGCTCAAACAGTTCCATCGCGGAACAGTCTTTTGTATTCATCGAGAAGTGAGAGGCATCCCACAGCGCTCAGCAGCGCGTTGGTACGTCTATTTCAGCGGAACTCCGAGCCGCGGGGAT
The DNA here is from genome assembly GCA_964036045.1 of Eutreptiella sp. 'Long Island Sound 2002'. Lineage (NCBI taxonomy): Eukaryota > Euglenozoa > Euglenophyceae > Eutreptiales > Eutreptiaceae > Eutreptiella > Eutreptiella sp. 'Long Island Sound 2002'. The sequence continues at coordinate 177,094,295 of OZ038378.1, forward strand.
CGATGTACGGGGCATGGTACGGCACAGGGGACACCAACGGAAAAGGCCCCATGAGAGACGACCGTGGGGGTGGGTGCATTTCGCCCCCAGTCCTGAAGACCCGCACCCCAACGAGGGTGCCGCCCCCCCTCTGCGGCATCGTGACATGTTTTCTTTCGTCCTGCTTCGCCACTGTGTTTTCTGCTTCTGCCCTGTGTCTTTTTGCTGCTTGTGTGTTACCCGTGTCCTGTCTTTGTGTTGCTCTCCCTCAGCATGTGTGTGTCGTATTTCTGTTTATGTGCGAATGCCTTTTGTGTGTTTGTGCTCAGATCTCTAAACACTCAGACCATCAGACCAGCGTGCACACCCGTATGCATTGAACGTGCCGAACGCACCGAAGTACTGAACGAGCCGAAGCGGCACACTCACTCGGCCTTAACAGCACACGCACACCCCTGCTCCTGCGCCCGCTAATACCACCGGACCTGCGGGTACAGGCAGCAGAACACCATGAACTGTCCCCAGCCCCGCCGAGCACCCTTCACGTTACATGATCAGGTGCTGAACGTTTGCCAAAACATATCTGGACTGAGGCCGATTGGAGTGATCCCAAGGTATGCCGCTCCACAAATGCCCGCGCCTGCGCTCAGCACGAGTTTATCGGGGGGGTCTGCCATTTCATGGCACATGAAACGCCAGTGCTCTGTCAGCAGGTTCCACAGGTACAGCGTTGAGCTGGCTTGGGCAGGGATTTGGGGGGCGGGGGTGGGGGGTGGGGGGTTGCAGCAAGTCTCTCACACCCTGGGCAGTGTTTGCCAGTGACTGCATTGCTGAAACAACACAACCCACCTGCATTCGACCTGCGTGTGCCCGTGTGTTAAGGCCATGGGCTTGACTGTGAATCTCGGAAACGACAAAGCAATCACAGCCAAACGGATTGACCACGTATTAGTCCATACCACTTGCCCCTACCCTCGGGATGGGGAAAATTGGCTTGCGCCCGGGCGGGGTCACGGCTGTCGCCTGAAGGAGGGGGGGGGGGTTTGGGAAATGGACACCTGTGACAGGACCTATGTATGGTCCTCATTGTCAGTCTTTTTTTTTTTTTAGTATGCTATACACTCTCTGATTTTTGATTTTAGCCAGATCCTGACTTAGCTTAGTTGGTAGCAGGCCTAGACTCTGATTCCAGAGTCCTGGGTTCAATCCCAGATTCATGTAATGTTTTTTTCCCTTCGCTTTTTTCGTCTTTTTTATGTCTTCATGTTTGCATGTTTGCATGTGCATGCCCCCCCCAAGACAGTTTTCTACAGGTCCCCCCATCAGGGGGGACCCTTTGTGTCAGTCACAGGCACACATACCCCTTAAACCCCTCCCCCCTGCTCTCGACCCCTTCCCCAAAGCAACCAGCCCCTGACAAGGAAACAAACAAAAGTCAGTTAAACACAGGGGGCCACATGTTCTGATTCTGATTCATCGGAGTCCTCTGATGTGTCTTCCTTGACATCTGCATCAGACTAATTTGCCAACGGGAGGCCATGGTGGGGCGTTGCATCCCCCCCCCCCCCCCGTGCTATGGGATGCAACCGGAATAGACCGGACATAAATACCACCACCGTTGGGGGTAGGGGGGGGGGACTGGGGGGCTGTGTATACCGGTTGTCACTGCCCCGTCACGGCGGGCCAGAAGGGGGGGGGGGTTTGGGAAATGGACATCCGTGACCCCCCGTGGGCGCAAGCCAATTTTCTCCCACCCCTCCCAAAGCAGCTGGTCGTGCACACACGACCATATCCGTGGTATTATTTCATAATACTTTGATCATAATGGGACGTCTGTCGTTATGTTTCTTTTTTGTATTTGGCCTACCCACTATCCGTGTTCACCTCAAAAAATATCTACAATTCAAGGGTTTACACCGACATGGCAGGCGTTTAACACCCCCCTTAGCCTCGAAACACTGAGTGTTGGTAGGCTGCTGAGCCTGAATGATTCAGGACTCAGCTGTTCAACTCCAATTTGTGTCCCACTCTGTCCAGATTTCTACCACATCTTACTAAACTCCGGAAATTGCTCTAGTTTCTTGCTTGATCAACTGTGCAATGTGACAAGGATCAGGGAACGGGTTTATTCTGTTTATTCTGTGCACGAGGTTGTCGGTGTGGCCAAAGCGTCTATGTTTTTTCAGCCTTTGAATGACCGGCCAACGAATCGAGTGTGGTCAGCTATGGGCGCGTGTCCCTTTTGTCAACCCCTGTGCCGCCACATTCAGTTATTATTGTTCTCTGGCCTTTGTCTTTAACAAGCGCCCTGTTGAAGGGGCGCCGTGCTGCGGGTTTCCACCAACAACATCTGGTGTACATGTTTTCCTCTTTGGGTGAAGCTATGGAAAATTGCGGCTCCCACTCCAGGCGGCACCCCCCAGGGACGTGGTGATGGAGTCTGTCAAGGCCTTCGTCCTGGGTCCTTGGCCATGGGAGGGAGGGAGGGAGGGAGGGAGGGAGTGGTGAAGGGAGAAAGGGATCAGTGGAGGGACGAAGCAAGCTAAATTCAATAAATGCCGTGCAAAATGGATCTGTGCATGGCGGACACTGCACAAGAATCAACATGATGTTTTTATGGGAGGCCTTGATCCAACACGAGGGGGAGTATCAGACGCAGTGCACGCGCGGTGCGTATACTGGGGCTGTTCCTCAGACCGTTTCATAATAGGCTACTGCGTGCAGTTTGGAGCCAAAAAAAGTTCACGATATGCATGTGCGACTTGTTTTTGCTTGTGCTGTGTCCTTTGTAATGTTCCCTTGTTGGCATGCTTCAAATCACGGAACTGCGGCATCGCGATGGGGCCCCCCTTGATCAGTCACCTAATTGCGGGGGTGGCAGTGCCTCCAGCCGTCGTTTGCTGCCATTGAAGGCGACTGGTGCCGACAGGCAGATGGGCGTCGCCCTTTCGTATCGGCGAACGGGACGGTTGGACCTATGCCCCCCGTCCCCTTTGTTTGCACTGGGCCTGGGGGGGAGTGCGCACCGCGTCAGGTATTCGAACAACTTCTCTAGGAAATGGCCTACCTTTGAAACCCTTGTAAATACTGTCCCTTGGTGGAGGTCGCTGGGGGAAGAGTTATGGCAGGGTGTGAGGGCCCCCTTGGGTGAGCTCACATGCAAACAGTGCAGCAACAGGCTGAAAGACAAAATACAGGCCGGGGGCCACAGGGGGGCGGTGCCTGAGGCACAGAGTGGGCCCGGCATGCACAGCACTTGTACAAGATCTGTCAGAGGAGACCGGGTACAGCTCAGGACTGCCGACCACGACAGGCGGCTTCAGCGCCGCCGTGACACCTGCTGCGGCGTACTGCGTGCCGCAGGACTTGGCTGCGCGGATGGCATGGCTTCCGCTTGCAAAGACCACGCAGGAGCAGGAGGCATGGGAGTACATGCGGGTGTGTCATCGGTGCTGCATGCGGAGGGGCAGGGGCTGTACGGCTGTCATCGTAGTGTACGCATTTCATGTTGTGTCCATGTCCCACTCCCACATGGTCCCACAGTGCCACAACCCCACAGCCTCACAGTGCTACACAGTCTCCACAGACCCCACAGCCCTACAGTCCCAAGGTCGCATGGTCCCGCAGCCTCACAGCCCCCCAGTCCTACAGCCCCACACAGTCCCACAGTTGCATGGTCTCCACAGCCCCACAGTCTCACCGCCCGACACAGTCCCACAGTCCCATGTCCCGCAGACACTGGCACAGGCACTGGCGAATGAGGTTTTAAAGGGGCACATCCCAGGGACCCAAAATCCCACAATCAGAGATACGGGCAGTTGGGTTTCGGTCACGCATCGAGAAGACGTTTTTGGCTGACGTACTTGCATCACCAATCGACTCTGTTCCAGAACCCCAGCGTTGTTCCAGGGTTATAGTGTGGTCCGCCTTTGGCACATTTGGGAACCAACGCGCGCCCTTCCCTCATTCTGTTGTCTATACAAACATTCGTCATCACGAACATTCCTCTTCAGCCTCACTCCTCCTCAGGCTACCCCTGTCCACTTTGATCTGCTGACCATCCTGCCTTGCATGACCATTGGCCCTCTTTTAGGTGTGCACCTGTTTTGTTGTACGAGGGGGTTGAGTGTACAAGCATCCGCACTAGCTGCCGTGGCGGTGAGTGTCGGTGAGTGGCAAAAATTCGCTTTTTTCCGTCCGTGAGTGCAGTGCGCTGATTTTTACAAAGGGAAATGAGGAGAGAATCTTCAACGTCCAGAAAAATGGGGGAAATGGACCTGTGAAAAATGGGTCCCATTTTTCTCCCAGTTTTCTCCCAATTTCCCCCCCTTTTGGTCCCATTTTCCTCTACCATTTCCCGCCCCAACCTCCACAACCCACATCCCGTATGCTATGCTCACCATTTCCCCATTTCCCCCCAGTTCCCCCCGTTTTCCCCCATTCCCCCCCCATTTTCCTCCAGTTCCCCCATTTTTCCCGTTTCCAAGATCCTGGTTTTGTGAGTTGGTGAGTTCGCTGGCAGTGAGCGCGGATGCCTGCATGTACACTTTTTGCCAGCGTGCCCCACTGAGTGACACATACAATGCTTGGAGGTTCTACTGAGGCATACCTCTGTACACTCAGGCACATGCGATGTGAGACTCAGCAATACCTACCCACTGGCACACAGCAATGCCCACCTACACCGGTGTGACGCTCGGACCCATCGACCTCCCGATGTGCACAACCACATGCGACCTGTGAGGCAACGCCCACCAAAACCTGATGTGTGGCTCCACAGGACCCACCTACACCCGCCTGCCTCACGCAGTACAGCACCGTTGCCTTTGGGGCGTCTCCAAGGGATGGGAGGCGTCGGCTGCAGACTGCTGCGGGCTGACGCAGGGTTGACTGGATTGCTGAAGGGACAGGGTTGCCACTGACAGGGACGGGGCAAGGTTTGGTGGCTGGGTCATACAGCAGATGTACCATGTCAGCATGAGTTATTCGCAAAAATAATGAATTCCCGGTACAAGGTTTTGTTTTACCGAAAAAGAAAAAAACCGCAAAAAATTGATTTTCAGCTGCAAACCCTTCGCCAAAATGAAATCCTTAAACTCGATTTTTGCCCTCACGCCAGGGATGTATTAGTGGCACCAAAATGAATGAAACATACCCCCCCCCTAAAAAGGAGGCTCAACGCAAAAAAAAAAATAGAAGAAGCAAAATACAAAGAGTTGTGCCCCAGCCCATCAAAAACAGGTCCGCAAAACTGAATTCCGCAGGAAAAAATCGCAAAAATAAATCATTCTTGCCCATTTTGGGTGCTGTTGCAAAAGTTTCTCGTAAATAAAATTCAAAAACCCCAGCGCAAAAAATAGTATTCCGCGAAACATTCTATTCTATTCTATTCTATTAAGTCTGTTGTCAGATTCAATTGCATTCCCCGGAGTCACGTATGAGATGCAGCAGACCTACTAAGTCATTGTGAGACATGGAGGTCCTACTGAGAGCCTTGCGTGGAATTTGGGTCCACCTGCAAGAAGTTCTCACCGCCCTTCTGTCAGGCCCCAGGCCCAATGGCAGCCTCTCAGTTGTGCTCTCGTATTTGAACGGATCCAAGCAGCGCATACCGAAGAGGTGCCTCACATTTGTGGATGTCAGGGATGTCGCTCTGGCGCACATTGCGGCTTTGGAAAGCCCGTCCGCAAGTGGCAGGCATTTGGTGGTGGGCAGTAGGTATGCGGGTGGGGTGAAGCGAGATGCATGAATGGTGGTGGCCAAAGCGGAGGTCAAGTATGAGAGAATGAGGGATTGTGAGCATGAGTGCGGATCAGTGAGGAAAAATCAGGGTTGTTCAGGATGGCAGGGGGTCACGAAAGGTGCTGAATGGTTGATGGGACAAGCAAGCACAAGCATGAGAAGCTCTTGGAGGACCCACGGCAAATAGGTACACTGCTGAGCCGGATACTGGGGATGGCTGTGGCCCTTTTTGTGCCAGTTGTCTCCCTCACCTTTTACCCATTTTTTATTTTCCCCCATTTTTCCAATGGAATATTGTCGGGAAGCTTATCGCCAGCGGGGTTGAGAAGTGCTGGCCCTTGATAAAAGGCAGCAACACTTGTTCTGAATAAGGCCTGCTGAGAGGCCGGACTGCTCACCACTCGTAGATCAAGTGCCTTCTGCATTTGCAGGGGGGGGAAGACATTTTGCATCCAGGTCGAAATACGCCACCCTACCAGCTCTAGCCCTCAACACCAACTCACCAAAACCAAACAATCTGTCGCCAACCCAATCACCCCCGGCCTGTCTCCCCCAGCCTGTTTCAGTACCCTTCATCAACACGCCTAAGTCATTTAGGGATGGGTTGCCAGGGGTTGCTGCAGGCAGGCTTGGGAAAACAGCTGAGTATTTGCTGAGGGGTTGCTAGGAGCACGTCAGCCTTGTGCAATATATTTGGTGCCTCATTCCTGTTGTGATGGTGGTGTGTTTGTTTTCTCGTTGCAGCATCACTGCAGACCATTTCTGCGCCATATTGCGAAGAGCCGCGCCTTGGGCTGCTATTCCGAACCTCCTGGAAGACCGAGAGCAAGAGCCGTTAGTGAGGTGCGGTCCTATCTCAGCTTGTGCACCCACCAACCTCCCCAAAAAGCGCTTTCTTTGTGCAGTGGGTCCATGCTCAGGTGTCTACTGCTTCCGTCTGCCAGCCCATGTAGAACAACGGGAACTGGTCCACAACATTGAAAACCAGGTGGCATGTACATAATATGCAATGTCAACCCCTCTCCCCCGTGGAGAGGGCATGGCTCAGGTCGCTAATCCAGTTGGCCACCCTGCTGGAAGCAAGGGCCCACAGGGACCAGTGGCCTGCACAGCCACGTGAGCTGCAGTCCCTGATGGAGGGGGTGACGCTGACCTGTCCAAAAGGATGACAGACCCTGTGTGGGTTCAGCACAGTGACGGAGCTGTGAGGGCAAGATGCAAAGACGTGGGAGCACTGCCAGGACACTCCCTAGTTACAAAAAGAAGGGTGCCATCAAAGGCTCACGATGCCAAACAGTGCCAAAGCTGGGAACCCAGTGCTTCATGAGAAGGCACCGCAATAGTTTGTCATAAACCACCCGGTATCTGAATTCGCGATGACAGCGGCATCCTAAACAGGATTCATTCCTTGTCGTAGGTGACGGTGGTCCGTGGTCTGACAAGATGAGACCACCATATGACATATCGTTCTGAAGATGACTGCTTGACTCGGTCTGTGGGGGCGCTCCCTCCTGAAGGGCACTCTGCAATACAAACGGAGTAATTGGGCAGCACCCTGAGCATTTCAGGGCTCGGGGCCGTTTTAGGGACACGTTTTTCCACCTGCAACCTGCCTGGCAGTTGGCAGTAGACCACCGCCGGTTGCAGAGAACGCCAATCGGCAGTCAAGTGCCAGTGTCAGTAGTCAGCTAGTGCGGTTGGTTCAGCTGTAGTGTGCCACGCAGCGGCGACGTTGCCGGCTTGTAAGGCGGCCAGACAGTGATGACGCGCGACCACAGGCGGCGGTTCTGCAGTTTGTAGACGCGAAGTGGTTTGTTTTGCGGTACTGCTTGAGCCCGTGGGTGCGTGCACACCAACAGTTTGTCGGCGCTCAATAACAACCGAAAACTCGACCAGCCGCAGTACTCATAAACATCCCCCAGCCCTTGCACCCGTGCCGGCGCCGTGCGGCAGTGCCCCCGTAGGCTCTGGACACCCAGTGGCCACGGAGGCGGATGCAGTTTACTCCGAAGGTAGTCTCACTCCGGGCCATTGCAGCGCCACGCTCCTCAGCCATTGGCTGTGGACTCAGGTACAGCACACAAAGGATGGAGAGCATGGGCCTGTCCTTCCGAAGTTGCGTCTGTTCCGTTTTGGACACCGTGCAGGTGTGCAGCCAACCATGACCGTTGTTGGTTTGAGGTTATAAAGTTGCCGGCCCACCCTTTCCATAGAAGTGCTCACGTTGTGATTCCGAGGCACCTCTGTGCACGCCCTTATTACGGCATTTGACCGTTGTGGTTCAGTTTTTGTGGTCGAGATTCAGGTAACACGAACGTGAGCCCATGGGAGTGGGAAAGAGGGGCTGGGTCCTGCTCGTCACCACATTCCGCCTTGGAGAGTATCCCCGTTTCTGCAGAAAATGTTATGGACTGGACACTTGCCACTCGCCACTTCTCTCCTTCCCTTAGTCATGTGCATCCCCATGGCTTCGTCCGCAGACATTTAAGCCCCGTTGCTCTAGCACCGGGTACGATCCCTTTCTATGCAACATTTGGCGGTGACTGTTTTGGGCTTTATGGCTAAGAACAGGCTTCTGCGAGTGGAAGATGATCTGACCCTGTAGATCTACAGTAAGGGAACAATGGGGTGCGGATCAAAGACAAATGCTTCAGTCTCTCAGTCTCTCAGGGAACGAGATTTGTTGGTGGGTGTTGAAGACCATGAGCAGGTGCAGAAGACAATCAAAGACCAGGTACCGCATCAAGGGAATGGGACATTGCCACCAGGCTATTGTGTGGAATGAGGGAGTTGCTCCACCGTTTGCGTACCTCAGCTGGTACTGCACTCCTCCCGACCCCCGAGCAATGGTGGTGGCAATGCAATGGTAGCACACCACACCAAGCCACACCACACCACACCACACCACACCACACCCCCCCGACGGACGCCTACTGGCAATGGGCCAAGGCGTCGCGAGCCCCTCTCGTGACGGTCACTACGGCGCTGCCGCCTATCCCCTGGATAGCCATCGCCCCAGCGGCAGTGGCTCTTTTCAAATACCCGGAATGTGTGGCGCACAAATGCCCGGGGCACCCGGGCAAGGGGCCCCTCTATTACTCCCTCGACACGGTGGGCACGGTGCCAGCGGAGCTCCACCAAGCCCTGCGTACCCACCTCAGGGAACACCACGGAGACCTGGCCCTCCTGGCGCCACATGGCCGGGCTGCTGACCCCCCCAATGTACTAGTCCCCAAGGCCCAGCCGGGAATCTGGTTCCATGACCTACCGGCATTGGCTACCCTCCGCGGCACTGTCGTGGCGGTGGACGCAGGGACTACGCGCGGGGGTATGGCGATGGCCGGAGTGGCCCAGAACGGGCCCGCGAACTACCAGGCCCAGGTGGCCTCGGCAGTTGGCACCTCCCAGGAAGGAGAGGCCATGATCCTCCTCTCCTATGTCCGCAGGTTGGCGCAACAGCCGGGGGTCTACTGGCTGGTACCGGACTCGGAAGCGGCGGTGGGGGCCCTCCGCACGTACCATGAGGGGGCCCACTGCGGGAATGGTATACACCACCTCTACGCGACTGTCCTGGGTGGGCAGCGCCTCTCCCCGGAGTCCGCTATCAATGTCGTGACCACACCGTCACACTGGATCACGGACCTTAACGTCCGTGTGGATGCGGCAACGCAAGAGCCACCGGAGGTGGACCTGACATGGCTCCTCAGGCGCCCGTACTCTTTCCTCCCCCCGGTACCCTACCGTGACCAGTGTCAGCTCTCCCCAAGCGAGCGACTGGTTGCAGGATCGGGCCGCGATCCCGGCACAAGCCGGCTATGACTCCCGATGGGGGGTGAACCAAATGCCGGGCAGAGGGCTCCCCCTGGACTGGTTCGACAAGGACCAACAGCGCCACATCACGGCGCACCGTATGGACAACATCCCTACGATGACTATCCTGGCCCACCGGTCCTCCCACCGCAACACGGTGCTGGACACAACCTGCCTCCTTTGTGGGGCGCAGCCGGAAACGGCGCCTCACCTGTGGGCCTGCTCGGCCCAGGCCCATCAGTGGGGGCCAGCCCGCCAACGGCTCGTGGAGTGGCTCGACCGGAGGCAGGGCAAGCGGGCGGCCCCAGTGCGCCACCAGCTATGGGAGCCAGCGGCCCTAGAAAAGTGGGCGGCGGCCCTGCGGACCCCCTCTATGCAGCAGGCCCACCTGGAGTGCGCGGGGCCCAACGCGCTGGGCACCGAGTTTATCCGCAACGTTGTGGAGGAGTCCATCAGGGTCTGGTACGCTCACGCGAAGGCGCGCGCCACACTGCTAAAGGCCCGCTTGGGCCAGGGCAGCACAATGGCGTGGGCGTTGCAGGAGCTGCGCCTGCACCAACAAGCGGAAAGAGAGGGGGTGCAGCGGGAGCTCCTGGGATAACGACGGCCGCCACGGCGGTGCCCGCCAGGTTTTTCCAGCCTCCCCCACTCTCCGCCCAAGAACCACATACCCACACACAGCGCGCACACGACACACACAGCCTAGTCCGTTTACCTTTGCCCTTGGGTAGACATCCCGGCCTTTTGCCATTTGGTAACAGCGCCTTCGGCACACCACACCACACCATGGCCGGCAAAGCATCCCCTCCTCTCCCCCGCACACGCCCGCCCCACGCGCAGGGCCCCTCACCACGCCCCAGCACGCGCCGCCGCCCCTCCGAATCTTCCCCCTCTGATGCCTCCCCTCACCCCCTGTGCTGTAGGAGCAATGGCCGGCGGCGTGGAGGCCCCCCGTGGCGGGGCCCTACGAACGACGTCGCGGCCAGGTCTGAGCCAGGGTAGTAGGGCAGGGGGCCGAGGGGAAGCAGGCCATGGGGAGAGCGTGCCAGCCTTCAAGACATGAGGGATTAGTGGGACGGCCCGGTAGGACCCATGCCCCCCACCGTCCCTGCCGCCCCCGCGAATCCCCCTCCGCCCCCTCCAGTGCCCACCTACACCCCCTGCCCTGCAGGAGCAGCGGCCGGCGGCTTGGAGGCCCCCCGAGGTGGGGCTCCGCTAGTGGCGTCGTGGCCAGGTGTGCCAGGGGGTAGCAGGGCAGGGGGAGAGCGCGGGGACCTGCAGGGCAAGAGGGAATAGTGGCACAGCCTGTTCGGACCCGTGCCCCCCCCCCCCCCTTCATACCCCCCACTGCACCAAAACTTGTGGGTGGTGCCCTATGCCGCACCACCCTTGCGGCGGCCAAATATTGGAGGACTTCGTCGCCACTGGTGCCCAGAACGGCCCAGCCAGCGGTACGGGCGAGACCTGGCTTGGAAGGGCGTGAGCTGTTGCCACTGGTGCTCGGAACAGCCCAGCGTTACGGTCAAGACGTGCACGTCGTCAGCTTGTGCAGTTTATGTTCCAACCATTTATACACACCGCTCATCGTTGCTACTGGTGGCGGAAAGATAAAGGGCCCAGGAACTCAAGCTGATGGGCACTCGTGCACATCAATGTCTTGTCATGGATTTTGGGCGATGTTGTGTTGCTTGAGAAAGCAAAGCGGTAACACGGTAGATGAGGCTTGCTGTAGATGAACCTGCAGCAAGCGCCGTCCCCCAGACCAGAGGCGACCCGTGACCCCTTGGCCGGTGCACTCGCAGCAAGAGGGCTCCGGCCTCCCCTCAGTGACCACCCCTCCTGAGCGGTGACCACCGGCACGGGGAGGCAACCCGTCTCCCCCAGGCCGGTGCACTTGCAGCTGTAGGGCGCCAGCCTCCCCTCGGCAACTACCGCTCCAGAGCAACAACCACCGGCATGGAGAGGTAGCCCGTCTTCCCCTGACCGGTGCACCCGCATCCGGAGGGCTCTAGCCTCCCCTTAGTGACCACCCCTCCCGAGCATTGACCACCGATACGGGGTGGCAACCCGTCTCCCCCTGGCCGATGCACCGGCAGCAGGAGGGCTCTAGCCTCCACTTAGTGACCACCCCTCCCGAGCAGCGAGCACCGGCACGGAGAGGCAACCCGTCTCCCCCTGGCCGGTGCACCCGCAGCAGGAGGGCTTTGGCCCCCCCTCCGTGACCACCCCTCCCGAGCATTGACCACCGGCACGGAGAGGCAACCGGTCTCCCCCTGGCCGGTGCACCCGCGGCCGGAGGGCTCTAGCCTCCCCTCCGTGACCATGGTTTCAATGATGCCCAAGTGCACTCACACACAGGAGCCAGGAGTTCAAGCAGTCCCCAGTGCGCTCATGCGCAGGGGTTAGGAGGCCATGAGTTCAATGACGCCCCGGTGCTCTCGCATAGGGGCCAGGATTTCAATGAGGCCCCAATACGCTGATGCGCGCCGGATAGGTTTTCAATGCGGCCCCAGCATGCTTACACAAAGGGTTGAGGAGTTCAATAAGGCCGTAGTGCGCTCATACACATGGGCTAGGGATTCCATGAGGCCACAGTGCGCTGACACACAGGAGCCAAGATTTCAATGCGACCCTAGTGCGCTCATGCATAGGGGCCATGAGTTCAATGGGGCCCCAATGCGCTCATGCACAGGGGCCAATATTTTAATATGATCCCGGTCCACTCATGCACAAGGGCCAGGATTTCAATGAGGCCCCACTGTGTTTATGCACAAGGTCGAGAAGTTCAATGAGGCACTAGTGCGCTCATGCATAGGGGCCATGAGTTCAATGGGGCCCCAATGCGCTTATTCATAGGGGGCATAAGTTCAATGAGGGCTCATTCACAAGGGCCATCGGCTCAATGGGGCCCCAATGAGCTCATGCACCGGGGCCAGGAATTCAATGAGGCCCTAGTGCGCCCGGCCATCCGTTCAATGAGGCCTCAGTGCGCTTATGTACACGGGCCGTGGGTTCAATGAGCCCTGGTGCGCTCATGCACGGGGCCCAGGAATTCCGAGAGGCCCCGGTGCGCTCACGCACAGGGGCCGGGAGTTTCACGGGGGCCCAGTGCGCTAATGCATAGGGGCCAAGATTTCAATGAGGCCACGGTGCGCTCACGCAAAGGGGGCTAGGATTTCAATGAGGCCCCAATGCGCTCATGCACAAGGGCCGGGCGTTCCATGAGGTCCCAGCGCACTCCCGCACACCGTCCAGGATTTCAATGAGGGCTCAGTGCACTCATGCACAGACCATGAGGTCCAAAGCGCTCTCGCACAGTGGCTAGAAGTTCAATGAGGCCCCAGTGCGCTCATGCACACGGGCCCGGATGTCACTGGGGCCCGTGTGCGCTCATGCAGAGGGTCCGGAGTTCCACAGAGCTTCAATGCGGGGCCATTAGTTCAATGAGCCCCCAGTGTGGTCATGGACACGGGCCAAGAATTCAATGAGGCCCCAGTGCGCTCACGCATAGGGCCCGTGAGTTCAATGACACCCCAGTGTGCTCATGCACAGGAGCCAGGATTTCAATCAGACCATGAGTTCAATGACAACCCAGTGTGCTCATGCATAGGAGCCAGGATTTCAATCAGATCCCAGTGTGCTAATGCACAAAGGCCGGGAGTTTCCAATACGCCCCCGTGCGCTCACGCACCGGGGCCAAGATTTCAATGAGACCCCAGTGCGCTCTTGCACATGGGCCAATATTTCAATGAGACCCCAGTGCGCTTTTGCACATGGGCCAAGATTTCAATGGGACCCCAATGTGCTCATGCACAGGGGCTAGGATTTCAATGAGGCCCCAATACGCTCCTCCACAGCAACCGGGAGTTTCCAAGAGGCCCCAGTGCACTCACGCACACAAGCGGGGATTTCAATGAGGCCCCAGTGTGCTCATGCACAGGGGCCAGGAGTTCAATCAGACCCGAGTGTGCTCATGCACAAGGGCCAGGATTTCAATCAGTTTCCAGTGCACTCCTGCACAGGGGCCGGGAGTTTCCAAGACGCCCCCATGCAATCACACACACAGACCAGGAGTTCAATGAGGCCCCAGTGCGCTCATGCACATGGGCAAAGATTATAATCGGACCCCTGTGCGCTCGTGCACGGGGGCCATGAGTTCAATAAGGCCCCAGTGTGCACTCATGCACAAGGGCCCGGCATGACATGAGGTCCCACTCCGCTCCCGCACAGGAGCCATGGGCTCAAAGTGGCCCCAGCGCTCTCTCGAGGCGGTGAGTTCCATGAGGCGTCCGTGCGCTCGTCCAGGGGGGCCATAAGATCAATGAGGCCCCGGTGCCCTTATGCACAGGGGCCAAGATTTCAATAAGGCCCCCGTGTGCACTCATGCACAAGGGCCCGGCGTTACATGAGGTCCCACTCCGCTCCCGCTCAGGAGCCATGGGTTCAAAGAGGCCCCAACGCTCTCTCGAGGCGGTGAGTTCCATGAGGCGTCCGTGCGCACGTCCAGGGGGGCCATAAGTTCAATCAGGCCCTTGTGTGCTCATGCACAGGGGCCATGAGTTCAACGAGGCTCCACTGCGTCCCGCACAGGGGCATGGATTTCAATGATGCCCTTGTGCGCTCGCGTACGGGGGCTTGATTTTCATTGACGCCACAATGCGGTCTTGCACAGGGGCCACGAATTCAAAGCTCACGCATAGGGGCCAGGAGAAGGAGACCCCGGTGCGCTCATGCAAATGGGGCCTACCACTTCAATGAGTCCCCAATACGCTCATGCACAAGGGCCAAGATTTCAATGAGGCCGAGGATTTCAATGAGGCCCGAGTGTGCTTATCCAAAGGGGCCAAGGTTTCAATCTGGCCCGAGTGCACCCATGCATAGGGCCAAAGATTTCAATAAGGCCCTAGTGCTCTCATGCATAGGGGCCATGAGTTCACGCAGATGGGCGAGGATTTCAATGAAGCCCCGCTGCGCTCATGCACGGCCCCAAGAGTTCAAAGAAGCTCAGTGCGCTCATGCACAGGGGCTATGAGTTCAATGACGCCTTAGTACGCTCATGCACGGGGGCCGTGAGTTCAAGGAGGCCGCAGTGCGCTCATACACAGGGGCGAGGATTATAACGAGGCCTCAGGGCGCACAGGGGCCATGAGTGTGCTCCCGCCTAGGGGCCAGGATTTCATTCAGGCCCCAGTGCGCTCATAAACAGGGGCGAGGATTATAATGAGCCCCCACTGCGCTCACGCACGGCCATGAGTTCAATGAGGGCCCAGTGCGCTCGTGCACAAGGGCCACAAGTTCAATGAGGCCTCATTGCGCTCACGCACAGGGGCCAGGATTTCAATGAGGCCCCATTGCGCTCATGCACAGGGGCCATGATTTCAATGGGGCCCCATACGCTAACTCACAAGGGTCATGCGTTCAATGGGGCCCCACGGCGCTAATGCACAGGGGCCATGAGCTTAATGACGCCCCAGTGCGCTCACACACGAGAGCTAGGAATTCAACGAGGCTCCCGTGCGCTCATACAAAGGGGCGAGTATCATAACGAACCCCAATTGCGCTCACGCACAGGGGCCATGAGTTCAACGAGGCCCCAGTGCGCCCATGCACAGGGGCCAAGATTTCAATGAGCCACTGGTGCGCTCATACACAGGGGCGAGGATTATAATGACCGCCCAGTGCCTCCTGCACAGGGGCATGGATTTCAATGATGTCCCCGTGCGCTCGCGTACTGGGGCCAAGTTTTCAATGAGGCCACAATGGGCTCTTGCACAGGGACCAGAATTTCAAAGCTCACGCACAGGGGCCCCTATGCGTGAGCTTTGAAATCCTAGCTCCTGTGCAAGAGCACATTGTGGCCTCATTGAAAGACTGGCCCCCGTATGCGAGCACACGGGGGCGTCATTGAATCCATGCCCCTGTGCGGGAAGCACTAGGGCGTCATTATAATCCTCGCCCCTGTGTATGAGCGCACCGGTGGCTCATTGAAATCCTGGCCCCTGTGCATGAGCGCACTGGGGCCTTGTTGAACTCATGGCCCTTGTGCGTGAGGACACTAGGGGCTCGTTATTATACTCGCCCCTGCGTATGAGCGCACCGGATCCTCGGTGCACTCCTGGCTCCCGTGCGTGAGCACACTGGGGCCTCATTGAACTCATGGCCCCTGTGCATGAGCGCACTAGGGCCTCATTTAACGCATGGCCTTTGTGAGTGAGCACATCGGGGCCTCATTGAAAGCATGGCCCCTGTGCATGAGCGCCGTGGGGCCTGATTGAAATACCGGCCACTGTGCATGAGCGCCGTGGGGCCTCATTGAAATCCTGGCCCCTGTGCATGAGCGCAATGGGGCGCCATTGAAATTCTAGGCACCGTGCATGAGTGCATTGGGGCCTCATTAAACGCGTGGCCCCTATGCATGAACGCACTGGGGCCTCATTGAACTCATGGCCACTGTGTATCAGCGCACTGGGGCCTAATTATAATCCTCGCCCCTGTGCATGAGCGCAGTGCGGCCTCGTTGAACTCACGGCCCCCGTGCATGAGCATTCTAAGGCCTCATTCAACTCATAGCCCATGTGCATGAGCGCACTGGGGCTTCTTTGATCTCATGGCGCCCGTGCATGATCGTAGTGGGGCCTCATTGAAATCCTCGCCCATGTGCGTGAACTCATGGCCCTATGCATGAGAGCACTAGGGCCTTTTTGAAATCCAGGGCCCTATGCATGGGCGCACTCCGGCCTTATTGAAATCTTGGCCCCTTTGGATAAGCGCACTACGGCCTCATTGAAATCTTGGCCTTTGTGCATGAGCGTATTGGGGACTCATTGAAGTGCTAGGCCCCTGCACATGAGCGCACCGGGCTCTCATTCTCGTGGCTGAGGCTCCGGTGCGCTCATACACAGGAGGGAGTATAATAGCGAGCCCCTAGGGTGCTCACGCAATGGGGCCATGTGTTCAATGAGGCCCCACGGCGCTCATGCACACGGACCAGGATTTCAATGAGCCACCGGTGCGCTTATACACAAGGGCAAGGATTATAATGACCCCCCAATGCTTCCCGCAGGGGCATGGATTTCAATGACGCCCCCGTGCGCTCGCGTACGTGGCCCATTTTTCATTGAGGCCACAATGCGCTCTTGCACAGGGGCCAGGATTTCAAAGCTCACGCATAGGGGCCTGGAGAATGAGACCCCAGTGCGCGCATGCACAGGGGCCTACCACTTCAATGAGTCCCCAATGCGCTTTTGCACAAGGGCCAAGATTTCAATGAGGCTGAGGATTTCAATGAGGCCCTAGTGTGCTTATCCAAAGGGGCCAAGGTTTCAATAAGGCCCGAGTGCGCCCATGCATAGGGCCCAGCATTTCAATAAGGCCCTAGTGCTCTCATGCATAGGGTCCATGAGTTCACGCAGATGGGCGAGGATTTCAATGAGGCCCCACTGCGCTGATGCACGGGGCCCAAGAGTTGAATGAGGCCCCAGTGTGCTCATGCACAGGGCCTAGGATTTCACTGACGCCCCATTGCGCTCATGCACGGGGGCGAGGATTTCATTGATGCCCCAGTGCGCTCACGCACAGGGGCTAGGATTTCAATGAGGCTCCATTGCGCCAATGCACAATGGCTGGGATTTCAATGAGACACCACAGCAATAGTGCATAGGGCCATGTTTTCAACGGGGCCCCCATGTCCTCACTCACAAGGGGCATACGTTGAATGGGGCCCCAATGCGCTCATGCACAGGGGCCGTGAGTTTAATGAGGCCCGAGTCTGCTCACGCACGGGAGCCAGGAGTTCACTGAGGCCCCAGTGCGCTCATACACAGGGGCGAGTATAATAACGAACCCCTAGTATGCTCACGCACAGGGCCCATGAGTTCACCGAGGCTGCAGTGCGCTCATGCACATGGGCAAGGGTTTCAATGAGCCACCGGTGCGCTCGCGTACGGAGGCCAGGTTTTCAATGAGGCCACAATGCGCTCTTGCACAGGGGCCGAGATTTCAAAGCTCCCGCATGGGGGCTAGGAGAATGAGAGCCCAGTGCGCTCATACGCAGGGGCCAGGATTTCAAAGCTCACGCATGGGGGCGAGGAGAATGAGACCCCAGTGCGCTCATGCACAGGGGCCTAGCACTTCAATGAGTACCCAGTGCGCTCCTGCACAAGGGCCAAGATTTCAATGAGGCCGAGGATTTCAATCAGGCCCTAGTGCGCTTATCCAAAGGGGCCAACATTTCAATGAGGTCTGAGTGCGCCCATGCATAGGGCCCAAGATTTCAATAAGGCCCTAGTGCTCTCATGCATAGGGGCCATGAGTTCACGCAGATGGGCGAGGATTTCAATGAGGCCCCACTGCGCTCATGCATGGCCCCAAGAGTTCAAAGAAGCCCCAGTGCGCTCATGCACAGGGGCTATGAGTTCAATGAGACCTTGGTACGCTCATGCACGGGGGCCGTGAGTTCAAGGAGGCCGCAGTGCGCTCATACATAGGGGCCGGGATTATAATGAGGCGAGTGTGCTTGGACCAGGGTTTCAATTAGGCCCCAGTGCGCTCATACACAGGTGCGAGCATTATAATGAGCCCCCACTGCGCTCACGCGCAGGGGCCATCAGTTCAATGAGGCCCCAGTGCACTCATGCATAGGGCCTAGGCTTTCACTGATGCCCCATTGCGCTCATGCACAGGGGCTAGGATTTCAATGAGGCCCCATTGCACTCATGCATAGGGCCTAGGATTTCAATGAGGCCCCATTGCGCTCATGCACAGGGGCCAGTGTTTCAATCAGGCCCCAGAGCAATCCCGCACAGGGGCATGATTTCAACGGGGCCCCAATGCGCTCACTCGCAAGGGCCATGCGTTCAATGGGGCCCCAGTGCGCTCATGCACAGGGGCCATGAGTTCAATGAGGCCCGAGTGTGCTCACGCATGGGAGCCAGGTTTTCGAGGCTCCGGTGCGCTCATACACAGGGGAGAGTATAATAGCGAGCCCCTACTATGCTGATGCACAGGGGCCATGAGTTCAACGAGGCTCCATTTCCCTCATGCATAGGCGCTAGGGCTTCAGTGAGCCGCGTACGGGGGCCAAGTTTTCAATGAGGCCACAATGCGCGCTTGTGCAGGGGCTGCGATTTCAAAGCTCACGCATGGGGCCCAGGAGAATGAGAACCCAGTGCACTCATGCATAGGGGCCTAGCACTTCAATGAGTCCCCAATACGATCCTGCACAAGGGCCAGGATTTCAATGAGCCGAGCATTCCAATGAGGTCCTAGTGCGCCTATCCAAAGGGGCCAACATTTCAATAATGCCCGAGTGCGCCCACGCATAGGGCGCAGTATTTGAATAAGGCCCCAGTGCTCTCATGCATAGGGGCCATGAGTTCACGCAGATGGGCGAGGATTTCAACGAGGCCCCGCTGCGCTCATGCACGGGCCCCAAGGGTTGAATGAGGCCCCAGTGCGCTCATGCACAGGGGCTATGAGTTCAATGAGGCCTTAGTACGCTCATGCACGCGGGCCGTGAGTTCAAGGAGGCCGCAGTGCGCTCATACACAGCGGCGAGGATTATGAGCCCCCAATGCGCTCACGCACATAGGCCGTGAGTTCAATGAGGCCCCATTGCGCCCATGCACAGGGGCCACGAGTTCAATGAGGCCCCATTGTGCTCATGCACAGGGGCCAGACTTCAATGGGGCCCCAATACGCTCACTCACAAGGGCCATACGTTGAATGGGGCCCCAATGCGCTCATGCACAGGGGCCACGAGTTCAACGAGGCCCCAGTGTGCTCACGCACTGGAGCCAGGAGTTCTTTGAGGCCCCGGTGCGCTCATACAGAGAGTATAATACCGGGCCCCTAGTGTGCTCACAGATAGGGGCCATGATTTCACCGAGGCTCCAGTGCGCTCATGCACAGGGGCCACGATTTCAATGAGCCACCGGTGCGCTCGCGTATGTGGGCCAGGTTTTCAATGACGCCACAATGCGCTCTTGCACAGGGGCCGGGACTTCAAAGCTCACACATAGGGGCCACGAGAATGAGGTGCCGGTGCGCTCATGCACAGGGGCCTAGCACTTCAATGAGTCCCCAATAAGCTAATGCACAAGGGCCAAGATTTCAATGAGGCCAAGGATTTCAATGAGGCCCTAGTGCGCTTATCCAAAGGGGCCAAGATTTCAATAAGGCCCAAGTGCGCCCATCCATAGGGCCCAGGATTTCAATAATTCCCTAGTGCTCTCATGCATAGGCGTCATGAGCTCACACAGATGGGCGAGGATTTCAATGAGGCCCGACTGCGCTCATGCACGGCCCGAGGAGTTCAAAGAAGCCCCAGTGCGCTCATGCACAGGGGCTATGAGTTCAATGAGACCTTAGTACGCTCATGCACGGGGGGCGTGAGTTCAAGAAGCCCCCACTGCGCTCATACACAGGGGCGAGGATTATAATGAGGCCCCAGTGTGCTCACGCTCAGGAGCCATGAGTGTGCTCACACACAGGGGCTAGTATTTCAATCAGGCCCGATTGCGCTCACACACAAGAGAAAGGATTATAATGAGCCCCCACTGCGCTCACGCACAGGGGCCATGAGTTCAATGAGGCCTTAGTGCGTTGATGCAGAGGACCTAGGATTTCAATGACGCCCCATTGCGCTCATGCACAGGGGCCAGGATTTCAATGAGGACCCATTGCGCTCATGCACACGGGCCAGCATTTCAGTGAGGCCCCACGGCGCTCATGCACAGGGGTAGTAAGGCAGTGCACAGCACGAGTTCCATTGCCTAGTGTCCCAGCCAGTGAGGCAGCACACAGCAGGAGTTCTACTGCCCGCTGCGTCCACGGAATACACCAGTGTACGGCAGACGTCCCACTGCCCACTGCCCACTGCCCCTGGGTCATGTGGCGACATTCAGATGGAGTTCCACTGCAGGCTGCCCCTATGGGGTGAGGCAGTGTGCAGCGTGCAGCAGGAAGGCCTCTGCCCACTGCCCCCGGACAGTGAGGCAGAGAGCAGAAAGATGCCTTGCAAATGCAGGATGCCATGCGGAAGCAGGATGCCCTGCCGCTGCAAGATACCCTGGAAAAGCAGGAAAGTGGCATAGGAAATTCGGCCCAGAGCGCGACGGCGCGTGGCCGCAGGCGGCGGGAGGGGGGCACGGTGCGCAGGAAGCGCCACCAACGCTCCGCAGCGAGGGCTGGAGCCCCCCCCGGCGCTGCAGCCGGGACCGGCGCACTTGCCCCCCCCCCCCCCCCACCCACCCCGTCACACAGGACCCGCAGCCGCCACCGCAGGGCAAAGCAGCAGGGACTAGTGCATTCCCCTACTTTCCACCGTGGTAAGCACATTCGCACATAGCGCGCGCGACACACACAGCCCTTCCGTTTACTGGTACCCATGGGTAGACATCCCGGCCTTTGCCCTTTGGTGACAGCGCCTTCAGCACACCACACCACACCACACCACACCACACCACACCACACCACACCACACCACACCACACCACACCACACCACACCACACCACACCACACCACACCACACCACACCACACCACACCACACCACACCCCTATTAGGCGGAAGTCATAGTGGGGAGCCGGGCGTCCAAAACCACCCGAATGGAGACGATATACCATAGGGGGCAGCCCCTCCGGATGACCGCGGCCCTGCAGGACACCATGGAGACCGCGGGCTGGGCGCCAGAACCCCGGGTGTGCCAGCAGCCCCCGGGCACCCTGCCCAGCGACACTAGGCTCCACCGCCTCCTGGTGGCCCTCCTGGATATCCAGGTGCAGGTGGATGCGCCACTGCACACCCAGCTGTGGGGCGATCACCGGCAGGAGTCCCTGGCCCAGCTCCAGCGCACTGGGGTCAGGGCGCCCACCGTCGTGTGGACGACAGCCCCCCCGACTGCCGCCTACTGGAACTGGGCCAGCACATCGCAGGCCCCTCTCGTGACGGTCACCTCGACGCTGCCGCCGTTTCCGTGGATCGCCATAGCCCCGGCGGCGGTGGCGCGCTTCCAATATCCAGCGGAGTGCATGGCGCACAAATGCCCGGGGCACCCGCACAAGGGGCCCCTCTATTACTCCCTCGATACGGTGGGGTCAGTGCCGGCGGAGCTTCACCAGGCCCTGCGCACCCACCTCAGGGAGCACCATGGGGACATGGCCCTCCTGGCGCCACACGGCCGGGCGACCAGCCCCCTGCGAGTGTTGGCCCCCGAGACTCGCCCGGGCGTCTGGTTCCATGACCTGCCTGCGCTGGCGACCCTCCGAGGCAGTGTCGTGGCGGTGGATGCAGGGGCCACGCAGGCGGGTATGGCCATGGCCGGGGTCGTCCAGAGCGGGCCTGGGGAGTACCAGGCCCAGGTGGCCTCAGGAGTGGGCACCTCCCAGGAGGGGGAGGCGATGGCCCTCCTCTCGTATGCCCGCCGGCTGGCGACACAGCCGGGGGTTTACTGGCTGGTGCCGGACTCGGAGGCAGCAGTGGCGGCCCTCCGCACGTACCAGGAAGGAGGGCACTGCGGAGATGGCATCCACCACCTCTACGCCACTGTCCTGGGGGAGCAGCGCCTCTCCCCGAGGTCTGCCATCAATGTGGTGACCACACCATCGCACTGGATCACGGACCTCAACGTCCGTGTGGACGCAGCGACGCGGGAGCCGCCGGAGGTAGACCTCACGTGGCTCCTCAGGCGCCCCTACTCATTTATCCCCCCAGTGCCCTTCCGCGACCAGTGCCAGCTCTCCCCGACGGCGCTGAGTGACTGGTTGCAGGACCGGGCCTCCATACCGGCGCAAGCCATCTACGAGGCCCGCTGGGGGGTAAACTTCATGCCAGGGGGGGGCCTCCCCCTGGACTGGTTCGACCACGACCAGCAGCGCCACATCACGGCGCATCGCATGGACAACGTCCCGACCATGGCCGTCCTAGCCCACCGTTCCTCCCACCGGGGCACGGTGCTGGATACAACGTGCCTCCTGTGCGGGACACAGCCCGAGACGGCGCCCCACCTGTGGGCCTGCTCGGCTCAATCGCACGAGTGGGGGCCAGCCCGCCGGCGCCTCGCAGCGTGGCTCGACCAGAAGGTGGGGCCACGGGCGGCCCTAGTGCGTCACCAGCTGTGGGAACCGACTGTGCTGGAGCAGTGGGCGGCAGCCCTGCGGACCCCCTCCATGCAGCTGGCCCACCTGGAGTGTACGGGGCCCCACTCGCTGGGCACGGAGTTCCTCCGCCACGTCGTGGAGGAGTCCATACGGATCTGGTACCCCCACGCCAAGGCGCGTGCCACACTGCTGAAGGCCCGCCTGGGCCCGGGCAGCACGATGGCGTGGGCGTTGCAGGAGCTGCGCCTGCACCAGCAAGCAGAAAGGGAAGGGGTGCAGCGGGAGCTCCTGGAATAAGCGCGGTCGCCAGAGGCGAACTCACCAGGTCTCCCCGACTCCCCCTCCCCCTGCCGAGGCCTACACTCTTACGCACGGCGCGCACACAACACACACAGCCCAGCCCGTTTACCTTTACCCGTGGGTAGACATCCCGGCCTTTTGCCTTTTGGTAACAGCGCCTTCGGCACACCACACCACACCACACCACACCACACCACACACCACACCCTGAGTACTCCTCAGCTGTACCCATGGGCTGGGTGCCGGGTGCGAAGCCCCCGACGACAGGGCCCGGGCACCACCCTAGCGGGTGGTGTACTAACAGTGTCGGGTGCACGCGTTCGTTAGCGCTAAGCACCACCCCCTACAGAGCCCGCGGCCCCCTAGTACCGCCCGCCAAGGCTTCAGGAACGCCTCCCCATGGGCCCTGAAGGATGCTCCGACCACCCTGGGCTGGACTCCCCGTCCCCCCAGGCCGGTGTGCCCGGTTTTTGGATGAAGCTGCCTTTCCATGGGCCCTGCAGGATACTCCGACCACCCCGTGGGCTGGATTCCCCGTCCCCCCCAGGCCGGTGTGCCCGGTTCTTAGACAATGCTGCCTCCCCATGGGCCCGGAAGGATACTCCGACCACCCCCTGGGCTGGACTCCCCGTCCCCCCCAGGGCGGGGTGCCCGGTTCTTGGACACAGCTGCCTCCCCATGGGCCCTGGAGGATACTCCGCCCACACCCTGGGCTGGACTCCCTGTCCCCCCAGGCCGGTGTGCCCGGTTTTTGGACGAAGCTGCCTCCCCATGGGCCCTAAAGGATACTCCGACCACCCCCTGGGCTGGATTCTCCGTCCCCCCCGGGCCGGTGTGCCCGGTTCTTAGACAATGCCGCCTCCCCCTGGGCCCGGAAGGATACTCCGACCACCCCCTGGGCTGGACTCCCCGTCCCCCCCGGGCCGGTGTGCCCGGTTCTTAGACAATGCCGCCTCCCCATGGGTCCAGAAAGATACTCCGACGACCCCCTGGGCTGGACTCCCC
The DNA here is from genome assembly GCA_964036045.1 of Eutreptiella sp. 'Long Island Sound 2002'. Lineage (NCBI taxonomy): Eukaryota > Euglenozoa > Euglenophyceae > Eutreptiales > Eutreptiaceae > Eutreptiella > Eutreptiella sp. 'Long Island Sound 2002'. The sequence goes on from OZ038378.1 coordinate 177,118,230, forward strand.
GTCCCCCCAGGCCGGTGCGCCCGGTTCTCTGAAGCAGATGGCCCCCCATTGGCCTTGCAGGAGGCTCCGAACACCCCCTGGGCTGGACTCCCCGTCCCCCCCAGGCCGGTGCGCCCGGTTCTCCGAAGATGATGGCCCCCCATTGGCCTTGCAGGAGGCTCCGAACATCCCCTAGGCAGGGCTCCCCGTGTCCCCCAGGCAGGTGCGCCCGGTTCTCTGAAAAAGATGGCCCCCCATTGGCCTTGCAGGAGGCTCCGAACACCCCCTGGGCTGGACTCCCCGTCCCCCCCAGGCCGGTGCGCCCGGTTCTCCGAAGATGATGGCCCCCCATTGGCCTTGAAGGACGCTCCGAACACCCCCTGGGCTGGGCTCCCCGTGTCCCCCAGGCCGGTGCGCCGGGATCTCTGAAGAAGATGGCCCCCCATTGGCCTTGCAGGAGGCTCCGAACACCCCCTGGGCTGGACTCCCCGTCCCCCCCAGGCCGGTGCGACAGGTTCTCCGAAGATGATGGCCCTCCATAGGCCTTGCAGGAGGCTCCGAACACCCCCTGCGCTGGGCTCCCCGTCCCCCCAGGCCGGTGCGCCCGGTTCTCTGCAGATGGTGCCCCCCCGTGGGCCTTGCAGGAGGTTCCGGACACCCCCCTGGGCTGGACTCCCCGTCCCCCCAAGGCCGCGGTGCCCGGTTCTTAGACAATGCTCCCTCCCCATGGGCCCGGAAGGATACTCCGACCACCCCCTGGGCTGGACTCCCCGTCCCCCCAGGCCGGTGTGCCCGGTTTTTGGACGAAGCTGCCTCCCCATGGGCCCTGAAGGATACTCTGACCACCCCCTGGGCTGGACTCCCCGTCCCCCCGAGGCCGCCGTGCCCGGTTCTTAGACAATGCCGCCTCCCCATGGGCCCAGAAAGATACTCCGACCACCCCCTGGGCTGGACTCCCCGTCCCCCCAGGCCGGTGTGCCAAGTTTTTGGACGAAGTTGCCTCCCCATGGGCCGTGAAGGATACTCTGACCACCCCCTGGGCTGCACTCCCCGTCCCCCCGAGGCCGCCGTGCCCGGTTCTTAGACAATGCCGCCTCCCCATGGGCCCAGAAAGATACTCCGACCACCCCCTGGGCTGGACTCCCCGTCCCCCCAGGCCGGTGTGCCCGGTTCTTAGACACGGCTGCCTCCCCACAGGCCCTGCAGGACATTACGACCACCCCCTGGGCGGTGCATTGCGGGAGATCCACTGCCCACTGCCCCCAGGCAGTGAGGCAGTGCATTGCAGGAGTTCCACTGCCCACTGCCCTCAGGCGGTGAGGCACTGCATTGCGGGAGTTCCACTGCCCACTACCCTCAGGCAGTGAGGCAGCGTATTGCAGGAGGTCCACTGCCCACTGCTCCCAGGCACTGGGGCAGTGTATTGCAGAAGTCCCACTGCCCACTGCCCCCAGGCGGTGAGGCAGTGTATTACAGGAGTTCCACTGCCCACTGCCCCCAGGCGGTGAGGCAGTGTATTGCAGAACGTCCACTGCCCACTGCCCCCAGGCAGAGGGGCAGTTTGCTGCAGGAATTCCACTACCCATTGCCCCTAGGCAGTGGGGCAGTGTGCTGCAGGAGGTCCACTGCCCACTGCCCCCCGGCAGTGGGGCATTTTACTGCAGGAGTTCCACTGCCCACTGCCCCCAGGCAGTGGGGCAGTGTATTGCAGGAGGTCCACTGCCCACTGCCCCCAGGCAGTGGGGCAGTGCACTGCAGGAGGTCCACTGCCCACTGCCCCCAGGCAGTGGGGCAGTGTACTGCAGGAGGTCCACCGCCCCATGCCCCCAGGCAGTGGGGCAGTGTATTGCAGGGGGTCCACTGCCTACTGCCCCCAGGCAGTGACGCAGTGTATTACAGGACTTCCACTGCCCACTGCCCCAAGGCAGTGAGGCAGTGTATTGCAGGAATTCTACTGCCCACCGCCCCCAGGCAGTGAGGCAGTGTATTGCAGGAGTTCCACTGCCCACTGCCCCCAGGCAGTGAGGCAGTGTATTGCAGGAGGTCCACTGCCCACTGCCCCCAGGCACCGGGGCAGTGTACTGCAGGAGGTCCACTGCACACTGCCCCCAGGCAGTGGGGCAGTGTACTGCAGGAGGTCCACTGCCCACTGCCCCCATGCAGTGAGGCAGTGCATTGCAGAAGTTTCACTGCCCACTGCCCCCAAGCAGTGAGGCAATGTATTGCAGGAGGTCCACTGCCCACTGCCCCCAGGCAGTGAGGCAGTGTATTGCAGGAGTTCCACTGCCCACTGCCCCCAGGCAGTTGGGCAATGTACTGCAGGAGGTCCACCGCCCCATGCCCCCAGGTAGTGGGGCAGTGTATTGCAGGGGGTCCCCTGCCCACTGCCCCCAAGCAGTTGGGCAGTGTACTGCAGGAGGTCCACTGCCCACTGCCCCCAGGCAGTGAGGCAGTGTATTGCAGGAGGTCCACTGCCGCCCCCAGGCAGTGGGGCAGTGTATTGCAGGGGATCCACTGCCCACTGCCCCCAGGCAGTGGGGCAGTGTATTGCAGGAGTTGCACTGCCCACTGCCCTCAGGCAGTGGCGCAGTGTCTTGCAGGAGGTCCACTGCCCACTGCCCCCAGGCAGTGAGGCAGTGTATTGCAAGAGTTCCACTGCCCACTGCCCCCAGGCAGTGAGGCAGTGTATTGCAGGAGTCGCACTGCCCGCTGCCCCCAGGCAGCGGGGCAGTGTACTGCAGGAGGTCCGCTGCCCGCTGCCCCCAAGCAGTGAGGCAGTGTATTGCAATAGTTCCACTGCCCACTGCCCCCAGGCAGTGAGGCAGTGTATTGCAGGAGTCGCACTGCCCGCTGCCCCCAGGCAGCGGGGCAGTGTACTGCAGGAGGTCCGCTGCCCACTGCCCACAGGCAGTGGGGCAGTGTATTGCAGGAGGTCCACCGCCCACTGCCCCCGGGCAGTGGGGCCGTGCATTGCAGAAGGGTCACTGCCCACTGCCCCCCAGGCGGTGAGGCAGTGTATTGCAGGAGGTCCACTGCCCACTGCCCCTAGGCAGTGCGGCAGTGCATTGAAGGAGGTCCACTGCCCACTGCCCCCAGGCAGTGGGGCAGTGTACTGCAGGAGGTCCACTGCCCACTGCCCCCAGGCAGTGAGGCAGTGTATTGCAGGAGATCCACAGCCCACTGCCCCCAGGCAGTGAGGCAGTGTACTGCAGGAGGTCCACTGCCCACTGCCTAGGGGCAGTGGGGCAGTGTACTGCATGAGGTCCACTGTCCACTGCCCCCAGGCAGTGAGGCAGTGTATTGCAGGAGGTCCACTGCCCACTGCCCTCAGGCAGTGGGGCAGTGTACTGCAGGAGGTCCACTGCCCACTGCCCCCAGGCAGTGAGGCGGTGTATTGCAGGAGATCCACTGCCCAATGCTTTCAGGCAGTGAGGTAGTGTATTGCAGGAGGTCCACTGCCCACTGCCCAAGGCAGTGAGGCAGTGTACTGCAAGAGGTCCACTGCCCACTGCCCCCAGGCAGTGGGGCAGTGTATTGCAGGAGGTCCACTGCCCACTGCCCCCAGGCAGTGAGGCAGTGCATTGCAGGAGGTCCACTGCCCACTGCCCCCAGGCAGTGAGGCAGTGTATTGCAGGAGGTCCACTGCCCACTGCCCTCAGGCAGTGGGGCAGTGTACTGCAGGAGGTCCACTGCCCACTGCCCCCAGGCGGTGAGGCAGTGTATTGCAGGAGGTCCACTGCCCACTGCCCCCAGGCAGCGGGGCAGTGTATTGCAAGAGGTCCACTGCCCACTGCCCCCAGGCAGTGAGGCAGTGCATTGCAGGAGGTCCACTGCCCACTGCCCCCAGGCAGTGAGGCAGTGTATTGCAGGAGGTCCACTGCCCACTGCCCCCAGGCAGTGAGGCAGTGTATTGCAGGAGGTCCACTGCCCACTGCCCCCAGGCAGTGGGGCAGTGTGTTGCAGGAGGTCCACTGCCCGCTGCCCCTAGGCAGTGAGGCAGTGCATTGCAGGAGGTCCACTGCCCACTGCCCCCAGGCAGTGGGGCAGTGTATTGCGGCAGGTCCACTGCCCACTGCCCCCAGGCATTGGGGCAGTGTATTGCAGGAGGTCCACTGCCCACTGCCCCCAGGCAGCCAGGCAGTGTATTGCAGGAGGTCCACTGCCCACTGCCCCCAGGCAGTGGGGCAGTGTGTTGCAGGAGGTCCACTGCCCGCTGCCCCTAGGCAGTGAGGCAGTGCATTGCAGGAGGTCCACTGCCCACTGCCCCCAGGCAGTGGGGCAGTGTATTGCGGCAGGTCCACTGCCCACTGCCCCCAGGCATTGGGGCAGTGTATTGCAGGAGGTCCACTGCCCACTGCCCCCAGGCAGTGAGGGAGTGTATTGCAGGAGTTCCACTGCCCACTGCCCCCAGGCAGTGAGGCAGTGTATTGCAGGAGGTCCACTGCCCACTGCCCCCAGGCAGTGAGGCAGTGTATTGCAGGAGGTCCGCTGCCCACTGCCCCCAGGCAGTTGGGCAGTGCATTGCAGGAGGTCCACTGCCCACTGCCCCCAGGCAGTTGGGCAATGTACTGCAGGAGGTCCACCGCCCCATGCCCCCAGGTAGTGGGGCAGTGTATTGCAGGGGGTCCCCTGCCCACTGCCCCCAAGCAGTTGGGCAGTGTACTGCAGGAGGTCCACTGCCCACTGCCCCCAGGCAGTGAGGCAGTGTATTGCAGGAGGTCCACTGCCGCCCCCAGGCAGTGGGGCAGTGTATTGCAGGGGATCCACTGCCCACTGCCCCCAGGCAGTGGGGCAGTGTATTGCAGGAGTTGCACTGCCCACTGCCCTCAGGCAGTGGCGCAGTGTCTTGCAGGAGGTCCACTGCCCACTGCCCCCAGGCAGTGAGGCAGTGTATTGCAAGAGTTCCACTGCCCACTGCCCCCAGGCAGTGAGGCAGTGTATTGCAGGAGTCGCACTGCCCGCTGCCCCCAGGCAGCGGGGCAGTGTACTGCAGGAGGTCCGCTGCCCGCTGCCCCCAAGCAGTGAGGCAGTGTATTGCAATAGTTCCACTGCCCACTGCCCCCAGGCAGTGAGGCAGTGTATTGCAGGAGTCGCACTGCCCGCTGCCCCCAGGCAGCGGGGCAGTGTACTGCAGGAGGTCCGCTGCCCACTGCCCACAGGCAGTGGGGCAGTGTATTGCAGGAGGTCCACCGCCCACTGCCCCCGGGCAGTGGGGCCGTGCATTGCAGAAGGGTCACTGCCCACTGCCCCCCAGGCGGTGAGGCAGTGTATTGCAGGAGGTCCACTGCCCACTGCCCCTAGGCAGTGCGGCAGTGCATTGAAGGAGGTCCACTGCCCACTGCCCCCAGGCAGTGGGGCAGTGTACTGCAGGAGGTCCACTGCCCACTGCCCCCAGGCAGTGAGGCAGTGTATTGCAGGAGATCCACAGCCCACTGCCCCCAGGCAGTGAGGCAGTGTACTGCAGGAGGTCCACTGCCCACTGCCTAGGGGCAGTGGGGCAGTGTACTGCATGAGGTCCACTGTCCACTGCCCCCAGGCAGTGAGGCAGTGTATTGCAGGAGGTCCACTGCCCACTGCCCTCAGGCAGTGAGGCAGTGTATTGCAGGAGGTCCACTGCCCACTGCCCCCAGGCAGTGAGGCAGTGTATTGCAGGAGGTCCACTGCCCACTGCCCCCAGGCAGTGGGGCAGTGTGTTGCAGGAGGTCCACTGCCCGCTGCCCCTAGGCAGTGAGGCAGTGCATTGCAGGAGGTCCACTGCCCACTGCCCCCAGGCAGTGGGGCAGTGTATTGCAGGAGGTCCACTGCCCACTGCCCCCAGGCAGTGAGGCAGTGTATTGCAGGAGGTCCACTGCCCACTGCCCCCAGGCAGTGGGGCAGTGTGTTGCAGGAGGTCCACTGCCCGCTGCCCCTAGGCAGTGAGGCAGTGCATTGCAGGAGGTCCACTGCCCACTGCCCCCAGGCAGTGGGGCAGTGTATTGCGGCAGGTCCACTGCCCACTGCCCCCAGGCATTGGGGCAGTGTATTGCAGGAGGTCCACTGCCCACTGCCCCCAGGCAGCCAGGCAGTGTATTGCAGGAGGTCCACTGCCCACTGCCCCCAGGCAGTGGGGCAGTGTGTTGCAGGAGGTCCACTGCCCGCTGCCCCTAGGCAGTGAGGCAGTGCATTGCAGGAGGTCCACTGCCCACTGCCCCCAGGCAGTGGGGCAGTGTATTGCGGCAGGTCCACTGCCCACTGCCCCCAGGCATTGGGGCAGTGTATTGCAGGAGGTCCACTGCCCACTGCCCCCAGGCAGTGAGGGAGTGTATTGCAGGAGTTCCACTGCCCACTGCCCCCAGGCAGTGAGGCAGTGTATTGCAGGAGTTCCACTGCCCACTGCCCCCAGGCAATTGGGCAGTGTACTGCAGGAGGTCCACCGCCCCATGCCCCCAGGCAGTGGGGCAGTGTATTGCAGGGGGTCCACTGCCCACTGCCCCCAAGCAGTGGGGCAGTGTACTGCAGGAGGTCCACTGCCCACTGTCCCCAGGCAGTGAGGCAGTGTATTGCAGGAGGTCCATTGCCGCCCCCAGGCAGTGGGGCTGTGTATTGCAGGGGATCCACTGCCCACTGCCCCCAGGCAGTGGGGCAGTGTATTGCAGGAGTTGCACTGCCCACTGCCCTCAGGCAGTGGGGCAGTGCATTGAAGGAGGTCCACTGCCCACTGCCCCCAGGCAGTGCGGCAGTGCATTGCAGGAGGTCCACTGCCCATTGCCCCCAGGCAGTGAGGCAGTGTATTGCAGGAGGTCCACTGCCCACTGCCCCCAGGCCCTGTGTGACTGCGCACAGGCGTCGGCAGGGCAGTGCCGGCCAAGTGCGGGAGTGCACTGGTCCGGCTATGCAACAACACATTTACACACAGCGCCCACACAACACACGCAGCCCCGCCCGGTTACCTATACCCGTGGGTAGACATCCCGGCCATTACATTTTGGTAACAGCGCCTTCGGCACACCACACCACACCACACCACACCACACCACACCACACCACACCACACCACACCACACCACACCACACCACACCACACCACACCACACCACACCACACCACACCACACCACACCACACCACACCACACCACACCACACCACACCACACCACACCACACCACACCACACCACACCACACCACACCACACCACACCACACCACACCACACCACACCACACCACACCACACCACACCACACCACACCACACCACACCACACCACACCACACACCACACCCTGAGTACTCCTCAGCTGTACCCATGGGCTGGGTGCCGGGTGCGAAGCCCCCGACGACAGGGCCTGGGCACCACCCTAGCGGGTGGTGTACTAACAGTGCCGGGTGCACGTGTTCTCCAGCGCTAAGCACCACCCCCTACAGAGCCCGCGGCCCCCTAGTACCGCCCGCCAAGGCTTCAGGAACGGACCAGCGACCCCTAGCGAGGACGGCTGGCACACCCTCCCCCTCCTCTCCCCGCAGCATGCCCGCCCCACACACAGGACCCTCTGCAGAGCCCTGGCATGTGCCCCCCGCTCTCCTGCTTCTGCCGCCACGCGCGCTCCCATGCCCCCCCTCCCATTCCCACATGCGCCCCCGTCCCCGCAGAGGCCGGCGGCGCCGAGCCCCCCTCCCCCTTCAGCGGGGCTGCGGCGGCAGCACCGCGGCTAGGGGCCACACCAGCAGGGGCGGGGAGAGGGGCCTGCTTTCTTGCATCCGCCCGCCCCCGACGCCCTTCGCCAGGGCCGGCCGGCGGCGTGGAGGCCCCCCTGAGTTGGGGCTTCAGCGACGCGGCGAGACCGAGACGGGTATGTCGGGTGTGTGCGTGAGTGAGAGAGGCGTGCGAGAGTGGGGGCCCCAGGGGACGGCGTGCGCCGGGGCCGGCATTTTCCTGGTTTGTTTTATTGTTCCTGTTCTTTCCCTTCTATTTTTTGCGCGACTGCCTGTAGGGGCACAAGCCTCATGCAGGAGCCTTCGGGCCTGTAAGCGTCTTTCCTTCGGGTGTTTCTTCTTTTATTCATAGGCAAAGAGAGGCGAGCGGCGCCACAACGCCCGAGAGGCCTTTGGCTGGCTGGTCACGTGCAGGGGGGCCAACCAAGACACCCCGCGCCGCAACCACGCCCGCACCTGACCCTGTCACTAACCACATAGACTGCCAAGCAAGCTCCCGGCTGGCAGCTGGAGCGCAGCACTTGAAAGGGGAGGGGTCCCCACAACCCCCCGGAATGGGCGGCGTGGCTCCGCTGGAGGAGCAGTTCGAGGCCACGCCGCCCTTGCGCAGCCCGGTCATGGCATTGTCTTGGGACTGTGAAATGGGTAAAAAACAAATTATGTGAGGATCAGGAGTATGGACTTGAACATGAATGCCCCCCTGTGGGCACCCGTCCGGTAGGACACCCAGGAAGAGGTATCAAATATCCTTTGAGGTCAGGTATAAGCCCCCCCGACCACCGCCTGGGCAGGACTCGCCGTCCCCTCAGCCTGTGGGCCTGCGCCTTTGGGGGCTGCCATCCCCCGCATGCGCTCCATAGGCAGCGACCGCCTCTTGGGAAGGACTCCCCCTCCCCTAGCTGATGGGCCCACGCCGATGGGGGCTGCCGTCCCCCGCAGGCGCTCCATAGGCAGCGACCACCTCCTGGGCAGGACTCCCCGTCCCCTTAGCTGGTGGGCTTGGGCCGCAGGGGGCTGCCGTCCCCCGCAGGCACTCTGCATTGGAGGTGTTGCACTGCCCACTGCCCCCAGGCAGTGAGGCAGAGCATTGCAGGAATTGCACTGCCCACTGCTCCCAGATAGTGGGGCAGTGCATTGCACGAGTTCCGTTTTTACGCAGTGACCGCCTCCTGAGCAGGACTCCCTGTCCCCTCAGCTCGTGGGCCCGCGCGTTGCAGGAGTTCCAGTGCCTGCCGCCCGCAGGTGGTGTGGCAGTGCATTGCAAGAGTAGCACTGCGCACTACCCCCTAGGCAGTGAGACAGTGCGTTGCATGAGTTGCACTGCCCACTGCCCCCAGGCTGTGAGTGCAGTGCATTGCAGGAGTTCCACTGCCCACTATCCTCAGGCAGTGAGGCAGCGTATTACAGGGGTTGCACTGCCAACTGCTCCCAGGCAGTGTGGCAGTGCATTGCAGAAGTTCCACTTCCCACTGCCCGTAGGCAATGAGGCAGTGCATTGCAGGAGTTGCGCTACCCACCGCCCCAGGCGGCGAGGCGGTGCATTGCAGGGTTTGCACTGCCTACTGCCCCCAGGCAGTGAGGCAGCGTATTCCAGGAGTTGCGCTGCCCACTGCCCCTAGGCGGTGAGGCGGTGCATTGCAAGAATTGCACTGCCCACTGCACCGAGGCAGTGAGGAAGTATATTGCAGGAGTTCCACTGCCCACTGCCCCTAGGCAGTGAGTGCAGTGCATTGCTGGAGTTCCACTGCCCACTGTCCTCAGGCAGTGAGGCGGCGCATTACAGGGGTTGCCCTGCCCACTGCCCCCAACCCCCATGCAGTGTGGCAGTGCATTGCAGAAGTTCCCCTTCCCACTGCCCGTAGGCAGTGAGGCAGTGCACTGTAGGAGTTGCGATGCCCACGGCCCCGAGGCGGTAAGGCAGTGCATTGCAGGAGTTGCACCGCACACTGACCACAGGCATGGTGGCAGCGCATTGCAGGAGTCCCACTGCCCACTGCCCCCAGGCAGTGAGGCAGTGTGTTGCAGGAGTTGCATTGGCAACTGTCCCCAGCAGTGAGGCGGTGCATTGCAGGAGTACCACTGCCCACTGCCCCTAGCAGGGTGGCAGTGCATAACCGGAGTTCCACTACCCACTGTCCCTAGGCAGTGTAGCACTGCATTGCGAGAGTTCCCCTCTTTAGGCAGTGACCGCCTCCTGGGCAGGACTCGCCGTTCCCCCAGCTAGTGGGCCCGCGCATTGCAGGAGCACCGCTGCCTACTGCCCCCAAGTGGTATGGCAGTGCATTGCAAGAGTCGTACTGCCCACTGCCCCTACACAGGGATGCAGTGCAGTGCAGGAGTTCCACTGCCCACCGCCCCCAGGCGGTGAGGAAGTATATTGCATGAGTTCCACTGCCCACTGACCCCAGGCAGTGAGTGCAATGCATTGCACGATTTCCACTGCCCACTACCTCCATGCAGTGTGGCAGTGCATTGTAGGAGTTGCCCTGCCCGCTGCCCCCAGGCAGTGAACCAGTGCACTGCACGAGTTGCGCCGCCCACTGCCCCCAGGCAGTGTGGCGGTGCATAGCAGGAGTTCCACTGCCCGCTGCTCTAGGCACCGTGGCACTGCATTGTAGGAGTTCCACTGCCCACTGCCCCAAGCAGTGTGGCAGTGCATTGCGCGAGTACCGCTACTTAGCAGCGACCGCCTCCTGGGCAGGATTCCCCGTCCCCCCAGCTGGTGGGCCCGCGCATAGCAGGAGTTCCGCTGCCCACCGCCCCCAGGCGGTGTGGCAGTGCATTGCAGGCGTTGCACTGCCCACGGCCCGCAGGCGGTGAGGCATTGCGTTGCACGAGTTCCACTGCTCTCTGCCCCGAGGCAGTGAGGCAATGTGTTGCAGGAGTTCCACGGCCCACTGCCGCCAGGCAGTGAGGCAGTACACTGCAGAATTACCGCTCATTAGGCAGCGACCGCCTCTTGGGCAGGACTCCCCGTCCCCCCAGCTGATGGGCCCGTGCATTGCCTCACTGCCTGGGGGCAGTGGGCGGTGCGACTTCTACAATGCACGGCCTCACTGCCTGGGGGCAGTGGGCAGTGGAACTCCTGCAATGCACTGCCTCACTGCCCTGGGGCAGTGGGCAGTGCAACTCCTGCAATGCACTGCCTCACTGCCTGGGGGCAGCGGGCAGTGGAACTCCTGCAATGCACTGCCCCACTGCCTGGGGGCAGTGGGCAGTGCAACTCCTGCAATGCACTGCCTCACTGCCTGGGGGCAGTGGGCAGTGCAACTCCAACTCCTGCAATGCAACCCAGGGCAGTGAGGCAGTGCATTGCAGAGGTTGCACTGCCCGCTGCCCCCAGGCAGAGGCAGCGAGGCAGTGCATTGCAAGAGCTCCACTGCCCACTGCCCCAGGGCAGTGAGGCAGTGCATTGCAGGAGTTGCACTGTCCACTGCCCCCAAGCAGTGGGGCAGTGCATTGCAGGAGTTCCACTGCCCACTGCCCCCAGGCAGTGAGGCAGTGCATTGCAGGAGGTCCACTGCCCACTGCCCCAGAGCAGTGAGGCAGTGCATTGCAAGAGTTGCACTGCCCGCTGCCCCCAGGCAGTGGGGCAGTGCATTGCAGGAGTTCCACTGCCCACTGCCCCCAGGCAGTGAGGCAGTGCATTGCAGGAGTTGGAGTTGCACTGCCCACTGCCCCCAGGCAGTGGGGCAGTGCATTGCAGGAGTTCCACTGCCCACTGCCCCCAGGCAGTGAGGCAGTGCATTGCAGGAGTTGCACTGCCCACTGCCCCAGGGCAGTGAGGCAGTGTACTGCAGGAGTTGCACTGCCCACTGCCCCCAGGCAGTGCGGCAGTGCATTGCAGGAGTTCCACTGCCCACTGCCCCCAGGCAGCGAGGCATTGCATTGCAGGAGTTGCACTGTCCACCGCCCCCAGGAGAGTGAGGCAGTGCATTGCAGGAGTTGCATTGCCCACTGCCCCCAGGCATTGAGGCGGTGCATTGCAGGAGTTCCACTGCCCACTGCCCCCAGGCAGTGAGGCAGTGCATTGCAGGAGTTGCACTGCCCACTGCCCCCTGGCAGTGAGGCAGTGCATTGCAGGAGTTCTACTGCCCACTGCCCCCAGGCAGTGAGGCCGTGCATTGTAGAAGTCGCACCGCCCACTGCCCCCAGGCAGTGAGGCAGTGCATTGCAGGAGTTGGAGTTGCACTGCCCACTGCCCCCAGGCAGTGAGGCAGTGCATTGCAGGAGTTGCACTGCCCACTGCCCCCGGGCAGTTCGGCAGTGTATTGCAGGAGTTGCACTGCCCACTGACCCAGGGCAGTGAGGCAGTGCATTGCAGAGGTTGCACTGCCCGCTGCCCCCAGGCAGAGGCAGCGAGGCAGTGCATTGCAAGAGCTCCACTGCCCACTGCCCCAGGGCAGTGAGGCAGTGCATTGCAGGAGTTGCACTGTCCACTGCCCCCAAGCAGTGGGGCAGTGCATTGCAGGAGTTCCACTGCCCACTGCCCCCAGGCAGTGAGGCAGTGCATTGCAGGAGGTCCACTGCCCACTGCCCCAGGGCAGTGAGGCAGTGCATTGCAAGAGTTGCACTGCCCGCTGCCCCCAGGCAGTGAGGCAGTGCATTGCAGGAGTTCCACTGCCCACTGCCCCCAGGCAGTGAGGCAGTGCATTGCAGGAGTTCCACTGCCCACTGCCCCCAGGCAGTGAGGCAGTGCATTGCAGGAGTTGCACTGCCCACTGCCCCCAGGCAGTGAGGCAGTGCATTGCAGGAGTTCCACTGCCCACTGCCCCCAGGCAGCGAGGCAGTGCATTGCAGGAGTTGCACTGTCCACTGCCCCCAAGCAGTGGGGCAGTGCATTGCAGGAGTTGCACTGCCCACTGCCCCCAGGCAGTGAGGCAGTGCATTGCAGGAGTTCCACTGCCCACTGCCCCCAGGGCAGTGAGGCAGTGCATTGCAGGAGTTGCACTGCCCACTGCCCCCAGGCAGTGAGGCCGTGCATTGTAGAAGTTGCACCGCCCACTGCCCCCAGGCAGTGAGGCAGTGCATTGCAGGAGTTGGAGTTGCACTGCCCACTGCCCCCAGGCAGTGAGGCAGTGCATTGCAGGAGTTGCACTGCCCACTGGCCCCAGGCAGTGCGGCAGCGTATTACAGGAGTTGCACTGCCCACTGCCCCCCGGCAGTGAGGCAGTGCATTGCAAGAGTTCCACTGTCCACTGCCCCCAGGCAGTGAGGCAGTGCATTGCAGGAGGTCCACTGCCCACTGCCCCAGGGCAGTGAGGCAGTGCATTGCAAGAGTTGCACTGCCCGCTGCCCCCAGGCAGCGGGGCAGTGCATTGCAGGAGTTCCACTGCCCACTGCCCCCAGGCAGTGAGGCAGTGCATTGCAGGAGTTGGAGTTGCACTGCCCACTGCCCCCAGGCAGTGAGGCAGTGCATTGCAGGAGTTGCACTGCCCACTGCCCCCAGGCAGTGCGGCAGTGCATTGCGGGAGTTTCACTGCCCACTGCCCCAGGGCAGTGAGGCGGTGCATTGCAGGAGTTGCACTGTCCACTGCCCCCAGGCAGTGAGGCAGTGCATTGCAGGAGTTGCACTGCCCACTGCCCCCAGGCAGTGAGGCAGTGCATTGCAGGAGTTCCGCTGCCCACTGCCCCAGGGCAGTGAGGCAGTGCATTGCAGGAGTTGCACTGCCCACTGCCCCCGGGCAGTGAGGCAGTGCATCGCAGGAGTTCCACTGCCCACTGCCCCCAGGCAGCGAGGCAGTGCATTGCAGGAGTTGCACTGTCCACTGCCCCCAAGGCAGTGAGGCAGTGCATTGCAGGAGTTGCACTGCCCACTGCCCCCAGGCAGTGAGGCGGTGCATTGCAGGAGTTCCACTGCCCATTGCCCCCAGGCAGTGAGGCAGTGCATTGCAGGAGTTGCACTGCCCACTGCCCCCAGGCAGTGAGGCAGTGCATTGCAGGAGTTCCACTGCCCACTGCCCCCAGGGCAGTGAGGCAGTGCATTGCAGGAGTTGCACTGCCCACTGCCCCCAGGCAGTGAGGCCGTGCATTGTAGAAGTTGCACCGCCCACTGCCCCCAGGCAGTGAGGCCGTGCATTGCAGGAGTTGGAGTTGCACTGCCCACCCCTAGGCAGTGAGGCAGTGCATTGCAGGAGTTGCACTGCCCACTGCCCCCGGGCAGTGAGGCAGTGCATTGCAGGAGTTCCACTGCCCACTGCCCCCAGGCAGCGAGGTAGTGCATTGCAGGAGTTGCACTGTCCACTGCCCCCAAGGCAGTGAGGCAGTGCATTGCAGGAGTTGCACTGCCCACTGCCCCCAGGCAGTGTGGCGGTGCATTGCAGGAGTTCCACTGCCCATTGCCCCCAGGCAGTGAGGCAGTGCATTGCAGGAGTTGCACTGCCCACTGCCCCCAGGCAGCGAGGCAGTGCATTGCAGGAGTTCCACTGCCCACTGCCCCCAGGGCAGTGAGGCAGTGCATTGCAGGAGTTGCACTGCCCACTGCCCCCAGGCAGTGAGGCCGTGCATTGTAGAAGTTGCACCGCCCACTGCCCCCAGGCAGTGAGGCCGTGCATTGCAGGAGTTGGAGTTGCACTGCCCACTGCCCCCAGGCAGTGCGGCAGCGTATTACAGGAGTTGCACTGCCCACTGACCCAGGGCAGTGAGGCAGTGCATTGCAGAGGTTGCACTGTCCGCTGCCCCCAGGCAGTGAGGCAGTGCATTGCAAGAGTTCCGCTGCCCACTGCCCCAGGGCAGTGAGGTAGTGCATTGCAGGAGTTCCACTGCCCACTGCTCTGGGACAGTGAGGCAGTGCATTGCAGGAGTTGCACTGTCCACTGCCCCAAGGGCAGTGAGGCAGTGCATTGGAGGAGTTGCACTGCCCACTGCCCCCAGGCAGTGAGGCGGTGCATTGCAGGAGTTCCACTGCCCACTGCCCCCAGGCAGTGAGGCAGTGCATTGCAGCAGTTGCACTGCCCACTGCCCCCAGGCAGTGAGGCAGTGCATTGCAGGAGTTCCACTGCCCACTGCCCCCAGGGCAGTGAGGCAGTGCATTGCAGGAGTTGCACTGCCCACTGCCCCCAGGCAGTGAGGCCGTGCATTGTAGAAGTTGCACCGCCCACTGCCCCCAGGCAGTGAGGCAGTGCATTGCACGAGTTGGAGTTGCGCTGCCCACTGCGCCCAGGCAGTGAGGCAGTGCATTGCAGGAGTTCCACTGCCCACTGCCCTGGTGACCTGGCACCAGTCTAAAAACCCTCAGGATGGTAGCTGTGGGACGGATTGCCCACACGCACTGCCACGCTCGAAGCCAGTCGTGATACGTCTCGATTTCTCGTGCGTCTTCCCTGTGTCAGGCCGGGCCCACCCCGCCCGCCAACCGCCCAGGACCCCTCCCTGGGCCAGACATGCAGTCCTGTGGGGGACAGATGCACATACGTGGCCTCCCCCCGACCGCCGGACGCCAACGTGGCACCTGCCCCGACAGCTCTCCGCCGACATGGCGCGGGCTCAGTGGCAGGGCACTATCGTGGTGCCGCGAACGTACCCGTGCGCCGTCGTGGCGCGGCCTTCAGGGCAGTGCGCCGTCGTGGCGCAGCCTTCTCGGCAGAGCGCCGCCACGGCGCCGCCCAAACAATCCAGCGCCAACGTGGCACCACTTCAGTGGCAGCACACCACCGGGGTGCTGCCAACTTGCACGTGTGCCGCCGTGGCGCAGTGTTCGGGGCACGGCGCCGTCGTGGCACTGCCCGGACAGCCAGTTCAGTGGCCGAGCGCCATCGTGGTGCCGCCAACGTACACGTGCGCCATCGTGGCGCAATCCTCAGGGCAGAACGTCACCGCGGCGCTGCCCAGACAGCCCTGAGCCGACGTGGCGCCAGTTCAGTGACGTGGCACCACCATGGTGCAGTCAACGTACACGTGCGCCGTCGTGGCGCAACCTTCAGGGCAGAGCGCCACCGTGGCGCTGCCCAAACGTTCTTCGTGCGCCAGCCTGGCCATGGTGTGTCCTCCAGGCCAATACTCGAGGCACCATGGCGGGGTCTGCACTTGGCGCTCCGCCACCCTCCGTGACACCCCGTGCAGAGGTGACGAGTCATCGGCGGTACTCACCGCCTCACGTGCCATCGGCGAACGTCGCCGTCTCGCTCGGGCACCATCGTGGTGCCACTTTCTCGGTCACGTACCGTCTCGGTGCACGTATCGTAGGGCTCGTCGTTTGGGCTCGGCCTTTGCGGCAGGGCGTCGTCGGTGACCTCCACAGCGGTGCACCACCGTGGTGCTATGGCTGTGACGCACGTCCCGCACTCACATAACCCGGGGGTACCCAGGCCACCGGCGGTGCGCGTGATCGTGTAGCGTGGCCGTACTCGCGACGCCGGCGGTACTCAGCCCGCCGGCAGTGCGCATAGTCGTGCTGGGCCGCGTTCTATTTAGCCCGGCGACGTTTGCAAGTCGGGGGTGATGCCCTGGGAGACCCACACCTTCCGTGCCCGTTGATCGTGGGACGCTACCTCGGGTGGACCCACGACAGGTCGGAGCGGTCGGTGGCCGGGACCGGAGAGCAGATCGGACCGTAGCGTTGTCGTACACCGGCGCTTTGACCCAGACGGCCTGCTGGGAGGGGCGTTCTCAGGTGTGCGACGAGATTCGTCTTACTCTAGCGGAGGTAAGACGGAGGACTCCCTCGGCTGTGCCTGCGTGGGGCCCCCGGGGGACGACGCCAAGGCTCACCGTACGTGGGACCGCGGCAGGCGCTCCTCCTCCTCCTCCTCCTCCTCCACTGCCCCTAGGCAGTGCGGCAGTGTATTGCAGGAGTTGCACTGCCCACTGACCCAGGGCAGTGAGGCAGTGCATTGCAGAGGTTGCACTGTCCGCTGCCCCCAGGCAGTGAGGCAGTGCATTGCAAGAGTTCCACTGCCCACCGCCGCAAGGCAGTGAGGCAGTGCATTGCAGGAGTTGCACTGCCCACTGCCCCAGGGCAGTGAGGCCGTGCATTGTAGAAGTTGCACTGCCCACTGCCCCCAAGCATTGAGGTAGTGCATTGCAGGAGTTCCACTGCCCACTGCTCTGGGACAGTGAGGCAATGCATTGCAGGAGTTCCACTGTCCACTGCCCCCAAGCAGTGAGGCAGTGCGTTGCAGGCGTTCCACTGCCCACTGCCCCCAGGCGGCGAGGCAGTGCATTGCAGGAGTTGCACTGCCCACTGCCCCCAGGCAGTGAGGCAGTGCACTCAAATAGTTCCACTGCCCGCTGCCCCCAGGCAGTGAGGCAGTGCATTGCAGGAGTTCCACTGCCCAGTGCCCCAGGGCAGTGAGGCACTGCGTTGCAGGAGTTGCACCGCCCACTGCCCCCCGGCAGTGGGGCAGTGCATTGCAGGAGTTCCACCGCCCACTGCCCCCAGGCAGTGCGGCGGTGTGTTGCAGGAGGTCCACTGCCCACTGCCCCCAGGCAGTGAGTCATTGCATTGCAGGAGTTGCACTGCCCACTGCCCCCAGGCAGTGAGGCAGTGCATTGCAGGAGTTGCACTACCCACTGCCCCCAGGTAGTGAGGCAGTGCATTGCAGGAGTTCCACTGCCTACTGCCCGAGGGCAGTGAGGCAGTGCATTGCAGGAGTTGCACTGCCCACTGCCCCCAGGCAATGCGGCCGTGTATTGCAGGAGTTGCACTGCCCTCTGCCCCCAGGCAGTAAGGCAGTGCGTTGCAGGAGGTCCACTGCCCACTGCCCCAGGGCAGTGAGGCAGTGCATTGCAGAAGCTGCACTGCCCACTGCCCCCAGGCAGTGAGGCAGTGCATTGCAGGAGTTCCACTGCCCACTGCCTCCAGGCAGTTGGGCAGTGCATTGCAGGAGTTCCAGTGCCCACTGCCCCAGGGCAGTGAGGCAGTGCATTGCCGAAGTTGCACTGTCCACTGCCCCCAGGCAGTGAGGCAGTTCATTGCAGGAGTTCCACTGCCAACTGCCCCAGGGCAGTGAGGCAGTGCATTGCAGAAGTTGCACTGCCCACTGCCCCCAGGCAGCGAGGCAGTGCATTGCAGGAGTTGCACTGCCCACTGCCCCCAGGCAGTGAGGCAGTGCGTTGCAGGGGTTGCACTGCCCACTGCCCCCAAGGCGGTGAGGCCGTGCATTGCAGGAGTTGCACTGCCCACTGCGCCCAGGCAGTGGGGCAGTGCATTGCAGGAGTTCCACTGCCCACTGCGCCCAGGCAGTGAGGTAGTGCATTGCAGGAGTTGCACTGCCCACCGCCGCAAGGCAGTGAGGCAGTGCATTGCAGGAGTTGCACTGCCCACTGCCCCAGGGCAGTGAGGCCGTGCATTGTAGAAGTTGCACTGCCCACTGCCCCCAGGCACTGAGGCAGTGCATTGCAGGAGTTGCACTGCCTACTGCCCCCAGGCAGTGAGGCAGTGCATTGCAGGAGTTGCACTGCCCACTGCCCCCAGGCAGCGAGGCAGTGCATTGCAGGAGTTGCACTGCCCACTGCCCCCAGGCAGTGAGGCAGTGCATTGCAGGAGTTGCACTGCCCACTGCGCCCAGGCAGTGGGGCAGTGCATTGCAGGAGTTCCACTGTCCACTGCGCCCAGGCAGTGAGGCCAGTGCATTGCAGGAGTTGCACTGCCCACTGCCCCCAGGCAGTGGGGCTGTGCATTCCAGAAGTTCCACTGCCCACTGCCCCAGGGCAGTGAGACAGTGCATTGCAGGAGTTGCACTGTCCACTGCCCCCAGGCAGTGAAGCAGTGCATTGCAGGAGTTCCACTGCCCACTGCCCCCAGGCAGTGAGGCAGTGCATTGCAGGAGTTCCACTGCCCACTACCCCCAGGGCAGCGAGGCAGTGCATTGCAGAAGGTCCACTGCCCACTGCCCCAGGGCAGTGCGGCAGTGTATTGCAGGAGTTGCACTGCCCACTGCCCCAGGCAGTGAGGCAGTGCGTTGCAGGAGTTGCACTGCCCACTGCCCCCGGGCAGTGAAGCAGTGCATTGGAGGGGTTCCACTGCCCACTGCCCCCAGGCACTAGGGCAGTGTGTTGCAGGAGGTCCACTGCCCACTGCCCCCAGGCAGTCGGGCAGAGTCCTGCAGGAGTTGCACCGCCCACTGCCCCCAGGCAGTGCGGCCGTATATTGCAGGAGTTCCACCGCCCACTGCCCCCAGGCAGTGAGGCAGTGCATTGCAGGAGTTGCACTCTCCACTGCCCCCAGGTAGTGAGGCAGTGCATTGCAGGAGTTGCACTGCCCACTGCCCCCGGGCAGTGCGGCAGTGCATTGCAGGAGTTCCACTCCCCACTGCCCCCAGGCAGTGAGGCAGTGCATTGCAGGAGTTGCACTGCCCACTGCCCCAGGGCAGTGCGGCAGTGCATTGCAGAAGTTTCACTGCCCACTGCCCCCAGGCAGTGAGGTAGTGCATTGCAGGAGTTGCACCGCCCACTGCCCCCAGGCAGTGAGGCAGTGCATTGCAGGAGTTGCACTGCCTACTGCCCCCAGGCAGTGAGGCAGTGCATTGCAGGAGTTGCACTGCCTACTGCCCCAGGGCAGCGAGGCAGTGCATTGCACGTCCTAGCCCACCGTTCCTCCCACCGGGGCACGGTGCTGGATACAACGTGCCTCCTGTGCGGGACACAGCCCGAGACCCCGCCCCACCTGTGGGCCTGCTCGGCTCAATCGCACGAGTGGGGGCCAGCCCGCCGGCGCCTAGCAGCGTGGCTCGACCAGAAAGTGGGGCCACGGGCGGCCCCAGTGCGTCACCAGCTGTGGGAACCGACTGTGCTGGAGCAGTGGCCGGCGGCCCTGCGGACCCCCTCCATGCAGCTGGCCCACCTCGAGTGTACGGGGCCCCACTCGCTGGGCACGGAGTTCCTCCGCCACGTCGTGGAGGAGTCCATACGGATCTGGTACGCCCACGCCAAGGCGCGTGCCACACTGCTGAAGGCCCGCCTGGGCCCGGGCAGCACGATGGCGTGGGCGTTGCAGGAGCTGCGCCTGCACCAGCAACCAGAAAGGGAAGGGGTGCAGCGGGAGCTCCTGGAATAAGCGCGGTCGCCAGAGGCGAACTCACCAGGTCTCCCCGACTCCCCCTCCCCCTGCCGAGGCCTACACACTTACGCACAGCGCGCACACAACACACACAGCCCAGCCCGTTTACCTTTACCCGTGGGTAGACATCCCGGCCTTTTGCCTTTTGGTAACAGCGCCTTCGGCACACCACACCACACCGCACCGCACCACACCACACCACACCACACCACACCACACCACACCACACCACACCACACCACACCACACCACACCACACTGAGTACTCCCCAGCTCTACTCACGGGCTGGGTGCCGGGTGCGAAGCCCCCGACGACAGGGCCCGGGCACTGCCAATAGGCGGTGTACTAACAGTGTCGGGTGCGCGCACGTCCCAGTGCCAAGCACCATCCCCAGGGACCCCGCGGCCCCCTAGTACCGGCCGCCTTGGCCCTGGGAACGGTCAGCGACCCTCCGTAGAGGACGGCTGACCAAGCCTCCCCCTCCTCTCTTCCCCTACGCGCCCGCCCACGCACCAGCCCACGCAGGAGCCCGGACATGCGCCCCCCCCGCGCCTTTGCCCCACCCACAGGGCCCTCTGCCCCAACTCCATCCCACACACCCCCATGCAGCTCTCGGTGCCCCCCATGCACTACCTCCCGCAGCCACTCCGTGCCGCCTCCCCTGCCCACTGCCCCCCCCCCACCCCCTTCTCCTGCCCTTGCCCCTCTCACAGGCTGGCAGCGCCCGTGCGGCGCGCCTCCAGGGCCCCGCATCGGCGGCCGGCCGCGTGGACAACTGTGCCCGGGCGCGCCGACGAGGAGGCTCCAATGCGGGGTCTTCATGGCAAGCGCCCAGGTGTGCAGGTGGAAAGGGCCCTGGAGGGTGCATGTGAGGGGCCCCCGCCCTAGCAGAGGCGCGGTGCCTGGGAGGAGAGGATGGCCAGTGGCGCGGACATGCGCGGGGGGCTTCAACAACGACCCCCCGCCCTGCAACATGTGCGAGGGTAAGAGGAGGAATATGAAGCTGGCCTGAGTTGTTGAGGACTGGAGTGGAGCAGGCTTCCATACCAACAGTCGTTGAATATGGGTCAGTCGATTGTAAGCCGGATGGCAATGCCCGGAGACACAGTCCCTGTCCCCGTCCGGTTGGACACCCCGGTATCGGTATCCAACATCCTTTAGGTACGGTATAAGGCCCCCCGGCCACCACCCCGGCGCCAACACCAGGGAGGGCGTCCGGGAGGGGTAACAGCCCCCGATCCCCCAAAGGCAGCCCCAAAGGTGAGCGCGCCACTGGAAGGGGCATGTCTGCGGGGTAAACAAATGCGCTGAGTAATTCCCTAACGTAATGAATAGTGCCTACTGCCGTAACTAATGCTTAACAGGGTAAAGGGCCCCCCCCCGGGGCCAGTTAAGTGCGCAACCCCCAGAGCCGGACTCGACCGGCCGTACTGAGGCGAGCCCAGAAATGGGTATGGCAGGCCACAGTCCAGCTGGTAGCCACGCCTCAGTACACTCCGTGGGCTCATAAGGCCCACGGGGGCCCCAAACACCGTTACGTTCGGGAGTTAAGCCCCGGCGGTGTTTGGGGTTGTTCCTGGTTAAGAGGACTCACGTTGAGTCCCAGATACTGTTACCCCGGGGTTATGACCCCCGGTACTGCCTGCTTACTTGCCTGCTGCTGCTAAGAGGTAGGAGGGAGTACCCACAGGCCTGGCAGGAGACTCCGAACACCCCCTGGGCTGGGCTCCCCGTCCCCCCCAGGCCGGTGCGCCCGGTTCTCTAAAGAAGATGGCCCCCCCTTGGCCTGGCAGGAGACTCCGAACACCCCCTGGGCAGGACTCCCTGTCCCCCCCGGGCCGGTGCGCCCGGTTCTCTGAAGAAGATGGCCCCCCATTGGCCTCGCAGGAGACTCCGAACACCCCCTGGGCAGGACTCCCCGTCCCCCCCGGGCCGGTGCGCCCGGTTCTCTGAAGAAGATGGCCCCCCCTTGGCCTGGCAGGAGACTCCGAACACCCCCTGGGCAGGACTCCCCGTCCCCCCCCGGCCGGTGCGCCCGGTTCTCTGAAGAAGATGGCCCCCCATTGGCCTGGCAGGAGACTCCGAACACCCCCTGGGCAGGACTCCCCGTCCCCCCCGGGCCGGTGCGCCCGGTTCTCTGACGAAGATGGCCCCCCCTTGGCCTGGCAGGAGACTCCGAACACCCCCCTGGGCAGGACTCCCCGTCCCCCCCGGGCCGGTGCGCCCGGTTCTCTGAAGAAGATGGCCCCCCATTGGCCTGGCAGGAGACTCCGAACACCCCCTGGGCAGGACTCCCCGTCCCCCCCGGGCCGGTGCGCCCGGTTCTCTGAAGAAGATGGCCCCCCATTGGCCTGGCAGGAGACTCCGAACACCCCCTGGGCAGGACTCCCCGTCCCCCCCGGGCCGGTGCGCCCGGTTCTCTGACGAAGATGGCCCCCCCTTGGCCTGGCAGGAGACTCCGAACACCCCCTGGGCTAGGCTCCCCGTCCCCCCCAGGCCGGTGCGCCCGGTTCTCTGAAGAAGATGGCCCCCCCTTGGCCTGGCAGGAGACTCCGAACACCCCCTGGGCATGACTCCCTGTCCCCCCCGGGCCGGTGCGCCCGGTTCTCTGAAGAAGATGGCCCCCCATTGGCCTGGCAGGAGACTCCGAACACCCCCTGGGTAGGACTCCCCGTCCCCCCCGGGCCGGTGCGCCCGGTTCTCTGAAGAAGATGGCCCCCCCCCTTTGGCCTGGCAGGAGACTCCGAGCGCCCCCTGGGCAAGACTCCCCGTCCCCCCCGGGCCGGTGCGCCCGGTCCTCTGAGGAAGATGGCCCCCCATTGGCCTGGCAGGAGACTCCGAACACCCCCCTGGGCAGGACTCCCCGTCCTTCCCGGGCCGGTGCGCCCGGTTCTCTAAAGGAGATGGCCCCCCCTTGGCCTGGCAGGAGACTCCGAACACCCCCTGGGCAGGGCTCACTGTCCCCCCCGGGCCGGAGCGCCCGGTTCTCTGAGGAAGATGGCCCCCCCTTGGCCTGACAGGAGACTCCGAACACCCCCTGGGCAGGACTCCCCGTCCCCCCCGGGCCGGTGCGCCCGGTTCTCTGAAGAAGATGACCCCCCCTTGGCCTGGCAGGAGACTCCGAACACCCCCTGGGCAGAACTCCCCGTCCCCCCCGGGCCGGTGCGCCCGGTTCTCTGAAGAAGATGGCCCCCCATTGACCTGGCAGGAGACTCCGAACACCCCCTGGGCAGGACTCCCCGTCCCCCCCAGGCCGGTGCGCCCGGTTCTCTGAAGAAGGTGGCCCCCCCTTGGCCTGGCAGGAGACTCCAAACACCCCCTGGGCAGGACTCCCCACTCCCCCCGGGCCGGTGCGCCCGGCTCTCGGTAGAAGATGGCCCCCCCTTGGCCTGGCAGGAGACTCCGAACACCCCCTGGGCTGGACTCCCCGTCCCCCCCAGGCCGGTGCGCCCGGTTCTCTGAAGAAGATGGCCCCCCATTGGCCTGGCAGGATGCCCCGACCACCCCACTGGGCTGAGCACCCCCCTGCTCCCCCCGGCCGGGAGTGCCCGGTGGACGTGGAGGCGCAACCCCCCGGCAACAGATCTCCCCCCCCCAGACCCAGGTGCCCCAGTGTGCGAGGCAGCCGCCAACGAGTAGCGCGCAGGGCCGCGTTTCCGGATAGATTCTAATGTACGGGCCCGTAAGGCCGGCCGCCGTAGGCCACCAACGCGCGAGCGAGAGCAGGTTCCGGCGCCTGAGCACTGGGCGGCCCGGAGGAAGGGGTGCGCAGTGCCCATGCATGGGCTTCCGGCCTGCGACTCCCTGCTCTTGCTCTGCAGCCCAGTGACACAGCATGTTCCCATCGTCGCCCGCAACTCCTTACATGCAGCGCCCTCCTATCCCCGGAGGCCCGCCTGCAACACACCCCGCGGGGTCCCCGGCTTTTGCCGCCCCCCCCCTCCCCCGCTATACCCACACCCCATACGCGCCCCACCAACCGCTCGTGGAGGTTCACTCCCAGCCAGCATACCCCGCCTATTACCTGCGGGAGCCGCGGTATGGGCTTCCCCCGCCGCCCTCACCGCTCCCGACAGTACCGCCCCCGGACCACCGTGACCTGGAGTTGGCCTACCTACGGGGCCACGTGGCAGGCCTGGACCGCCGCACCGAGGGGCCTCCGCCCCCTAAGGAGGCGGCGTAGAGGGCGCCCCCGGCGCCGCAAGGCCCTGCCCCCGACGCGGTCGGCGAGGCGACGCCGGCGCTGCTGCTGGCACCGGCGAGGGAGGCGGAGCCAAGGCAGGACCGCCGGCCCCCGGCACCTACGGAGCCAAGGCAGGACCGCCGGCCCCCGGCACCTACGGAGCCGCCACGCCGGCCCCAGGGCGCAACCTACCGGAGGTCCCGCTCCCCCAGACGGGACCTACGCGACGATCGCCGAGACCACGGCCGTACAAGCCCCGGTAGAGGAAGCCGCACGGCCCACCGCCGGCCCTACCGCTCCCCAGAGCGGTACTACCGGCGCCGGTCCGAGGAGCGCCCCTCCGAGCGCCGAGCCCCCGCCGCTAGAGGTGGAGACCGTACCCCCAACCGCCGGGATTACCGCTCCCGTCGTAGCCCGCCCGGGTCGGCCCCCGGGCCGGGCCGGGAGCGACGAGGCCCCGACGACCGGCGCCGGTACCGCTCCCCCAGCCCGGATACCGCTAGACGCCTGAGGTATGATGCGCCAGATACGGGGCGCCGGCCGCAGTGGGAGCCCCGTACGGCTCCCGACGCCCAACCCCCGCATGTACCGCATGTCCCGAGGGACAAGCCCCCGCGCAAGCGGCAGCGCCATAACAAAGAAGGCGGACGGCCTGCGGCGCAGTCGCCCGCGGGCACCCCGCACAGGCTACCGGTGCACGCTCTGACGGGGACCCAAACGACGCCGGGTCTCCTGGCCCCCTGTGCACAGCAGGCACGACTGCCACAGGACGGCGCCCCCCGCACGCCCCAGAAGCACCGTACCGGTGTCACGCAGACCGGTGCTACGCCTCCCCGAGCGGGGCAATGAAAGCCCCCTAGCAGCCCCGCGCCGCGGACCCGCCGACCGTCCTGCACATCCGGCGCCTCCCCACAGGATGGTCCCGCCGTCACCTGGCGGACCGTTTCATGTGGCTGGATGGGGCGGAGGGGGTGGCGGAGGAGTTTTATGGAGGAGAAAACCACGGGTACCTGACCTTCCGCGCCCACACGCAGGCGCTGGCGGCGTGTGCGGTAGTCAGCGCTGCCCCGGGTACGGTAGCGCCCCCGCCCGGCCGCCTGCCGGCGGCAGTCCACTGTGTCGACCGCAGTGTCATCCGGGACCTCACCGTGCACACACAACGAGGCGCCCCGGGCGAGGAACGGCACGACACGCCGTCCGCCGGGGCTGCCCCCCCGCACGCGGACCGCCCCTCCCTCACCGAGGATGACGTCCGGCGCCTCATAGCCGATGCCGTGGGCGGAACGCGGCAGGAGGTACATCCGCGGCCGCAGGAGCCCAGCCGGGCGCCTACAGCCGACGCGGTCGGTGGCGCCGGCCGCCCCCTACCCCGAGGCCCCCCTCCGGCGCGACCGGCGCCCATCTCCCGGGAAAGAGACCCAGCGTTGCCCAGGGACGTGGCAGCCCCTGAGCGAAGCCCAGAGGCCACCGCGGCTCGGGTGAGCCCGCCTGCGCGGCCGCGAGCCGCAGCCAAGGGCCGTACCAGCCAGCTTAGCCGGCGTGTCCTAGCGGCTACCGGGACGCCTGGTGACCCCGGCCAACCGGCTGCCGGGCATGCCAGCGCAGGGCCCCCCCGGCCCGGCCCCTCGGATGTGGCAGCTGAAAGCGTGTCCCAGGACCTCTTGGGCGCGGATTGCCGGGAGGAGGGCCATCAGCAAGCCCTCGCCAGCGCCCCAGGGGCTCCTGCGGCCCGCCGGCAGGCGCCCGCTGGCAACCCCGTGACCGCCCAGACCCACGACGGTGCTGAGGCCTCAGCCCCCCCGACGGGGGGCCACCCCCCAGGGGGGACCCGCCCTGGATTGGTGTACAGTCTGTCGCTTCTGGCGCCCCAGCCCCTGCGACCAGTGCCCCCCGCAGGAAGCACCCCCGGAGGAAGACGAGGTTGCGGAGCAGGCCCCGGAAGGAGAACGGGAGCTAAGGCCCCGTGAGACCTCGCCCGCTCTCGGAACTCCCACTTCGCACGCGGCGGATGACCCTCCGCCCCCCCCCATCGATGTGGATGCGTCCCAGGCCACGGCCACCCAGCTGGCTGGCCTCCTGGATGATGAAGCGGGCGCCCTCAGCCCGCTGGAGCCCCTACCGCCGGCGGTAGAGATGGGTGACGACCCTGCACCGCCGGCAGCCGGCCGCGCCGACAGCCCGCCGGGCGAGCTGGGCCCGCACGAGTCCCGCCTGGCGGCGCTCATCGCCGATACTGCCCTGGAGGAGGCGAACCCCTGCAAGGCCCTGGACGTCGCTGTCTTGGACAGCGAACGCCTGTCGGCGGTGGGACGCCGCATGCGGGCGGTGGGCCAGGACACCACCCCCGTCCCCGGCCCCCATTCCCCGGAGGGAGACGGCCTCCCTCCCCTCCTGGCCGAGTGTGCAAAGAGGACCCGCGGGCTGCTCCAGCTCGTGGGCTATACCCTGGGGGTCCCCTCCTTCTCCCTCTCCAGCTGGGAGGGAGATGCCATCCCGGCCCCTCACCCGCCGGGACTTGGGATCACGGTTTATTGCGTGATCGAGGGGAGGGTGCAGCTCCGCCTCCCCGCCCCCGAGGGCGGCACGCGCCCAGGGTGGTGGCTCCAGGCCATGGCATATGCGTATGCCTGGTCTGCCCCACCCCCGCCCCGGGCGGTCCCCCCGGATACCAGAGCCCTGGTGCTGGTGTGCCAGTGCCCGGTACATGTCCCCCGGGGCACGCCGGCCACCGCTCCCCCCCCGGTCCAAATCTGCGTCAAGCGCGGCGACCGGTACACCCCAGTCGACACGGCGAGCATGGACCTCGGGGACCACAAGGCCACCCTCACCCCACCCGGAGGCAACCCCCTGGCCATCGCTACGCCCATGGTGGCCAGGGCCACCTACGACAGGGCTCGGGGGGGACTCGTCGTCGTCCCCTCGGCCCTGGGGGCCCAGCAGCTCCGCGACGCCGACTGGAAGGGATGGAGCGCCTCGTGGGTCAGCTACGCCCGGGCCCTCCAGCCGGCCAAGCCGGTCGGCTTCAAGGTCCTGGGGGCGCAGGCCCCGGCCCTGCGAGACTGGGTGCTCCCCAGGCTCACGGGCGAACGGCCAGCGGGGACTCCCTCCCTGACCACGGTGTTTGGCCTCATCGGGCGTGACCTGCGGGCGGCCCAGGGGGCAGCTGGCGGCTCGGCCACGCACGCTGACCCCCAGGGCGAACCCACTTCCTCAGAGCCGGACCCGGAGCCGGAGCACCCCACTCCCCCGCAGTCCCAGAATTGAGGGCGCCCCGGAGGACGTGCACGCTGTGGGGTACCTGTGGCTCAACGTCCGGGGCCGGTACCTCCGGCAACGCCTCCTGGCGCAGGCCCTACACATGGCAATGCGCCGCCCTACCCTCCTCGTCCTGGCTGAGGCCCAGTCCCGGGCAGGCCCCGAGGACCCCCCCTTTCAGGACTACGCCCGTCACGTCGTGCTCCCCGCCCACGGCAAGACAGGGGCGGGCCTGGAAGTATACGTCCGCACCGGGACAACCACCCGGGCTTCCCTCCTCTGGGGCGCGGAGGATGCCAACGCCCTCCTCATGGAGGTCCTCACCCCGTGGGGTCGGCATCATGTGCTGGCAGCCCATGCCCCCCAGATCAGCATAGGCGTGGAGCCTTACGTGAGATGGTGGGCCGCCGTCTGGAGGGAGGTCACCTGCCTAGTCGACCCGACGACCGTCCTGGTTGTCGCGGACACCAACTCGGCGGCCCGACCGGCGGATAGAGGGACCCCGCGCCCCGAGGACACGGGCTACCGCACGTTCCTGAGGGCCTTCAACCTCAGGGACTTGGTGGACCTACACCCGGTCCCGCAGGACACATACTCCTGCTTCCAGGGAGCCGCGCGCTCCCGCATCGACACAGCCGCCTGCCACAGCGAAGCGCAGTTCACCATCGCCTCGTACCACTACTGGGCGAGCACCCTCCTCTCGGACCACCACGTCCCCCTCCTTCTCACCATCGCCTTCCCGGTGAACCGGCTGGACAAGCCCAGCCCCCATACGGTCTCCCGCACCCCGGAGTACCACCTGGGCCCAGTGGCCCTGTCCCCGGCCGACACGGCCGATTTCCACAACTCAATACTCCGCAGGAGAGCCTTGGACCCCCAGCTCGCCCCGATTCGATGGCTGAAAGGCCTGCAAAGGGCCATCTACGATTGGGCCCTCGCCACGGGCAGGGTCCGAGCCCTCCGCTTCCGGCAGTACCGCCTCAAGACGCGCCCGGCGGAGCGAGCTCCCCCCTCGCGGGCTCCCCAGCAGCCCTTCCCAGCGCGCAGCATGCTCCCCACGGTGGGGCGTTTTACAGTGATGGCCCAGAGCATATTGGGCACCTCAGTGACGGCGGGGCACGCCCTCAAGCGGAGCCTCGTGGCCTTGGGAGAAGCCCAGCGCCAGCAGAGCCTCCGGGGGGTGAAACGCAGGCCCTCCGACGCAAGCAGGAAACCCTCAACTTGAAACGCACCCCAGAGCAGTGGAGGGAGGTGCAGCGTCGTAGCAGGGGCCCCCCGCGCGATGTCTCGGAAATCCCCCTGGACAGCAAGGCGCTCCTCAACCCCAGGGAGACGTTGTCTGCCCTGTACTTGAGCCGCCTACGGCTCCAGGGCCATAGCTACCGGATCCGAGATGACCCCAACCGATGGGCCCACTTCCAGAGGTACCTGGGGCTGCTGCCACAGCATGCCCCGCCAGCCCGCGGCGACTATGTCCAGCCCCGCCACCTCTGGGAGGTGCAGTCGGGGAAGGCCCGCGGCCCCGACCTCCGCCTACCCGAAGCGGACATCTGCATCGATATCTCCTGGTACCGACACCTGACGGAGGCGGACCAGAAGACCCTATGCACCGTGGTGCGCAGCCCCCCAGTCAGCCGCACGGTGGGCAGGCGGGGGCGGGTTACCCTGCTCCTAAAAAACCCGGACCAGCCGGTCCAGGAGGCGAACCTCCGGGGGATAACCATCTCCTCCCACGTCTCCAAACTCGAGCCCACGGCCTTCTATGCCGTGGCGACGGCCGTCTACGAGCGGGCCCTGGGGGGCCCCTGCCTAGTGGGGGGCATGCGGGGGATATCCCTCCAGGAGGTCGTCCGCACGGTGCACATGAAGCTGGACCTGGCCAGGCTTCAAAACCGGATAGTGGACGTCCTGATCACGGATCTCGCAAAATTCTTCGACGTGATCGCGCAGGACATTCACCCTATAGTGGGAGCCCGGGTAGGCCTGGGAGAGGCCGACCACCTCGCCACCCATACCGAGGGTTTCTCCTACACCCTGCCCTTGGGCCCCTGGCAGTCCCACACCCTGACGCAACTCCTGGGTACGCCCCAGGGTACCGTCCAGGGGGTCCATGCGGGGGCGACGGCGGCGCTCCCCTTCTTGCGATACATGGACATCGCATACCGGTCCTCGGCGGTAGAGCCCTTCCGCTTCCCGGGACTCATGTGGGTGGACGACACGATCGTCCTCTTGGAGCGGGGCGATTCCCACCCCATACAGGGGGTCCTATTGGATCAGCGGGTATACTACCAGGGAATCCTGCGGGTGGACGTCCCTGACCGCAAGATCCAGCACGGCTCCACGTCAGACCCACGGCCCCTACGGTCGCCTACGCCAGCAGCCGTGGCCCGCCACCTAGGCCGCGCGTGGGTGACGAGTACCCCGGACCAGCGGCGGGAGGCACTGGCAGGGGCCCCGGAGATACAGCCCTCCAGGGTCCTCCGATATATGGGAACCGACATTTACCTCCAGGGGGCGCCTACGGCCCCCCGCAACCTGCCGGAGGTCAGGGCGGAGCTCTGGACGCAGCTCCGCCCCCAGCGGCTCTCCCCGGACGCGGCCATGATGGTGCTCATGGCCAAGCTCCCGAGCAAGCTGCCCCCCCTGGCCAGCGTGTACCGCCCCACGGCCAAGGTACACGCGGCAAACAATGCTCTCATGGTGCGAGCATACAAGCACGTGACGGGCATCTCCCGCCACGCTCATACCGACGCGCTCTGGGGACCCTGGGAGCATGGGTGCCAGGGTCTCACTTGGTCAGAGCACTCGTCGCAGGCGGCGGTAGTTCGAGAGTGGGTTCGGCAGGGAGCCTGGGCCAAGCAGGAGTTCCGGGACTCCCAGGCCTACTACCTGCAAACGCACCAGGCGCTCAGAGGGGGCTGCCCGGCGGTGCTTACCCCGGGGCAGTACACGCATCACCCCAAGTGCCCCCACCTCATAGCCACGCTGCAGCGGGTCGTGGATGAGGTGGCCATGCCCATGTGGATGCCGGGCCAGTGCTCAGGGACCACCCCCATCCTGGTCCGAGGTCCCGGTGGGCCGCGATCGGCGGCGGCGGCGGCCCCTGCCCCCCGGGTGGAGGTCTACACAACTCAGTATGGCGCCGTCGCGCAGGTGGTCGTCCCCCCCCGACGGTGTACGAAACGGTACAGGCCCTGGGCTACCATCACCTCGGCGACCTCTACACAGAGAATCACCAGGTGCTGCCGGAGCGAGCCCTGAAGAGACGAGCGCCAGCCCGCAAGGGGATCCCGGGGCTACGGGCGTGGCTGGCCCGCCACGCTGCGGTACTGGTCCCGCTCCTGAGGGAACCCACGCCGCGATGGCAGGCGGCGCCCAAGGACTGGATCCCGAGGGCCGTGCCCACCTATCAGGCGGAAGTCATCGTGGGGGGCCGGGCGGCCAAAACCACCCGAATGGAGACGATATACCATAGGGGACAGCCCCTCCGGATGACCGCGGCCCTGCAGGACACCATGGAGACCGCGGGCTGGGCGTCAGAACCCCGGGTGTGCCAGCAGCCCCCGGGCACCCTGCCCAGCGACACCAGGCTCCACCGCCTCCTGGTGGCCCTCCTGGATATCCAAGTGCAGGTGGATGCGCCACTGCACGCCCAGCTGTGGGGCGACCACCGGCAGGAGTCCCTGGCCCAGCTCCAGCGCACTGGGGTCAGGGCGCCCACCGTCGTGTGGACGACAGTCCCCCCGACTGCCGCCTACTGGAACTGGGCCAGCACATCGCAAGCCCCTCTCGTGACGATCACCTCGACGCTGCCGCCGTTTCCGTGGATCGCCATAGCCCCGGCGGCGGTGGCGCGCTTCCAATATCCAGCGGAGTGCATGGCGCACAAATGCCCGGGGCACCCGCACAAAGGACCCCTCTATTACTCCCTCGATACGGTGGGGACAGTGCCAGCGGAGCTACACCAGGCCCTGCGCACCCACCTCAGGGAGCACCATGGGGACATGGCCCTCCTGGCGCCCCACGGCCGGGCGACCGACCCCCCGCGAGTGTTGGCCCCTGAGACTCGCCCAGGCGTCTGGTTCCATGACCTGCCTGCGCTGGCGACCCTCCGAGGCAGTGTCGTGGCGGTGGATGCAGGGGCCACGCAGGCGGGTATGGCCATGGCCGGGGTCGTCCAGAGCGGGCCTGGAGAGTATCAGGCCCAGGTGGCCTCAGGAGTGGGCACCTCCCAGGAGGGGGAAGCGATGGCCCTCCTCTCGTATGCCCGCCGGCACACCACACCACACCACACCACACCACACCACACCACACCACACCACACCACACCACACCACACCACACCACACCACACCACACCACACCACACCACACCACACTACACGACAGCACACCACACCCCACTCTGAGTACTCCCCAGCTCTACCCATGGGGTGGGTGCCGGGTGCGAAGCCCCCGACGACAGGGCCCGGGCACTGCCAATAGGCGGTGTACTAACAGTGTCGGGTGCGTGCACGTCCCAGTGCCAAGCACCATTCCCAGGGACCCTTCCGTAACGTTCGGGAGTTAAGCCCCGGCGGGATTTAGGGTTGTTCTGGTCAAGAGGACTCACGTTGAGTCCCTGCTACTACTACCCCGGACTTATGACCTCCGGTAGTGCATGCCTACCTCGCCTGCTTGCTGCATAGCGTAGTAGGTCTAGGGGTGGGGGGCCACCCCATCACAGGACTCGCTGAGGCGGGGAGTTAGTACGGCCTTTCGGCCGGAGGACCCAGCCCGGGGCCCTGCTAGTGGGGCGGCCCGACGCCGCAACGGGAACGGGTAGCCACTCAGGGCACACAGCAGCGGCCACCGACAGGGTAAGGTCGAGCGACCCCCGACTGGCGCGCACACCGCTGGAAACGCCCCCCCGATGGCTCCCCCCTGTTACTGCCCGCGCCCAAGAGGGGCTCCCCACTCCCCCAGGCTGGTGGGCCTAAACCAACGAGACGACTGCCTCCCCACCGGCCCTGCAGAGCACCCCGCCCTCCCCCTGAGCACGACCCCCCAACCCCCCGAGCCGACTCCCTGACTCCCCATGGGCCCTGAAGGATACTCCGACCATCCCCTGGGCTGGGCACCCCGTCCCCCCAGGCCGGTGTGCCCGGTTCTTGGACGAAGCTGCCTCCCCATGGGCCCTAAAGGATACTCCGACCACCCCTGGGCAGGACTCCCCGTCCCCCCTACCCCGGTGTGCCCGGTTCTTGGACGATGATGCCTCCCCATGGGCCCTGAAGGATCCTCCAACCACCCCCTGGGCTGGACTCCCCATCCCTCCCAGGCCGGTGTGCCCGGTTCTTGGACAAAGCTGCCTCCCCATGGGCCCTGAAGGATACTCTGACCACCCCCTGAGCTGGGCTCCCCGTCCCCCCCAGGCCGGTGTGCCCGGTTCTTGGACGATGCCGCCTTCCCATGGGCCCTGAAGGATACTCCAACCACCCCCTTGGATGGGCTCCCCGTCCCCCCCAGGCCGGTGTGCCCGGTTCTTGGACGATGCCGCCTTCCCATGGGCCCTGAAGGATACTCCGACCACCCCCTGGGCTGGACTCCCCGTCCCCCCAAGCCGGTGTGCCCGGTTCTTGGACGATGCTGCCTCCCCATGGGCCCTGAAGGATACTCCGCCCACACCCTGGGCTGGACTCGCCGTCCCTCCCAGGCCGGTGTGCCCGGTTCTTGGACAAAGCTGTCTCCCCATGGGCCCTGAAGGATGCTCCGACCACCCCTGGGCTGGACTCCCCGTCCCCTCCAGGCCGGTGTGCCCGGTTCTCGGACGATGATGCCTCCCTATGGGCCCTGAAGGATACTCCGACCACCCCCTGGGCTGGACTCCCCGTCCCCCCCAGGCCGGTGTGCCCGGTTCTCGGACGATGATGCCTCCCTATGGGCCCTGAAGGATACTCCGACCACCCCCTGGGCTGGACTCCCCGTCCCCCCCAGGCCGGTGTGCCCGGTTCTTGGACAATGATGCCTCCCCATGGGCCCTGAAGGATGCTCCGACCACCCCCTGGGCTGGACTCCCCGTCCCCCCAGGCCAGTGTGCCCGGTTCTTGGACGATGATGCCTCCCCATGGGCCCTGAAGGATACTCTGACCACCCCCTGGGCTGGGCTCCCCGTCTCCCCCAGGCCGGTGTGCCCGGTTCTTGGACAATGATGCCTCCCCATGGGCCCTGAAGGATGCTCGGACCACCCCCTGGGCTGGACTCCCCGTCCCCCCAGGCCGGTGTGCCCGGTTCTTGGACGATGATGCCTCCCCATGGGCCCTGAAGGATACTCTGACCACCCCCTGGGCTGGGCTCCCCGTCCCCCCCAGGCCGCTGTGCCCGGTTCTTGGACGATGACGCCTTCCCATGGGCCCTGAAAGATACTCCGACCACCCCCGAGGCTGGGCTCCCCGTCCCCCCCAGGCCGGTGTGCCCGGTTCTTGGACGATGCCGCCTTCCCATGGGCCCTGAAGGATACTCCGACCAGCCCCTGGGCTGGAATCCCCGTCCCCCCAAGCCGGTGTGCCCGGTTCTTGGACGATGCTGCCTCCCCACGGGCCCTGAAGGATACTCCGCCCACACCCTGGGCTGGACTCGCCGTCCCTCCCAGGCCCCTGTGCCCGGTTCTTGGACAAAGCTGCCTCCCCATGGGCCCTGAAGGATGCTCCGACCACCCCCTGGGCTGGACTCCCCGTCCCCCCCAGGCTGGTGTGCCCAGTTCTCGGACGATGATGCCTCCCTATGGGCCCTGAAGGATACTCCGACCACCCCCTAGGCTGGACTCCCCGTCCCCCCCAGGCCGGTGTGCCCGATTCTTGGACAATGATGCCTCCCCATGGGCCCCGAAGGATGCTCCGACCACCCCCTGGGGTGGACTCCCCTTCCCCCCCAGGCCGGTGTGCCCAGTTCTTGGACGATGCCGCCTTCCCATGGGCCCCGAAGGATACTCTGACCACCCCCGAGGCTGGACTCCCCGTCCCCCCCAAGGCCGGTTTGCCCGGTTCTTCGACAATGATGCCTCCCCATGGGCCCAAAAGGATACTCCGACCACCCCCTGGGCTGGACTCCCCGTCCCCCCCAGGCCGGTGTGCCCGGTTCTTGGACGATGCCGCCTTCCCATGGGCCCTGAAGGATACTCCGACCACCCCCTGGGCTGGACTTCCCGTCCCCCCCAGGCCGGTGTGCCCGGTTCTTGGACGATGCTGCCTCCCCATAGGCCCTGAAGGATACTCCGACCACCCCCTGGGCAGGACTCCCCGTCCCTCCTACCCCGGTGTGCCCGGTTCTTGGACGATGATGCTTCCCCATGTGCCCTGGAGGATACTGCGACCACCCCCTAGGCTGGACTCCCCGTCCCCCCCAGGCCGGTGTGCCCGGTTCTTGGACGAAGCTGCCTCCCCATGGGCCCTGAAGGATGCTCCGACCACCCCCCCGTCTAGACTCCCCGTCCACCCCAGGCCGGTGTGCCTGGTTCTTGGATGATGATGCCTCCCCATGGGCCCTGAAGGATGCTCCGACCACCCCCTTGGCTGGGCTCCCCGTCTCCCCCAGGCCGGTGTGCCCGGTTCTTGTACGATGCCGCCTTCCCATGGGCCCCGAAGGATACTCCGACCACCCCCTGGGCTGGACTCCCCGTCCCCCCAGGCCGGTGTGCCCGCTTCTTGGACGATGTTGCCTCCCCATGGGCCCAAAAGGATACTCCGACCACCCCTAGGCCAGTGTACCCGGTTATTGGGGGCTGCCACCCCCCCGCAGGCCCTAATGTACACCCCGACCACCCCCTGGGCTGGACTCCCTGTCCCCCCAGGCCGGTGTGCCTGGTTCTTGGACGAAGCTGCCTCCCCATGGGCCCTGCAGGATACTCCGACCACCCCCTGGGCTGGATTCCCCGTCCCCCCCAGGCCGGCGTGCCCGGTTCTTAGACAATGCTGCCTCCCCATGGGCCCTGGAGGATACTCCGACCACCCCCTGGGCTGGACTCCCCGTCCCCCCCAGGCCGGTGTGCCCGATTCTTGGACAATGCTGCCACCCCATGGGCCCAAAAGGATAGCCCGACCACCCTTAGGCCAGTGTACCCGGTTATTGGGGGCTGCCACCCCCCCGCAGGCCCTACAGTGCACCCCGACCACCCCCTGGGCAGGACTTACCACCCCCCCCGGGCTGAGGTGCCCGGGTCTGCGGAGCAGCCGCCCCCCAAGGGCGACAGAAAGAACTCTAACCGTCCCCTGGGAACGACTCCCCGCCCCCCCAGGCCGAAGTGCCCGAAAGGGGGTGGCGTTAGGAACACAGACCGACCACGCCCCAGGTGGCGGCACCCCGTTGTAGCCCCCCCCCCCCCGGAGAGTGCGGGCACCGGCCCCACGGGCACCATCGGTGCCCCCCCCCCCCCCCTACTCGGTGCCGCAGCAGCGGCCTGCATGCAGTGCGCAGGGCCACGGCGCGGACAGGATGGTGATGCGCGGGCCCGTAAGGGCGGCCGCCGAAGGCCACCAACGCGCGGGCGAGAGCAGGTGCCGGCGCCTCAGCACTGGGCGGCTCGGTGGACAGGGAGCGCAGTGCCCATGCATGAGCTTCCGGCCGCAATTCCCTGCTCTCACTCTGCAGCCCAGTGACACAGCATGTTCCCAGCAACACCGGTCACCCCTTATGTGCGGCGCCCTCCCATCCTCGGAGGTCCGCCTGCACCGCACCCCGCGGGGTCCCCGGCATATCCCCCCCCCACCCCACTATACCCACAGTCCCTACACGCCCCACCAGCCGCTCGCATAGGTCCACACCTAGCCGACCTACCCCGCATACTATCTGCGGGAACCGTGATATGGGCTGCCCCAGCCCCCCCCCGCCGCCCTCGCCGCTCCCGGTTGTACCGCCCCCGGACCACCGCGATTTGGAGTTGGCTGACCTACGGGGCCACGTGGCGGGCCTACACCGCCGCACCGAAAACCCTCCGCCCCCCCAAGGGGCTGCTCAGCGGGAACCCCCGGCGCCACAGGGCCCTGCCCCCAACGTGGTTGGCGAGGCGGCGCCGGCGCTGGTGCGTGCGACGGAGCCCCGGGAGGACCGTCGTCCCCCAGCGCCTACAGAGGTGCCGCACCGGCCCCCGGGGACGACCTACCGCCAATCCCGCTCCCCCCGACGGGACCACCAGGACGATCGCCGAGGCCACGGCTATGAGAGCCCCGGCAGAGATGGCCGGACGGCGTACCGCCGGCCTTACCGCTCCCCTGAGCGGTATTATGGGCGCCGAGGAGCATGCCTCCGGGGGCCGAGCCCCTACCGCAAGGGGCAGAGACCACACACCCGCCCGGCGGGATGACCGCCCCCACCGTGACCCGCCCGGCTCCGCCCCCGGGGCCACAGCGAGGCGCAGTTCACCATCGCCTCGTACCACTTCTGGGGGAGTACACTCCTCTCAGACCACCACGTACCCCTTCCCTTCATAGCCGCGTTCCCCATGGCACGGCTGCACAAGCCCAGCCCCCATACGGTATCCCGCACGCCGGAGTACTACTGGGGCCCAGTGGCCCTATCCCCGGCGGAGGCCGCCGATTTCCAAAGCTCAGTGCTCCGCCGAAAGGCCTTCAACCCCCAAGCCGTCCCGGACAAGTGGCTGAAGTGCCTGCTGCGGGCCATCTATGACTGGGCCCACGCAACGGGCAGGGTCCGGGCCCTCCATTTCAGGCAGTACCACCTCCGGGCGCGCCATGCGGAGCGCCCCCCCCCTTCGAGAGCTCCTCAGCACCCCTTCCCGGCGCGCGGTATGCTCCCCTCCTCGGAGCGCTTCACGGTGATGGCCCAGAATATGCTGGGCACCTCAGTCACGGCGGGTCATGCCCTCAAAAGGAGCCTTGTGGCCCAAGGGGAGGCCCAGCGCCCACAATGCCTCCGGGGGATTAAGCGCAGGGCCCTCCGGCGCTTGCAAGAAACCCAAAACCTGAAGCGCACCCCGGAGCAGTGGAGGGAGGTCCAACGGCGCAGCCGCGGCCCCCCGCGGGATGTCTCCGAGATCCCGCATGACAGCAAGGCGCTCCTCAACCCCAGGGAGACGCTATCCGCCCTGTACCTAAGCCGCCAACGTCTCCAGGGCCATAGCTACCGGATACGGGACAACCCCGACCGGTGGGCCCACTTCCAACGGCCTTTGGGGCTCTTGCCACAGCATGCCCCGTCGGCCCGTGGCCACTATGTCCAGCCTCGCCAGCTGTGGGAGATGCAGTCAGGCAAGGCCCGTGGCCCCCACCTCCGCCTGCCCGAGGCGGACGTCTGCATCGACATCACATGGTACCGGCACTTGCCGGAGGCGGACCAGGGGACCCTCTGCGCCGTGGTGCGTAGCCCCCCAGTGAGCAGGCGAGGGCGGGTAACCCTGTTCCTCAAAACCCCGGACCAGCCCGTCCAGGAGGCAAACCTCCGGGGGATAACCATCTCCTCCCACGTATCGAAGCTGGAGCCTACAGCTTTCTACGCCGTTGCGACGGCCATTTATGAACGGGCCCCGGGAGGCCCCTGCCTCGTAGGAGGCATCCGAGGGGTGTCCCTCTAGGAGGTGGTGCGCACGGTGCACATGAAGCTGGACCAGGCCCGGCCCCAGCACCGAGTAGTGGACGTCCTGATCACGGATCTCGGGAAGTTTTTCGACGTGATCGCCCAGGACATCCACCCGATAGTGGGGGCCCGGGTAGGCATTGGGGAGGCGGACCACCTCGCCACCCACACCGAGGGTTTCTCGTACACCCTGCCCCTAGGCCCATGGCAGTCCAGCACCCTGGCACAGCTCTTGGGAACTCCCCTGGGCACGATCCAGGGGGTCCATGCGGGAGCTACGGCGGCGCTCCCTTTCCTGCGCTTCATGGACATCGCGTACAGGACTCATGCGGTGGAGCCCTTCCGCCTCCCGGGGCTTATGTGGGTGGACGACACCATCGTCATCCTGGAGCGGGGCGACTCCCGCCCCATACAGGGGGTCGTGCTGAATCAGCGGACCTACTATCAGGGAATGCTGCGAGTGGATGTCCCGGACCGCAAAATCCAGCACGAGTCGACGTCCGACCCACAGCCTCTGCGGTCCCCCACACCGGCAGCCGTGGCCCACCATTTTGGCCGCACATGGGTAACGGACACCCTGGACCAGCGGCAAGAGGCGCTAGCCGGGGCCCCGGAGATACAGCCCTCCAAAGTCCTGCGATACATGGGGACGGACATTTACCTTCAGGGGGCGCCCACAGCCCCCCGCAACCTGCCGGAGATCCGGGCGGCCGTCTGGAAGCAGCTCCGCCCCCAGTGGCTCTCCCCGGACGCTGCCATGATGGTCCTCATGGCCAAACTCCCGAGCAAGCGGCTCTCCCTGGCCAGCGTATACCGCCCCACGGCCCGGGTGGGAAAAAAAACCAGGTAACCGGGTGCACGCGGCTAATGACGCCCTCATGATCAGGGCGTATAAGCACATGACGGGCATCTCCCGCCATGCCCACACAGACCCGCTCTGGGGGCCATGGGCATGGCTGCCAGGGTCTGACCCGGTCGGGACACTCGTGGCAGACCACGGTGGTCGGAGAGTGGGTCCGGCAGGGCGCCTGGGCGAAAAAGGAGTTCCGGGACTCCCAAGCCCACTCCCTTCAGACGCACCAGGCACTCAGGGCGGGTTGCCCTGCAGTGCCTACTCCGGGGCCGTACACCCACCACCCGAAGTGCCCCCACCTCATAGCCACACTGCAGATTGTCGTGGACGAAGTGGCCATGCCCATGTGGATGCCGGGCCCCTCCTCGGGGACAACCCCGATCCTGGTGCGAGGCCCCGGGGGGCCCCGGGCGGGGGCGGTGGCGGCCCCTGCCCCCCGGGTGGAAGTGTCCCCGACCCCGTATCACAACGTCGTACAGGTGGTCATCCCCCCGACAATCTACGAGATGGTGCAGGCCCTGGGTTACCATCACCTGGGCGACCTCTACACGGGGGACCACCGCGTGCTACAGGAGCGCACCCTGAAGGAGCGGGCGCCGGCCCGCAAGGGAATCCCAGGGCTGCGGGCATGGCTATCGCGCCACGCTGCCGTCCTGGTTCCCCTGCTGAGGGAGCCCCCGCCGCGGTGGCAGGCAGCGCCCAAAGACTGGATCCCGGCCGCCGTACCCGCCTACCAGGCGGACGTGGTCATCGGCGGCCGGGCGGCCAAAACCACCCGCATGGCGACCGTATACCACATGGGGTAGCCCCTCCGGGTGACCGCGGCCATGCGGGATACCATGGAAGCGGAGGACTGGGTACCCGAACTGAGGGTGTGCCGCCAACCCCCAGGCGCACTGCCCAGTGACACCAGGCTACACCGCCTCTTGGTGGCCCTCCTGGGTATCCAAGTGCAGGTGGTCGTCCCCCTGCATGCCGAGCTGTGGAGCGACGACCACCATCAGTCCCTGGCCCAGCTGCAGCTCACCGGGGTCTGGGCGCCCACCATCGTGTGGCTGGCCGCCCCCCCCGACAGAAGCCTACTAGCGATGGGCCAAGACGTCGCGAGCCCCCCTCGTGACGGTCACCGCGGCACTGCCGCCTCTCCCGTGGATACCCATAGCCCCAGCGGCCGTGGCGCGCTTCGAGTACCCAGTGGAGTGTGTGGCGCACAAGTGCCCGGGGCACCCGGGCAAGGTGCCCCTCTATTACTCCCCCGATACGGTGGGAACGGTGCTGGCGGAGCTCCACCAAGCCCTGTGCACCCACCTCAGGGAGCACCATGGGGACCTGGCCCTCCTGGCGCCACACAAAGGGGCCACCGACCCCCGAATGTGCTGGTCCCCAAGGCCCAGCCGGGCATCTGGTTCCATGACCTGCAGGCTTTGGATACCCTCCGCGGAACTGTCGTGGCAGTGGACGCTGGGGCCAAGCGAGGGGGTATGGCAATGGCCGGAGTTGCCCAGAGCGGGCCGGGAACCTACCAGGGCCGGGTGGCCTCAGGAGTGGGCACCCTCCAGGAAGGGGAGGCAATGATCCTCCTCTCATATGTCCGCGGACTGGCGCAACAGCTAGGAGTTTACTGGCTGGTGCCGGACTGGGAAGCGGCTGGGGGCCCTCCGCACGTACCAAGAGGGGGGCCACTGCGGTGATGGTATCCACCACCTCTACACAACCGTCCTGGGGGGGCAGCGCCTCTCCCCGGAGTCCGCCATCAATGTGGTGACCACGCCGTCGCACTGGATCACGGACCTCAACGTCCGTGTGGACGCGGCGACGCGGGAGCCGCCGGAGGTAGACTTAATGTGGCTCCTCAGGCGCCCTTACTCTTTCCTCCCCCCGGTGCCCTACCGCGACCAGTGTCAGCTCTCCCCAACGGCGCTGAGCGGCTGGTTGCAGGATCGGGCCGCAATACCGGCGCGGGCCGGCTACGAGGCCCGGTGGGGAGTAACGTATATGCCGGCAGGAGGGCTCCCCCTAGACTGGTTCGACAAGGACCCGAAGCGCCACATCACGGCGCACTGTATGGACAACATTCCTACGATGACTGTCCTGGGCCACCGGTCCTCCCACCGGAACACGGTGCTTGACACGACCTGCCTCCTATGTGGGGCGCAACCGGAGACGGCGCCCCACCTTTGGGCCTGCTCGGCCCAATCCCATGAGTGGGGGCCGGCCCGCCGACGGCTTGCGGCGTGGCTCGACCGGAAGATGGGCGAGCGGGCGGCCCCGGTGCGCCACCAGCTATGCGAGCTGGCGGTGCTAGAGCAGTGCGCAGCGGCCCTGCGGACCCCCTC
Source organism: Eutreptiella sp. 'Long Island Sound 2002' (assembly GCA_964036045.1). Classification (NCBI taxonomy): domain Eukaryota; phylum Euglenozoa; class Euglenophyceae; order Eutreptiales; family Eutreptiaceae; genus Eutreptiella; species Eutreptiella sp. 'Long Island Sound 2002'. The sequence goes on from OZ038378.1 coordinate 177,159,092, forward strand.
AATGCAACGGGCCCACCTCGAGCGCACGGGGCCCCACACGCTGGGCACCAAGTTCATCCGCCACGTCGTAGAGGAGTCCATCAGGGTCTGGTACGCCCACGCCAAGGCGCGCGCCACATTGCTGAAGGCCCGCCTGGGCCCAAGCAGCACGATGGCGTGGGCGTTGCAGGAGCTACGTCTGTGAGGCAGTGTACCGCAGGAGGTCCGGTGCCCGCTACCCCCAAGCAGTGAGGCAGTGTATTGCAGGAGTTCCACTGCCCACTGCCCCCAGGCAGTGAGGCAGTGTATTGCAGGAGGTCCGCTGCCCACTGCCCCCAGGCAGTGAGGCAGTGTATTGCAGGAGGTCCACTGGCCACTGCCCCCAAGCGGTGAGGCAGTGTATAGTAGGAGGTCCACTGCCCACTGCCCCCAGGCAGTGAGGCGGTGTATTGCAGAAGGTCCACTGCCCGCTGCCCCCAATCAGTGAGGCAGTGTATTGCAGGAGGTCCACTGCCCACTGCCCCCAGGCATTGAGGCGGTGTACTGCATGAGTTCCACTGCCCACTGCGCCCAGGCGGTGAGGCAGTGTATTGCAGGAGGTGCCCTGCCCGCTGCCCCCAGGCAGCGGGACAGTGTATTGCAGGAGGTCCGTGCCCGCTGTCCCCAGGCAGTGAGGCAAGGTATTACAAGAGTTGCGCTGCCCACTGCCCTCAGGCAGTGAGGCAGTGTATTGCAGGAGGTCCACTGCCCATTGCCCCCCAGGCAGTGAGGCAGTGTATTGCAGGAGGTCCACTGCCCACTGCCCCCCAGGCAGTGAGGCAGTGTATTGCAGGAGGTCCCCTGCCCACTGCAACCAGGCTTTGGGGCTGTGTATTGCAGGGCTTGCAGTGCCGAGGGCCCCCAGGCAGTGAGGCAGTGTGTTGCAGGAGGTCCACTGCCCACTGTCCCCAGGCAGTGGGGCACTGTATTGCAGGAGGTCCACTGCCCGCTGCACCTAAGCAGTGAGGCAGCGGATTGCAGGAGGTCCATTGCCCACTGCCCCCAGGCAGTGAGGCAGTGTACTGCACGAGGTCCGCTGCCCACTGCCCCCAGGCAGTGGGGCACTGTATTGCAGGAGGTCCACTGCCCGCTGCACCCAGGCAGTGAAGCAGTGTATTGCAAGAGGTCCACTGCCCGCTGCCCCCAGGCAGCGTGGCAGTGTATTGCAAGAGGTCCACTGCCCACTGCCCCCAGGCAGAGAGGCAGTGTATTGCAGGAGGTCCACTGCCCGCTGCCCCCAGGCTGTGAGGCAGTGTACTGCACGAGGTCCGCTGCCCACTGCCCCCAGGCAGTGGGGCACTGTATTGCAGGAGGTCCACTGCCCGCTGCACCCAGGCAGTGAAGCAGTGTATTGCAAGAGGTCCACTGCCCGCTGCCCCCAGGCAGCGTGGCAGTGTATTGCAAGAGGTCCACTGCCCACTGCCCCCAGGCAGAGAGGCAGTGTATTGCAGGAGGTCCACTGCCCGCTGCCCTCACGCAGTGAGGCAGTGTACTGCAGGAGGTCCATTGCTCAGGCCCCTAGGCAGTGAGGCAGCGGATTGCAGGAGGTCCACTGCCCACTGCCCCCAGGCAGTGAGGCAGTGTACTGTAGGAGGTCCGCTGCCCACTCCCCCCATGCAGTGAGGCAGTGTATTGCAGTAGGTCTACTGCCCACTGCCCCCAAGCGGTGAGGCAGTGTATAGTAGGAGGTTCACTGCCCACGGCCCCCAGGCGGTGAGGCAGTGCATTGCAGGAGGTCCACTGCCCACTGCCCCCGGGCAGTGAGGCAGTGTATTGCAAGAGGTCCACTGCCCGCTGCCCCCAGGCAGGGAGGCAGTGTATTGCAGGAGGTCCACTGCCCGCTGTCCCCAGGCAGCGGGGCAGTGTATTGCAGGAGTTCCACTGCCCGCTGCCCCCAGGCAGTGAGGCAGTGTACTGCAAGAGGTCCGCGGCCCACTCTCCCAGGCACTGAGGCAGTGCATTGCAGGAGGTCCACTGCCCGCTGCCCCCAGGCAGTGAGGCAGTGTATTGCAGGAGGTCCACTGCCCACTGCCCCCAGGCAGTGGGGCAGTGTATAGTAGGAGGTTCACTGCCCGCTGCCCCTAGGCAGTGAGGCAGTGCGTTGCAGGAGTTGTGTTGCCCACTGCCCCCAGGCCGTGGGGCAGTGTGTCGCAGGAGTTCCACTGCCTACTGCCCCGGGAAGGGAGGCAACGTTTTGCATGAGATGCCCGGCCCACTGCCCCAAGGCAGAGAGGCAGTGCACGGCAAGAGCACCACTCCCCACTGCCCTCAGGCAATGCGGCAGTGCGAAGTGAGATTTCCACTGCCCACAGCCCCCAGGCGGCGTGGCAGTGCGTTACACTGCCCACTGCCCTCTGCCCACAACAACAGAGCAGCAGGGCACACACCGTGTAGTGTAGTGCACAGCACCAAGCAGTGCGGCACCACACAGACTGCACTGATGGTGCAGCGCGGCACGCAGGGTGCAGTGGACCAATGAGACCCTGTGTGACTGCGCGCAGGCGTCGGAAGGGCAGTGTCGGCCAAGTGCGAGAGTGCACTGGTCCGGCTATGCAACAACACACTTACACACAACGCGCACACAACACACACAGCCCAGCTCGTTTACCTTTGCCCTTGGGTAGACATCCCGGCCTTTTGCCATTTGGTAACAGCTCCTTCGGCACACCACACCACACCACACCACACCACACCACACCATACCACACCACACCGCACCACACCACACCACACCCTGAGTACTCCCCAGCTCTACCCATGGGCCGGGTGCCGGGTGCGAAGCCCCCGACGACAGGGCCCGGGCACTGCCAATAGGCGGTGTACTAACAGTGTCGGCTGCGTGCACGTCCCAGTACCAAGCACCATCCCCAGGGACCTCGCGGCCCCTAGTGGACGTCCTGGTCACGGATCTCACGAAATTCTTCGACGTGATCGCGCAGGACATTCACCCTATAGTGGGGGCCCGGGTGGGCCTGGGAGAGGCGGACCACCTCGCCACCCAGACCGAGGGGTTCTCATACACCCTACCCCTGGGCCTGTGGCAGGCCCGCACCCTGGCACAACTCTTGGGGACCCCCCAAGGCACGATCCAGGGAGTCCAAGCGGGAGCTACGGCGGCGCTCCCTTTCCTGCGTTTCATGGACATAGCGTACCGGTCTTTTGCGGTGGAGCCCTTCCGCTTCCCGGGGCTCATGTGGGTGGACGACACGATCGTCCCCTTGGAACGGCGCGATTCCCGCCCTATACAAGGGGTCCTGCTGGATCAGCGGACGTACTGCCAGGGGATCTTGCGGGTGGATGTCCCGGACCGCAAGATCCAGCACGGCTCGACGTCCGACCCGCAACCTCTGCGGTCGCCCACGCCGGCGGCCGTGGCCCGCCATCTGGGCCGCACGTGGGTGACGAGTACCCCAGGCCAGCGGCAGGAGGCATTAGCCGGGGCCCCGGAAATACGGCCCTCCGGGGTCCTCCGCTACATGGGGACGAACATATACCTTCAGGGCACGCCCACGGCCCCCCGGAACCCGCCAGAGGTCCGGGCGGCGCTCTGGAAACAGCTCCGCCCCAAGCGGCTCTCCCCGGACGCCGCCATGATGGTACTCATGGCGAAGCTCCCGAGCAAAGTGCTCCCCCTGGCCAGCGTGTACCGCCCCACGGCCAAAGAGAAAGCGGCCAACGACGCTCTCATAGTCAGAGCGTATAAACACGTGACGGGCATCTCCCGCCACGCCCACACCGACACGCTCTGGGGGCCGTGGGAGCATGGCCGCCAAGGCCTGACCCGGTCGGCACACTCGTGGCAGACCGCAGTGGTCCGAGAGTGGGTCCGGCAAGGGGCCTGGGCCAAACGGGAGTTCTGGGACTCCCAGACCTATTCCCTTCAGACGCACCAGGCGCTCAGGGGGGGATGCCCTGCAGTGCGTACCCCGGGGCAGTACACTCACCACCCCAAATGCCCCCACCTCATAGCCACGCTGCAGCGAGTCGTGGACGAGGTGGCCATGCCCATGTGGATGCCGGGCCATTGCTCGGGGACAATTCCCATTCTGGTGCGGGGCCCCAGTGGGCCCCGTGCAGGAGCGGCGGCGGCCCCTGCCCCCCACGTGGAGGTGTACCCGACCCCGCATGGCGACGTCGTACAGGTTGTCGTCCCCCCGACAGTGTACGAAACGGTACAGGCCCTGGGCTACCATCACCTGGGCGACCTCTACACCGGGAACTACCGCGTGCTACCGGAGCGTGCCCTCAAGGGGCGGGCGCCGGCCCGCAAAGGAATCCCAGGGCTGCGTGCGTGGCTGACCCGCCACGCTGCCGTCCTGGTCCCACTCCTAAGGGAGCCCCCGCCGCGGTGGCAGGCAGCGCCCAAAGACTGGATCCCGGACGCCGTGCCCACCTACCAGACGGACGTAGTCGTCGGAGGCCGGGCGGCCAAAACCACCCGCATGGTGACAGTATACCATACGGGACAGCCCCTCCGGCTGACCGCGGCCATGCAGGACACCATGGAGGCTGCAAGCCGGATGCCCGAACTCAGGGTGTGCCAGCAACCCCCGGACACGCTGCCCAGCGACACGAGGCTACACCGCCTCTTGGTGGCCCTCCTGGGTATCCAAGTGCAGGTGGACGCGCCCCTGCATGCCCAGCTGTGGGGCGATCACCACCAGGAATCCCTGGCCCGGCTTCAGCGCACCAGGGTCTGGGCGCCCACCATCGTGTGGATGGCCGCCCCCCCGACTGCCGCCTACTGGCAGTGGGCCAAGACATCGCAGGCCCCTCTCGTGATGGTCACCGCGGCGCTACCGCCGTTTCCGTGGATAGCCATAGCCCCAGCGGCCGTGGCGCATTTCCAGTACCCGGCAGAGTGTGTGGCGCACAGGTGCCCGGGGCACCCGCACAAGGGGCCCCTTTACTACTCCCTCGATACGGTGGGAGCGGTACCGGCGGAGCTTCACCAGGCCCTGCGCACCCATCTTAGGGAACATCATGGGGACATGGCCCTCCTGGCGCCACACGGCCGGGCCACCGACCCCCCACGAGTACTGGCCCCCGAGGCTCGCCCGGGCATCTGGTTCCATGACGTGCCTGCGTTGGCAACCCTCCACGGTGCTGTCGTGGCGGTGGATGCGGGGGCCACGCGGGCGGGAATGACCATGGCCGGGGTCACCTACAGTGGGCCCACGACCTACCAGTCCCGGGTGGCCTCGGGAGTCGGCACCTCCCGGGAGGGGGAGGCGATGATCCTCCTCTCGTACGTCCGCCGGCTGGCAAAGCAGCCAGGAGTATACTGGCTAGTGCCGGACTCGGAAGCGGCGGTGGGGGCCCTTCGCACGTACTAGGAGGGAAGTCACTGCGGAGATGGCATCCACCACCTCTATGCCACCGTCTTGGGGGGACAGCGCCTCTCCCCGGAGTCCGCCATCAATGTGGTGACCACACCGTCGCAGTGGATCACGGACCTCAACGTCCGTGTGGATGCGGCGACGCAGGAGCCGCCGGAGGTGGACCTCACATGGCTCCTCAGGTGCCCTTACTCATTTATCCCCCCGGTCCCCTACCGCGACCAATGTCAGCTCTCCCCGACGGCGCTGAGCGACTGGTTGCAGGACCGGGCCTCCATACCGGCGCAGGCCGCCTATGAGGCCCGGTGGGGGGTGAACTACATGTCGGGGGGAGGTCTCCCCCTAGACTAGTTCGATCATGACCAGCAGCGCCATATCACGGCGCACCGTATGAACAACATCCCGACGATGACTGTCCTGGCCCACCGTTCCTCCCACCGGGACACGGTGCTGGATGCCACGTGCCTCCTCTGTGGAGCGCAGCCCGAGACAGCGCCCCACCTGTGGGCCTGCTCGGCTCAATCCCATGAATGGGGGCCGGCCCGCTGGCGGCTCGCGACGTGGCTCGACCAGAAGGTGGGGACGCGTGCGGCCCCGGTGCGCCACCCCCGTGGGAGCCATGGGCAGCAGCCCTGCGGACCCCCTCAATGCAGCGGGCCCACTTGGAGTGCACCGGGCCCCACGCGCTGGGCACGGAGTTCCTCTGCCACGTCATCGAGGAGTCCATACGGGTCTGGTACGCCAACGCCAAGGCGCGTGCCACGCTGCTGAAGGCCCACCTGGGCCCGGGCAGCACGATGGCGTGGGCACTGCACGAGCTACGCCTGCACCAACAAGCGGAGCGAGAGGGGGTGCAGCGGGAGCTCGTGGAGTAAGGACGGCCGCCAGGGAGGTGCCGACCAGGTCTTCCCGGCTCCCCCCTCTCTCCGCCAGGACCTACACACATACACACGGCGCGCACACAACACACACAGCCCCGCCCGTTTACCCGTACCCGTGGGTAGACATCCCGGCCATTGCCTTCTGGTAACAGCGCCTTCGGCACACCACACCACACCACACCACACCACCCCACCCCACACCACCCCACACCACACCACACCACACCACACCCTGAGTACTCCCCAGCTCTACTCACGGGCTGGGTGCCGGGTGCGAAGCCCCCGACGACAGGGCCCGGGCACCACCCAAACGGGTGGTGTACTAACAGTGTCGGGTGTACGCGCGCGCCAGCGCCAAGCACCACCCCCGAGGGAGCCCGCGGCCCCCTAGTACCGGCCGCCAGGGCCCCGGGAACGGACCAGCGATCCCTAGAGAGGACGGCTGGTACAGCCTCCCCCTCCATCTCCCCTCAACGCCTTTGCCCCACCCACAGGGCCCTCTGCCCCAACTCCATCCCACACACCCCCATGCAGCACTCGGTGCCCCCCATGCACTACCTCCCGCGGCCGCTCCCTGCCACCTCCCCTGCCCACTGCCCCCCCCCCCCACCCCACCCCCTTCTCCTGCCCTTGCCCCTCTCACAGGCTGGCAGCGCCCGTGCGGCGCGCCTCCAGGGCCCCGCATTGGCGGCCGGCCGCGTGAACAACTGGGCCCGGACGCGCCACCGAGAAGGCTCCAGTACGGGGTCTTCATGGCAAGCGTCCAGGTGTGCAGGTGGAAAGGGCCCCGGAGGGTGCATGTGAGGGGCCCCCGCCCTAGCAGAGGCGCGGTGCCTGGAAACTGGCCTGGGGGTCCCGGGGCCACAGGAGCAGAGGTGCAGGTCAAAGTCGCTGCAGATGCAGTCACTTTCAGAAAGAGTCCAAAATGTGCCAGCTGGACCTGCAGACTGGTTCCGCGAGGTGACTACTGCTCGGTGCCAGGGCTCTGCCTTGCAGGAGTGGCGAACAGGCAGACGAATCTAATATTCCGGCACGCTGGTACCAGGGTCTTGACTGATGATACTCAGAACGCTTTCTCAGAGAGTTTGCTGAGAAGGGCCAGTGGCAACGCTGGTGTTCTCAAGACCGGTGCTGCGGGGCTGCGCCCTGTCAAGTTGTTGGAGGAACCGTCCCCGTCCCCGTCCGGCTGGACGCCCCGGTACCGGTATCCAACATCCTTTGAGGTACGGTATAAGGCCCCCCGGCCACCACCCCGGCGCCAACACCAGGGAGGGCGTCCGGGAGGGGTAACAGCCCCCGATCCCCCAAAGGCAGCCCCAAAGGTGAGCGCACCACTGGAGGGGCATGTCTGCGGGGTAAACAAATGCGCTGTGTAATTCCCTAATGTAATAATTAGTGCCTACTGCCATAAATAATGCTTAACTGGGTAAAAATGGCCCTCTCCCGGTGCCAGTTTTAGTGCGCAGCCCCCAGAGCCGGACCCGACCGGCCGTACTGAGGCGAGCCCAGAATTGGGTATGGCAGGCCAGATTTTAAGTGCTGGTAGCCACGCCCCAGTACACTCCGTGGGCTTAAAAGGCCCACGGGGGCCCCAAATACCATTACGTTCGGGAGTTAAGCCCCGGCGGTATTTGGGGTTGTTCCAGGTTAAGAGGACTCACGTTGAGTCCCTAATACTGCTACCCCGGGGTTATGACCCCCGGTACTGCTGCCCTACTGCCTTGCTGCCTAGCGTAGTGGGACAAGGGGTAAGGGGCCTTACAGGATGGTGGCTCCCTACGGGTCTTGCCGGAGGCTCCGAGCACCCCCTGGGCAGGACTTCCCGTCCCCCCCAGGCTGGTGCGCCCGGTTCTTTGGAGACGGTGACCCCCCCCCATCGGCCTTGCAGGAGGCTCCGAACACCCCCTGGGCAGGACTCCCCGTCCCCCCAGGCCGGTGCGCCCGGTTCTCTGAAGGAGATGGCCCCCCATTGGCCTGGCAGGAGGCTCCCAACACCCCCTGGGCAGGACTCCCCGTCCCCCCCAGGCCGGTGCGCCCGGTTCTCTGAAGCAGATGGCCCCCCATTGGCCTTGCAGGAGGCTCCGAACACCCCCTGGGCTGGGCTCCCCGTCCCCCCCAAGCTGGTGCGCCCGGTTCTCTGAAGCAGATGGCCCCCCATTGGCCTTGCAGGAGGTTCCGAACACCCCCTGGGCAGGACTCCCCGTCCCCCCCAGGCCGGTGCGCCCGGTTCTCCGAAGATGATGGCCCCCCATTGGCCTTGCAGGAGGCTCCGAACACCCCCTGGGCTGGACTCCCCGTCCCCCCCAGGCCGGTGCGCCCGGTTCTCCGAAGATGATGGCCCCCCATAGGCCTTGCAGGAGGCTCCGAACACCCCCTGGGCTGGGCTCCCCGTCCCCCCCAGGCCGGTGCGCCCGGTTCTCCGAAGATGATGGCCCCCCATAGGCCTTGCAGGAGACTCCGAACACCCCCTGGGCTGGGCTCCCCGTCCCCCCCAGGCCGGTGCGCCCGGTTCTCTGCAGATGTTGGCCCCCCGTGGGCCTTGCAGGAGGTTCCGGACACCCCCCTGGGCTGGACTCCCCGTCCCCCCAGGCCGGTGTGCCCGGTTCTTAGACGATGCCGCCTCTCCATGGGCCCAGAGGGATACTCCGACCACCCCCTGGGCTGGGCTCCCCGTCCCCCCCAGGCTGGTGTGCCCGGTTCTTAGACGATGCTGCCTCCCCATGGGCCCAGAAGGATGCTCCGACCACCCCCTGGGCTGGACTCCCCGTCCCCCCAGGCCGGTGTGCCTGGTTTTTGGACGAAGCGGCCTCCCCATGGGCCCTGCAGGATACTCCGACCACCCCCTGGGCTGGACTCCCCGTCCCCCCCAGGCCGGTGTGCCCGGTTCTTAGACAATGCTGCCTCCCCATGGGCCCCGGAGGATACTCCGACCACCCCCTGGGCTGGACTCCCCGTCCCCCCCAGGCCGGTGTGCCCGGTTCTTAGACACAGCTGCCTCCCCATGGGCCCTGAAGGATACTCCGACCACCCCCTGGGCTGGACTCCCCGTCCCCCCGGGCCGGTGTGCCCGGTTTTTGGACGAAGCTGCCTCCCCAAGGGCCCTGCAGGATACTCCGACCACCCCCTGGGCAGGACTCCCCGTCCCCCCCGGGCCGGTGTGCCCAGTTCTTAGACAATGCCGCCCCCCCATGGGCCCAGAAAGATACTCCGACCACCCCCTGGGCTGGACTCCCCGTCCCCCCAGGCCGGTGTGCCCGGTTCTTAGACACGGCTGCCTCCCCACGGGCCCTGCAGGACATTGCGACCACCCCCTGGGCGGTGCATTGCGGGGGATCCACTGCCCACTGCCCCCAGGCGGTGAGGCAGTGTATTGCAGGAGTTCCGCTGCCCACTGCCCCCAAGCAGTGGGACAGTGCATTGCAGAAGGTCCACTGCCCACTGCCCCCGGGCAATGAGGCACTGCATTGCAGGAGTTCCACTGCCCACTGCCCCCAGGCAGTGAGGCAGTGTGTCGCAGGAGTTCCACTACCCACTGCCCCAGGCGCTGGGACAGTGCATTACAGGAGTTCCACTGCCCACTGCCCCCAGGCAGTGAGGCAGTGTGTTGCAGGAGGTCCACTGCCCACTGCCCCCAGGCAGTGCGGCAGTGTACTGCAGGAGGTCCACTGCCCACTGCCCCCAGGCAGTGGGGCAGTGTATTGCAGGAGGTCCACTGCCCACTGCCCCCAGGCAGTTGGGCAGTGTATTGCAGGAGTTCCACTGCCCACTGCCCCCAGGCAGTGGGGCAGTGTACTGCAGGAGTTCCACTGCCCACTGCCCCCAGGCAGTGAGGTAGTGTACTGCAGGAGGTCCACTGCCCGCTGCCCCCAGGCAGTGGGGCAGTGTATTGCAGGGGGTCCACTGCACACTGCCCTCATGCAGTGAGGCAGTGTATTGCAGGAGTTCCACTGCCCACTGCCCCCAGGCAGTGAGGCAGTGTGTTGCAGGAGGTCCACTGCCCACTGCCCCCAGGCAGTGGGGCAGTGTATTGCAGAAGGTCCACTGCCCTCTGCCCCCAGGCAGTGGGGCAGTGTACTGCTGGAGGTCCACAGCCCACTGCCCCCAAGCGGTGAGGCAGTGTGTTGCAGGAGTTCCACTGCCCACCGCCCCCAGGCAGTGAGGCGGTGTGTTGCAGGAGGTCCACTGCCCATTGCACCCAGGCAGTGGGGCAATGTATTGCAGAAGGTCCACTGCCCACTGCCCCCAGGCAGTGAGGCAGTGTATTGCAGGAGTTCCACTGCCCACTGCCCCCAGGCAGTGGGGCAGTGTATTGCAGTAGTTCCACTGCCCACTGCCCCCAGGCAGTGAGGCAGTGTACTGCAGGAGTTCCACTGCCCACTGCCCCCAAGCAGTGAGGCAGTGTACTGGAGGAGGTCCACTGCCCACTGCCCTCAGGCGGTGAGGCAGTGTATTGCAGGAGTTGCGCTGCCCACTGCCCCCAGGCAGTGAGGCAGTGTGTTGCAGGAGGTCCACTGCCCACTGTCCCCCAGGCAGTGGGGCAGTGTATTGCAGAAGGTCCACCGCCCACTGCCCCCAGGCAGTGAGGCAGTGCATTGCAGGAGTTCCACTGCCCACTGCCCCCAGGCAGTGAGGCAGTGTGTTGCAGGAGGTCCACTGCCCACTGCCCCCAGGCAGTGGGGCAGTGTATTGCAGAAGGTCCACTGCCCACTGCCCCCAGGCAGTGGGGCAGTGTATTGCAGAAGGTCCACTGCCCACTGCCCCCAGGCAGTGAGGCAGTATACTGCGGGGGATCCACTGCCCACTGCCCTCAGGCAGTGGGGCAGTGTACTGCAGGAGGTCCACTGCCCACTGCCCCCAGGCAGTGAGGCAGTGCATTGCAGGAGTTCCACTGCCCACTGCCCCCAGGCAGTGGGGCAGTGTACTGCAGGAGTTCCACTGCCCACTGCCCCCAGGCAGTGAGGCAGTGTACTGCAGGAGGTCCACTGCCCACTGCCCCCAGGCAGTGGGGCAGTGTATTGCAGGAGGTCCACTGCCCACTGTCCCCAGGCAGTGAGGCAGTGCATTGGAGGGGGGTCCACTGCCCACTGCCCCCAGGCAGTGGGGCAGTATACTGCAGGAGGTCCACTGCCCACTGCCCCCAGGCAGTGGGGCAGTGTACTGCAGGAGGTCCACTGCCCACTGCCCCCCGGCAGTGAGGCAGTGCATTGCAGGAGTTCCACTGCCCATTGCCCCCCAAGCAGTGAGGCAGTGCATTGCAGGAGTTACACTGCCCACTGCCCCCAGGCAGTGAGGCAGTGTATTGCAGGAGTTCCACTGCCCACTGCCCCCAGGCAGTGGGGCAGTGTATTGCAGGAGGTCCACTGCCCACTGCCCCCAGGCAGTGGGGCAGTGTGCTGCAGGAGGTCCACTGTTCACTGCCCCCAGGGCGGTGAGTCAGTGTACTGCAGGAGGTCCACTGCCCACTGCCCCCAGGCAGTGAGGCAGTATATTGCAGGAGATGCACTGCCCACTGCCCCCAGGCAGTGGGGCAGTGTACTGCGGGAATTCCACTGCCCACTGCCTCCAGGCAGTGAGGCAGTGTACTGAAGGAGGTCCACTGCCCACTGCCCCCAGGCAATGGGGCAGTGTATTGCAGGAGTTCCACTGCCCACTGCCCTCAGGCAGTGAGGCAGTGTGTTGCAGGAGGTCCACTGCCCACTGCCCCCAGGCAGTGAGGCAGTGCATTGCAGGAGGTCCACTGCCCACTGCCCCCGGGCACTGGGGCAGTGTATTGCAGAAGTCCCACTGCCCACTGCCCCCAGGCGGTGTGGCAGTGTGTTGCAGGAGTTCCACTGCCCACTGCCCCCAGGCAGTGCGGCAGTGTATTGCAGAATGTCCACTGCCCACTGCCCCCAGGCAGTGAGGCAGTGTATTGCAGGAGTTCCACTTCCCGCTGCCCCCAGGCAGTGGGGCAGTGTACTGCAGGAGGTCCACTGCCCACTGCCCCCAGGCAGTGAGGCGGTGCATTGCAGAAGTTCCACTGCCCACTGCCCCCAGGCAGTGAGGCAGTGTACTGCAGGAGGTCCACTGCCCAGTGCCCCCAGGCAGTGGGGCAGTGTACTGCGGGAATTCCACTGCCCACTGCCCCCAGGCAGTGAGGCAGTGTACTGTAGGAGGTCCAGTGCCCACTGCCCCCAGGCAGTGAGGCAGTGTATTGCAGGAGGTCCACTGCCCACTGCCCCCGGGCAGTGGTATAGTGTATTGCAGGAGGTCCACTGCCCACTGCACCCAGGCAGTGGGGCAGTGTATTGCAGGAGGTCCACTGCCCACTGCCCCCAGGCAGTGAGGCAGTGCATTGCAGGAGGTCCGCTGCCCACTGCCCCCAGGCAGTGGGGCAGTGTATTGCGCGAGGCCCACTGCCCACTACCCCCAGGGAGTGGGGCAGTGCATTGAAGGAGGTCCACTGCCCACTGCCCACTGCCCCCAGGCAGTGCGGCAATGCATTGCAGGAGGTCCACTGCCCACTGCCCCCAGGCAGTGGGGCAGTGTATAGCAGGAGGTCCACTGCCCACTGCCCCCAGGCAGTGAGGCAGTGTGTTGCGGGAGGTTCACTACCCACTGCCCCCAGGCAGTGAGGCCGTGTGTTGCAGGACGTCCACTGCCCACCGTTCCAGGCAGTGAGGCGGTGCATTGAAGAAGGTCCACTGCCCACTGCCCCCAGGCGGTGCGGCAGTGTATTGCAGGAGCTTCACTGCCCACTGCCCCCAGGCAGTGGGGCAGTATATTGCGGAAGGTCCACTGCCCACTGCCCCTAGGCAGTGGGGCAGTGCATTGAAGGAGGTCCACTGCCCGCTGCCCCCCAAGCAGTGAGGCAGTGTATTGCAGGAGGTCCACTGCCCACTGCCCCCAGGCAGTGAGGCAGTGCATTGAAGGAGGTCCAGTGCCCACTGCCCCCAGGCAGTGAGGCAGTGTATTGCAGGAGGTCCACTGCCCACTGCCCCCAGGCAGTGGGGCAGTGTATTGCAGGAGGTCCACTGCCCACTGCCCCCAGGCAGTGCGGCAGTGCATTGCAGGAGGTCCACTGCCCACTGCCCCCAGGCAGTGGGGCAGTGTATAGCAGGAGGTCCACTGCCCTCTGCCCCCAGGCAGTGAGGCAGTGTGTTGCGGGAGGTCCACTACCCACTGCCCCCAGGCAGTGAGGCCGTGTATTGCAAGAGGTCCACTGCCCCCTGCCCCGAGGCAGCGGGGCAGTCTATTGCAGAAGGTCCACTGCCCACTGCCCCTAGGCAGTGGGGCAGTGTATTGCAGGAGGTCCACTGCCCACTGCCCCAGGCAGTGAGGCGGTGCATTGAAGAAGGTCCACTGCCCACTGCCCCCAGGCGGTGCGGCAGTGTATTGCAGGAGCTTCACTGCCCACTGCCCCCAGGCAGTGGGGCAGTGTATTGCGGAAGGTCCACTGCCCACTGCCCCTAGGCAGTGGGGCAGTGCATTGAAGGACTTCCACTGCCCGCTGCCCCCAGGCAGTGAGGCAGTGTATTGCAGGAGGTCCACTGCCCACTGCCCCCAGGCAGTGAGGCAGTGCATTGAAGGAGGTCCACTGCCCACTGCCCCCAGGCAGTGAGGCAGTGCATTGGAGGGGGGTCCACTGCCCACTGCCCCCAGGCAGCGGGTCAGTCTATTGCAGAAGGTCCACTGCCCACTGCCCCCAGGCAGTGGGGCAGTGTATTGCAGGAGGGCCACTGCCCACTGCCCCCGGGCAGTGAGACAGTGCATTGCAGGAGGTCCACTGCCCACTGCCCCCAGGCAGTGAGGCAGTGCATTGAAGAAGGTCCACTGCCCACTGCCCCCAGGCAGCGGGGCAGTCTATTGCAGAAGGTCCACTGCCCACTGCCCCCAGGCAGTGGGGCAGTGTATTGCAGGAGGGCCACTGCCCACTGCCCCCGGGCAGTGAGACAGTGCATTGCAGGAGGTCCACTGCCCACTGCCCCCAGGCAGTGAGGCAGTGCATTGAAGAAGGTCCACTGCCCACTGGCCCCAGGCAGTGGGGCAGTGTATTGCGGAAGGTCCACTGCCCACTGCCCCCAGGCAGTGAGGCATTGCATTGCAGGAGGTCCACTGCCCGCTGCCCCCAGGCAGTGAGGCAGTGTATTGCAGGAGGTCCGCTGCCCACTGCCCCCAGGCAGTGAGGCAGTGCATTGAAGGAGGTCCAGTGCCCACTGCCCCCAAGCAGTGCGGCAGTGCATTGAAGGAGGTCCACTGCCCACTGCCCCTAGGCAGTGGGGCAGTGCATTAAAGGAGGTCCACTGCCAACTGCCCCCAGGCAGTGCGGCAGTGTATTGCAAGAGGTCCACTGCCCTCTGCCCCCAGGCAGTGAGGCAGTGCATTGCAGGAGGTCCACTGCCCACTGCCCCCAGGCAGTGAGGCAGTGCATTGAAGGAGGTCCACTGCCCACTGCCCCCAGGGTAGTGCGGCAGTGTATTGCAGGAGGTCCACTGCCCATTGCCCCCAGGCAGTGAGGCAGTGCATTGAAGGAGGTCCACTGCCCTCTGCCCCCAGGCAGTGCGGCAGTGTATTGCAGGAGGTCCACTGCCCACTGCCCCTAGGCAGTGGGGCAGTGCATTAAAGGAGGTCCACTGCCCGCTGCCCCCAGGCAGTGAGGCAGTGTATTGCAGGAGGTCCACTGCCCACTGCCCCCAGGCGGTGAGGCAGTGCATTGAAGGAGGTCCACTGCCCTCTGCCCCCAGGCAGTGCGGCAGTGTATTGCAGGAGGTCCACTGCCCACTGCCCCTAGGCAGTGGGGCAGTGCATTAAAGGAGGTCCACTGCCCGCTGCCCCCAGGCAGTGAGGCAGTGTATTGCAGGAGGTCCACTGCCCACTGCCCCCAGGCGGTGAGGCAGTGCATTGCAGGAGGTCCACTGCCCGCTGCCCCCAGGCAGTGGGGCAGTGCGTTGTAGGAGGTCCACTGCCCACTGCCCCCAGGCAGTGAGGCAGTGCATTGCAGGAGGTCCACTGCCCACTGCCCCCAGGCAGTGAGGCAGTGCATTGAAGGAGGTCCACTGCCCACTGCCCCCAGGCAGTGAGGCAGTGCATTGAGGGGGGTCCACTGCCCACTGCCCCCAGGCAGTGTGGCAGTGCATTGAGGGGGGTCCACTGCCCACTGCCCCTAGGCAGTGGGGCAGTGTATTGCAGGAGGTCCACTGCCCACTGCCCCCAGGCAGTGGGGCAGTGTACTGCAGGAGGTCCACTGCCCACTGCCCCCAGGCAGTGGGGCAGTGTATTGCAGGAGGCCCACTGCCCACTGCCCCCAGGCAGTGGGGCTCTATATTGCAGGAGGTCCACTGCCCACTGCCCCCAGGCAGTGAGGGAGTTTATTGCAGGAGGTCCACTGCCCACTGCCCCCAGGCAGTGAGGCAGTGCATTGCAGGAGGTCCACTGCCCACTGCCCCCAGGCAGTGAGGAAGTGTATTGCAGGAGGTCCACTGCCCACTGCCCCCAGGCAGTCCGGCAGTGCATTGCAGGAGATCCACTGCCCCCTGCCCCCGGGCACTGGGGCGGTGTATTGTAGGAGTTGCGCTGCCCACGGCCCCCAGGCCATGGGGCAGTGCGTCGCAGGGGGTCCACTGCCCACTGCCCCAGGCAGGGAGGCAGTGTACGGCAGGAGTACCACTGCCCACTGCCCCCAGGCAATGAGGCAGTGCGAAGCGAGATTTCCGATGCCCACGGCCCTCAGGCGGCGTGGCAGTGCGTTACAATGCCCACTGCCCTCTGCCCAAAACAACAGTACAGCAGGGCGCACACAGTGCAGTATAGTGCACAGCACCAAGCAGTGCAAGTGTAGTGCACAGCACCAAGCAGTGCAGCACCACACAAACAGCGCAGATGGTGCAGCGCGGCACGCAGGGTGCAGTGGAACCATGAGACCCTGTGTGACTGCGCGCAGGCGTCGGCAGGGCAGTGTCGGCCAAGTGCGCAAGTGCACTGGTCCGGCTATGCAACAACACACTTACACACAGCGCGCACACAACACACACAGCCCAGCCCGTTTACCTGTACCCGTGGGTAGACATCCCGGCCTTTGCCTTTTGGTAATAGCGCCTTCGGCACACCACACCACACCACACCACACCACACCCACCACTCCAAGGTCGCGGAAGTTACCCAAGGGTTGTGTGACCGGGGCACTTGGGAGCAGACTAAAACAGCCGCTTGGCTCGGTGGCTTGGCACGGAGGCCGTGCGGCTTCTGTGCTCTGGGCGGTCCCGCCGTGCGGTGTGACAGCCGGGGGTGGGGAAAACAAGGGGGTGGGGGCCAAAATAACTTCCGGTGAGCCCAGGGGCCCATCCCCCCTGCCTCACGGCCATGAAATGACATGGCCCGTTTTAAGTCCCCAGAGCTGGGTGTCCAGCTTGAGCCTTTTTGCTGGTCGTGCGATCAGCCTGAGCCCAGGCACACCGCATCTGTGACGCAGGTTGGCTATGGACAGCGCTGCGGCCCTGGGCCCCGCCGTGCGGCGGGTGCAGTGGGAGGCAGCACCCCCCCATAGTCCTTGGATTGGTAATGGGACGGGGGCTGACTGCGTCAAGCTGCAGTGCAGCAGCTGGAGCTCCGGGACTGCTACCGTGCGGCAGCGAAGGAGAGCTGCAATACTTGCAGCAGCTGAGAAGGAGTGCTGCAGTGCTTGCAGCATCTGAGAAGGAGTGCAGCGGTGCTTGCGGAACCGGTGCAGCGCCCCCCATAGTCCCTGGCTTGGTAACAGGATGGGGGCTGGCTGCGTCAAGCAAAGGCGCCACCGCTGCGGCCTGGGCTCTTCCCATGAGGTGCGGGTTGCAGCTCCTCCCCATAGTCCCTGGATTGGTAACAGGACGGGGGCTGGCTTCGTCGAGCTGCAGTGTAACGGCTGCAGCTACAGGACATGTGGCAGCTGAGGTGGGGGTTGACGTGCGTCCACCCTCTGCGCCGCTTTTGGCAGAACTGAAGGCACTGGGTGTGTGCCCATGCAGAATTTATTACTTTTGGCAGAACTGAAGGCATTGGGTGTGTGCCCATGCAGAATTTATTGCTTTTGGCAGAACTGAAGGCATTGGGTGTGTGCCCATGCAGAATTTTTTGCTTTTGGCAGAACCAGAGGCATTGGGTGTGTGCCCATGCAGAATTTTTTACTTTTGGCAGAACTGAAGGCATTGGGTGTGTGCCCATGCAGATTTTATTACTTTTGGCAGGCCGGAAGGCATTGGGTGTGTGCCCATGCAAAATTTGTTGCTTTTGGCTGGCCGGAAGGCATTGGGTGTGTGCCCCTGCAAAATTTGTTACTTTTGGCGGAACCGAAGACATTGGGTGTGTGCCCATGCAAAATTTATTGCTTTTGGCTGGCCGGAAGGCACTGGGTGTGTGCCCATGCAGAATTTATTGCTTTTTGCAGAACTGAATACATTGGGAGCCCTGTGTGCACAGGGACCTGCATGGGGGCCCGGCTGTGTGGTTGGCCCTGTAGCTGCCCATGCCGCGTGGCGTGGACAACAACAGTGCGGGGAAGGGGGGAGGGGGTTCGCAGAGTGTCGCACAGGGTGTTGCACTTGCTGCGTTATTGTGCCACTCTGGCCCGGCCGGGACCGCGGGCAACTGCCTCCTGTGGGAGGTGGGACCTGGCGTTGACACCATGACACCATGACACCACCACTCCAAGGCCCACATCTCCGTGCCGATGACATGGGGCGATAAGAAGTTCCGCTGTCAGTTGCGCGGTAGAGCCTTAAGCTCAGCTAGTTGTGGACAAGAGTTATGCGCATCGGGATGAGGCATTGGACCAATGTCGTCACCAATATGGAGTGTGTACGAGATGTGCACCACGCGTGCACCATGTATGCAATTTCCTAAGAGTTACTGGTTTCCGCATGCAAGCCCCAATGGTAAGCTGCAGGCCACAACAGCTGAAAATGGGCTTTTTCTGCGTGCGATAGCATGCTGCAACTGTCACTGTACAAATAAATGTTCATGCATTGAGCTAAACTTCAACACTTTTTGCCTTTGAAAATTGCATGTTCGGCAACCAAGTCAAGCAAAAGGGGCATGGGCAACAACGGCTCTCGCAATTGGACACAGCGGCCAAAAAGGCTTGTCCGGCGTGATGAAATTTGCTGATGCTAACAAGGCACCGCCGTTGGCAGTGCCTCGCAACAAAGTACATAAATGCTGCCCCAGAACCATCACTCTCGCGGTGACTGTCTGAGTGTCTGTTCACCTGAGTTCTTGTATCCCTCTGTGTTTTGGTTGGTGTTTAATGGAGTGCAAGGACAAGAGCATTGGTAGTCATCGCGGAGCGCAACAACCAGTAGGTCTGCAAATCAATGCTTCTCCTCCCATAACCCGCTAATCCATGACTGCACCACGCCACACCGCACCACACCACACCACACCACACCACACCACACCACACCACACCACACCACACCACACCACACCACACTTCACCACACCGCACAGGGCTCAGGACGGATCCCAGTCACGGCCCTTACGAACGAAGCGGAGTTTTTTGCGCTGTTCAATACGTTTGACGTGGACAGCAATGGTTGGATGAGCAAAGAAGAATTCCGGGGATTCTTGAGCAGTGTGGATACCATGGGCATGCCCGAAGATACACAGCGGTGGACACAGCTCTTGGACGCCACCAGTGAACGTGATAAAATCTCATTTGACGAGTTTGCCCTCATGATGTTGAAATTGTTTCAGCGATAGACCTCAGGAACGCAGGCCGTGCAGGACAGAGCGGGGATAGGGGGCCAAGCGCATAGATCCGCGGGCAGGTTTGGGGGCAAGCCCTCCCCTCGCAGCAGCTACGGGGTTGCCCCAGCAGTGAGTACCCAATGCACCTGATCAATTCTGGTGACGGAGCAATGCTGCTGGGGCATCTGCAGAGCGGGTGGTCACCGACGAGTGACAAACAATGGGTGACGGCCCAGTACTCCGGAAACCAAGTCTCCGCGGCCCTCTGTCGTGTACGGGGTTGTGTCCATATTATGCAGCCCAAGGGGCAACGGGGTGTGGCCCACCATGAGTCTTTACCCGCCGACGTGGCTCATGGCTGAATGCAACAAAACATGAAGGTGCAAAGGCCTATCTTGTTGATGAGTACTTCAAAGAGACATGCGGGTTTTAGGGTGATGCTTTCACTCCTCAAAAGTGCTTCGTCATTGTTGGATCCTTTGTGCTATCGTGTGGGGATTGCAGGTTTGGAGGAGGGGGAATGGCAGGGAGGGCTTTGTTGGTGAGGACGGATGGCAGGGAGGGTTTTTGGGCATGGATTGGGGGAATGGCAGGCCTGGCTGTACAGGATGCAAGTCAATGGTAGAGACCCCCGCCCTCTCTCACCCGTATGGCCCTCTCTGGTGCCGGACAGCTCGCCTCCCATCTTCATGGCTGCCCCGTGTTTGGCCATGCCCCCCAACATACAGTCCAAGAGCCTGCCCCATGTGCGTACCGGTGGTGCTGACTTGGTGTGACCCTTTGCCAGACTTCAACGGGGTCTGATTCTGGTTTGTCCCCCAACGGCAGTTCATCGACGACGGCTCCCAGTCCATCAACCCACGAAACTTGGGGCTCAACCGAGGCGGGTGGCAGTCAAGTGACGGCGTGTCAGGCACTCAAAGGCGAGTTAAACAGGCGGAACAGCTTGAGGCCGCAGCGAGCCCCGCACTCCGCCCCTACAACCTGCATTTGTTACACTCTGACCCTGACAGTAACTTGCAGCCCATCTGCTGTGCATCGCAACGCAGGGGACTTCGCACGTTTGCACAAGAAGAATGAGGCCCAGTGCCCCTTCGACCATTGTACAGTTGCTGCATCAATTTTTGTGTGTTGGTACTGTGGTATGACTAATCTTTGACAAGGTTTGCACCAATTGCTTGGTCCTGCTCGTCCCTTTGGGAGAGCCTCAGGTTCAAAGAATTCAAGGTGTGGGCCTGATGGGCTCGTCACTGTATCTCACTGCAACAACACCCGGTCAGACCTCCATGAATGGCGGTTGCTGAACTCACAGATCAGTGTTGATGTGGATTACCATTGCAGTGACGTGGCAGGGGCTATACTTGGGGCAAGGGCTGGGTTTCGGGGCAAGGGAGTACAGGCCTGCTGCACATTGGTTGTCTCGGCGTATGGCTGTATACTTAGCCTGGGCTTCGAGCAAGCTAGCACGACTCTGGGCCCCATTTTCACAGGGGCAAGATGTGTGTGTGTGAGTGTGTGTGCGTGCGCGCATAGAGAATGCCCAAAAATTGGACAGAGCTGGCTGGGCCAACTCCCCCAAATCCCAGTACATCACCAAACCTGTTGTACAACACCTTGCCCACTTGTGGGCCACTTCTGATGCTGCCCCCCGCTCTGTAGCGGTGGGGACCCCGTAGGCGGCAGGGGTTATGTAGCCACCTTGCCCACTTGTGGGCCACTTCTGATTCTGCCCCCGCTCTGAAGCGGTGGGGACCCCCCAGGCGGCAGGGGTTTTGTAGCCACCTTGCCCAGTTGTGGGCCACTTCTGATTCTGCCCCCGCTCTGAAGCGGTGGGGACCCCCCCAGGCGGCAGGGGTTTTGTAGCCACCTTGCCCAGTTGTGGGCCACTTCTGATTCTGCACCCCGCTCTGAAGCCACTTCTGATTTTGTCCCCCTTTGTTTTTGCCCTTCGTGTATGCAACAGTGTCCTTCAAGCAATGCTCTGCAAATGGCACCGGGGCATACACGAAGAAATCGGCCACAATGAGTTCTGTGGGCACGGATGATACCCTATGAATACACATGCAATGTACTATTGCTTGGTTGTTTGGGACTCTCTACCCTTGAGCTGACGAAGGAGCTTATTCGTCATTCAACAGTGAAGAGCCGCAAACCCATGATATGGTGCAATGCATGTGGGGGACCGACAATGACAAGGAAGGGTTGCACTGGTTTCTGTGTGCCTTCGATTGTCGTGTCCGGTTGGAGCTTTTCACTATTTGGGTTTGGGAACCCCTAAGCTCCACTGATTTGATCCGTCCTTTCTTGTTGGCCTTGAAGAAATCTTCCCGAACCACCAAGCACCGCGCCTTGGGATTCCAAACGGACGGTTGGTCTTGTGGTTTTCAAAGCTTGAACATCGCGAAGCAGGTGGTGGAGCACCGAGGTACTTTTTCCAATGTGCCCCTTGTCCCAATGGGTGCCGGTTTTGTGGACTATGTGCTCAGCATTGTTAATGTTGATCGTGCTGTGCGGGTCGTTCAATCGCCCGGTGATGATGTGGAGGGTGTGACCGAGCTTTCTGGCCCTCCTGAGTCCCCCCCCAGCACCCAAGTTGAAGGTGCACTTTCGGCTAAGGAGGACAGTGTTCAGGCCACCCCCACCCCACTCGAAGGCAAGGAGGCCTCCGCCGAGCAGAGCGTGGAAAGCCCGGAGGCCAGGCCGCAACCTTCCGTGGACACTCCCACAAAGGAGGTGGACACCGGTCCCAAGGTCCTCATCCGTGGAGAGTGGCGCAAGGTGCCGGATGGCTACCCAGCAGATGCATATGGCCAGCTGGAGCGTGACCAGCTTTTCATCGATGACCCGTCCAAGCAGCTAGTGAAAGAGTTGCGCGCCGCTTGTCAGCTTAACCCCAATCCTGTTGAAAAGGCCAAGTCCGGTGACACAAAAACGGATTTGATCTAAAAGCGTGCATTCTGCAACTACTTGTAGCGGGTGCATGTTTTGTGGGCTGTATTTTCCTCCGCCGTTTGGTGTACCAATGGTGGAGCATATAAGATTGCTATTATATTGGCCCCATGCCGGTGCCTTGGTGGCCTATAATGGTGGCACTAGCGTTGGCCATGGCCCTGTCGGGACTCTTTTTCTTGAGCCTGATTTTGTTCCCAATGCAGGCACACTGGATGTTGGCCATGGCCCTGTCAAGACTCTTCTCTTGGGCCTGATTTTGAGTCTAGTGCCAATGACAACATGTGAAACTATGTTATATTGGTCGAGTCCCAACTATTTGGTGGCCACGTAAAGTACTATGTGCTTTGTGGACTCGGCGTCCCATCGTTAAGGTCGCTATGGTGTGCCGTACGGAACTGGCAGCTGTACATATTGCGCATGTATTGCAAAGGTTGCATTTCTTTCAATTTTTCAATTTTTTTTAATGATTTACACGACTTACCGCAAAAAAAAATTACACTCCCTTACCGCAAAAATAAAATTACACGCATTTACTGCAAAAAAAAAGTACACGACTCGACGATTTTTTTGTACACAACTTACATTTTTCACCTGACAGACACAGATGCACGCCAACCATTGTATTCAAGCCGTGGGGGTGTGGTGCAGGGATGGGTGTATACCCACGGGCGGCTCTTTTGAATTCGAACAGCTGATTTGCAAAGTTCCTAGAAAGTTTACACCAGCCGTGCTCTTTTCCGCCAACTAGTTGTCTTGCATGTTCCATGAAGGGTTCATCTTCGGGGAAAAGCACAGGTCAGCGGTCAGGTTTCCGTACGCCAGTTTGAGGACAACATTCTTATAGCTTCCGACTACCGTCAGTACCCACATACCCACGTTGCCCAAAGGAATTGTCACCTGTTCCAGCAGTGTTGGGGGTTGCGAGGTTGGATGAAGCAAATGTGGCTTTCTTCTGCAGTCGGATCTGCAGGTGTTCAGACTAAAGGGGTGATCTGTGGGGGCAAACAAGTCTGCAGTGATTACATTCCGCATCCACAGCCGCAATGGTGGTGTTTCATCGGGTCGGATCAGACAGCAGCTATAACATGAGGTTCTGGGTGGGTGGGTGTGTATAAGCCAAAACAGTTCTCACAAACGAAGCTTAAACCACCGAAGCGATGACAATGGGTGACCCTCTGCTTTACCCGAGCGACAGGTTTACGTGGAAAGAAATGACAGCAAGAGAGGGTTCTTTTTGTTTGCCTTTGGTTGTCTGGTCTGTGTATCTCGCCAGCTTCACCCTCAGCAATGTGTTGTTGTGGTTCATAAATGGGGCAATAGGACGTCATGGAGACTGACGACACACCCAAGGCCCGCTGCAGCTGCGGCTTTCTGCACCGCATCGCGATCCTTGGCACGCCCACCGTCAATGGCACCAGATCGGTGGAGGCTGAGTACCGCCAGGAACAGTGCCAAGAGCTGCTCAGGAAGCAGAAGGTCACCATCGACGAGCTGTCCTGGGCAGTGGCCATGAAAACCCGGCAATTAGAGGAGGCGCAGACCAAAGGTACCAAGGGGAGCCCCACTGCAGCCACCTCAGAGATGCTGGAGGAGCTGCAGGTGCGCTGCTTGGCATCCCTGTGTGCCCTGCTGGGGCCTTGACTCTGCCCCTTGCCTTCACCCTCTCTTCTACCTCTTCCCCAGAATTGGCTGTACATCCTCCTAACCACACTTGGCTAACTGGTGCCAGCGCAAGCAGCGTGAGGAGGCGGGTGAAACGTGCTTATGAGCGCCCAACCTGTACTGTGCGATGGAAACACAACTGTGTTGACAAAACAGGCCAAAGGTGGAGTAAAGTACACAGGTCGAACACTCAATTGTATGTATGAGCTCAGTCTGAATGAATTGCCGGACGTTGCTGCATCTGCATACCAGGGCCTGCATGTGTGGAGCGCTTCGTGACCTGTTTGTGGCCTTTGCCTTCACGTTCTCCTGCCCTTCCTGCGCGTCTCCTCATTCACATACTCCTTCGGCTTCTCACTGACCTCGTCCTCCACATCCCATACCTTCGCCTCTGCATTGTACCCCCCTTCGCCCTGTCATTTTCACGTCGCTTTCCACACCTGACTTCACCTTCGGCCGTTGTCGCAGTCTGCGCGGTAATCTCCTTCTCCTTCGCTTGACCCTCATACCCTCCCTGCAACGGGCACTCTCTCTTGTTCCCCTCCCTCCTCCTGCTGCTGGTGGTGGTGCAGGGCCGGCTGCGGGCTAAGAATGAGGAGACGGAGGCGTTGCTCAGGCAAACAGCTGCTGCGCAGTCGGCGCGGGAGTTGCAGCAGATGGACATCGATGCGCTCCGTCGGCAGGTGCGTGACCTGCAGGCGCAGCAAGGCCACACCGGGGACACGGCCCAGCGCGGTGCGGAGGCGCTGGAGACGGGCCTGCAGGCCAAGAATGCGGAGCTGGAGGCGGCGGTGCGGCAGGCGGCAGTGCAGCAGTCGGCAGCGGAGCAGCAGATCGTCTTGCTCAAATCGCAGTTGGTGGCTCTGAGACCGCAAAGCAACGTCACTAAGGACGATGAAAAGGAGCTTGATCAGTTGCGACAGCGCATACAGGTGTTGTGTGCGTATACACATATAGTGCACGCAGGACTGACAAAGGTGTATATTTGTTGCGCATGCACGTTTTGCATGTGTGCATATGTATTGTGACATGCATGGAACATGTATGTGATGTACGGGCATGTATTGCGGCCGCAGGTGTTGTGCACGTGTTTATGTGCTTGTGTGCTTGTGTGTGTGTGTGTGTGTGTGTGTGTGTGTGTGCGCGCGTGTATGCCAAACGACTCAACAAAGATCGTGTGTCAGATTCATTTGTGTTGATGCTGAAGATTTTTTCGTTGTCGTTGCTGCTGTCTTGCTGCTTTTGCTGTTCTTGTTGTTGTTGTTGTGGTGTTGGTGGTGGTGGTGGTGGTGGTGGGGGTGGTGGTTGTTGTTGTTGTTGTTGCGTCTGCAGGCTCTGGAATCTTTCAATGGGCAATTGGTGAGCCGCAATGCAGAATTGCAGGCGACGTGTAGCGCAATGGAGGAGACTCGGGGGAGCCGCCTAACAGCAGAGGCGTACGAGAACCAGCTGACAGAAGTGAAGTTGCAGCTGGAGCAGAAGCACAACATGATAGGTATCCCAACCAGCCGAAGCAGTCCGCTGCCGTACCCACTCTGGCCACATGTAGAAATGCGTTCACCAATATTCTCAATTTAAGTCATGGGATTACGCTTGACGCGCACCGTCAGGGTCAGCTGTGGTAGCATGGTGCTCTGGGGCTGTGGGGTGGGGCCGGGGGCTTTGGCGCTGGATAATTGTGGGACTGTGGGGCTCTGGGACTGTGGGACTGTGGGGCTTTCGGCCGTGTTTCACTCAGAAGAGCTCCGGCAGCAGCATCGACAACAAGTGTCAGACCTGATTGCACAGTTGGAGCAGTGTCACTTACGGATTGAGGATTTGGGGCAGGAGAAAGCGCAGTTGACTGCAGAGTTGGCCACGCAGAGTCCCACAGGGTCCAAGCCGTCGCCGGGGCGACACAGCCCCGAGGGGTCTCCGCTGCAGCCCAAAGGGAAGCAGCAGGCCGTTGTGGACGACGAAATGTTGGCGGACTTCGAGGATGTCAAGCAGCAGCTGGAGGACGAGATCCAAGTGAAGGACGAAGAGCTGGATCAACTCGCACAGGTGTGACATGTGGCCTGCGGGAGGCAGCAGCTGGAGGCTGGCAGTGTTCCAGCCCCCACTGCCCCTCTTCTGCGCACCCTGTGTGCTGGGTGCTGGGCAGTGGGAGTTATGCAGGTGGAGGAATCCTCAAGGAAAGGGAGCCTGGCATCCTTGATGGGCAACTCTCAAACAATTTGAAGGTATATCTCTCGGGGACATCCGGTTTATGCCAACACGGAGCGAATTCGCAATTTTTCGGGATTTTTCCAAGTTTTGGTCCAATGCACCAAAATTTCGTTCCGTAGGGGGGGGGGGGGGGTATGTGTATGCTTTTTGAAATCTGTGAGAAAAGGCCGTTTCAGAAATGTATGGGTTAGGGGGGGGAGGGGTCTATGGCGTTTCCAATTGTATGTGAACTCAGTGACAGGTTGACTAATTGATCCGGTGAGGCCTGCATGGCGATGGTTCTGTACTTACCGCCGCGTCTTCACTGCATTTTGCTTTTTCAGGGGTCCATCCACTGGCATCTTTGCGTCCTTGTTGACAGAAAGGTACCTATGGTCTTGTAGGCCACTGACGAGCCATATTTCTTTCTGCGCTTTGTGCTGATCACGTCTTGTGCTCACGCACCATAGCCCAGAGTTCCTTCGGGGGTCACAGTTTTGAGCACAGAGCTGAACAAGAGACGACACACAGGACGGGGCACTGCTCCAGGGATCACTCATTATTCGGAATCCGAGTCGCTGTCATTGTTGCCCCCCTCCACAAGGGCGGGGACTCCATTGGGGCACACAGCCCCCTGCTTGTGACTGGGAACATATTTCTTCAGTTTTTCCCAATCCTGTAGCCTGCGTGCCTTGACTGGCACCCATCCTTTTTATCCCAAAATTGCGCTGCAAAAGCAGCGGCCTCAGAAGCGGATAGAATCTGGTGTTCCTCGTGGTCACATGCAGGTTGCTGTGAATCGGCTGTACGAGGCTTTTTTGCCCGGCTGCCAGGCTCATGCACCTGCACCCACCTGACACCCCCAGAGCGAGCTCTTTTCTGCACCAAAGGTTTCTGTGGTGCATCGGGGGAGGCAACAGCACGTTGCGTGAATTTGTAGGCAGACATGGTGCGTGCCTGTTAACACAAGGGGGCAACAGGCAGCACACACATCGTCAGAAACGGACAAAAATCTCACACATGTTGCCAGCACAGTATGCAGACCTGGGGTGTTCCAAATAGCCCTTTTCAAGGGCTTTCGGAATATACCCCACATACCCCTACCTTTGGGACACTCAGTGGACACAAATGAGGCAACAATGGATCCGACCCCTGAAAACGCTCCGTGTTGGCATGATCGGTACCGTCCCAGAGAGATATTGTCTGTGCCCCAGTACCAGCGGGGGTCATCAAGGCATTTATTTATTTGAGCTGCACTGTCGCAATGGTATGACATCAGGTTCCGACTTTTAGAGCCACAATTTCAGACAGAAGCCTTGATAGCTCGCCAGCCAATGGACAAGGAGAAACAATATACTGCCACATGACGGGACCTGTCATTCTATGATATTTTGAAGTGGATGGTAATCGACGGGGAAGTGGAGGTGTCCGAGCCCCCCTCAAATTCAGGTGGGGGAGTTGGGGTGCAGGAAGAGGGACTCTCTTGACAGAGCAAAATTTTAAGTAGTCCTGAAGGGAGGCAGTGACTTGATAACTGGCCGCAAAGTGGCCCAAAGAAGCGGTCTTGGAAAGAAGCCTCCCTTTCTAGGGTAGATACAGAGTGGCATCACGAAGTATTATGCAAAGGCCAATGCGCAGACAAAGACACAAACAAAGGGAATGCATGAGGGCCCAGCGGCAGAGTCCACGAGGGACCAAGCAGCACGCAGAAGCCAGATGAGGCAGCACAACGGTGCACGATGGCGGTGTAGATTGTGTGGGCCCCCCCGTGACGGCAACTGGAAACGTGCGGCGATTGGACACAGGGACCGATTGGCCGATGCAGCCACCAGGCACCCGCCCGGACCGCCCCACAGCCCCATGCCCCAAACGCTCTGCACAGGAATTCGAAATGATCAAGAAAGACGCGCAGCAGATGGAGGAGGAGCTGAAGGCATCACGCCTGGACACGCAATCCCTGCGGGAGCAGCTGCAGGACAAGAGGGCCCTCCTGGACCAGGCGCAGGAAGAGCTGCGCGTGCTGCGTGCCACCGCCGCAGCGCCGCACACCGGGACGGTGGCCGGGGCTGAGGCCGAGGAGGCCGCGCATTACGCCCAGGCCCTGCGGGCCGCCCAGAGCGATCTGCAGGCGGCGCGGGCCGAGGCGGTCCGCGTCCAAGCGGACGAGGCCGCACGGGCAGAGTTGATGGCCCAAGATTATCGCAGCCTCAAGGAGCAGCTGGAGGAGCAGCTCACAGAAAACATTCGCTTGAAGGGGGTGGCAGAGGAGCTCGTGCAAGTCCGGGCGCAACTTGCAGATGCCAAGCAGCAGCTGCAGCTCAGGGACGCACAGCCCCCAGTGGCCCCTGCTGCAGCCGATTCCGAGGCGCAGCAAACCACCCAGCAACTGGCGGCACTGACTCGCCAGAACAAGGTATTTCTCCCTCCCTCCCTCCCTTCCTCCCTCCCTGCGGCTGCACAGGCGCTGGAATGGCGCAAAATAACCCATCGATCAGGATCGTGTAGTCGCGGACTATGAACGCCTGTCTAACCGTCCAGCACTGCACGACACGCACAGTAAAGATTCAGTGGCCATGCTGAATGCAAGGCCAGATGCCCTGGCACACCAGGCACAAAGGGACAGGGCAGGCCCGCAGTGGCGCATGCCAAAGGCTTGGGTTGATGGGCATGCGTTTGCATGGATGAAGAGGGGACGTAGGATAATGGGAATCTTGTATATGTGCCGTGTCGGGCGGATGGGGGGCAAGCGGTGCAATGGGGGCAGACCCTGTCAGCCATTGTGCGTGGGATGAGTGATGCCCCTCGCTGATGTCTGCAGGTGCGTTTCATAAAGATAGAGGGCCGAAACGCACCCTGCAATTCAACACGCAGTTCACGGGAGGAGCCAGAGGGCCCCGCGTGGCTGGAGAATTCAGGGGGCGAGGTAAATGGCAGTAAGTGTCTGTAACTACAAAGGGAAGGTGTTGCATCAGCCAGTGAGATGCGAAGGCTTTTGACCTGCAGGCGGTATATATGAGTAGTGAGAGAGTCCCCGAAGGGGACAGCACAGCAATGCCAGATGAGAAGCCACGAAGTCTATGCAGATACTATAAGTGGTGTGTAAAGCCACTTATGTGATGTATGTTATGCAGAGGAGACCCAATGAGGGGTATCCTGATCTGGGGTGTCCCAAAGAAGAGATGGCAAATGAGGGTCCAGTATGAGATGTGCCAGAAGGGTGCATTGGACTCAAGATCTTTGGGACAGCTGTGATGGACGGATTGATGAATGGCTAGTGGAACAGCCAAACCACAGGGTTTGTTGACGAGCGAAAAGCGGTAGAGAGAGTCAAAGATGGTGTATAGTAAACAAGGCACAGCGCAAACATCAATCAGCAGTTTCCGGCACTTCAAGAATGGACTCCTTGGGCAGGCAGTGTAGCGCACCATACAGCGCGTAGCTCATCCATCCATCCCTCCATCCTTCCATCCCACCCATCTTTCGCTTGTCTTGTCAGCTGTGTCTTTGTTGCTACTCTGCACATTTTCATGAGCACAGGACAGAACATATGCGCCCCTTAGGCTCGGGAGTATAGTTGACACATCCTGTTTGCATTCTCCGATTAATGCTTTGTGCAATGTGTATCTCACGCCCCTGCTTTGGGTCACCATTCAACACTCGGCTTTTTCACCATCCATCACCCTTTCTTTTGCTACTGTGCCACCCACCACATGAAGGCGTTCGCAAAATCCATTCATGCCATGCCAGCACACCCCGGAGCCACACCCCGGGAAAAGAGGACTCAAGTAACCTGGCCAACATGCCTTGTTCAGAGTCAAGCAGAGGTTGCAAGGTTGCAACCAGCCTGGGAAGACCATGACACGTGGGAATGGGAATTAGAGGCGGAATAAGGTGTTTGGAATCGCAGAACACAAAATTAAAACAAATTTGGATGGGCACATGAGTTTTATCAAGTGATGGTCACGGAAGTAGAGCGCAACCACCCAGCATACATTTCAATGACGATAGAATTGAAGCAACCGAGTTGCTTGGAATGGGGGCATCACAAATTAATTGGGTTTGAGCACATGATTGCCGTTAAGGTAAATGAGGTGTCTGGCATCAGAGTAGAACAAAGCCGTCACAAAACGGAATACATAGAATTGGTATTGAAGCTTCTGCGATTAGAGTTCTTGGGGACTTGATTCATCCAGAATTACGGCTCTGACATTGACCCCCGCCGGCTCTACCTCGTGCATGGCTGTGCATGGCTTTCGGGTGGGGTGCTGGTATGACTTGGTAAGGCATGCGCTTTTGGCAACCCGCACTGTTGATTTTCATTCCCAGTACTACCTTTTGGGGAGAGGCTTTTTGGTGTGCGCCATCAATTTCTGCAGCAGTACACCAGCTCAACAACAAGTGCGTGCGGAGGGCAATTGCA
This sequence comes from Eutreptiella sp. 'Long Island Sound 2002', assembly GCA_964036045.1. Taxonomy (NCBI): domain Eukaryota; phylum Euglenozoa; class Euglenophyceae; order Eutreptiales; family Eutreptiaceae; genus Eutreptiella; species Eutreptiella sp. 'Long Island Sound 2002'. The sequence goes on from OZ038378.1 coordinate 177,189,250, forward strand.
AACCGATGATACAGGGCATGGGTGTGTGTGGTGTTTATCCCCTGCCTACCATGCAAGGCACGGGGACCCTCGGTACACCCTCGCTGTTACATGCATCGTGGCACTGCCACCGATGCAGGATTCCCCCCCTGCCTGCCTCCCACCCCCTCTTTCTTTCTGTTTGCCTTAGTTCCTCCCTACTCTCCGCCCCAGGCATTTACCACATGGTGATTTGCTTTGTAATGGGCTGGGAGAGATGAGGGAAGATTTCCATTGCATTGTGCCAGATGGTGCAATGTGACATGCGTGATGACAAGGAAATGGGCTTGTGAGGTTTGCATCAATGTGGTTTGTGCTTACATTTGCATTTGGCGCTGATTACATTGCAACAAAGGATGGCTGGGCTTGGGGATCATCCGTCCCTCCCTCCTGCAGGCCATGGCTGCAGAGCTCACCGCCGTGCGCCAGGAACTTGACGAGAAACGCGCAGATTTCACCAGGCTAAGCGAGACCCACCTGCTGTGCGAGCAGCAAATCATGCTGCTGAAGGCGGAGTGCAGCCTGGGGATGGGCAAGGCCCTGGATCGTCGCTCTCCTGAGGCCGAGGGGCTTGGGGAGAAGATGGCGATTCACGCCCATCTGCACCGCCGGGAGATGGAGCGCAAAAACAGTGAACTGGACAGGGTGCGCGATGAGCTGCGGCAGTTGACGTGGCGGTATGCGGCGCAGAGCGAGGAGGTGGAGCGCCTCCGGGGGCTGAACGGGCAACTGACACAGCGCAACGAGAATTTCCAGTCCATCAAGGCAAAGCTGAAGGAGCAGTTTGAGCTGCACACCCAAGAGCACAAGAGTATTACGGAGCAGTTAGAGCGGACGTTGCAGAAGAACAAGCGCCTGAAGCGTGAGGTGCAGGAACTGCGGGGGGCTCTAGCAGAGGCACAGGCAACCAGCGGATGAAGGTGGCTGCGAGCCTTGCCGCGGAGAGGAGGGAGGAACTAAGGCGGAAGGAAAGAAAGAGGGGGTGGGAGGTAGGCAGGGAGAGAATCCTGCATCGGTGGCAGTGCCACGCCACAATGCATGGATCAGCGAGGGTGTAGTGAGGGACCCCGTGCCTGCATGGTAGGCAGGGGATAGATACCGCACTTCCCCCGTTGGCATTACATGTTCATGCCCTCTAGCTTCAGTCTGCAAGTGCGTTGCTGCAACGACGTGGGAGACGGCTGTGCTTCAGCACTTGCCATGGAAGGGTGCAGCTGCATTGCACACTCTGACTCTTAGATCTGAGGGACAACAGCGAGGGAGCTGTTTTTGCCCTCTATCCTCCGTGAGATCCAGACTTAAAGGGCTCAGGGGACATGTCGTGAACATGATCTTCACTCTAAACCACGGCCAGCCTTTTGGACACGCAGATGTGAGGCATGGGAATCTGTGGATTCGCACGATCCATTGCATACCAGACAATGCTGCCTCGTAGAGATATAGTTGGGGTTGGGGTGGACTCTAGATGGACTCGGTAGTAGACTCCACTTATTCCGGGCTGCACATATTTTCGTGCGTCCGCCTCCTGTTGGGCTAATCCATTCTTTTTTGGCAGGGCAAAGTGCTGTTGCGTGTGGAACAGGGGGTTGCTTTGCCGCCAGACGTCTGTTGGTGGACAGCACCAGACGGAAGGCCTATGGGCGGGGGTCGGGCAGGGTGCATCCCCGTTCCCCTGTTTTCATCCGCTGGGTCCTTCATCCATCATGGCATTGTCCTGTTCGCGAAGGCCCCTCCCATTGCCATAGAAGTCCGTTGTGTTGGCCATGGGCCTTCAGCAGGGTGGACCCACACCACAGGGCTCTGGCGCTGGCATCAGAGCTGTGGAGTTAGGAAGGTGCGGATTGTGGAGTGCATTGCCTGATGTACGCAATTGATGATGACACCCAGTTGCTTGGGGCACACCTGGAGGGATTGAACGTCCCTGAACGTCATGCCGTATCAGGTGGCGCTTACCAAGAGGCCAAATGAGCACCACCTTGCCTGTGGAGGGGCGACAGACAAGGCTGAAGGAACGATCCCGAGCTGCATGCACAAGGTGGTTGACTGTACCTGCAGTTCAGTTGGCGGTGGGGGTGCTGGGCTTTAGTTTCTGCTGCCTCCCCTCCCAGATCCCATTGTTGTTCAAGAGGAAGCGACCTTGCGGTCCAGCCCATCAGTTTAACAGATCATGAATGAGGACACGTAGCAGGCAACGGGTAGAGGGCATGAATGGAAGGCAGCTCAGGCTGTCAAAGTCCTTGATGCGACTGTGGTTTGTTATTTGTTGGCATTTGGTGCCATGCGATTGGCTTGAGACGGCAACACGCTACAAGAGATTACCTGCCCTATCTTGTTGCCATCGAGCAAGCAAAGTCCCCAAGCTGAAGGCTAACATAGTGATGGAGTACAAAAAGGCACCGTACTTTTGTCCTGTCAGCTGACCTTCGGTAAGGGCTCTAATTGGGTGACGTTTGTGCGCATGGTGTGTCAGAGACTGTGACATCAGCGTGTGGGTTTTGAAGTACCAGCAACAAGCTGACATGGGCTGGGCATGGGTGAGCGGAATGGGCAATGCATGTACACAAGTGGTATTTTGTTTCACACTGACCTAGATGCTCCCACCTGACCCACCCCTAAGGCCGTCCACCTGCCAGATCATTTCGCCGTACATGTCCATACTGACCCCTTTCTTCTGACGAACTGGCGACCCCCCTGGGTATTATTTTAATGACCATGTAAAAGAACCAATTTGGGTGCTCTTGAGTGCTCTTGAGTGCTCTTGCGTTGCACACATTTTGCATGCTCTCACGCTGTATCAGTGCAGTCTGTTACCGATGGAGAGTTGTCGAAGGTTGTGGCGCATGATATGCTGTTTTTAGGATCGTGAAAGTGTTATCAATGCGTAAAAAAGTCTTTGCATTCTTAACACAAGCACAATCTCGGGTCTCATATTTGTACTTAAAGAGATCCAGTGAATTGTCTATATTACTGTCTGTTAGGCATTTCCGCTCTCATTGAGAGCTTCAGCCACTGCAGCATGACATTTTTCTTACTGCACTACCATTTTTGAGCAAGAGACTCAACAGTGGTGTCTGGGAATGGGTGCCGCAAGTGGTGGATCCAGATTTCAAAATCCGTCAACAAGTTGCCAATAAAAAAATGGATTTTTTGCTGGTTGGCTAGCTACATATGCCGTGCACATGATGCGTGACATTCAACATGGATCTCGAATTGGAACCCATATCAAATGGTCCCAAAATGGCCTGAGATAGCAAGATATGAGGAAACAATCACCAAAGGGGGAGCGCCAGCGCGCCAAACGCGCACCGGGCATCTTTTTGGGACACGGAGCCGTACTCTAGGCCTCTTGTGTGGACCCTTGCCGGTTGAAAACATGGGAAATGCCCCCTTTTCACAAGTTTTTTGTTCGATACCATTTTTTTTTCAGCCTCTTGTGCATTTGGGATGCGGTACATTTGAATTGTCACCCGTTTTCAACCATACTTACCCATTTTCCATCCCTCTTTTCTCTCCACTATGGGGAACCTGAGAAGGTAGGGGCGATGTAGCCATATTGATCTGTCCCCACCACGGGGACGCCGAGAAGGCAGGGGTGATGTAGCCATATTGATCCATCCCCACCATGGGGACAAGGCAGGGTTCATGTAGCCAATTCCGCCCACAAGTGGGCCCCCAAGGCGGCGGGGGTGATGTAGCCATTCGAGGTGACAAGGGAAGCCAAAGCTTCCACCTTCCCTTTCAACACTAACAATAACTCCTTTTGCTCATGGTACCTCTTGCTTTGGCACCTTCTCAAGAACATCAATTTCACCATCATCTTCACTTGGATTAAAGGACATGCCAACTTCGAGGGCAATGATATGGCCGACACCGTATCCAAGTGGATCTCCTCTCACATCCACGTCCCAGCCAACCACCTCACCCCCCCCGAGCTCCCCTCCATCCTTCACCACAACACTCCTTTACACGGCAAAATCTCCACCAAGTACACTAAACACCTACATAGTGTTCATGCCCACAACAATATCCACCTCTCGCTCAGTACTATCTTTTTTCTCACTTCTTCTTGGTTCTCCCGTCTCAACTTTAAATGGGTAAATGGCCTTTTCAGTTGTAAAGGCTATGCACCACACTACAATTTAAAAGACTACACTTGCCCCCTTTGCCTTACCAACCACCCACTCGACCCCACGTCCTTCACCGCCCTTTGCCCCTCTCCAAAAGCAGCCCACCTACGCCAAATCCTCGACAACACTTGGTCCGCCCCTACCCGCGTCATCATCAACAAATGGTACCACTCCGCTCCAAGAGGCGAAAAACGAAACTACATCCGCACCTTAATTCCCAATTCCCTTAGTAACACTCTCCGTACACCTCCACCTAACACATCCTACGCCACACACAAAAAGAATCTCTTAAGCGAACTTAAAGCTCGTACCAAACCCTTAACTTAGCCCACGCAAACTGCACCCTGTTTTGCGCGCCGAACGCGCAAAAAAGGACCGGTTCGCAACAGGGCAAAAAAACTATTTTTTTGGATGTTTCATGAACGTGATTTTAGACGTAGTGAAATAAATTGCTTTTTTAGTGTTGTGCAACTCCGTGTTCCTCAATGTGACGTTTTTTACATTTCTCTGGCGTTCTGAGTGCGCGAGGCCTCGCGCACTCAAGATAGCGAAAGCAGAGTTTATCACGAAACGTAACAACCCGTAAGGACTGGGGTTTGCGGAAATACGCAGCTCCCACACGGTATTAAAATTAGGATTGTGTTGACCAAGGAGCATTGGAAGTGTTTGGCTGTCGGACGTCCCATGTTAGGGGAAACACATGTACTGTAAAGTGAAAATAAAATACAAATTTAAGCAACCTGAGTGCGCGAGGCCTCGCGCACTCAGGTCACGTTATGTATTGAATTTTCAGACTGCATGTGACGCGTACAATTGCAGGTACAGTACGAGACGGACAAACACGTTTGATTTTTCCGGTGTATGTGTGTGTAGACACCATGTTGATCAGATTCAACACGGTATAGAACATTGTTTCCCCGGAAACAATCAGTGCGCGAGGCCTCGCGCACTTAAATGACAGAAGAAAATGAAAAAGCGATCAAGCTAGGCTACGCCCGTATTTACATTCCCCTTCACGTCTACCACCTGTGACAGTCGATTATACATCGGTAACCTTCGTCATATTTTTCAGGGGATCACGGGGAATGATTTGCTTTTTTCCAACAGCCACTCGATGGCAGACGTGTCCGGTTTTAATAGCGGCGTAGCCTTCGTTGACCGATAGACATGGTTTTTTTTTCCAACTGGGTTTAAAGACGGACGCAGAACAGGAAATTGTTGTTGCGAAAACAGTTTGCGGTTACTGGGAACGGAGCGCACGCAGACACCAAATCCAATTTGCGGCGACAGCACACGCACCAGAATGACGACAGGAAAAGGCCAGATGTTTTCAAATACATTTTTTTTAAAGGTCGCTGTGCGAAACGATAACCAACATATGTGCGCAAATTTAACTTCACAGAGAAAGACGCAAAATGCCACTTCGAGCCAGAAAATCCGTGGAGCAACGCATGATTGCAGAAGTAAGCAAAGGAGCAACAGCACTACGAGAGGCATGCGCGGCAGAACCAGCATACCAAACAGCAGATGACCTATGGAAAGGACTGAAACGGAACGACCTGGCGGCGCAACTGGTGTTAACATTTGCACAGCGACTCAGGTTCAACAAAAGAACGCGCCACAGTTTACCAGCAGCTAAACGACAGGAGGACAAGCGCTGGGTGCGCATTTTGCGACAGGAGGGCTGGAACCTGTACCTGTTGATGCGTCAACGGGCAGTACCAAACAGGAAAAAACCGGGAAACACAACAGGGTACCTGACGCAAACAGAAAGACGAACAAAAGTACGACTCGGGCAAGCAGACGCTGCCGCAGACACAGTGGACGAACAGGCAGCAGCAGCACTTAAAGCAACTTGGTCACTGGTGGTGTCGTCCTGTTGCGTGCTGTGGATAGACAACTGGTACCGGGCACAATACACGACACACCCAGACGAAAGTGACCGATCGCAAAACTGTACTGCAATGGCAGTACTTCAACTGAAACAGAGGCCCACGTATTGGGCAGGACATCCAGCCATTGAGGAACTGGCAGCACGGATAACGACAGTCGCAAGGGCTCTGCAACAGCGTGAACGGAGAATCCACCAGACATTGCGTGACATGGGGTATGCAGATGGGTGTACACCAGACGCTGGAAACGTGAGAGCGCCGTTGGATGTGAGGAGGGATGCAAGGACTGTACAGGCACCGGTGTGGCGCCCGTTTGCCCTGTCCAAAGAGAAGGTAACTTGTGGTGTTGGTCTGTTAAACTTGTTACACTTTGCAAGGGACGTAGCACAACAGACAAACAGAGTTCTACCGCTGTTGGTTGACGAAAACATACACTACAGGGTACTAAAGTTGTTGTACGGTGCCAAGAACCAACGATGGAACATGCGTGCATACCTGCGTTACGTGCCTGTAGTTTACGGTGTCTGGCATGCCTACAAGTTCGTTGTTACTCATACTTTTCGGGTGTTCTGGCCTATTCTAACCTACCTACGGAAAGGTCTGCTACGACCTGGTTCCACCATACTATCATACCCCAAACTGATAGTTATGGAAAAAACTATTGCTGCGCTGATGCTTGCCACACCCCGAATACTACGCCCGTATCGGCGCAAGGCACAAGCTGCAACCGCGATCAGTGGTCGTGACACTACGCATGCCAACAGGGCAGCAGTGGCAAACGCAGTCTTGCATTTGTTGTCGGAATGGTGCCCGTTGTTGTTGTACTTGGGTCACCTGGTACGGGAGTGCAATTGGTCGGGGGAAAACAACGCTACAGGGACACGAGCTCAGGAGGTGTTGCAGTTGAGTTTGTGTCTGTTGCGGAGGCTGCGTCGAGGACCGTGTGACACCATACTGAAGTACGAACGCACAATCATGTGCACATTGTTGTACAACAGCAAGTGGCACCAGGACCTGCCCGGTCAGGCACACTCAGAGGAGTTTGGAGAAGGGATGTTGAGCAAGCTGGTGCGGGACAAGGCGAGAAACACGGGTTCTGTTACTGTTCAGGAGGTGGAAAACCATTACTTGTTGCTAAAGGTTGGTCCTGGTGGAAAACGCGTGGGGGTGCAAAACGTTCCCAAGAACCTGGTACACAGCATGCGACAACGACTGACCAGATTTTTGGCGACAGACCGGATATGCATGGCCTATGTGGAATGGGAGTCGGACAGAGTAAGCACGGTTGCACCTTCTTGGCCGCGGAGGTTACCGAGATTTCCGCCCTCACCTACACAACCCCTCGGTTACGACCACTACCGGCTACTTGGTCACACCGTACTAGATGCCCTCATTGACCAGAAAACAAATCCCACCAACCAACTGAAACGGAAACTGGATGCTGTTGTGGGACAGAGAACAGATATGGATGCCGACAGACAGGAAGCAGCAACACGCAACGTGCGGCAACGCTTGCGGTAACTGACACCCGCAAGGCGCGAGGCCTCGCGCACTAAACGTTATGAAAAACAGGTATGTAATGCGATGTGAGTGCGCGAGGCCTCGCGCACTGAGTAGTTCGCTAAGTGCCGTGGATTAAGTCACAACAAAGACGTTTGTGGAACAGATTTCCGAAAACGACCTGCAAAATACCGTTTCGACTGATTTCAGAGTTCAAATGACCGTGTTTCATGTCATGCCATTTGCCCTTTTCAGGTATTGTTTCGCATCATGAGTGAACCAGGGTCGCCAGAACGTCCAGTAACAGACGCAGAGGCCATGGAGTCGTCCCCAGGGACCGACCACGGGGACACGCCGAAGAAAGGACGCAAGAAGAAGGGTGAGAAGAAAGCAATACCGGAGATGAAGCTCACAGTCGAAGTGGCACAGTGGCTGCGGCAGGAGAATGGTAAAGCCGTGAAGGTAAAGATTGCTGATTTGAGAATTGACAAGACCAAGGAGCGCGGACAGATCCGATCCATCAACTATGACGACGTTGCCAGAAAAGTGACGGGATACCAAGCACTGCCACCAGCTGGACCGTTGCGCATAACGGCGTGGGAGGATGGTGGTATGACTCGCTTCGCTTTCGATCGAAGACGTTTCTTCTTTTTGCTTCGGTACATGATTTGCTTTGCAGATGGCTCCCTTTACGTTCTGAATGGTCAACATGGCACAGAAACATGCAGAAAGATTCAGGAACAGCGTCTCGAAGAAGGCAAAGAATTAGAGGATTGGCAGGAGTTTTGCTACGTTGACATTCTGAAGTACGAAACGCCTTGGAGGATCCGTGCCAAGGTTGCAGGATTGCAGCAAGCTGGCAGCCAGTCTGTGACGTGGATTCCGCTGTCCGAGGCGCTGGACAACATGTTGTTGTACATTGAGGATCAGAAGCGGGAAAAAGAGCCACAAGATTTCGAGAGGTTCAAGATTGCTGTTGTCCAAGCTGCCGTCAACTCTGCGTTTGTTGCACCCGAGACTTTGGAGGAAGCAGGACATACAGTATGTATTCGTGTATCGCACGGTTACAGTGCGCGAGGCCTCGCGCACTCCATGACACTGTCTCCCCCCGCAGGACTCGACATTCAAGAATTGGAGGGACATCTTCTCCCTGGCGTATTACTGCGGCCGTGAGGCGGTTACTGGTATGAGGAACCTCGAGAGTAAGAGCAGGAAAGACGAAATTACAAGGAATGCCCTCAAGAGGCTGGAGGGGCTGCATCTACCGAGCCTATTGCAGAAAGTCTGTGCGCACATGAACCTGAAGGACTCGACCTTGAAGACCACCCAGAACTACATTGACGCGCAGATTACGGAACAATGGGTTATTTTCCATCTTGACCATCCGGACAATACGCAGCATGTCAACCAGACCGCAGGTATGCGTCAGTGTCGCAGCTGCAGTGCGCGAGGGCTCGCGCACTTCACCACGTTTGTCACATCTGTACAGCTGCCGATGCGAAGATCCGAGCAGAAGTCGCAGCACTGGGCACGCCGCAATTGAAAATTGGGCTTGGAAATTGGGGTTATTGGGTGGACGCAAAAAGTACGAAGTTTCGGTCGCCCTGGCCAAAATGGAAGACGTTGCTCACTGCACCTCTGTGGCGCACTGGGGACAAGGGCGCACCTCCATTACCACAGACGTTGGCCGTGCGGAAACAACTGCAAAGGAAGGCTGAGGCACCATCATCGGCACCGTCACAGACACAGCTCAGTAATGGCGATGTGATCAATGTCTCCAAGTCGGACGAGCAAGGGAGCAAATACGCTTTGACAGCCTGCCGTATTGAGAATATTGAAGAGACACCGCCAGGCCGTTTCCGGGATCTGCAGTACCCGTTGTGGATCATCAACGCTGACCTTTTCATTGAATACGACTCTCCAGGATTTGTTCCGAAGTGGCTGTTCGATGTGATGATGCTGGGGAAAGACGTCATTTTCTATGGCGAGGCTGATGTTGTGCACCGTATTGGCCGCGACATGCAGAGGCTCTGGCGTATGGAGAAGGACAAGGATCCAACCACAGTGCCATTCTACCATGTTCGGTTGCCGGTGTACTCTTGGTTATCGGGTCCCGTGACCAGCAGTACGTATCAGTTCGACGAGCACTGTATGTGGATCGGAACAACGAGTCGCTGGGATAAGCAGGTATATCTGCTTCTTTCGATTGTTACGATGCCGTTGTGTGCGCGAGGCCTCGCGCACTGCTGCCTCCGTTATTCGTCTATATTCATCACATTTACAGTTGCCGAACTATGTGTCGTATTCCGCTGGACATTTCGAAGAGATGCAAGAGAAGAACCTCGGCGGTTTCATGCCTCTGATTCACGTGCTGTGGTACCTGGACAGATACGTTTTGTGCAGTGGGCTTCCTGATGCAGTGGTTGTTGTGGACGACACGCCTGCCATGGCCGCAAAGATTGCGATGTCTGACGTCAAAACTAAAGTGGCGTTTCTGGCTGTGTCAACGATCAAGCAAAAGGACCTAGGGAATGCCGTTGGAGGTGCTCTGCAGCATGCAATCGTGATGCGGTACATGCTGGAGGCCGATCAGACGGAGCAGGGAGCAACAGCTGCAACTTGGGATACTCAAGAAGAGTGGCTTCTGCGTGGCATTCCACTGTGGGTTTTGGACAGCAAACGAGGGCACCAAGGGCACCAGCAGGTGCATGCTGCAGAAGCCGTCCAGGAAGATGTCGTGACTGAGGCCCCCGCTGAAGACACTGAGCCTGGTGCTCCTACCTTGCCAATGCAAGCCAAGATGAAGAAGACTGCCAAAGTTGTACCAACTCAGGGTACTGCAGCCGGAAAAGGAACACCCTCGAGTACCAAGAAGCAAGCAAAAGGGAAAGAGAAGGAATCGGACAAGCCCGCGGAATCAGACGACGACGATACTGATGAGGAGTCAGAAGAAGACGATCTGGAGCAAGTACTGGAGACCCAGCAGAAGCGCAAGCGGGCATCCGCCTCTCACTTCGATGCAAGCAGCCCCGACTCTGGTAAGGAACAGTCCAAGAAGAAAGCGAAGACTGCTGCCAGTGCTACTGCAGAGTTCAAGCCGCCCTCGCGTTCTGGTGCCCTGCCGTCTCGAGGTACCGTTGCCTCTCCAAGTGGGACAAGTACAACAGCAAGAAGCCTGGGTTCCAGGTTGGCTAAGGTTGCTGGACCGAAGAAGAAGTAAGTCACCATTAACCCAAGTGTTACGCCTCTTTTTGCAGTCATGAGTGCGCGAGGGCTCGCGCACTCGCCTTCGACGCGAATGCAATTATATGCCCTTAAAGGGTTGTACATTTTTGCCAAGCTTTTATCTCACTGTTTGTACGTTGTGCACTTCGTGTCCTGTTTTTGTTGCCCTCTGTACACAATTGTTTCCATGACCTTGAGTGCGCGAGGCCTCGCGCACTCAGGGACACAAAACAGCAATTTATTTCGCAGGACAAACATAGGTGCAACTGGAGACCCGCAGAATGTCATATTTTGAAAATGAGCTCCCGAACAGGCACACACCAATTGGCTTTTGAAATACAAAAACGACAAGATTGGTAAAACACACCCCTCAAATCAGACAAAATAATAGTTTATTTGGATAAGCAAAAAGTGGAAAAAAGCAGCAAATTGGGTAAAATTGTATTTTTTCGGTGGCATCTGGGCCATGTGTGTTGCAAATGTCCAAAAAAAAATAGTTATTTGGGCGGTCATTTTTTAGGTCCTTCTCTTCCAAAAGGGGGTGCAGTTTGCGTGGGCTAAGCTTAAGCACCACCTTACTCTCCCTCTGCAAGTGGCTCCATGACAACCCCATTCCTAACTTCGACGCCCTCGTTCCCATTTCCCATAGGAACCCTTGGGCCATCCCTCTCTCCGAATTCAGCACTTCCGCCACTCAGCTTGTTAAACTTTCTTACCCTGCCTTCCCTAATCAGCCTCCCATCAACAAAAAGCCTTACTCTCACCGCCACACCCGCCTCAAACCTAAACCAAAAAAACATACTCTCATTCACCTCACATCCACCCCTCCACACACCTCTTCAACCACACATTATTTCAGTAACACATTCAATATCATCCCAGCCCCCCGATCACTCCAGGCACGTCCCTCCTCAACAAATTGATTTTCTGCCTCGCTACTCCTCCCTCTCACTTCCACCACCAGACATCAGTCTTCGTCTTTCAATCCCTAATCACCCTGCCCCTCCAGCCTCGTCTCCCCAAGCAGTCACCACCTGCACCTTACCTTCGTCCTCTTAAAAGCCACTAGACGAACACCACGACTCTACCGCCACACACTAGACCACACCCTGAGGACTTCATACACCAGCCTCCTTTCGGCTGACGCCCACCTCTTCCTGACACGTCCACCGCCCATCACCACACCCCCCCCACCCTGACACCAGCCATCCTTCCCCACTCGTCTGAGTCTCTTAGCCTTCCTGACTCACCGTTCTTTCCCCAGACCCCAGACCAATGCCCCCCTGTAGTCTCTTTCCACCAGATACCCACCGTTCTCAGCTCCTCCAGGCTACCTGTCTTCAATTACCTGGCCCCAGACACTTCTCTCTCACACCCCTCTGTCCCCCCCAACACACAACCTGCCTTCTCTCTCACGCCACTCCCACATCACATCCCCCCCCCCCCCACTTTTTCCCCCTACCTCCTAGTCCCCCCCCCACGCTCTGCGGACCTGCTTGCTCCAGAGATCTGTTTGTCCACCAGACATTCTCTCTTAAGCAGCTCTGTCTGTTATCTTTTTCCCTTTATGCATGTTTCTATTTTTTTTCTTTTTTCTTTTTTTCGCACGCGCCAGTGTTCTTGTGGTGCTCCAGCATTTTTGCCTGATCCCTCGGGCTGAATCAGTCCTTCATATATCACTGTTGTACTCTCTCCTTTTGTCACATTCTCTATTTTGCCTGTGAGTGCATCAGTGCACCTATCTCTTTGCTTGCCTGGGCATTCAATTGTGCACCCTGACCCTCCCCAGGCCTATGGTGCAACAGTGCAGTGCTATCAGCACCCTGGAAGTGAGATTTTGTGTACAATAGTCCGGTCTTTGGTGAACTTCGGCACGCCATGAACGCTCTGCCCGTGGTAAGGCCGCTTTGGTGCAATGCTTTCGGCGGGGGACCGCCATGCTTTAAAAAAAAAAAGGGAAGCCGGAGCATCTACGCTAATCGATTCCGGGGGCCGTCCCGAGCTCTGCTTCGGTAGTCTCATTACCTATTGGGAACCCAACCGTCCTTTGTCTTCGATTCAACTTTCCGGTGCTCGGTGCTATGGGGGAAACCTGGCCAATGCTCTGATCGTGTGATTAAAGCAACTCAGCCGCCACGCAAGATGAGGGAAAGGATGAGGCAGATGTGTGTTTGTTCGGCTGTTTGAAGCGCTCCACCATCACAGCTTGTGGTGAGTGGAACGTTATCGTGAAGAATGTATTGATGCCCACATTTGTGGGGACCAAGTTGTTGATTCGTCAATACATCGTTTTCAATGTTCATTTTGGCCAATATTTTGCCAGTTCGGGGGGGGTGTTTTGCCCGGCGTGCGCCCGGCACGCCATTTTTATATCAATTATCCCGGCTTTAACCCAAACACAGTGGACCGCAAACATTCTTTCCAAAGCACATTGTATAAGTCCAAATAATGGAATTCAACATCAATGTGTGCGCATCATGTTACTCTTGTCCATGACCACCGAGTCAATCAATTTTGGATGTAATCAGTGGAAACACGTGCCGCATCTTAACGAAACATGTGTAAACAGGTTGGCCAAAAGTTGGAATGGGACCAAATAGGTGCCGTCTACACTAATAGTGGCCATATTGACAAACAATGATCAGTGATAATGGTGAAAATGTTGTTGTTGATGGACAAGTTTTGTGATTGAACTCTAATGAAACCATTTTGTAAATCAATACACACCAAGATTGAACAATTGTAATGGTTGTTCCCAAGATTTGGTATATACATGTGCACTCCATGAAAGCCCATGCACAATAGACCAACACAATTTTCTTTTACATGTCCCAACCCGAGAGGCGTGGAAGGAGCTTGGTATCGTAAAGATTGATGTGTCATCATTGATTCTTTGAGGTTTATGTTCATGATTGGTAGTTTCATGTCAGTGGTTCACTTTTTATGGTTGTTGTTACCGTAATTGAATGTGAACATTGAATGGAACGTACCAGAAAATATGCAAACTAGGCTTTCCAAGGGTCAGACTACATATTGCGCTTAAAATTTGGTGTGACGTAGACCTTGAGCCACTGTCAGTGGTAGCACTACAAAGGGGTGTTGAATAACGCCGTAAGGGAAAGTCACCGAAATTAATTTCATGTAGTTTTTTGGTGTCCCGAGTCACATTTGGTAGGGCTGTTTTGGTATGAAACGAAAACAAGAACCATAAACCGACAATGTTTTCATTCATTATCTTGTTTTTCGACATGCAAAAAGAACAGCACACTCAGTTCCAACACAGCACAATACACTTAGGCGGCTCATGTTGCATGGTCAAACGAGTGAAAATGTCCCCTCCAATGACACCTGCGAAACATAGTTTTTTGGGCAGTCCGCTCAATAGGTCTCTCAAAACTGAGCAAAAAATCAAATATTTGAACCATATTGGTCTGTTTTCCATAAAACCAAAGGAAACAAAAAAAAAATTCTTTCAACCAAAATCCCCTGCTCTTTACCAAAAATGACATGTGGTATCTGTTTTTTGTCATTGTGGTTTTTTGTGAAAACAACTATCTACCATTAATTGCTTGCCATTAATTGTCTGTTTTTCCAAACTCAGAGTGGAACACATCGCTACAAAAAAAAATGTTTGACTTCGTTCTATACCCAAGGCCTGACGCATGAAGCAAAAAGGCAAGCACACAAAATTACCGAACACGGTGAAATATGCCGCACAAACCGACAGCAAAAAGGTCGTCGAAGAACAATGTCTTGTGCGAGCCCTCGCGCATAATATATCACAATTAACGAAGAAATTACGTTTTCTATGGAGTAGTTGCCAACTTCACGCCCGAGCATTTAGCGATCGATGTCTTACCCTTCGGAGCTGGCTTTGCAGGCTGGTCTTTTGATGAAGACTGACGGGCTGGTTGCTTGAATGGAGCTCCGATGGTAGCCCGGACTTTCTCGGTCTCCGATCTCGCTGTTGCCTTTTTTGGCTTCTTTGTTGGGGAAGCTTCTTCTTCATCCTCTTCCTCTTCGGGCGCTGCTGGGCCGATACCACCTGCCGCCCCCTCCGGCACACCCCCCCCCACCCAACGCATCCCCTCGCTGCTGAATCACAGAGTGCGGCGGCCTTCCCACCCCCCCTCCCTAGCCGGCGGAACCACATGATGCCCCCCTCGCACCGCCACTGCTCCCCGAATGACCCATTTGACCGCGCGAGGAAGCCCACTCCAGAAAGCGACAACGCACCCCGTCCACACACGTACGACACCCCTGCACCCGCCGTTGTCACCCCCCTCAGCGCCAATGCGCGTCCCAAAGCCCCAAAGCCGCGCCACCGCCGCCCCCTGACCCCAGACTCCTCGCCCGAACACCACCCGCCCCTATGCCCCCGCCAACCTCACCTGGCTGTCCCCCCCTGCCCTGCATGAGCTCCGTCCCTGGGTGCGTCGGGCAGGAGGGGCAAGCAGGAGGGGGGGACAACACCGCCTACAAAAGTTCCAATGATTCCAAACTTACACACCCGAGGACCCCGACGACACCCCCCCTCGATGGCCGCCATGCCCCAGACTCAATCCGCTTCACAGCGGGGGGCAGAATCAGAAGTGGCCCACAAGTGGTCAAGGTGGCTACCTAACCCCTGCCACCCGGGGGGTCCCCACCGCTTCAGAGCGGGGGGCAGAATCAAAAGTGGCCCACAAGTGGGCAACGTGGCTACATAACCCCTGCCGCCCGGGGGGTCCCCGCTGCTTCAGAGCGGGGGGCAGAAACAGAGTTCGCTGTGAAGTGGGCAAGGTGGCTAGATAACCCCTGCCGCCTGGGGGGTCCCCACCGCTTCAGAGCGGGGGGCAGAATCAGAAGTGGCCCACAAGTGGGCTAGGTGGCTACATAACCCCCACCGCTTGGGGGGGTCACCGCTTCAGAGCGGGGGGGCAGAATCAGAAGTGGCCCACAAATGGGCATGGTGGCTACATAACCCTTGCCGCTTGGGGGGAGGAGCACCGCTTCAAAGCGGGGGGAGGAATCACAGGTAGCCCACAAGTGGGCATGGTGGCCACATAACCCCTGCCGCCTGGGGGGTCCCCACCGCTTCAGAGCGGGGGGGCAGAATCAGAAGTGGCCCACAACTGAGCAAGGTGGCTACATAACCCCTGCCGCCTGGGGGGTCCCTACCGCTTCAGAGCGGGGGGCAGAATCAGAAGTGGCCCACAAGTGGGCAAGGTGGCTACATAACCCTTGCCGCCTGGGGGGTCCCCACCGCTTCAGAGCGGGGGGCAGCGGGGGGCTTTCACTGTTGGTTGCTTTGATGATATTGTTTTGTTGATGCCCCTGCTTGCTCCTGCTGCTTCTTGATATAGTTCAGGTTTTCCAAACAAATAAGTTTTGATGAAATCAACCCAAATAAGTACCCACAGTTGCAAGGCAAAGGACCACAGGATCAAATCCACAACATGAAGGGCTGTAGTCAAAGGAGATAGTGACACAACAAAGGAAACTCACAATAACTACAGATTTAGAAAAGGTTAATTAGAAAATATCCTACAAACATGTAAAAACTGCCCACATGGGCATCCTCTCTTTTATAGTGCCATCTAGAGATGTGCACTCTTTGTTTTGGGTCCCATAGGTGCTGGCTTGTGGCGCTGAGGTCACTGCCATGTCACATGGGATATTCCTACTCAGCTAGGCTGACTGGGAATTGAACCCAGGACCTCTCAAAAAGAGGTGCCACAGCCCCCTAGGGTGCAGACCACTAGGATAGCTAAACATTCATGAGAAAATATATAAAAATGTATAGGCTCTAGATCAATGTCAGCGCCTCAGTCAGTCCAGGAAATGGTGTATAAGATCAATCAGTTGGGGGGTCAGGGGTCCACACAACATCCATAGATCAATGCTTGGTTTTATAGGTCAAAATGTCTTGTCACCCCTTTTGGATAGGCCAATACTAAGATAAAAATGTGTTATGCCTTTAGGCCTCTTTATAACAACTAAAGCTAACCTTTTGGCAGGGGAATACACTTTTTCTTACTCCCCCCTTGTGCTGTGGTGGCCACCACTGTCGCATTTTAAAGGAAAAAGGCAACTTTTCTTGGCCTCCCCATGGCTTCAACATCTATTTAAAATTTCCTATAACATCCCTAGCATTGGAAAGAAGGCGCTGCATCAGGGCAGTCGCCAGGTTCTGCTGAGTCAGAAAACACACCTACAGCTCCCACTGCGCTCATTGGCGTCGCTGGGGCAGCTGTGGCTTGGTAGGGGGTTAGAATGGGCATGCCAATTCATGTGTGCATAACCCTATCCCTCCAAATGGCAAAACGCAGTGCAATACACAAAGCCCAACGCTGGATATGATCGTGGCACGCTGTGTGGGGTCTCAATGAACCTGCTGAAAGACCTGATCTGTCCTTAGTGCGTTGAAAATTTATTTACCCTACTGGGGGTTTGAGATGCAGGAAAGTGGTCCAGGAGTCAGTTTTTTGGCCTGAACACGGCCTACTCCACTGTTTGCGCTCGAGGATATCTGCAGAGAAAGGACGAAGGATTGAGGGACTGACAAACACGCAACGATCGACGCAAACACCAAAATCGGTCAAATGACGGACTGGAATTTTTCTGACGGCACACACCTGTCCAGAATCTTCATGTGCATTAAATGCACATTTTTACGCAATTTATTTTCATCACAGGAATTTTTAAATTCCTGGATTTACACGCAGAGAAAGGCGGCGCACCGGAGCGCATCCTAATTGGGCGCCGGAAAAGACGAAAATAATAACATTACAACAGTATGTCATGTAATAATAAGAAAATGACGAGACACACAATAAATACTAGACGTAGGAATTCCACGCTTGCCTCTAGAAGCAATTAAGAGGAATGAATCCAAGAAACTCAAGATGAATTCACAGAACAAGGTATAAACATACAGGTCTTGTTTGCTTCGTATGCAGCATGCACATTGCTTGTCTCCTGTTATCGTGAACGTGCAGTGTAGCAACGCAAACATAGTGTAGAGGGACAGATTAGAAGATTGCAAGATGATTAGAGGTGAGATCGGGTGATTAGAACATGCACACGCGTGCATAAACGCTTGCTTCGCTTCTGTTCCGTTTCTTCTCTCCCTTGCTTCGCTCTCCAGCGGTAGGTAAGGTAAGTAAGCCCAGGAGGGGCCACCCCCTCGTGGAGTTCGTGATTGAGGTGTGTATTGGTAGGAAAAAAAGTGATTGCAACGACGGATCCGAACCTTTGTGCATACCCGTGCATTCACATGACGCGTTAAAGGGTAGGCCACGCGTGTTGCGCACGGTAAAACCCTTGTTTAGGTTACCAGGGGCTCCACCCTACGTTCTTTAAGAGAACGGGTGGAGTTCCTTAAGCTTGCTCGCTTGTACTTGGGTTCAGGAACAGTGTATTATAGGGCAGCCTGAGAAGCGTATAATACGTGGAGGCTGTCTTGGTTCCTCAGTCTTGAACCCAAGTCATTTGCCTCTGCTTTACAGGTGGGCAGGTCAGGGTGAATTCTGTGCACCTGCAGTTGCCTTCGGCGACTTTGTATTTTTCTGCCCAAGCTAAAACGGGCGCTGATCACACAATCAACAAACCGCACCTCAGCCAGGAGTGGCGAGGGCAGTCCGACATCTTCAACATCCACGCTGTGCACGCAGCCTGAGCACTCCTTCCCTCTAAGCCCTGACAGGGTAACACGTTGTGGCGTCCCTGTTAGGCCACAGTCGCTTAGTAGCGCTGTGTTCTCTTGTCCCTTTCACAGGTAGGCCACTAGGGCCTGTGACATGCTCAGCATCAACCCCAAGTAGCGTATGAGTGTAGGTGTGGCAAGCCAGGGCGAGGGCTTGGGCCCCAGAGCCCGCTCATCCTTGGATGGCTGGTGCCACTGTAGTGAGTGTAGGACCTGTAGTTTGTGTGTCACTGTCCGGCCTGTTTCCTGAAATGTTATCATGGTTTTGGTGGGTAGTGGCAGTGGTAGTCTAGGTTTTGGCCACGTAGCAAACAGGCGTTTTCATGCCTCATAGCTTTTGGCCACCCCTCCCCTGTAGTAGGCAGGCACGTAAGAAAAACCAATACCTTGGCGTTATCGCTGGGTATTCCCCAAAGGATTTTTGGTGCCAGCACAGAAATTGGGCACCTAGGGGCGGAGAGACCCGGGGCGTACCCTGTGGCACCGATAAGACATCCGCCGGGTTCAGCAAGGGTGCAGACCTGGGTATAATTAGGACACCATTTCTGCAGCTTGCTCATAGATCCTTAGGATCAGCACACTCACACACAGATAGGCAGGTATAGGAAGGGTTCAGTCCCTAGGTTTCTTCTGAGAGGCCAGCGTCTCAGCAAGCCTCAGCAACTCTCCTAGGATGTTCTGGGACAAGTAGTCTTCCAGAACAGAATTCAGGGGTCCCTCAGGAAGAAGCACGGGACAGAAGGGTTCCCAGGTAGCTTCTTCAACTCCAAACCTTTCCCAGAGGGTGAGAAAACGCCACCCTTGGCGATAGCGGTGTCGGATGACCGGCTTCACCAGGTAGAAGCCTTCCTTAGCCATCTCCTCGGCATTCATGTCGGGAAGTTCTCCTTCTACTTCCATTGTGCTGGCAGCGCCCTGTAGGTCCGGAGCGGAGATCTCCTCGTCGTTTAGTTCCCATTCTTCCCCACAGAGGTCCTCTGGGTCGTAGTAGCGCTTGAGCTGTTGAGCAGCGCACACCAGGGTCCCCCCTAGTCGGGGAGAACACCGCACGGTGATACGGTGACCATCCGCAGATAGGATCTTGTAGGGCCCAAAGTAGGGGTCATCGCTGGTGGAGTGTGGCTAGGCGGGTAGCCGACTGTGGTGCACCAGCACCCAGTCTCCCTCTTGGTAGGAGGCTGGCACCCTGTGCTTGTTCTTCTTGTTCCACTGGCGCTCCCTCACTCTCTGGAGCATAGCCTTGGCCTTGTCCACCTTGTCTTGTTGCTCCTTCAGCCACTTACCCACAGTTGAATAGGAATCATCAGGATAGGGAGCGTGTAGGAACCACGCCGGGCGTCCTATGAACAGCTCATGGGGCGTATAGCCAGTTGCCGAACTCTCTTGGGAGTTCATCATCAAGGATGCGACGGGGACTAGTCTCACCCAGTCTTTGGTGCGCTCAGTCTTGCACCATATCCTTACGTCCTCTTTGAGAACATGAATTCGTCGCTCACATAGGGGGTGACTCGTATGAGTATAGGGAATCCCCGTTGACACCTGGACATTGAGGGACCCCAGGACTCTCTTGTACCACCCAGTGTCGGAGCGTACTCGGATATCTTCGTCTGAGTTAATCTCTTTGGGTGCCCCATAGACACAGAACCACTCTTCCAAGAGTATCTTAATGGTCTCCTCGCCGGTGATGTGCTTAGTGCATGGGAACACCCGGGTAAACCTGGTCAGCCCACAGGTTACAACTAGGGCAAAGTCATAGCCCCCGAACTTAGGCATCTCAGTGTAGTCCACGTAGAGAACATTGTTGGCACAGTGGGGGATAGGGAGAGTCCAATAGAGACCTCTGTCCCTGATATCCCCAGTGTTCCAGGACCGACACGGGCACTTGTCCACGATAGGCCGGAGGGCTTTCCGCAGCTGGTCATCCGTCCACGTAGAGTGGAACCACTGCTTGAAAGGCGCCAGGGTACGGTTGGCCCCCACATGACCACTGGACTCGTGGGTCCACTTGAGGAGCGCCGGGATTCTGTCCCTAGGCACGACTATCCGGTCCTCATGCCAGTGGTAGGTCTTGTCCCGTTTCCACTGTTCCTGGTTGACCAGGACGGGTTCTAGACGCTTCTCCAGGCGTTTGTGGATATGCCCAAACTCCTTCAGGTACTCCACTTGTCGGAGTCCATCTAGAGGTCTGATCATGGTCATGTTCAAGTCCAGGTGTACATCCATACGGCTGAACGCCTCCATGGCTAGCTCCTCAGACCTGGCACCAATCATGTCGTCGAAGTTGTTGCGGCTGATGTAGTCCGCACACTCGTTCTTGACGCCCTGGATATGATGTACTGAGAGCCGTAGCTGGCTCAGGTAGGTCCACCAGCGTCTGAAGTTAGCCTTCTCAGGTGGGGGTCCCTTGTGGAAGGTGCGGACCGTTTCTTGGTCGCACAGCCAGACCACAGGGTTACTCCCCAACAGTCGGGACTGAGAGGATAGCACCAGCATACCCGCGAGCAGTTCCTGCTCATAGGTAGAGTAGTTACCCCGGGCCTGGTTCCATTTCCAGTTCCAATGACCCAGGGGAACCAGGACCCATTTGTCGTCAGGGTAGCTATGGTTTAGAGTACCGTCTCGGTTGAGTCCATCAGTACCCCATTCAGAAATAGCCGAGTCGAACTCCTCCTTCTTTAGTGCTTGCCATTGGAACAACGTTCCACCTCCGCCCACATTGCTGGCGTCAGTCACCAGGATAATCTCCCCTTGTGCTCTAGGCACACCCAGGCACTTAGCGTTGGCCACTTTGTCCTTGAGCTCGTCAAACGCTTGTTGTTCTTGAGGGCCCCAGCGCCAGGTAGTAGTCTTCTTGATGAGGTCCGTCAGGATGGCGCTGGTGTAGGTGAAATTCTTGATGTGGCGGCGGTAGAGGTTGCAGGCCCCAATGAAACTGCGTACATCATGGAGTCCTTTCTTGGGGTCTTCATGTCGTACCTTAGCATCCATCAGGGGTTTGGCCTTAGAGGCCGCTGGCGTCCACCACCCATAGCCAACGTCGAACCCCAGGTACTGCATAGTCTCCTGCATGAACTCACACTTCTCCAGCTTGAGTCTAGTGTGTTTCTCCTGGCAGACCGCAAAGAACTCGCCCAAGAGGATGAGGTGGTCCTCTTGGGTATTCGTTCCCAGGCATACATCGTCGATGTGTGCTTCCATCTGGGCGCCCCGGGATATGAGTTCTTGCACCACAGGTCTTCGACGTAGGATGGATAGGATCTTGTTCATCAGCTCTTGGAAAAGAGCGGGTGCGTTGGCCACGCCAAAGGGCATGACCTTCCAGTTGAACACCCTCCCCTGAGGGGTGATGAAGGCAAGGAGTTCCTGGGCCTTGGGCGTCAGGTCCACTTGCCATAATCCACTTCGCTTGTCCATCTTCGTCTTGTAGCGGCAGGAGGCTAGATTCTCCAGGGTTGACTCCACATTAGGAATGGACCCTGAGTGGTTCAACGTCTTCTTGTTCAGCTCTCCATAGTCCACTACCAGCCGTTTGGCTGTTGACCCAGGCTTAGCCACCAGGAAACAAGGGCTGCAGTGTTGGGGGTAGTCCCCATCCTTGTACTCCGGGGCCAAGCCAGCGTCGATACACTCTTATATCTGTCGCTCTATCTCATCGGCTTGCTCTTTAGGAGACGGGTAGGGTCTCCTTCTTATCTTGTGACCCACGAACTCGGGCTTCAGCTTGAGGTCCATCTGTACCAGCTTATCACAGGATGCTGGAGGGGGTAGTTCTTCGAATACCTCCAGGTAGGTCCTGATGAGGTTCTGTACTCTAGGGTTCAAGAGTTTGATCTTGTCCCCCATGTCCTCGTCAGAGTGTAGATTGCTTGCCCCTTGGTGTATAGAAGCAGGGAGGTGATCCTCAACCGGCTCAGCGTCCTTGGTCGTATCCTTCAGTCCTTGATAGGCGTAGAGAAGGTCTCGTTCTACAGTCTCAGGTGGTCGGTGACAACATAGGCACACTCGAGGGGGTTTGCATACGCATTCCTCTGAGAGTTCATCCTCCTCTGGGGTCCTCACATGGGCACCCCATACGCTCTTCATGAGCTTCAGGTCCACCTCTGGTTGCCAGGTGGTAATTATCTGTTCTAGGTCCTCCTTCAGTTGGGAGATATCTCCCATGGACCCTTGCTTCAACGGCCATGAGCGGCGGGTAGGCCTAGCGTAGCATAGCTTTTTCGCCACCAATCTCCTCTTGGAGTCCACGTACTCTCTTAGCCTGGATCGGGGGTCCAACTCCTCGTCCAGGGGCTCCTCTCCCCTCATGGAGAGTAGGGGTTTCAGTGGGGCAGCGTACTCGGCGTTCTCCACTTCCTCCACGCACGTCTGCACGAAGAAGGCGTCATGCTCAGTCTCGTCATCAGAGTGTATAGAGCTGGGTAGCTTGGATAGCCCAGACTCTGAGACTACATCGGGATTAGATACACGGCAGGGGGAGTTGGGGGCAACAGTGTCAAACACGACGTACTCGTCTCCCCAAGGAGTAGTCTCCACGGCGTCTCGGGGTCGTAGTTGGTTCTTCAGGACATCCAGGGTGAAGCCGCTGCTCTCACGTTGAACTTCCTGGACCAGGGTAGGGTCCAGATCCTCCCAGGGCACTGGGGCTAGACTCCCGTCCACCACGCTTAGCATACTCCCCCATCCGGGCTTCCCGATGGGCACCTTGCGGGCCAGAGGCACGTAGATGGCGTCATCCGGCAGCTGGATGGAGGTGAGCGTCAGCTTGTCCAATAGAGTACGCCAGTACTCATTTCCCCCATGGGCTCCCCAATCGGGAGAGCACAGGACCATACGGGAACGTTCCAGGGCCACCTTGGTCAGGACCTTCCCCAGTTCACTGAATCTTGGGTTCCCGTAGGCCATCCCGAAAGAGGGGCAGTAAAATTTATAACAGCAATTTTTCCCCTTGCTGCAGTAGAGGTGCAGGACATGTTGCTTGTTGCTGGCGAATAGCTCCACGTTCAGGTCTTCCCTGGAGTATCCCAACTCCTCCAGACCTCCGTCTAGGACATCCCCCAGGAGCTGATAGTCCTCTGTTTTGGAGGCGACCATCATGGTTGAGGGCTCCCTCTTGCATACCCTCAAGTAGCTAGACGTATGCTCAGACTGCTCCAGAGGTACAGATTCCCAGCCGTTACCATGGTCCACTTGGAGAATGTAGGGGGCTTGCAGGTTGAGGGATAGAATCTGCGAGTGCTCGACGAGGAAGTCGGTACCCAGTACAAAGTCAAAGGCTTCGGTGTCCATCACGTGGAACCAAGGGGCAAAGCTTCTAGAACCCATAGGCACTTCGACCTCACAGTCCCCACAACTGTGCACCACATGCCCATCTCCCATGCGGATGGCTGCGGTAGGCAAGATGTTCTTCAGGTCCCCACAAGTTAAAATTTTCTTGGCCACAATAGATATAGTGACTCCAGTATCCAGTACCCCCAGGTATTCACGTCCCCCTAGACTGATACGTACCGAGAACACCAGATTTGTAGGCCCCCCGGAGCGTCCCTGTCAGAACTCCGCGGGGCAGGTCACTTCGAACCCCTTCTTCTGGAGTTTACGCGCCATGCGCTTGAAGCGGGAGCGCTTGCAGGCATTCAACTGGTCCCCACCTTCGTTGGCACGCTTGGTCCCTTGTTCTTGTTGGCCTTGCGTCTGGGAACGGGTCGTAGGTCCCGTGTTGGGTTGCCCACCAGATGGCTCAGGGTTCCCCCCTGGCGTAGGATTTCGGTTCCCTCCGGACGGGTTCGCGTTCTTGATCTTGTCAGGCTTGCGGTCGCCGCCTCCTAGTCCACCTTTGCCTTTGCCACCTTGGCCTTTGCAATTGCCCTTGGACTTGCCTTGGCCATTGTCCTTGTTGGCGTTGCCCTTGCCACCGCCCTTGCCAGTGACGTTCTCGGTCTTAAGCTTCGCTGATAGGCGTTGCTTATGGTAGCACTCATCTTCGTAGTGCTTCCTCTTCCCGCAGAACGCACAGGTGATGGTACACCTGTAGTGGTCCGGCAGCTTCGCCTTGCCGCCGGTGTTGGTCTCCTGCTTCTTCCCCTAGACCACGAAGCAGTCATGCTGATCGCAGTCAGGGGCATGAAGCAGGGAACCCTGCTCGTCTCTGGCCTCAGAACCACAAGAGATCTTGAACATTGCTCATGATAGGAGCATTCTTGGGGTCAGTCCCCTGTCCGGGTCGATGTCCTTGGTACCCCCGGCCTTGGCTCCGAGAGCCTCCTCCTCCAGGACGGTAGGGGTTCAGGTGCTGGTCGCTTTCTTTCTCCAGCGCCAGCTCCAGAAGTAGCACAGACAAATCCTCGTAATTGAGGGCTCTTGCCTTGCGCTCTGCCGTTGACCGGCACTCCTCCCACAGCTCCCGAGGGAGCTTGGCCACCAACCAGAAGAGCAGCTCGTCGCTGCTGTAGGAACCGGGCGTCAGTCGCCCCACCCAGTGGTCCAGGTTGACCAGTAGCTCGGAGATGCTGGCTGGTTTGGGGTTGTCGGGCAGCACGGCCAGGTTCTGGATCTCGGCCTGATGGAGAGGTCGGTTTCGTAGGTCGGGTACTGCCTCTCCAAGGCAACCAACAAGTCGGCGAAGGTGGCGGACCTCGTCACGATCCGCTTGACCTGCTTCTCCGGGTACTTAGTCTTGCAGCACTGCAGGAGCAGATCGCACTTGACTCGCCCACTAGCACGGGTTTGGCCGGTCATCCTGAGGAACCGGCCAAAGTTCTCAGCAAACTCGCTGAGATCCTTCTCTGTGAACTCCGGCAAGTTCACCACAATTTTGGAGGTCGCGATTGCCTTAGCCTCCTGGGACCTGCGTCCCTCAGGGCGCTTGGTCTTCCTCTTCTTCTTCTTCTTCCGCCCGGTCGGGTTCTCAGGGTTCTCAGGGTCGTCGTCCTCCGAGGGCGAAGCAGAAGTCATGGACGGCGGCTCATCGTCAGAGGGGTCTCCGCCTAGGTCACTAGAGCCGTAGGGCTCCACGTCGACCATTGCCCTTAGGGCTGTCAGCCCCAACCGGTCCAGCTCGGCTCTCGTGGAATTCTCCACGTGGCTGTAGGGGGCCTTGGCCGTTCTTGGTATAAATGGGCTTCTCGGCATCACAGCGGGGGTCGGCATCGGTCGGCTCCTCAGGCTTCCCAAGGTGTTCGTTAGCCCCGCCACCGCATGATAGGCTTGTACTCGATGGGGTGAAACTCCCACGGTGGTAGGTGACGCTTGGGGAGGAATCGGGGGCTCCAGTTTAGCCCGAATCTCTTGAGTGAGATCACCAACAAGTTCAGAGGTGGGTCCTCGGAGAGCCTTATTTATCTCCGACCGCGTCAGGGACCTGTTGGAGGATCTTCCAGATCCTCTACTCCTTCCACCAAGAGACTCAGGGCCACATAGGCCACTCAGGGAAGTGAAACCAGGTGCTGGCATAGTTTAGCCAGGTTCGGGTGCCGCATAGCCAGCTATCCCAGTCATGTACACACCGGCCGCATGTCTGTGATAGCCATCCTCATATCGGCGCGGCATAGGCTCGGGCGCACCGGTGTAGGTCGAGCTGGATGCCACTGGCTCGCTGACTGCAGTTGCCATAGGTGGCACAATCGCGGCTGGAGTCACACCATAGGTGGGGTAAGGCATTCCAGTAAAGCCTAGACCCTCAGCCATAGGTGGAGTGGTTGTTGGTGAGGATGTAGCTGGATGTGTGGCTGGGAGTGTAGTGGTTGTTGGAGAGGGTACTGCAGGGAAACCAGGGGCGCTCGGCGCACTCTCCTCAGGTGTGTCCTCGAAGGGCGCCTCGTCAGATGGTCCGTATCCATCTCCAGTGTATGCCTCTTTGACTCCCATGTCCACTACTTGCTTCTCCTTCTCCTTCTCTTTGCCTTCAGGTCCTCGCACGGATAGACCACTGAAGGCAGCTCTCAAACCTTCCAGAGAATCATCCCCCAGCCCACTTAAGGGCATTAAAGGTACAGGCTCCTCAGGTTCAGGTTCACCAGCAGCTTTCGGCGCTAGCGCTGGCTTGGCTGGTGCCACTGAGGGCGTTGTCGTCTCGGCAGTATTCTTGGTGTCCATATTGTATTTCTTCGCCCTTCAGTGGAGTCAGTCTCAACGCTGGTTGTACTGCACGGAGTTGCAGGTACGCAAAGACTGAAAAACCTCTGCTACCAGAAAGTTAAAGCAGGCTTTCACTGTTGATTGCTGTAATGATATTGTTTTGTTGATGCCCCTACTTGCTCCTGCTGCTACTTGATATAGTTCAGGTTTTCGAAACAAATTAGTTTTGATGAAATCAACCCAAATAAGTACCCACAGTTGCAAGGCAAAGGACCACAGGATCAAATCCACAACATGAAGGGCTGTAGTCAAAGGAGATAGTGATACAACAAAGGAAACTCACAATAACTACAGATTTAGGAAAAGTTAGTTAGAAAATATCCTACAAACATGGAAAATTTGCCCACATGGGCATTGTCTCTTTTATAGTGCCATCTAGAGATGTGTTTTGATTTGTTTTGGGTCCCATAGGTGCTGAGGTGGCATGGCTTGTGGCGCTGAGGTCACTGCCATGTCACATGGGATATTCCTACTTAGCTAGGCTAACTGGGAATTGAACCCGGGACTTCTCAAAAAGAGGTGCCACAGCCCCCTAGGGTGCAGACGGCTAGCATTGCTGAACATTCATGAGAAAATATATAAAAATGTCTAGGCTCTAGATCAATGTCAGCGCCTCAGTCAGTCCAGGAAATGGTGTATAAGATCAATCAGTTGGGGGGTAAGGGGTCCACACAACACCCATAGATCAATGCTTGGTTTTATAGGTCAAAATGTCTTGTCACCCCTTTTGGATAGGCCAATACTAAGATAAAAATGTGTTATGCCTTTAGGCCTCTTTATAACAACTAAAGCGAACCTTTTGGCATGGAAATACGCTTTTTCTTACTGAATCAGATGTGGCTCAAAAGTGGGCAAGGTGGCTACATAACCCCTGCCGCTTGGGGGGTCCCCACCGCTTCAGAGCGGGGGGGCGAAATCAGAGGTGGCCCACAAGTGGGTCAGGTGGCTACATAACCCCTGCCGCCTGGGGGGTCCCTACGGCTTCAGAGCGGGGGGCAGAATCAGATTTGGCCCACAAGTGGGCAAGGTAACCACATAACCCCTGCCGCCTAGGGGGTCCCCACCGCTTTAGAGCGGGGGGTAGAATCACAGGTGGCCCACAAGTGGGCAAGGTGGCTACATAACCCCTGCCGCCTGGGGGGTCCCTACCGCTTCAGAGCGGGAGGCAGAATCAGATTTGGCCCACAAGTGGGCAAGGTGGCTACATGACCCCTGCCGCCTGGGGGGTCCCCACCGCTTTAGAGCGGGGGGTAGAATCAGAGGTGGCCCACAAGTGGGCAATGTGGCTACATAACCCCTGCCGCCTGCGGCGTCCCTACGGCTTCAGATCGGGGGGCAGAATCAGAAGTGGCCCACAAGTGGGCAAGGTGGCTACATGACCCCTGCCGCCTAGGGGGTCCCAACCGCTTCAGAGCGGGGGGGCAGAATCAGAGGGGGCCCACAAGTGGGCAAGGTGGCTACATAACCCCTGCCGCCTGGGGGGTCCCTACCGCTTCAGAGCGGGGGGCAGAATGAGAAGTGGCCCACAAGTGCGCAAGGTGGCTACATAACCCCTGCCGCCTGGGGGGTCCCTACCGCTTCAGAGCGGGGGGCAGAATCAGATTTGGCCCACAAGTGGGCAAGGTGGCTACATAACCCCTGCCGCCTGGGGGGTCCCTACCGCTTCAGAGCGGGGGGCAGAATCAGAAGTTGCCCAAAAGTGGGCAACCTGGCTACATAACCCCTGCCGCCTGGGGGGTCCCCACCGCTTCAGAGCGGGGGGCAGAATCAGAAGTTGCCCAAAAGTGGGCAACCTGGCTACATAACCCTTGCCGCTTGGGGGGTCCCCACCGCCGAGCGGGGGGCAGAATTAGAGGTGGCCCACAAGTGGGCAAGGTGGCTACATAACCCCTACCGCCTGGGGGGTCCCCACCGCTTTGGAGCGGGGGGCACAATCAGAATTGGCCCATAAGTGGGCGAGGTGGCTACATAACCCCCGCCGCCTAAGGGGTCGCCACCGCTTCAGAGCGGGGGGGCAGAATCAGAGGTGGCCCACAACTGGGCATGGTGGCTAGATACCCCCTGCCGCCCGGGGAGTCCCCACCGCTTTGGAGCAGGGTGCAGAATCAGAAGTGGCCCACAAGTAGGCAACGCGGCTGCATAACCCCTGCCGCCTGGGGGGTCCGCACCGCTTCAGAGCGGGGGGTAGAATCAGAAGTGGCCCACAAGTGGGCAAGGTGGCTACCTAGCATCCTAGTAAAAACAGAATCTTCTGTCACTAGGTTCCGAAACCTAGTAAAAAAAACAATTTTTGTTTTACTAGGTTCCCAATACCTAGTAAAAAAAGAGTCAACCTAGGAAACTGTTACCTAGTAAAAAAATAAATTTCTTTAAATAAACTTATTTACGAGTTTTCACTACAGACCCGTGTACAGTGTACAGTGTTATTTAGTATCATTAGGCCTCGGAGTCACAAGGCCTGGCGGGAGCATTTCTTGAGGCCATGCTCGGTGCATGGTGCTGGAGAAAACCTCTCTCGACAAAAATCGGCCCACCTGGCTGCCACCATAGCTGCAGACACCGCCAGTGTGGGTCAGCCTCAAGCTGGGGAGGGGGTCTGGTCATATCGCAACCATCATTCCTCACTGTTATTTCATTTTTGGGGGGAGTCAGAACTCGGTAAGCTAGCAAAGCCCTCATTCCAGATGGGACGCCAAAGAATTCATGAAATCCCACTGATGTGCCACGGCGCGTCAATGGAAGTGCATGTGAAAGGGTGGAGCGGTGCCGCTATTACAAAGTGCAGGTGTCCCTATGACAATTGCGGGCATTTGGTGAAACCTATGATGCACGTAGCAAAACCTAGTAAAATGTAGCAAAACATAGTAAAATGTAGTGAAACCTGGTACCTTAAAAATTTTTTTGAAAAAAGTTTTTTTTTCTAGGTAAAAAAGGCAAAATTTTAAAAAAAGATTTCCTTACTGGGTCAATTCCTGGCCACCGTTGCCAGTGGCGCCCCACCCAGGCCGAACCATGCATGGTCTGAAGAGGGAGTTCATGTATGTTTCGAAACCCTTCGGAGGAGAGGGGGGGGGGGGGGTTGCAAAAGGGGACAAAATCAGAATTGGCTGCCTAACCCCTGCCTTCTGGAGGGCCCACAAGTGGGCGGAAATGCTACGTCACCCCTGCATTCTCGATGATCCCCAACAAAGGGGACAAAATCAAAACACAAAAAAAACAAAAACAAAATTTTCCCATGATGTCTATGACTCGGCCTCAGGGTCAACAGATTACCCCCAATGGGGTTTGAACCCATGACCTTCCGCTTGTGAAGGCACTGCTTTACCCACTGGGGTATGGGGGTAATCTTTTTTTTAGATGCGAAATCAAAACAGCTAAAAAATGAGCATAAACGGCTAAAAAATGAGCAAAAACATCTAAAAAATAAGATTTCGCATCTAAAAAAAAATTCTCTACTAAAAAAGAAGATTCCAAATAAACCCAAAATCTAGAAAAAAAGTCATTCGCATGTTAAAAACGTCAAAAAAGCAGAATCTTCTTTTTTAGATGGCCAGGTAAAAAGTGAGATTTTGGTAAAACTAAAGGAACACCAAGCCAGGGGTGGGGAGGGGAGGCAGAAATGCAATTCCCAGGGGCATCCCACCGGACAAATCATCCACATTCCCGAGCAAAACAAGGCCCAAAGCAAAAAACAGTAAACAATGCCAACAAGACCGGAGCAGATGGCTGAGCACTTGCAGAACGTGCTGTTGCAGTACACACTACATTACGTGAAGATGATGTAACCCACTTGATGGCGTCGGGACATGCCACTGTGCAAATGATGTACAAGACACCTTCTTTGTGGAGAAGGGCTAAAATGCCGTGGATTTTTGGAAATGCCAAACAAATACAGAACCAGCATCCCTCCCTGTGTGCTCCTTGGTCTGTCCATGTTGACCGCCATCTGAAGATATTTGGAACGAGCAAAACTTGAGCATGAAATTATGGGCAAAATTGTGCAGCCAGGCCAGGTGCAAGTGGAGAATAGTTGCGCCACACAGCAAATTGCCGAACAGCAAATGCTGTAACCTGGCCCATACATTGACATGCACACTGTGGCCAGTCGCATGTCAAGGAGCCAGGGTTGGGCAGTGTGTGGTCGTGCACTTTCCCCTAACATCGGCACCCAATTCAGCGAAAGTGAGCAAAATGTCCTGCCATGAGTACAAAGGATACAAGCGGCAGTACCCCACAACACAGTCACCCACACAACAACACAATGAGGCGTAACGAAAAATTTTGGGTTGACCAAGTGACGCCCCCCCCCCCCCCGGGGGTAATCTTTTTTTTAGATGCGAAATCTTTTTTTTTAGATGCGCTAAAATTTAAGAAAAGTGCTAAAATTTAAGTCAAAACAGCTAAAAAATGAGCATAAACAGCTAAAAAATGAGCAAAAACATCTAAAAAAAAAAGATTTCGCATCTAAAAAAAAAGATTCTCTACTAAAAAAAAAGATTCCAACGAAACCAAAAATCTAAAAAAAAAGACATTCGCATGTTTAAAAACGTCAAAACAGCAGAATCTTTTTTTTTAGATGGCCAGGTAAAAAGGGAGATTTTGGTAAAACTAAAAGAACACAAAGCCAGGGGTGGGGAGGGGAGGCAGAAATGCAATTCCTAGGGGCACCCCACCGGACGAATCATCCACATTCCCGAGCAAACCCTGCAAAACAAGGCACAAAGCAAAAAACAGTAAAGAATGCCAACAAGACCGGAGCAGATGGCTGAGCACTTGCAGAACATGCTGTTGCAGTACACACTACATTACGTGAAGATGATGTAACCCACTTGATGGCGTCAGGACATGCCACTGTGCAAATGATGCACAAGACACCTTCTTTGTGGAGAAGGGCTAAAATGCCGTGGATTTTTGGAAATGCCAAACAAATACAGAACCAGCATCCCTCCCTGTGTGCACCTTGGTCCGTCCATGTTGACCGCCATCTGAAGATATTTGGAACGAGCAACACTTGAGAATGAAATTATGGGCAAAATTGTGCACAGCCAGGCCAGGTGCAAGTGGAGAATCAGTTGTGCCACACAGCAAATTGGCGAACAGCATAAAAGGGCCAACCCAATTCTGAACCGCATGCCACCACTGGCTCACAATTCACAGCATTCCACGCCCAAATGGGCTTTGGTTTCTGGGTGCAGATGCTGTAAACTGGCCCATACATTGACATGCACACTGTGGCCAGTCGCATGTCAAGGAGCCATGGCCGTACATGCGGTTCACAGCGGTGCAGGAACAACCTGAAATTCCGAAACACGAAGCATTCTGCGACTTTGGACAATTTTACCCGAGGGTTGCTATATCCGTCGACGACTTTTATCTTTGGGACATAGAAGAAAATGTATTGCCTTGGATGCAACAGACACAGTTGCACAGCCAGGCCAGGTGCAAGTGGAGAATCAGTTGTGCCACACAGCAAATTGGCGAACAGCATAAAAGGGCCAACCCAATTCTGAACCGCATGCCACCACTGGCTCACAATTCACAGCATTCCACGCCCAAATGGGCTTTGGTTTCTGGGTGCAGATGCTGTAAACTGGCCCATACATTGACATGCACACTGTGGCCAGTCGCATGTCAAGGAGCCATGGCCGTACATGCGGTTCACAGGCGGTGCAGGAACAACCTGAAATTCCGAAACACGAAGCATTCTGCGAAATACATAGAAGAAAATGTATTGCCTTGGATGCAACAGACACAGTTGCACAGCCAGGCAGTGATGGATCTAACTGGGGGGGTGGGTGTCCCTCCCTACCCCCCCCCTCCCCCCCCCTGTTGTGACGAGGCGTCACAATATGCGTCACAAAAAAACCCGGTCACAGATTGAGCCACGCAGGGTGCCACGAGGCAGGCAGCACACCCCTTCACTTGAAGCATTCAATGCAAGCCATTGATAATTCCAAGAAACACTTTTTTGTCTTTTTTGCTGGTGCACCAGGGTTCTTATTCACTGTTACTGTCACTGTCAGTACCCAGTACCCACAGCTGCACCCACAGCACCCACAGCCAGAGCAATTGCTGCGGCGCGACAGGCTGCATGGCTGGTTTTTTTTCGGCATGCCACGGCTGAAACACACGGCCAATCACACTGAAAACCCACCTTCTTTCGACCCATGACAGAACTATGACAACGGCTGTCGGAAGGATGCGACAGACAAATGAGCTGCTGCGAATGTCGTCAGTCTTGAGAGCCTACAGAGAACACAGTGTCAGTTGACACCGCGTCTCATCTCTCTGTCGCAGCAGCAGAATGTCACAAAAACAGAATTGTCACAAAAACACAGGAAGCTCAGGAACACAAAGATGAGCAATCCAGAAACCATCCCGCATGCCCTCGGAAAGTACCACTGCCCTCGGAAATTACCACAGAGCCTTTTGGGTGTCACAATATTTTCAGAAAAGCTGTTTTCCCACTATTGCCTATTGTATTTTTTGTGACATGTCACAATTCACTACCCCCCCCCCCCTCCCCCCCCACCCCCACCCCCTGAGTGGCGCACAAATTAGATCCATCCCTGCAGCCAGGCCAGGTGCAAGTGGAGAATCAGTTGTGCCACAGCTATGTGTATAAAGTCTGAAGTCTGAAGTCTGATTTGGCATCTCGTGTCAAGGACATAAAATACAACACATCTCAGCAAAAGTCTGATAAAAGTGTGGTACCCGACCCCTCCCTTCCTTCCTTCATCTCAGAAAGGGACAAGGAAAAGTCTGCCACTCCCCCCCCCCCCGCAACACAGCCACCCACCAGAAAAAAAACCATCATGAAAACTGAAAGTTGGGAAGAATGGGAGACCATGCAACACAGGGGAACAGCCCCCCCCAAAGAAAAAAAAAGGGTGGAAAAATGGAGCATTGGGGAAAATGGGAGGCCGGGAAAAATATTCCACTTAGGTGGTGTACCCCCACCCTTTGGATAAATATTCCATTGAGGTGGTGCCCCCCCCCCCCCCCCCTGTGGACAAATATTCCACTGAGGTGGTGTACCCCCCCCCCCCTGTGGAAAAATGTTCCACTGAGGTGGTGTACGCCCCCCCCTCTGGATAGATATTCCACTGAGGTGGTGTACCCCCCCCCCTCAGGACAAATATTCCACTGAGGTGGTGCCCCCCCCCCGTGGAAAAATGTTCCACTGAGGTGGTGTACGCCCCCCCTCTGGATAGATATTCCACTGAGGTGGTGCCCCCCCCCCCCCCCCCCTGTGGACAAATATTCCACTGAGGTGGTGCCCCCCCCCCCCCCCCTGTGGAAAAATGTTCCACTGCTGGAGTACGCCCCCCCCTCTGGATAGGTGTTCCACTGAGGTGTTTGGTCTAAATTTACATCTGCCAACAAGCAAAAGCACATGCACACAGAAAACGATAAGTAGCGTCGGTATGCGAGTCTGGGGCGTGATGTCGCATAAGGCAGCCTGTGCCATAGATACTGTCCAGGGTGGGTGGGTGGGCCATCGACATACAAAATATAAAAGACAATTGAGCGGACAATCAGTGCAGACACATATACACTCAATCTTGCACAGACCAAACTTGGGTTTGCTTATGGCAAACCTCATTTTGGTCTAAATTTACATCTGCCAACAAGCAAAAGCACATGCACACAGAAAACGATAAGTAGCGTCGGTATGTGAGTCTGGGGCGCAAACACTCCCCTACACCGACATGATAGCAGGCTGAATCTGCCCTGAAAAAAAAAAATAGATACCGGCCGCGCGCCTTGATCGGCCGCGCCGTCAGAACTATCGGGCGCCGTGCTCCCCGCTGGGCCCCGTCTGCACCCTCATCCGGCTCGGCCAAAGGTTGACCGTTGTGTTTGTTTGTAGCACCGGGCAAGGGCGCGTCAGAGGACACCGGCACGACGCCCAGCTATTGGCAGCCAACGGCCCAAGGACCAAACGCACGGCGTTACGGCACGTCAGGCAGGCTTCCGGACCTTCATGCCCACATGACCCTGCAGCTGCTTTATCACCGGTAGCTCCAACGTCCACACATGCTGGACTAACACCGTGGGGCCGCCCATAGCCAACCTCAGCCGACGTGTGGCCTCCTCTTGTGCTGCGGCATAGTCCCCCCTCCACCCCGACTGGATACGGCTGAAAGGATCCGCCGGGTTGCATTCCCCTGGGACCCAGCACAGATACCACGACCTACGCGACCGCGTGCACGCGTATACCAGCCGTCGCAAAATTTTATTCTGCACTCGCAACCCCACACTCGCTTTTCCTGCCGCAAAACTTTGCAGTGCCGAAAAGTTATCTCCAACCAGACCTACTCTGTCCCACCCCAATGCGGACACGAAATGCACTGCATACTCTAATGCCGCGAACTCTGCAATCTGCTGATGGCACAACACCTCATGTACGATCCCTGCCCTTCCTCCCATTGTGTATCCCCACAGCGCCATCCTCCAGGTTCGCCCATCGCAGGCTCCATCAAAAAAAATGTACTCAGCCCAATCGCGCGGCCTCTTAAAAAAAACCAACGGCCTCCATGGCATCAGTCCCCATGGCAGCAAGCCCGCAAGGGTGTGCAACAAACGCAAGGGGGCGTCAGCCAACCACTGAGGCTGCCACAGTATATGCGCCCACACCGGCGCCACGAACGGCAGCACTCCCCAATTTGGGCGCACAAACCACAGCAACCTGCCCAAAAAGCGTAGCAAACGGCGGCGTGTACAAGGGCCTACAGCCAGTTGCCACCAGCGCGCCACCAAAGCTTGCCAATTTCCGCGCGCCGTGGACACAGTGGCAGCCTGGAAATCGAAAAACTTTCCAATCCATGCCAAACCAACGGCGGCCTCCAAGGTGCTTTTTGGACTGACAATGGCCCCTTCCTCCCTCAGGCGTGAAGCAACAACACCCGCCTGCATACTAACCCACTTCCTGCCATACCCAATGATAAACACATCGTCCAGGTAGACAAGCACCAAGACCCCGTGCACCCTCGCGCTCTGCACCAGCCTGACCATCACGGCCTGGCAAATGGCTGGACTGTGGGTCCACCCGAACGGGAGACAATCAAAACTATACAATACTCCATCCACTGAAACTCGAAAGGCGTCAGTAAATTCAACAGGGGTCTTCAGAGACCAAAAACAATTACTAAGATCGATATGACATGCACACAAAACAGGCTCTTCCCCCACACAGGGCGGGTCAGCTTTCAGCGACGCCATCTGGTGAAGAAGAAAGATGACATTATCCCCCACCACCCCCGCACAACCGGCTGGAACGAAATCCAAATGTATATTCCAATGCACAATCTGTAAAAAAGCGACAAGCTCAACGCTTGGCAATCGCAAGGGGGGGCTGTCGCACCCCTGGGCCTTGTTGAAAAAGACCATGTTGCAAATACAGCTTGCCTTTTCGCTGTTTTTCGGGATAGCGAAAAGGGACCCATTGGGGCCCAAACCGTCCGCAAGACAGGGGCACAGTACCCCTTGCTGTACCAATGCCCTGGCCAGGACCGCAGACTGGCCCGTTACAGGCGCCAGAGAAGAAAAGGACCGCCTGCTCACCTCGCCAAAGTTACCCGGCACCAATGCCTCCCAAATATCGGGGGGGATGCGGACATTACCCACAGGTCCCACCCCCCGTTCTAAAATGGTCGTAGTTAATGGCACCACAATTAACTTTGGGGAAGTGGAGTCTCGCAACCAGATCAGCCACGCGTCCCTCGTGAGCTGCACAAAAAACTGACCGATATGTACCCCAGGGTGCGGTATCCCTAACTCTGACGAATGCCTCCACATCCTGAGCACCAGCACCAGCAGCCGTCCCAGGATCCAGCCATCATCGCCTCCGCTGCTTGGCGGGAGGTCGATCACCTCCCGCAGCTTGCTGCACCACTCCCGAACCGCTCCGTCCCGTACTCGCTGCAGGATCCACTCAGCCAACTCGGGGCCCCAGGGCTGCCGATGCCACGGGGCTGGCACTGCCATGTCTACGCACCTTGACGGTGCGGCGCACCGGGACTCCAGGTCGCTGAGGCGTGTCATCATCCGACAGTACAATGCACGCTCGCTTGGACCCAACGTCAGGCTGCTGCTCCACAGTTTGCTGTCCGTCCCGAAATAACTCCGAAATCGCCGCAGGCCAGAAGTCGTGCCCTCGCACCGTGCGCTTAACGAACTTGGAGGGTCCCTCTGGCCATGGTAGTCTGATGGAGGTCCAGATTTTATACTCTTCAGGTGGCTGTGCGTAGTCCTCCGCCACCCTCCGTGATTTCCATCGTCCCCACCATTGCCGGATTTCCGCAGGGAGGGCGAGGTACTTCTGCAGGGCAGCACCCCCGCGTTTCCAACAATGCCACCTGTGATTGGTGTACTCCGTTCCCCTGAACCCGAATTCCAGGAATGACTCCAACCATGGCGATCCGGAAGGGCACATGATGGGCGACCTGCGACGACCTGTGGACCCATAGTCACGGAGCCACCTGGCCCATTTTGCGGAGTACGGGCCCAGTTCTCGCTGAACAACCTTGTCACCGTTCTTGTTGCATCTGAACCATATAGCCTCGTCCTCGATCCCTCGTCGTCGAACCCCGGCCGCCTCCCCCACCCGCTACAGACGGGTGAAGGAGAGGACGGCCAAGGCGAACCCGGACCACTGCTCCTTGGTTCGACAGGATTGGGCAAGTATGGACAGTGCCTCCAGTCCTCCATACGGTCGCTGATCCTCCGTGTTGCGGATGGTGGACTTCGCCATGCGCCAATGCCTGGCCTGGACCACCCCAGCGATCCACCCCAAGTCCTCCAGGGCCCGTACCGCGCTGATAGCCCCTCGCATGTATGACCTCGACCTGCCCTTGGCGAAGAGCGCACGTAAGTATCGGTCCAGCAATTTTGACTTATCGACATCCGGCTGCGAGGCTGCGAGTAACCCCAATGCCCGGATGTGAACGGCATAGTTGCTTCTGGTGCCAACGCTCCATGACATGGCGACAAGCGCATCGGAATACTTTGCCGGGTCTTGTCGATTGAGTCGCTTCCACGCCGCCCACCACGATGACCAGTCTGCCGACTCTCCCAGTACTCCCTCCATCTCTCCCGACGGCGTCTCACCGACTGTCCCCCTCTCCCCCTGTTCTTCCCCCCCTTTTGGGTACCGTCACTCGTAGTATGGGCAGGCAAAAAACCAATGCTTCTTGCCCGGCGCTCCATGGCTCTTGCACGTGCGGCAACCCGTAGCCGGCGGATCCGTCATGTTGGTCCTCTGCTGATTATTGTTCTTCGGGATCCAAATCCTACGTCCGTTCTCGTACGAGAACCTGCTCCGCAGGCTAGCCAGACGGCGACGGACTTCCTCCACAGGGACCGTAGTGTCCCCAAAATTTTCTGGCGGCTCTCCCACTTCCTTTGGGGTCTCACCCCCACGCCCACCTCCGGTGTGCTGATGGTATGATTCTCCGTACGTCCCCATCGCCGACACCAGCAGGATCCACAGTCCCTCCACGTAATTGGCCACCAAGGCCGGAATCGGGGGGTTCCCCCACCGTCCGACCCATCCATGGGGGCGGTCACGGCCTCCAGCCAAGCAGGGGAGGTCCAGACCTCTTTGTTCTGCGCCTTCTCCGGAGACATAACCAACTCTTCTTGGAGGTCAGACGATTTCCAGGCTGAGGTGCACTCCATCAGTTTGGGATCCACCTTTTGCCCGTCCAGGACGGCCTTAAAAAATACCAATAAACGGCATACCCACTGCGGTTTATGATCCATCTCCATCAAAATGGATAGCTCCTTGTGGCTCAACTTGGGGATCTTTCTGGAGGGCTCACTCTTCCCCAGCTGCACCTCTTCCAACCGCTGCTCCAACATCTCCAGCTTTTTCAGGACCTCGCTGATACCACTCGGCGACTGCTCATTGTTCTCCTCCACCGCCTTAGCGAAATTACCCGTATCCACGTCGAATCGCAGGTCCTCCAGCAGGCAATAACACGCTATGTACTCCACCAACTCCACCGTTGTGAGCTCCAGCCCATGCGCCTTGACAGCCTTCTCCACCCACTCTTCCTTTCGATCACTCAACTTGTTGAGGTCAGTCTGGATCTCCATGCGCAGCCTCATAAAATCCTTTTGAGGCGCCACCAGGCTCCATTGGGCGTGCAGCCCCGACTGCGTATACTCCCGGAAAGAGATCATCTTCTTTCCTTTTCCTTTATCCTTCTTCGCAGCCTTGGCCCCCGACGGGGAGCCCTCCCGCGCAGTACCCTTGCGCCCCGCCTCCTCCCGTAAGGCCTCCTCCATACCCCCGACTCCACGCAAACGCACCTGCACATGACTCCCGCTCTGGGGCACCTTCATGTCGTCTGCGAGGGCACGCCCCTCGCACAACATCCAAAAATCGTCATCGCCACAGCCCCACAGCCTGACAACTGCACAGCGCAGCTGGCGTGCTCCTTCGCAGGGAACCTGCACCCAACCCCGCGGGCCTTGTAACCAAACGTGGGGGGGGGGCGGGGCGTGTGGCCGATCCGCCCGTGGCAGAACCATCACCCCGTCCCCCTGAGCTAACCCCCCTGGTTGGGCCAAAGATTGACCGCTGTGTTTGTTTTGGACACCACGGGGGGTCGCCCAAGGTTCAAGGGATCAGGCGTTCAGATGGCGCGTCCCGGCAATCCCCGTCCCCCTCTTGCCTCGGCGTAGGGCTTCACTCAGCTCAATCGATTGCCCGGCTTTTGACCTGCTGGCCGGTTTCCCCCCAACACGCGCTCCTCCGGGCTCGCCCTGTCGAGGCACCAGCCCACGGGGCAATTGGAAAGCATTCCCCATCGACATACAAAATGTAAAAGACAAAATATAAAAGACAACAAAAAGGGTGGAAAAATGGAGCATTGGGGAAAATGGGAGGCCGGGAAAAATATTCCACTTAGGTGGTGTACCCCCACCCTTTGGATAAATATTCCATTGAGGTGGTGCCCCCCCCCCCCTGTGGACAAATATTCCACTGAGGTGGTGCCCCCCCCCCCCCTGTGGACAAATGTTCCACTGAGGTGGTGTACCCCCCCCCCGTGGAAAAATGTTCCACTGAGGTGGTGTACGCCCCCCCCTCTGGATAGATATTCCACTGAGGTGGTGTACCCCCCCCCCTCAGGACAAATATTCCACTGAGGTGGTGCCCCCCCCCCTTGTGGAAAAATGTTCCATTGAGGTGGTGTACGCCCCCCCCTCTGGATAGATATTCCACTGAGGTGGTGCCCCCCCCCCCCCTGTGGACAAATATTCCACTGAGGTGGTGCCCCCCCCCCCCCTGTGGAAAAATGTTCCACTGCTGGAGTACGCCCCCCCCTCTGGATAGGTGTTCCACTGAGGTGGTGTACCCCCTCCCCTCAGGATAAATATTCCACTGAGGTGGTGTACCCCCCCCCCTGTGAAAAAATGTTCCACTGAGGTGGTGTACGCCCTCCACTTTGGATACATATTCCACTGAGGTGGTGTACCCCCCCCCCTCTGGATAAATACTCCACTTGGATGGTGTACCCCCCCCCCTCAGGATAAATATTCCACTGAGGTGGTGCACCCCCCGCCCTATGCATAAGAACTCCACTTGGATGGTGTACCCCCCCCCCTCTGGATAAATATTCAACTGAGGTGGTGTACCCCCCCCATGTGGAAAAATATTCAACTGGTGTACCCCCCCCCCATGTGGAAAAATATTCCACTGAGGTGGTGCACCCCCCCCCCATGTGGATAAATATTCCACTGAGCTGGTGTGCACCCCCCCTGTGGATAATTGTTCCACTGAGGTGGTGTACGCCCCCCCTCTGGATAAATATTCCACTGAGGTGGTACACCCCTTTCAAGTGGATAAATATTCCACAGAGGGAGTGTACACCCCTCCACGGTGGAAAAATATTCCACGGAGGGAGTGTACAACCCTCCCCGGGGGGTAGAATAATTCACGGAGGGGTCAAACAATTCACGGAGGGGTGAAATAATTGACGGAGGGGGGTAAATGATTCACGGAGGGGTCAAATAATTCACGGAGGGGGGTAAATAATTCCCGGAGGGGTGAAATAATTCACGGAGGGGGGTAAATAATTCACGGAGGGGGGTAAATAATTCACGGAGGGGTCAAACAATTCACGAAGGGGGGTAAATAATTCACGGAGGGGTCAAACAATTCACGGAGGGGTCAAATAATTCACGGAGGGGTCAAACAATTCACGGAGGGGTCGAATAATTCACGGAGGGGGGTAAACAATTCACGGAGGGGTCAAACAATTCACGGAGGGGTCAAATAATTCACGGAGGGGTCAAATAATTCACGGAGGGGTCAAACAATTCACAGAGGAGTCAAATAATTCACCGAGGGGGGTAAATAATTCACGGAGGGATCAAAGAATTCACGGAGTGGGGTAAACAATTCAGGGAGGGGTCAAATAATTCACGGAGGGGTCAAACAATTCACAGAGGGGTCAAATAATTCACCGAGGGGGGTAAATAATTCACGGAGGGGTCAAATCATTCACGGAGGGGGGTAAACAATTCACGGAGGGGTCAAAAAATGCACGGAGGGGGTTAAACAATTCACGGAGGGGTCAAATAACTCACGGAGGGGGGTAAATAAATCACGGAGGGGGGTAAACAATTCACGGAGGGGTCAATTAATTCACAGAGGGGTCAAATAATTCACGGAGGGGTCAAATAATTCACGGAGGGGTCAAATAATTCACGGAGGGGTCATATAATTCACGGAGGGGGGTAAATAATTCACGGAGGGGTCAAATAATTCACGGAGGGGTCGAATAATTCACGGAGGGGGTTTTGGCATGTGCACGCCCTGCCCTGCACCGCCCTGCACTGCCCTGCACCCCTCTGCACTGCGCACAGGACATCGACTCTCCAACCAGCTACTGTATTTGCAGGCCCCCTGGGGGCACGATGATGGCCTCTGGCCGCGCGTATAGCGCCACAAAGTGCATAGTACCTCACCTCCCGGGCGAGTAGTCCCCCCGAAAGCACAGTCAGAAGAAAAGCATCAACTGGAAAGTACAGGGGGGGGGGGGGCGGTCAGCCTCAGTCTCTGCCTCTGCCACTGTACCCCCCCCCCTCCCAAAACCTCAGTTTTTATGGAAAACTTCGGTTTTGGCATGTGCACGCCCTGCCCTGCACCGCCCTGCACTGCCCTGCACCCCTCTGCACTGCGCACAGGACATCGAC
Organism: Eutreptiella sp. 'Long Island Sound 2002'; assembly: GCA_964036045.1. Taxonomy (NCBI): domain Eukaryota; phylum Euglenozoa; class Euglenophyceae; order Eutreptiales; family Eutreptiaceae; genus Eutreptiella; species Eutreptiella sp. 'Long Island Sound 2002'. The sequence continues at coordinate 177,231,039 of OZ038378.1, forward strand.
TCTCCAACCAGCTACTGTATTTGCAGGCCCCCTGGGATAAAAATTTTGACTGTCGTCCCCCCAACCAGACAGGAAGGGGGACCGTGCACGGTCGTACCGCCTTGTCCCGGTCTGCAATAGCCCCCCACGCTGCCCATTGCGGCGAGCTCACCCACAGGCGCTCTTTCGCCGCCGCCTCGATCACTGCTGCCCTGCCCCCCCTCCCGTCCCATGCCCGGCTGATGGAGTCCGCTGGATTTAGTGCGGACTGTACCCAGCAGAGGGTCAGCTGCAGCCCCGTCCAGCGGAGGCGGTGGGCTATCCTCCGCAGGATGCGCTGCTGCTGGACCTTGCCTGCCCCCGCCCTCCCCCAAAGGAGCTGGGCCAGCGCCACCATGTTGTCCCCCACGAGCACCAGGCGCCGCGCTCGTCGCGCCTGCGCATCGTCCAGAGCCACCAGCGTCCGCCACAGCTCAGCTGCCTGCTGTGTGGTCACCCACGCCGGGCACAGCGACAGATCCGCCCCCCCCGGTCCCCAAGAGCCGACGCAGTAGGAGGGGTCAGTCCCCGTGGTAAGGGCACACCTGGCCGCGTCCACAAACACGCGCACTGCCGGCCCCCCTCCGGTAGTGTCCGGCTCCCAGCCCCGGTAGCACTGGGCTATGGCTTCGCAGAGACCGCGCACCACTGCTGCCGGTGTGCGCCAGGCCCAGCGCGGGCCCCAGCGCAGCCATGACCGGGCACCCGCCAGAAAGCACCCCCCCAGGTTCCCTGGGCGACCCAACCACCCTATCTTCCCTAGTAGCCGCCTCAGGGCGACATAGGTGTATGGCCTGAGGGCCAGCTTCACCCATGCCGCCACCACCGCCGCCACCGCCGATGCCGCCGGCGCCACCCTGCACCCTGCAAGGTCCACATCCTTGCCCATCCACCGCAAGGAGCGCTGCGGCGTGAAGACGGACTTCTCACTGATGAGGAAGCCCGCCTGTCGTAGGAGGCGTGCCGCACTGTCGGTGACAGTGGCCACCTCCCCCGGATCATGACCGACAAAAAGGACGTCATCCAGGTACTGTACCACCACAACCCCCCCCTTCCCCAGGTCCCGCAGCAGGTCGGAAATAAGGGCCTGGACCAGCCCAGGCGCCTGGTGCCAGCCAAAGGGCACCCGCAGAAAAGCATATGTGTGCCCCTGGGCCGCCACCCGGATGGTGTTCGCCAGGGGGGGGGGGAGCTCCACACTCCAATAGCAGTTAGCTATGTCCAGCTTGGTGCCGCACAGCCCCCCCCCCCCCTGCCCCACCCACCCGTCCCCCCAGGTCCCTGAGAAGGATGGCCAGGCCCTCCAGCGACGGCAGCTTGAAGGGGCGGGCCTTGTACTTGCATCCCCGGTTGAACATCTTCATGTTCACAATCAGGGCGCATTTGCGCTCTGATTTCCACTTGACGAAAACCTCCGCATTCGCATCCCCCCCCCTCACGCTGACCAGGCCCTGGGACGCGAGGGTGGAGAGGAGGGCTGCCACCCGTGGGCAGCGGGAGGGGGGGAGGGGATGGACACGCCCCCCCGCCCTGCCAAACTCGGGGTCAGCCCAGTCCTTCCAGACGTGCGGCGGGACTTGTACGCGGCCCGCGTCCCCCAGCCCACGCGCCGCGAGCTCCACAGTGACGCGTGACTGGTCGTTCAGGCGGGTCGAGGAGCCCCCATCGAGCGGGATTTCGCCCCCCGCCAGGAGGTGCAGTGCCTCCTCCGCCAGCGCCAGGTCCGCGGCCGCTGCCCTCTCCTTCCACGCCGGGCGATCCACAGCCCACTTGATGGACTCCGCCCACCACGCCTGCAAGAGGGACAGGACATCGTCAGCAGGGGCCCTCAGGCTGCGCCCCATGTGGCGCGCCGCCGCCTCCAGGTGGTCGTTCCAGTCGAGGCCGCACCTGGCGCACCGGGCAACCGCCAGCTGCATCCCCAGCCGCTCCGCTGCGCCGTCTCGCCGGCGCCCCCCCGGGTGCCTGGGTGCCTCTGGTGCTTGCCCTTGCCGGCGTGACCCGGGGCACAGCCGCGGAACGGGGGGCTGCGGCTCGGCGGTCGGCCGCTCTATCTGCGGCCTGCTTGGCTCGGGGCTTTGGGGCGGGCTCAGCCCGCGTTGCCCGCGCTGCGGGTGCCGACCGGCCGCGGGCCACGGCTCGGTGCACGTAGGCCTTGCGCTGGCCTTCGCGGGGGTGTCTGGCGGCCCTGCGTGCCACCGTGCCGGGCGACTCGTCACTGGAGGAGCCCAGTACGATGGTCTCCTGCATGTCGGAATTGCCACGCAGGCCGGTCCCTTGGCCGCCATGGTTCCCAGCGCGGACATCGGGTGGGGCAGGGGCGGCGCCCGTCCCGTCGGGGCCGCGGGGCCCAAGCATGCCGAGCGCCCAGAGCTGGTACGCGTGGACCGGCCGGATCTCGACCCCAAATCCCGGCGTTGGCCAGGGCACATTGTCGGGCAGGAAGAACTCCCATCCAGGGGGCGCGCTGGCATACCTGTGCGCCTCCGCTTCGTTGTCCCATCGGCCAGCCACCGCGATGCTGGCGACGGCGGCCCCGAACGCCCGCATGGCCGCAGCTCCTCCGCGTCTCCACGCGTGCCACCCCATGGATTCCCACCCCGTGGCAGCCAGCAAGCCATGGATCGCCGCTTGGAGGTCGAACGCGGCAGCCATAAGCGGCACTGACGCGGGCCCGCTGGACACCCACGGGTGGGCTGCCATCGCCGCGCGCCATGCTTCGGGCCACGCTCCCAGCCGTACCGTGACCCAGTCGTCGTCCTTCTTGTCAACGAAGAACGACAGCACGCACCGCTTCCGCAAGTCCACGGGCCGTACGCTGGCTGCTTCACCCACCCTGAGGAGAGTGGCGAAGGAGATGACAGCAAGGCCTAGGCAGAACCACTCGAGGGTGGTCCTGATGCTCCGCGCCATGAGTCGGAGGGTGACCAGCTCGGCCCATACTTGAGTGGGTCGCGGCGCGGCAGTGGTGGTGGCCGCACCTCGTGCCATGAGCCAGTGCACGGGCCGCACCGTGGGTCGTATGCATCCCAGCTTCTCCGCCAGGCGAAGGGCTGATATGACGACTCGTAGCGTCCCAGGCTGCTGGCCCATGGCGGCGCGTCGGACGAGGTACTGGGACAGTGCCCCCGCCGCGTCCAGCTCGGGCCAGTGCGCCGCGAACCGGCCCACATCTCTGAGGATTGCTGTCCACCGCTCCACGGTTCCAGGGGACCACCGCCGGATGGCCAGCGCGAGGGGCTCCTCCATGTAGTTGCCCCACCATAGGCTGTCCACTGCCGACCCCGCGTATCGGAGGTCGAGTGCCCCGCCCCCTTCGTCATCGGCGCCCCCGTCGCCGGCAGGCCCATCCCTGGGGCCGGCCCGGCCGGAAAGGGCGGGGGGGCCTGGGCAGGCGGCGCCGGGCACGGGCCGCCCACGGCCCAGTGGTTGCGGCCACACCGAAAACATGGGTACGGGGGGGGTCCAGTCGCGTCATAGGTGCGGCCCGTGCTGTGCGCTGTGTACAGGCTCTGGCTACCCACGGAACTGAACCCCCCCCGGTACGAGCCTGCGACGGAACCGGCGACGGAGGGGGCCCGCCCCTGGGTACCACTGGCACAGTCCCTGGCCTAGTGTCCGTGCAAGCCACAGCGGAAGCATGCCCCAGGGGGAGCAGGGGCCGGGGCCTGCGCCTGAGCCGGCGCCTGAGTCTGGGCCTGCGCCTGGGTCTGCGCCTGGGTCTGACTCGGCGTAGGCTGCTGGGCTTGGGCGTACCATCCCTGTGGCGCTGGCCGCGCCGCCGCCCCAGCAGGGTGGGTGGGCGTAGGCTGGCAGTCCCTGTAGACCACCTTCCACAGCGTTTCCACAACCGCATTGCCCCTCCCAACGGGGTCTTCCGCTTTGAGCCAGGTGCTCAAGGCCTGGACGAGCTCCTGCTGCCAGAGCCAGGGAAGTTGCCCCGCGGCTATCTTGGCTAGCTCTCCCTCGGATGGGGGTGGTACCTTTGGTAGCTGGAGCTCCCGGATGCGAGCCTCCAGCCGTCGTATCTCCGCCTGCTCCGGGGACTCCTGCGGCTCCCGCGGCTGGTCTTTCGGCGTCTCCTCTGCCTGCTCCCGGGCAGGCGGGCTGGGCTGCGGCACCGCCTTCCACGCAGCCGCCTCGACGTCGAGCCGCAGGTCCGTTGATCGCTCAAAGAGGGCCATGTATATGAGGGCCGTCGGGGCGTCAAGCCCGCCGCCGGCCCACTCCACCGCCCGATCAACGCCCGCCACGGACAGGCCATCCTCCATCAGCCGCTCATGGTACCGGGCAGCCATGATGCCGGCGTCCGCGCTGTCCAGGAACCCGTACGCGGTAGCCGCTGCGTGATCTCGCCACCGCTCCCAGCGTGCGTACTCGGGGGTCTTGACGGGGTCCAGGTCCATGTCGTCCCGGTTGAAAGCCAGCCTGGCCCGCTTCGCCCCGCGGCTCTCCCCACCAGCCGCGTCCGATGACCCATTCGATGTATCCCCCGGCATACTAGTAGTCCCCCCGAAAGCACAGTCAGAAGAAAAGCATCAACTGGAAAGTACAGGGGGGGGGGGGGCGGTCAGCCTCAGTCTCTGCCTCTGCCACTGTACCCCCCCCCTCCCAAAACCTCAGTTTTTATGGAAAACTTCGGTAAACAATTCACGGAGGGGTCAAATAATTCACGGAGGGGTCAAACAATTCACGGAGGGGGGTAAACAATTCACGGAGGGGTCAAATAATTCACGGAGGGGGATAAACAATTCACGGAGGGGTCAAATAATTCACCGAGGGGGGTAAATAATTCACGGAGGGGGGTAAACAATTCACGGAGGGGTCAAATAATTCACGGAGGGGGGTAAATAATTCACGGAGGGGTCAAACAATTCACGGAGGGGGGTAAACAATTCACGGAGGGGTCAAATAATTCACGGAGGGGGGGAAATAATTCACGGAGGGTCAAATAATTCACGGAGGGGGGTAAACAATTCACGGAGGGGTCAAATAATTCACGGAGGGGTCAAATCGTTCACGGAGGGGGGTAAACAATTCACGGAGGGGTCAAACAATTCACGGAGGAGGGTAAACAATTCACGGAGGGGTCAAATAATTCACGGAGGGGTCAAATCATTCACGGAGGGGTCAAATAATTCACGGAGGAGGGTAAACAATTCACGGAGGGGTCAAATAATTCACGGAGGGGGGTAAACAATTCACGCAGGGGTCAAATAATTCACGGTGGGGGGTAAAAAATTCACGGAGGGGTCAAATAATTCACGGAGGGGGGTAAATAATTCACGGAGGGGTCAAATAATTCACGGAGGGGGGTAAATAATTCACGGAGGGGTCATATAATTCACGGAGGGGGGTAAATAATTCACGGAGGGGTCAAATAATTCACGGAGGGGGGTAAACAATTCACGGAGGGGTCAAATAATTCACGGAGGGGTCAAATAATTCACGGAGGGGGGTAAAAAATTCACGGCGGGGTCAAATAATTCACGGAGGGGGGTAAACAATTCACGGAGGGGTCAAACAATTCACGGAGGGGGTTAAATAATTCACGGAGGGGTCAAATAATTCACGGAGGGGGGTAAACAATTCACGGAGGGGTCATATAATTCACGGAGGGGTCAAATGATTCACGGAGGGGGGTACATAATTCACGGCGGGGTCAAATAATTCACGGAGGGGGGTAAACAATTCACGGAGGGGTCAAATAATTCACGGAGGGGGGTAAATAATTCACGGAGGGGTCAAATAATTCACGGAGGGGGGGTAAAAAATTCACGGAGGGGTCATATAATTCACAGAGGGGGGTAAATAATTCACGGAGGGGTCAAATAATTCACGGAGGGGGGTAAATAATTCACGGAGGGGTCAAATAATTCACGGAGGGGGGTAAACAATTCACGGAGGGGTGAAATAATTCACGCAGGGGGGTAAATAATTCATAGAGGGGTCAAATAATTCACGCAGGGGTCAAACAATTCACGGAGGGGTCAAATAATTCACGGAGGGGAGACGCCCACGCGTAGCCCTTGCGGCCGCTGTGGGGGTGTCCCAGTGCCGTGGGTGGCTAGGGGGGGGGGTCGGTCCTAACCCCTTCCTATCTCTTAGCAGCAGCAGGCAAGTAAGCAGGCAGTACCGGGGGTCATAACCCCGGGGGAACAGTAGCCGGGACTCAACGTGAGTCCTCTTAACCATCAACAATCCCGAATTCCGCCGGGGCTTAACTCCCGAACGAAACGGTATTTGGGGCCCCCGTGGGCCTTATAAGCCCACGGAGTGTGCTGAGGCGTGGCTACCAGCACTTAAAGTCTGGCTTGCCATACCCATTGCTGGGCTCGCCTCAGCACGGCCGGTCGGGTCCAGCTCTGGGGGATGCGCACGAAACTAGCCCCGGGAGAAGGGCCTTTTACCCGGTTAGGCATTAATTACAGCAGTAAGCACTATTCATTACGTTAGATGTTTACTAAGCGCATGTTTTTACCCTGCAGACATGCCCCTTCCAGTGGTGCGCTCACCTTTGGGGCTGCCGTTGGGGGGTCCGGGGCTTTTACCCGGACCTCCGGCCCTCCCTGGCTGTTGGCCGGAGGCGTACATTATACAATACTGTGGTTCTTTCAGTAACGTACGTACATTACTTGATACATACACATCTGGGGCCTGGGGGGGATGGCGCCCCCCCTTGGTTCCAAACAAATTTGTCTCCGGGGGGCCTCCCCTTGATTCACTATCGTCTCGGGACCGTTCCGAGGTCGCCCTGCATGGCAGAGGCAGGGACGGGGGGGCCACCCCTTATTTCAGAACTGCATCGGTGCATCAATGTCTTTCCACCCTGCCTGGGCGGAAGACCAGGGACCGGGGGGCCACCCCTTATTTCAAAACTGCATTGGCATATCAAGGTCGTTCCACCCTGCATGGGCGGAGGACCCGGGACCGGGGGGCCGCCCCTTATTTCATTCCCGCTCTGGCATCTCAAAATTCCTCCGCCCCTTGTAGGCAGAGGTCCAGGGATCGGGGGGCCTCCCCTTATTTCAGTACAGCCATTCAGGGACGGGTGTGGGGGGTCTCCCCTTATTTCAAACCACAACTCCAAGTATCGGTTCCTCGCCCCGACGGGCAAATGACCAGGGACGGGGGGCCTCCCCTTTTGTCACAGCACTTCCTGGGGAGCCAGACGTCGAGGCTGCAGGCAGGTGCCATTACCCTGGCGCAGCGAGCACCGTAGCGGCAGGCGCTGGCCCTTACCTCCGCCCCGGCGCTGACTCCCCTTTATTCCACCGCCTCCCTATTCCGGTCCCGTCGGATAGGACGAGATCTCCACCCGATGATGTACCTGTGCAGAACACAAGGAACAGTGGGTTGGGGTAGGGGAGCGCACAAGAGCCCTGGAGAGGGCTGGGTCACAGGGGGACCCGGGTTACTCCTGCATACCGCCGCCCCCCGGTAGAGCCCGCCCTGTGCCATCGTGGCTCCCGGTGCTCACTGGGTAAGTGGTTGTAAGGTCTGATGTCACGGTTGTCCCGCATTGCACCGCAGGGCAGGACCGGTAGCCCCCCGTGACATCAGACCCCTGACAGAAGGCCATTGTGTTGTAACCCCAGACCTGGCCGGGGATTCTCGTATGCAGCCCCCAGCCATGACGTACCTGTGCAGGGACGCACGGTGTCGTGGGTGGGAGCATTGTGGGGGGGGGCACACAAGCCCTGGAGAGGGCTGGGCCACAGGGAGACCCGGGGCTCACTTGCTTACCGCCACCCCCCGGTGGAGCCCGCCCTGTGCCATCGTGGCTGACCCACGGTGGTCGGCGAGGGGTGAGGCGCTGAATCCCGTGACCCGGCCGCCGCGGCTGGGCCAGGTCACCCCCCAGATTGCGTGTTAGCCCGGGGGGGAGAACCCCCCCCGGTTACACCCCCACACCACGGTGAGGTCACGCGCCCCTGGGCAGCAGTGGGGGTCACATCACATCACATCACATCACATCACATCACATCACATCACATCACACCACACCACACCACACCACACCACATCACACCACACCACACCACACCACACCACACCACACCACACCACACCACATCACACCACACCACACCACACCACACCACATCACATCACATCACATCACAACGCAACACATCACATCACATCACATCACACCACACCACACCACACCACACCACACCACACCACACCACACCACACCAGACCACACCACACCACACCACACCACACCACATCACATCACATCACACCACACCACACCACACCACACCACACCACACCACATCACATCACATCACATCACACCACACCACACCACACCACATCACATCACACCACACCACACCACACCACTCCACACCACACCACACCACACCACACCACACCATACCACACCACACCACACCACACCACACCACACCACACCACATCACATCACATCACAACACATCACATCACATCACATCACATCACATCACATCACATCACATCACATCACATCACATCACATCACATCACATCACATCACATCACATCACATCACATCACATCACATCACACCACTCCACTCCACTCCACACCACACCACACCACACCACATCACAGCACACCACACCACATCACATCACATCACATCAAATCACATCACATCACATCACATCACATCACATCACATCACATCACATCACATCACATCACATCACATCACATCACATCACATCACACCACACCACTCCACACCACACCACACCACACCACACCACACCACATCACAGCACACCACACCACATCACATCACATCACATCACATCACATCACATCACATCACATCACATCACATCACATCACATCACATCACACCACTCCACTCCACACCACACCACACCACACCACATCACAGCACAGCACACCACATCACATCACATCACATCACATCACATCACATCACATCACATCACATCACATCACAACACATCACATCACATCACATCACATCACATCACATCACATCACATCACATCACATCACATCACATCACATCACATCACATCACACCACTCCACTCCACACCACACCACACCACACCACATCACAGCACACCACACCACATCACATCACATCACATCACATCACATCACATCACATCACATCACATCACATCACATCACATCACACCACACCACACCACACCACATCACATCACACCACACCACATCACATCACATCACATCACATCACATCACATCACATCACATCACATCACATCACACCACATCACATCACATCACATCACATCACATCACATCACATCACATCACATCACATCACATCACATCACACCACACCACAATACATCACATCATATCACATGTGCAAGTTGATGACATGCACATACCAAGCACTTCGAAAAGGGGGGGGGGGTTACTATACCCAGGGTCCCTGACTTTCCCGCATGTTGAACGTTTTCCTAGGTTCCATATTTTCCCATTTTCCACTTGTTCCCAGTAGCATGGCAGTTTCTTGTCCGACCTCGCCCCCCAACAGCACTTGGTGGGTGGGGGGGGGGGGGGAGAAAAGCCTGATGGGGGGTTTCGGGTTGAGCGTTGGGGTGGCCCACCAGCAAAACTGACCCTGTTGTTATTCACATACCTAGTTCATGCCTACGGCCATGGTCAAGGAAGCAAGGTGCAGAATTGGGCAAGAGAAAAGGGGGGGGGGGGGCAAGTCTGATATGGGGGGCAGAGCGCATGTCTGATATTTGGGGGGGGGGCAAAGGCCTATCATGGGGGGCTTGGGGGGTCGGGGGTTGGGGGTGATGGTCCATAAAAGTCTGAAGTCTGAAGTCTGATAGCGTATTGGGTTACTATACCCATAGCTGTTGTGTCACACAGCAAATTGGCGAACAGCATAAAAGTGCCAACCCAATTCTGAACCGCATGCCACCACTGGCTCACAATTCACAGCATTCCACGCCCAAATGTCAGAACTTGGAATGCTATGAAAAGCAGCCCATGCAGCTGCCTCAGTAAGAAACACATCTGCAATGGAATGAGAATTGGGTTTCTTATCAGTCTGCCACTTGATCGTGCACTCAGAGCCCTCCACCGCGAGCACCTTACCCCAATGCAAATAAGCCTTGTCGCCTGTACGCAAGTGGTGAGTGAACACTGCACACACTTTGTCGCCCTTTGAGGCTTTGCGATGCAAATCCTTAGGCACTGACTTGACTGATGGACCGTGCAACGGAGAGAAGGGGGATGGGCTGGGTTTTGGAACTTGTGCAGGGCCATGCTCCAGGGGAGGGGAAGGGGATGGGCTGGGTTCTGTGACTGGGGCAGAAGCATGCTCCAGGGGAGGGGAAGGGGGTGGGCTGGGTTCTGAGACTTGGGCAGGGGCATGTTCCAATGCGGAGGGAGTGGATGGGTTGGGTTCTGGGGCTTGTGCAGGGGACGGGTGGTTCGTTTTGGGTCTCTTTCCACAAATGCGCTGCGTTTGTGCTGTCATCGCGGCAAACAAATGCTTCAACGGTGCCCGAACCTTCGCGTAAGGTGGTCGGACATATTCCAAAGGGACCAATCCTTGGCACTTTCTGCCCACCACTTTGACTTGTACCCAATGAAATGTTGGGGGGATTCCATGCATTTCCGCAAGCCACAGTTGGGTGTTCACGCGGACCGAGGCAACGGCACCTGTTACTCCGGACAACGTTTCATCTACCGTATCAGAACTAGTCATCGCTGCCTCCCTCAAGCATGCCTGGACCTGCCCGACGAAATCTGGCCAACATGGTTGAGTGCCCTACTTCACAAAATCCAGGCATTACCTATGATCCGTTCAAATGACCTCTCTGCATAGGTCCCCCAGCGAAGGGAAACCCCTGTTCTCTGAGCAGATGAAATTGTGCACATGGGCTCTGGCCAAGGTGGCTGAGTACCCTACTTTACAACATTCAGACATTACCTGTGATCCTCTCCGATGAACTCTCTGCATAGGCCCCCCAGCTCCAAAGGGACACCCCTGTTGTGAAACACAAGTTCTGCGTAATGCACCCAAAACCTTCCACATTCATGACATCCCTGCATAGGGTACCTCCTCACCGCATGCAGCAGGCAACAAGGAAAGAGGGCCACTGGGTGCATATTGGGTCAGTCCCGAAACCCAGGTTCCCCTACTGTATGAAGTTGTGAACATGGGCAGGGGTTGGCTTGATGCAGTAGCACTCCTTGTAACCCCCCCGTGCAACTTTTTGAGACATACATGATGATCATGTAAAAATCTTTTTTTTTAGCGCGGAATCTTTTTTTTTAGCACGGAATCTTTTTTTTTAGCGCGGAATCTTTTCTTTTACCGCGGAATCTTTTTTTTTTAGCGCGAAATCTTTTTTTTTATGCTAAAAAATAAGATAAGTGCTAAAAATTAAGATTTCGCATCTAAAAAAAAAGCTTGGACCCCCCCCCCCCCCTGGAGGAACGACAGGGGGGGGGACGACAAGGGGGGGGGGGGGTACATGAAGATGATGTAACCCACTTGATGGCATCGGGACATGCCGCTCTGCAAATGATGCACAAGACGCCTTCCTTGTGGAGAAGGGCTAAAATGCCGTGGATTTTTGGAAATGCCAAACAAATACAGAACCAGCATCCCTCCCTGTGTGCTCCTTGGTCCGTCCATGTTGACCGCCATCTGAAGATATTTGGAACGAGCAAAACTTGAGCATGAAATTATGGGCAAAATTGTGCACCCACTGAGTAGTGCTTGAAAACAAACTCTACGAGGCAATGCCACTCAGCTTTGTGCACCGAATAATGCCTCTAAACAAAGTTTGAGCAAGGAATCTGAACGTTGGGACTGACTGGGCAGACAGCAAAAGCTGCAAAAAAAGAGCATATAATGCAGGAACGGATGTGTTGAATGCAGGGTTCTCAGGAGTTGATCACTATGGCTGGCAGACACTGCAGCACAGTTGCATTTGCCCCACAAACACACTTGTTAGGCATGGGTTGTAAACACTGGAGTGAAAGGGGGGCAATCAGTGCAGCAAATTGTGAAGCATGGGTGTGAAAGGCAAGAAGGAAAGGGGGACAGGGGGGTAGGAGTGAGACATTTGTTCCAGCTACCAGCATGTAGTCCCTTCCTCGATCTTGAGACGTCGGTTCCGCTGAGACTTGAAATTGTGCCCCTGGGCTCTGGCCAACATGGTTGAGTGCCTTACTTTACAAAATCCAGGCATTCCCTATGATCCGTTCAAATGACCTCTCTGCATAGGTCCCCCAGCGAAGGAAAACCCCTGTTCTCTGAGCAGATGAAATTGTGCACATGGGCTCTGGCCAAGGTGGCTGAGGACCCTACTTTACAACATTCAGACATTACCTGTGATCCTCTCTGATGAACTCTCTGCATAGGTCCCCCAGCTCCATAGGGACACCCCTGTTGTGAAACACAAGTTCTGCGTAATGCACCCAAAACCTTCCACATTCATGACATCCCTGCATAGGGTACCTCCTCACCGCATGCAGCAGGCAACAAGGAAAGAGGGCCACTGGGTGCATATTGGGTCAGTCCCGAAACCCAGGTTTCCCTACTGTATGAAGTTGTGAACATGGGCAGGGGTTGGCTTGATGCAGTAGCACTCCTTGTAAGCCCCCCGGTGCAACTTTTTGAGACATACATGATGATCATGTAAAAATCTTTTTTTTTGGCGCGGAATCTTTTTTTTTAGCACGGAATCTTTTTTTTTAGCGCGGAATCTTTTCTTTTACCGCGGAATCTTTTTTTTTTAGCGCGAAATCCTTTTTTTTATGCTAAAGAAGAAGATAAATGCTAATAGAAATAGATTTCGCATCTAAAAAAAAAGCTTGGACCTTCCACGTTCCACCCCATCACTGGATTGCTCACACTGTGACAGTTACGTCGAGGAAACAGGCACATTTTGATCAGGCACTTCCTGGCAGCGAGGAATTAGTACTCTATCTCAGTCTTCCCATGATAACAGATTAGTGTCATGGCGTCAGGGTGTCAACGCCAGGTCCCACCTCCCGCAGAAGGCAGTTGCCCGCAGTCACGGCTGTGCCTGAGTGGCGCAATACAAATTGCATACATGGTGCACGCGTGGTGCACATCTCGTACACACCCCATATTGGTGACGACATTGGTCCAATGCCTCATCCCGATGCGCATAACTCTTGTCCACAACTAGCTGAGCTTAAGGCTCTACACCGCAATTGACAGCGGAACTTCTTATCGCCCCATGTCATCGGCACGGAGATGTGGGCCTTGGAGTGGTGGTGTCATGGTGTCATGGTGTCAACGCCAGGTTCCACCTCTCGCAGGAGGCAGTTGCCCGCGGTCCCAGCCGGGCCAGAGTGGCACAATAACGCAGCAAGTGCAACACCCTGTTCGACGCTCCGCGAACCCCCTCCCCTTTCCCCGCACTGTTGTTGTCCACGCCACACGGCATGGGCAGTTACAGGGCCAACCACACCGCCGGGCCCCCATACAGGTCCCTGTGCACACAGGGCCCCCAATGTATTCACTTCTGCGAAAAGTACAGGTTGGGGGGGGGGGGAAATTTAGTACGGGAAATTTTTTGCCCGGAAAAATTCCGCCAGGGAAAAATTCGGCGACAATCGTTAAAAGTGACTGGAAAAATTGCGCCACACACGTGGTATACTGTTCATATGCGTTCCTTTCAATGAAAGCCTGCAGAGCAGGGAACAAAGAGGGCAATGTTGCACGCTGCCAGGACAGGCGGGCAGCAGGTTTTGCACTTGGCTTTGCAACAGACTTTGCAGCAGGCTGAGCAGGCTTTGGAGCAGGCTGAGCAGCTGGCTGGGCAGCTGGCTGAGCCGCAGGCTGAGCAGCAGGCTCAGCAGCAGGGTGAGCAGCAGGCCGTAATTAATTCTGCATGGGCACACACACAGTGCCTTCCGGCCAGCCCAAAGCAACACATTTTGCATGGGCACACACCCAATGCCTTCAGTTCTGTGAAAAGTAACAAATTTTGCATGGGCACACACCCAATGCCTTCCGGCCTGCCAAAAGTTATAAAATCTGCATGGGCACACACCCAATGCCTTCAGTTCTGCCAAAAGCAATAAATTCTGCATGGGCACACACGCAATGCCTTCAGTTCTGCCAAAAGCAATAAATTCCGCATGGGCACACACCCAATGCCCCTGGTTCTGCCAAAAGCAATAAATTTCGCATCGGCACACACCCAGTGGCTTCAGTTCTGCGAAAAGTAAGAAAATCTGCATGGGCACACACCCAATGCCTCTAGTTCTGTCGGAAGCAATAAATTCTGCATGGGCACACACCCAATGCCTTCAGTTCTGCCAAACGTAATAAATTCTGCATGGGCACACACCCAGTGCTTTCGAATCTGCCAAAAGCGGCGCAGAGGGTGGACGCACGTCAACCCCCACCTCAGCTGCCACACGTCCTGTAGCCGCAGCCGTTACACTGCAGCTCGACGATGCCAGCCCCCGTCCCGTTACCAATCCAGGGACTAAGGGGAGGATATGCAACCCGCACCTCACCTGCCACATGGCAAGAACCCGGGCCGCAGTGGTGGTGCCTTTGCTTGACGCGGCCAGCCCCCATCCTGTTACCAAGCCAGGGACTATGGCGGGTGCTGCACCGGTTCCGCAAGCACCGCTGCACTCCTTCTCAGATGCTGCAAGCACTGCAGCACTCCTTCTCAGCTGCTGCAAGTATTGCAGCTCTCCTTCGCTGCCGCACGGTAGCAGTTCCGGAGCTCCAGCTGCTGCACTGCAGCTTGACACAGTCAGCCCCCGTCCCGTTACCAATCCAAAGACTATGGGGGGGTACTGCCTCCCATTGCACCCGCCGCACGGCGGGGCCCAGGGCCGCAGCGCTGTCCATAGCCAACCTGCGTCACAGATGCGCTGTGCCTTGGCTCAGGCTGATTGCACGACCAGCAAAAAGGCTCAAGCTGGACACCCAGCTCTGGGGACTTAAAACGGGCCATGTCATTTCATGGCCGTGAGGCAGGAGGATGGGCCCCAGTATCAGATGCCCAAGTGGTTCAATGGATTGAAGAACAAGCTGCTGCAGTCATGACCCCGGCGAAGCAGGAAATCATTGACTAGGTGTTGGTGCTGGCCGAGCAACAGGCTGCTGCAAGTCTCCAAGTGCAGCAGAGTTCATAATGCAGTTTCTGTCAGTTGTGACGTCAGACAATGTGGTCAGTGGGTTCAGGTCCTGTGGCATTGCGCCATATGGCGTTCATCACATTCTCCTTGGTGTAGCGGTAGTCTTCAAGTCCGTGTCTGGTGGCCTGGCGAAAAGACCAAATGTCTTTCCTGTCGAGATCAAACAAGTGGAGAGATTTAGTGCGGATTTTGTAGTGATCGGGTCGCCCGTGCAAGCCCTGCATTCTCGAGGCGGAGGCGTGCCTCGTGCCATAGTCAATGATGGCCTCCTCGTTTTTATAAACAAGTGCACTCGCCCCGCCGCTCATGTTCGTGGCAACTTTCATGTACAGGAGGTCTTCAGCATTTTTTGTAAGGGTCACAAATCTCCGCTCCCTTTCCCATCGACTGTTGCAATAAAATTCCCAGAAAAGACTATAGTGCGACACGTGAAACTTTGTCAGAATGAACGGGCAGCCGTCCACAACAGACTTGCTTCCCTTCGTGGTGTAGTTGTGGCTGATGTCTATCCACCTGCAGAAAGGTCCAACAACCATTGTGGGGTTCTCTTTCCATGCTTGTAGCATTCCCTTAACCTCGGCAGCAGGCACCAGTATGTCGTCATCAAGTGTTGCCACCGCCTCCGTAATGATCAGCTCTGATGGTGCAAATCGGTTGGCGAGCGAGTCAACCTTTGGGACCGTGGAGAAATGAATGAACTTTGAATAGCTGCCGGGACACCGCATCGGTGCCGGTGTGCCAACAGAATGCCGCAACACAACAATGCGCGCAACCACAGCAACTTTGCAGTAGTGCCGCAATAATCGGAACATGACAGCTTGTCTGTTACTCATAGGCATGTGCGACATGACGAGGGTGAGACCATCGCGAGACAGCGGTGTGTTAATGCCCAGTAAGATTCGGTGCATGTTTGGGTTGTAGTCAGTGCATGCTTTCCGGAAATTGCGTGGAAGTCCGACAGCCTTGGCAGGGTACAAGCCGGTCACGTTGTCCGAAATAACCTGGTATGCCGCATTGAAGAAGGAGCCCGAGTCAACAACCTTGGGCGCCTCCTTGGCAAGTGGAACGGTGTAGTTGGATGGGTGGTGATCAGGGTCGTTTGCCACAATGTGTGCGCCGATGGCCAGCGTGTTTGTGGAAAAGCTCGTTTGATTATGCAAATTGGGATACAGCATGTGCCAGTCCAACAACAGCATCATTTCGGTGAAAAACTTTTTCCAGCTCTGCCGCCAATTCAACACTCGACCCATGGCAATTGGCAAGTAATACAGTCCTTGAATAGGCACTCGTGCAGCCATCCACCCCCGAAACACCTGCCAATGATGTCCTCTGTATGCCGCCCCCCAGCTGCAGGGAAGTTGCTGACGGTACATGTTGCCGGACAATCGGCTGAGAATAGCAGCAACCTGGGGCTTTCCATACCTGAGCTCATTGAGACGCGGCGTGTACAGACTGACGCCAGCGCAATTTGCGTCGGCAGAACACAAAGGCAATGTTTGTTCAAGCCACTCAAACATCGCCACAGACACCTGGATGTCATCCTCAAGGATTATGGCGTATGAGTTGTTCTGCCTTGGGAACCAGGACTCCACCACAGCAGTGATCAATCCCCCTTTTATCAACCTAGAGTGAATTGCTACCAAACCGTGCTCCCATTTGAATGACTGCACCATGTCAACAATTGATGAGGACTGATTTGCCTCTAAGTGAAAGAACAAAGGAACCCGAAGCTGTTTCACCTTGGCTCTTGCAAGCGTCTGAAGCAGGTTACGCAGTGGGGTTTCCCGGTTGTCCACAATGACATGAACCTCCAGCTCCCAATCATGAATCCGTAATTCACCTGTTTGTGGATGCTGTGTCCACGCCATGGTGCACACCAATACAACCACCAAGAAAAAAATTGTCACATGCTGCATCTATGCCGTGATAAGGTGGTGCATATAACAGCAGAACGCACATCAGAAGGCAAAACAACACAAGCGGCATACCTATTCAGCGTGCGCAACGGTGGGGGGTGGTGGGGGGCAATTCAATGTGACTGTTTTTCGCATACAGACGTGAAGTTGCTGTGGGAAAATTTGCAATCGGCCTTTGGTGAGGCTTCGTGAGTATTGAATTCTACTGGGACCTCACAGCCCCAGGAGAACATATCCAAAGTGACACTTCCCTTGCTCCCCCCGCCCCCCATGCAACAAAACATGTAACACGTAGCAGAAGATGCAAACACGAGGGCACAAGAACCACAAAATGACCCGGAAACTGCCTGTTGCAATAGACAGGCTCTGTGTGCCACTTCTTCTGGTGTGAGCACTTGACTTTGAAGGGCTACACATGCACAACAGGGGCCACTGGAACCCGCTCTCCAGCTGAAGGCCTGGATGCAGGCTTGGCTGCCACCCAGGCAGCAGGTTTGGCTGGATTCTTGGTCTGTGCTAGAGCCCCATGACACTTCCCTTGCTCCCCCCGCCCCCCATGCAACAAAACATGTAACACGTAGCAGAAGATGCAAACACGAGGGCACAGGAACCACAAAATGACCCGGAAACTGCCTGTTGCGATAGACAGGCTCTGTGCGCCACTTCTTCTGGTGTGAGCACTTGACTTTGAAGGGCTACACATGCACAACAGGGGCCACTGGAACCCGCTCTCCAGCTGAAGGCCTGGATGCAGGCTTGGCTGCCACCCAGGCAGCAGGTTTGGCTGGATTCTTGGTCTGTGCTAGAGCCCCACCAAGCTCTTCATAATTGACAAATACCCACCCAGTGCTGTTGTCAATTTCCAACGTTCCGGAGGCGGTGTTCTGCTTGCCAAGGTTGTGGGCCCCCTGGGAGCATGGTGCTGACCACCTGACTCACAGGATAACACAGATGCTGATGTGTCATTGTTGACATCCGTTGATGGTGTTTTGCCAACTGGTGTTGAAGAAGACAGTGACAGTGCATCCGACACTGAAATTGTGTTGGCAAAGAGTGCACGTGGTGTATGGGGAGTGGCAGAAATTTTTGCCAATGGGAAATTGTATTTCACAGATGATGCTCTGGAGGCAAACTGTTTGCCACAGAGGTTGGAGCACCCTGCTAGACCTGCTGCCAAGTGTGCTCCCAAAGCTGCCAAACCTCGTCTCAAACTTTTGCGGGCAAGGGGGGAGTCTTTGCACTGCGCGCGCACTGCGCTACTTTTAGACTATGTTCCCCCCAAAGAGCCCCCAAGCACACCCCTTGGAAACGCCCTTAGAAATAAGTGACCCAAACTGCCCCAGCTCTTTCCGCCCATCGAATTTCAGCGACAACACCATTCAAGCAAGAACGAACACGATGCACACTTGCCCACCAAGCCTCCTCAGAGCACCCTGTTGCTCCAGAGAGGAGATGAGCACACCTATGAGGTGGAGTGTGCTTGAGGAAGAAAAAGAAGCGGAACAAATGTTCGCGTGGAAGTAAATCATCATGCCCATACTTTAGCCAAAACTCCTCGGCAGAGTGGGCATCAATACCCATATAACTGATTTGCATCCTTAAGGACCGAGTTCCGCCACAACGCTTAATCCACCACTCAACACCATCTTTTTGCAGGTCAAGAGGGTGAGCTCCGGTGCTTTTCTCATGTACATGGAGCAACATCTCCAGGATCTTGTCTTCCGTTTGTTTGTTCATTTTTGCTACCTCCTCCTTGGTGAATGTTCAAGGTTCATCGGGTCACCCCTGCATTCTCAGGGGTCCCCAAACAACGGGGGACAAAATCAGAAGTCAAAACCTCCGCTAGGGGTCACCATGATGCCCCTAGGGGCCCCTAGTATCTCAAAGTATGGGTCTCTAGTACGGCTAGACGCCCAAATAGTTGCACTGCGCGCTTGAGGCACCCCCAAGGCGCGACCTGGCCCATTTCACGAAGTTGGACATTTCCAGCATGTTCTGGTCAGTGCAACTGCCGCCAAAACATTCGACCCCACAACATCCAGCTTCGGCATTCAGGGAATGAGTTATGGAATTCCCAGCCTATCTTTTGGCTGGACGTCCAGCCCCAGTATGGTAGTCGAGGTCTTGGCCGCGTACGTCATCCTCTACTTTTAGGGAGAAGTCATTCGATGCAGCACGTGGACAACCTGCTATTAGTATCCGCCGACCCCTGACTTGAACTCATATTGAAACTGATGGCAATGACACGGCTAAGCTTTGGACAGGTCGAACGGGGAGCACAAAACTTCGTTCCATAAATCGAATGTTTGAGTGTTCCATTCATTGACTAGGACATAAAGAATGGACTGATTGTGCAATTCTTGGATGCATAGAAGTATCATAATTATTGGATGATTGATACATATCATTGATGTGTGCATAATTGGATGTGTACATTAGGTATTGAGCCACTATTCTCCTTGCAAGATGTTCAACCCTTCAAATGCCATTCCGACCACTTTGCCTTGCACTATTGCTGGTTCCCCATCACTACGTCCAAGCCCCCCTTCTCAAAAATACCACAAGTGCTGACAAAAGTGTGGGTAGACCAAGGGAAGCTAATCTTGGTCGTTCGTGAAGGCAAGCAATGGGGGAAAAAGGAAGAGAAGTGGCACCCCCTTCTTGAGAAGGTGGTCATCAAAAAATTGCTATTACCGAATGTTCCTCTTCACCGCCTTGACCATGAAGAAGCGAAAAAGGTGAACTAGAGAAGGTAATTGCACAGTGGATCATTGCTTCTAATGGAGAACACCCTGGAAAATGCTGCTGATTGCAAAATACAAAACCAATTGGATAAAAGATTCGGGTTTTGGCAGGTTGACCTAATGGAGCGCACCCCAGAAGTACTGGTGTTCATTGCTCCGGCTAGACCGGTTTTCTAATGGCAGGTGATGCCATTCGGCATCGCCAATGCCCTGGCGCTATTCCAAAATTGGTGACCCAAGCCATCATGTTGATCAACCAGCGCCCGTCCACGAGCTCCCCCGGCCGTCCACGAGCTTGCAACGTGTGGAGGTGTCCTAGAGGCCCACATCGATGACGTCATCTTCACGAACACCATTGAAGATCATCTCCTACAACCATCTTCGCATTAAATGGCAGACTTGTGAGTTCCTAAAGCCGGTGCTGGATTCTCTTGGCTTATCTCGGATCTTGGCTCATCCCCACTTCGGAGGCCGGGACTCAGCCCCGGCTTGGACGCCCCTTTTCAGTCACCGAGGCTCAGCGCGGCTTTGAGTACCGGGGCTCCGGCCCGGTTTGGACAACAGGGCCTCTGCCTGTTCCGGTATACTAAATGCGACTTGAGTCTGCATTTGCTAAACGTGCCAATTCTGCGTGGAGAGCATTTTTGTTGGATTCATTCATGGCCTCTGATACTTGGAAATCAAAGTGCGCAGAGTGTGGTGCTTTTTCACGCCCCCGTCGAATCTTTGCACATGTGCAAAGATTCGAGATTTGCTGGCACACACAGCTTGGGATTTTGCAGTGTTGACCATTTAGTTTTGATTTGATTTTGATTTGACTTTGATTTCTGAGTCGGAGACGCCTCACTATTCATGTGGAATTGTTTTGCAACAACAAAATGTTCCCACTTTCTATGGTCCAAAGCATTGGCACCACCTCACATCAAGCATTGCTCACGGGGTTGTTTCCGAGAGAGATTCGTCGAGCACAAAGGTTTGTCATTGTGTCACAACGCTGAACGTCATGGCACTGTGAGCAGATCCCCGAGATTCCAGCACGCTGGCGTTCTTGTTGGCTGGCGACCTGAGTTATAGATGTCCTTGAGCTCTGTGCCTTGAATAGTCAGGAGGCAGTCTGCATGTTCCCTTTTTACTCCTTTGGGGTTCTCAGTTTTGGGTACCCTCAGGTTGGTACCAGTGGATGCTTCAGCTTGGAGAGATGGTTGGGGAGATTGCCATTGACTTCAGGGGTTATAACTACAACTCCCACTTCGCATGCTTGATGCAAGCAGCAACAACAGGCAGACCATCCATGCACATCTTGATGTGGCACTGTAGTATGCAATAGGTACCAGGTGTTGGGCCCTATGGATCCATGTTCCTTTGGTGTAGGGGGGTTGGGGGGGCTGCAGCACATGCACCATCTGAAGCAAATGCCCACAGATCCCCACCCATTGTGGGCCCTCAAAACAACAACTGGCAAAACGCGCAAAGAAATGTGTGGTGCATATATGGCTCCTGCTATCACTAGGGGGAATCTTTGCACTGCGCGAAAACACACAACTGTCTGTCTGTTCCATTGTCAACTAAGTACACATGGACTCCATCTTGCATTGGCGATTCACCACCCGTAGTGCATATACGCATGTATACGCATATGCACGACAGATCAATGTGTGCACACGAGCATTGCGCCTTGCCATGCCTTGACACAACCATGCTACGCCTTGCCATGCCTTGACCCAAACGTGCCCCGGCGCACTAACGCTCCCCCAACATCCCAGTGCCATCCCAGTTTCTTCACCAATGACCCATGCACTGGAGTGTATTTCTGCAAAAGGCCAGGGATTGAGGGATGATCCAACTTGTTAAGAGGAAGCCCTGCTTATAAAAAGGCAGCCACAAAGTGCAGCCGCAATGTGTTAGGATGAAAAAAGGAAATGGCAAAAGGAAATGGCAAAAACGAAATTCAGGCTGGTTTGCCGGTGTTCACCATTTTTGTCATTTTTTGTCTTTTGCAAGTCTCCAAGGTTTGCTGTTGTTCGTCGTTACTTGTTGTTGTCCGTCGACAAACCTCAGGTAAATTCTGAGTGCACAAAAAGCGACCTCAATGTCCCCCGGTGTCCAGCGATTACAAAAAAAAAGCCTTAAACAAAGGCCCCAGCACCAGAGTTAGTCGGATACAGTGTTCATTGCACACGTGAAGGTGTGGCCAATGTATGAGAGTCCCACAACACCTCCCGGCCAGGCACAAGTCGCAAAACAGTCGTGGTGTGCAAGAGGAGTCCTGTAGTTGAGGAATGTATAAAGCCAGCTACACCACCCTGAGCACAGGGCAACCTTCCAAATGGAACCACACACGACAATCAAACAGGTCCCAAATCAATTCGGTACGCCATCTGTAGCTGGGACATCCTGCTGGGCTGTGTCAAACACAAGTTCATCAAGAGCAAGGGACTGGGTGTGCAAATACAAATGGTCTTTTACACAGCCTTGTATAGCCCACCAAACATTATCCTGAGCGGCTGGCAAACACAAGTGGTGTTCGAAACGTCTTTGTATTTCTCACAAGCCTTGCTTCCTCTGGGGGGGGACCTCAGGATTTTGATGAGAATATATTCAACAACCACCGAATACCTGGCCACTGTTGTGCCTTCCTGTGTGCCCCCAACTCCTTGTACCCAAAGCAAAAGGACGAGAAAGGCAGCCAATCAGTCTTAGCGAATACCATTTAATTGGAGGCATAAGCACAGTGCATGCCGTAACTGCAGTGCACCAAGTGGACGAGGGAGCGCCGAGGGCTCCTGCATGCATCGCGGACAGTGCTGCAGGCAGCAGCATAAAGGATGAGATAATGTGGTACTTGGATACACTGGGAGCGTTGCAGACCAACTATAACTGCGTGACGACACATACACACACACACAGCCTAACATGACCTCACCAATTCAACCCCCCCCCCCCCCCCGCACCCTTGCGTGGCAGGCCCTCGCCATTCCAGCCCGCCTGTCTTTATGACAGCCGGAGGACTCCCTTGTTTATCACAGAGGCCCAGCACACACACCGCCTTGCTGCCCCGGTACGCAGGTGGGGTGCTCTCTTGGACGTGGCGCATTCGCAGGTGCGTGAGCCCTTCCGCTGCGCTTGGCCCGTCTGCTGTGCCGGTCACAACGGCCCTGCGTCGCGTCGTTTCTCTTTTGTTTTTTTCTGGACCCAAGGCCCCGACGCTGGGCCCCTTTTCCCAAGCCTCAGTCCACGGGCGTCCTCCCGTTGCGGTGCATTACGAGCCACTACACTGCGATTGGGCATGCGGCATTCGCCCCCAAGTGTTCTCTCAGCGCAGCCCCAACGCCCGGAACGCAGTGGGCGGTGGCCTCCAACAGCGACCGGACCCCCACCCTGTCCCACCCGCGTCCCTTCCTCACCACCAGCCGCACTCACTGCCCTTTCTGTGAGATCCCTAGGCTGTGCTGCGCAGCACCATGGTGGTTCGGGGCCCCACCACGACGCAGATATGCTCCGCGTGTGCGCAGGACCAAAGGCTGCGGACTGGCGGCCGTAGGGTGACCCCATGGGATACAAAACCGCCACATGCCACCTGTCGCCTAAACGTACGGGCAACCATGAGCTACAGGGCAATACGAGCACCGCGGTTGTCATCGGTAAGAAGCAAGCCGAGAAAACGTATCAACTGTCGGCGGTTGGCGCTGAATCATCGGCGGTTGGGTATTATTAGCGGGGCAACAGACGCTGGTGCAGAATCCTTCTGCTTACCACCCCTGCAGTAAGCTACAGGCAGAGCGTACCGGTTAAGGCAAAGTAATAGAGTATGGGGCACGAATGGGGTGTTGTCACGTCGCCCACTGGCCACGAGGGGTGGAGTGCGGTAAGCCTCGTTTGGGTGGCTGGGGTGGCTGAGGTCCCCAGGCTGCACAGCAACGGGGCCTCTGGCTGTCAGAGGCGTGGGGTTGTGGACAGACAAACGATTTGGCGAGTTCTGCCCGGCTAACGTGAGAGTGGCATCGTCTCAGGTGTTGCTCTGTGTTCCCTGCGTCCCTAGCGGACGAACTGCTGCATCACGGTTTGTCTGGTGGGGCGCCTTGCATCGCCTTGGGCACACACCATGGGCGGTCTATGCCCCATAAGTAGTCGGTTTCGCACTTCCGGCCACCTGTATAGGGGCGGAGACCACGAGGTGCGGCACGCAAATACAGCACAGCACACCACACCACACCACACCACACCACACCACACCACACCACACCACACCACACCACACCACACCACAGCCTGAGTACTCCCCAGCTCTACCCACGGGCTGGGTGCCGGGTGCGAAGCCCCGGACGACAGGGCCCGGGCACTGCCCTGCAGGCAGTGTACTAACAGTGTCGGGTGCGCGCACGCCCCAGTGCCAAGCACCACCCCCAAGGGACCCCGCGGCCCCCTAGTACCGGCCGCCACGGCCCTGGGAACGGTCGGCACCCCTAGCGAGGACGGGTGACCTAGCCTCCCCCTCCTCTCCCCCCAGCACGCCCGCCCACTCACAGGGCCCTCAGCAGAGCCCTGGCATGTGCCCCCCCAGCGCTCCTGCTTCTGCCCCCCCCCATCGCCGCCCCCGCGCACGCCCCGGTGCCCCCTCCCTCCTAGCCCCATGTGCACCCCCGTTCCTGCGGGCGGTGCGGCCGACGGCGCGGAGGCCCCCCCAGGAGAGGGGCTTCGCCGGCACCGCCGCGGCCAGGTGTGTACCAGGGAGACAGGGACAGAGGGAGCCAGGGGGGGGCAGACCACACAGAGGTGAGAGGCAGTGTATTGCAGGAGTTCCACTGCCCACTGCCCCCAGGCAGTGAAGCAGTGTATTGCAGGAGTTGCACTGCCCGCTGCCCCCCAGGCAGCGGGGCAGTGTATTGCAAGAGTTCCACTGCCCACTGCCCCCAGGCAGTGGGGCAGTGTATTGCAGGAGGTCCACTACCCACTGCCCCCAGGCAGTGGGGCAGTGTGTTGCAGGAGGTCCACTGCCCGCTGCCCCCAGGCAGTGAGGCAGTGTATTGGGCAGCGCCACGGTGGCGCTCTGCCCTCAAGTTTGCGCCACGACGGCGCACGTGTACGTTGACTGCACCACGGTGGTGCCCTGTCACTGAATTGGGGCCACGGCGGCGCAGGGCTGTCTGGGCAGCGCCGCGGTGGCGCTCTGCCCCGAAGATCGCGCCACGATGGCGCACGTGTACGTTGGCGGCACCACGATGGCGCTCTGCCACTGGGCTGCGCCACGGAGGCATAGGGCTGTCTGGGCAGTGCCACGATGGCGTGCCCCGAAGATTGCGCCACGGCGGCGCATGTGCACGTTGACTGCACCACGATGGTGTGCTGCCACTAAAGTGGCGCCACGTTGGCGCTTGATTGTTTGGGCGGCGCCACGGTGGCGCTCTGCCCCGAAGGCCGCGCCACGACGTCGCACGAGTACGTTCGTGGTACCACGGTGGTGCCTTGCCACTGAGCCCGCGCCACGTTGGCGCAGGGCTGTCGGCGCAGCGCCACGGTGGCGCTCCACTCTTGAGGTCGCGCCACAGTGACGCATGTATTCGTTGGCGGCGCCACGGTGGTACCCTGCCACTCAGCCAGCGCCACGTCGGCGTCCGGCGGTCGGGGGAGGCCACGTAGATGCGTCTCTCCCCCACAGGACTGCATTTCTGGCCGAGGGAGGGGTCCTGGACGGTTGGCGGGCGGGGTGGGCCCGGCCTGACACAGGGAAGACGCACAGAGAACCACGACGTATCACGACTGACTTCAGGGGTGGCAGTGCGTGTTGGCAGTCCGTCCCACAGCTACCATGCTGAGGGTTTTTAGACTGGTGCCAGGTCACCAGGCAGTGAGGCGGTGTATTACAGGAGTAGCACTGCCCACTGCCCCCAGGCAGTGAGGCAGTGCATTGCAGGAGTTGCACCGCCCACTGCCCCCAGGCAGTGAGGCAACGTATTACAGGAGTGGCACTGCCCTCTGCGCCCAGGCAGGGAGGCAGTGCATTGAAGGAGTTGCACCGCCCACTGCCCCCAGGCAGTGACGCACTGTGTTGCAGGAGTCCCACTGCCCATTGCCCCCAAGCAGTGAGGCAGTGCATTGCACGAGTTCCACTGCCCATTGCCTCCAGGCAGCGTATTACAGGAGTAGCACTGCCCTCAGCCCCCAGGCGGGGAGGTAGTGCATGGCAGGAGTAGCACTGCCCACTGCCCCCAGGCAGTGAGGTAGTGCATTGCGGAAGTTCGGCTGCCCACAGCCCCCAGGATGTGAGGCGGTGCACTGCAGGAGTTGCGCCGCTCAATGCCCCCGGGTAGTGAGGCAGTGTACTGCAGGAGTTCCACTGCCCACAGCCCGCAAGCAGTGAGGCGGTGTATTACAGGAGTAGCACTGCCCACTGCCCCCAGGGAGTGAGGCAGTGCATTGCAGGAGTTGCATTGCCCACTGCCCCCAGGCAGTGAGGCAGTGCGTTGCGGAAGTGACACAGCCCACTGCCCACTGCCCCACGCGGTGAGGCAGTGTATTGCAGGAGTTGCACTGCCCACTGCCCCCTGGCAGTGTGGCAGTGTATTGCACCGGTTGCACCAGCCACGGCCTCCAGGCGGTGTGGCAGTGCAAAGTAGGAACTCCACTGCCCACTGCCCCTACCCCCGGGCGGTGAGGCAGTGTATTGCAGGAGTTGCACTGCCCACTTCCCCCAGGCAGTGGGGCCGTGCATTGCAAGGGTTCCCATGCCCACTGCCCCTAGGCATTGAGGCAGTGTATTGCAGGAGTTTCACTGCCCATTGCCCCCAGCAGTGAGGCAGTGCATTGCAGAAGTTTCATTGCCCACTGCCCCCAGGCCCTCATCAGGCCGGGCCCACCCCGCCCGCCACCCGTCCAGGGCTCCTCCCTAGGCCAGAGGTGCAGCCTGTGAGGGGCAGATGCACCACTGCCATACACCTCACCTCCTCGATATCTGGTGGCCTGGCACCGGGATAAAAACCCTCAGGATGGTAGCTGTGGGACGGATTGCCCACAAGCACAGCCAGGCAACGGCCACGTGTTTGCCGGGAAACCAGTAGGTCGTACAATTTTCGTCGTCCCTCTCCCCCCCCCATGCCCCTTCCCGCGCTTTCCTCCAGGACGGAGCGCCTGAATGGCGCCAGCTCAGCAGTAGAGCACCAACGTGGTGCAGCCTGCGCACGAATGCGCCGTCGTGGCGCCGCCCCCATGGCATAGCGCCACCATGGCGCCTACTCAGTGGCAGGGCGCCGCCGTGGTGCAGCCAACGTACAGGTATGCCGTTGCTGCGCAACCTCCAGGGCAGTGCGCCACCGTGGCACGCGCCCCGACAGCTCTGCGCCAACATGGCGCAGGCTCAGTGGCGGGGCACCATCGTGGTGCCGCGAACGTACCGGTGCTCCGTCGTGGCACCGCCTTCTCGGCAGAGCGCCGCCGTGGCGCCGCCCACACAATCCAGCGCCAAAGTGGCGCCACTTCAGTGGCAGCGCACCACCGAGGTGCAGTCAACGTGCACGAGTGCCGCCGTGGCGCAATGTTCGGGGCACGGCGCCGTCGTGGCAGTGCCCGGACAGCCCTATGCCTCCGTGGCGCCTGTTCAGTGGCAGAGCGCCATCGTGGTGCCGCCAAAGTACACGTGCGCCATCGTGGCGCATTCCTCACGGCAGAGCGCCACCGCGGCGCTGCCCAGACAGCCCTGCGCCGACATGGCGCCAATTCGGTGACATGGCACCACCGCGGTGCAGTCAACATCCACATGCGCCGTCGTGGCGCAACCTTCAGGGCAGAGCGCCACCGTGGCGCTGCCCAGACGGTCTTCGTGCGCCAGCCTGGCCATGGTGTATCCTCTAGGCCGATACTCGAGGCACCATGGCGAGGTCTGCACCTGGCGCTCCGCCAACCTCCGTGACACCCCGTGCAGAGGTGACTTGTCATCGGCGGTACTCACCGCCTCACGTGCCATCGGCGTACGTCGCCGTCTCGCTCGGGCACCATCGTGGTGCCACTTTCTCGGTCACGTGCCGTCTCGGTGCACGTATCGTAGGGCTCGTCGTTTGGGCTCGGCCTTTGCGGCCGGGCGTCGTCGGTGACCTCCACAGCGGTGCACCACCGTGGTACTATGGCTGTGACGCACGTCCCGCACTCACCGAACCCGGGGGTACCCAGGCCACCGGCGGTGCGCGTGATCGTGTGGTGTGACCGTACTCGCGACGCCGGCGGTACTTAGCCCGCCGGGAGTGCGCATAGTCGTGCAGGGCCGCGTTCTATTTCGCCCGGGAACGTTTCCAAGTCGGGGGTGATGCCCCGGGAGACCCACACCTTCCGTGCCCGTTGATCCTGGGACGCTACCTCGGGTGGATCCAGGACAGTTCGGAGCGGTCGGTGGCCAGGACCGGAGAGCAGATCGGAGGGTAGCGTTGTCGTACACCGGCGCTTTGACCCTGACGGCCTGCTGGGAGGGGTGTTCTCAGGTGAGCGACGAGATTCGTCTTACTCTAGCGGAGGTAAGACGGAGGACTCCCTCGGCTGTGCCTGCGTGGGGCCCCCGGGGGACGACGCCAAGGCTCACCGTACGTGGGACCGCGGCAGGCGCTCCTCCTCCTCCCCCTCCTCCCCCAGGCACTGTGGCACTGCATTGCAGGAGTTGCACTGCCCACTGCACCCACGCAGTGAGGCACTGTAGTGCAAGAGTTCCACCGCCCACTCGCCCCGGCAGTGAGGCAGCGCTTTGCAGGGGTTCCCATGCCCACTGCCCCCAGGCAGTGAGGCAGTGCATTGCAGGAGTTCCGCTGCCCACTGCCCCCTAGCAGTGAGGCGGTGTACTGCAGAAGGTCCACTGCCCACTGCCCCAAGGCAGTGAGGCACCGCACTACAGGAGTTCCATTGCCCACTGCGCCGAGACAAAGAGGCGGTGCGTTGCAGGAGTTCCAGTGCCCATTGCCCCGACGCAGTGAGGCAGTTCATTGCAGGAGTCCCCCTGCCCACTACCCCCATGGAATGAGGCAGTGCATTACAAGAGTTGCACTACCCACTGTCCCCAGGCAGTGAGCCAGTGCATTGCAGGAGTTCCGATGCCCACTGCCCCAAGGCATTGAGGGGGTGCGTTGCAGGATTTCCACTCCCCACTGCCCCTAGGCAGAGAGGCAGTGCATTGCAAGAGTTCCACTGCCAACTGCCCCCAGGCAGTGAGGCGGTGTGTTGCAGGAGTTCTCCACTGCCCACTGCCCCGAGGCAGTGAGGCGGTGGGTTGCAGGAGTTCCATTGCCCACTGCCCCAAGGCAGTGAGGCAGTGCATTGCACGAGTTGCACGGCCCACCGCCCCCAGGCGGTGAGGCGGTGCGTTGCAGGAGCCCCACTGCCCACTGCCGCCAGGCAGTGAGGCAGTGTGTTGGAGGGATCCCACTGCCCACTGCCCCCGGGCACTGAGGCAATACGTTGCAGGAATTCCACTGCCCGCTGCCCCCAGGCAGCGAGGCACTGTATTGCAGGAGTCCCACTGCCCACGGCCCCCGGGCGGTGAGGCAGTGCGTTGCAGGAGAAGGGGTGTGCACCCGCCAGCGCTAGACGACGGCTCCCCGCCAAGCGACTGGAATTATGGGAATTATGGGGAATTATGGGGAATTATGGGGAATTATGGGGAATTATGGGGAATTTGGGTGGAATTATGGGGCATTATGGGGAATTATGGGGAATCATGGGGGTACTATGGGGAATTATGGGGAATTATGGGGAATTATGGGGGGATTATGGGGAATTATGGGGAATTTGGGTGGAATTATGGGGAATTATGGGGAATTATGGGTGAATTTCGGGGAATTATGGGGGAATTATGGGAAAATTATGGGGAATAATGGGGAATTATGGGGAAATATGGGGAATTATAGGGAATTATGGGGAATTATGGGGAATTATGGGGAATTTGGGTGGAATAATGGGGAATTATGGGGAATTATGGGTGAATTTTGGGGAATTTGGGTGGAATTATGGGGAAATATGGGGAATCATGGGTGAATTTTGGGGAATTATGGTGAATTATGGGGAATTATGGGGGAATTGTGGCTTGGTTTGGATTCTTGATGCGTTGCCGTTTGTTCCCGATGGCTTGCTTTTGATGCTTCCCGATTGATTGCTGTTGATTCCTGATGTGTTGCCTGGTTGCTGGTGATCCCTGCTGGTCTATTCTTGATTCCTGCTGGCTTCCTTGCCAATGCCCTTTTTATATGGGTCGGTGATTGGGGGGGCAGAGAACACAGTTTCGATTGCCAGCTTCAGAGATTCCAATGGAATGTCAGCGCACAGAGCTGGCAATGTGTCCTTCATGAACTGGGCACCATTAGCAATCAATTCTACCCGAAATTTGGCCAGCTTGGCGACCAGTTGAGCAGCAAGACGTTGCACCACGAAGTCCGACAGAGACCCCTGCTGCAACTTGGGGGCACGGGTCGCCGAACCAACAGATTGGTCCACCGATTGCTGCGGAGCAGCAACAGTTTGCACAGCAGCACCATGAAGATGGTCACTTTGTGCCACTGTGGACTCCTGAGGACCAACAGATAGAAGTGCATCAATACTGCCCTGTGGTGCAGCAACAGTGTCATCAAGTGCAGCAAGAGTGTCACCAGGTGGAACAGCAGAAGACGCAACTGGTTGTTCAGGAGGCTCATGAGTAGCATTGTCCGCAGTCGCAGCATCTACAGTTGCAGGTGGTACACCATCAGCAACAGCATCGTACGTGCCAGCAGCTGGCAAACCAGCAGCAGTCGCGGCCTCAGCGAAAGCGGATGCACAAGCCGCACGGTGTCCGGGTGGCACAACATTTAATGCAGCAGCGCACGACATCCATGCACCACGACGACGGCCCCCGGCAACACTAAGCCCAATGTCACTGGGGCTAAGTACCTTGATATTCAATTTCTTCATTTGCTTCGCCAGCTGCCCCTGGGAAATGTACTCCCCGGGGTCCTTGTGTAGGAAGGCGAGTCGCACATAAAGAACATTGTTGTGAGGATGAAAGTCTGACATGTCTGTCGAAGAAAGAGTCAACAACGATCAACAACACAAGAGATAACATCCCATAATTCCCCATAATTCCCACATAATTCCCCATAATTTCCCCTAATTCCCCATACTTCCACCATAATTCCCCACAATTCGAACCATAATTCCCCATAATTCCCCATGATTCCCCCGTAATTCCCCATAATTACCCATGATTCCCCATAATTCCCCCATAATTCCCCAAAATTCCACCAATCCCAATCATCCCGCCAGCAGCTGTTCGACAAGCCCACTATAGCGTTTAGGAATTATGGGAAATTTCCCCGCCACCGCCAGACGAACTTTCCCCCCAGCGCCGCCAGCGGTTTGGCGGCCGCACACCCCGGCAGGAGTTCCACTGCCCACTACCCCCACGCAGTGAGGCAGTGTATTGCAGGAGTTCCCCTGCCCACTGCCCCCAGGCAGTGAGGCAGTGCATTGCGGGAGTCCCACTGCCCCCTGCCCCCGGGCAGTGAGGCGGTCTTTTGCACAAGTTCCCTTGCCCACTGCCCCAAGGCAGTGAGGCGGTGCATTGTAGGAATGACACTGCACACGGCCCCCGGGCGGTGAGGCAATGTATTGCAGGAGTTGCACTACCTACTGCGTTTGAGCAGGGTGGTGGTGCATTGCAGCCCCATTGCCCACTGCCCCTGGGCAGTAAGGCAGTGCATTGCAGGAGTCCCACTGCCCACTGCCCCCCGGCAGTGAGACAGTGCGTTGCACAAGATGCGCTGCCCACCGCCCCCAGGCGTTGAGGCGGTGCAATGAAGGAGTTCCACTTTCCACTGCCCCAAGGCAGTGCGACGTGGGTAGCAGGAGTCCCACTGCCCACCATCCCAAGGCAGTGAGAAAGCGCGATGCACGACGAGCACTGCCCAATGCCCCGAGCAGCGAGGCAGTACAATGAGGGAGTTGCATTGCCCACTACACCCACGCAGTGAGGCAGTGTATTGCAAGGGATCCAGTGCCCGCTGCCCCCAGGCAGTGAGTCGGTGTATTACAGAAGTCCCACTGCCCAAGGCCCCCAGGCAGTGAGGCAGTGTAACGGGAGCACAACTGCCCACTGCCCCCGGGGAGAGAGGCAGTGTTGAATAGGAGTTCCACTGCCTACTGCCTCGGGGCGGCGAGGCAGTGTATTGCGGGAGTATGCAATACCCACTGCCTCCAGGCAGTGAGGCAGAGCATTGCACGTGTTCCACTACCCACTGCCCCCAGGCAATGTGGCAGTGCGAAGCACGAGTTCCACTACCCACAGCCTCCAGGTGGCGTGGCAGTGCGCTACACTGCCAACTGCCCCTTGCCCACAACAACATTGCAGCGGGGCACACACAGTGAAGTGCAGTGCACGGCACCAAGCAGTGCGGCACCGCACAAAAATCTGTGATGGTATAGCGCGGCACGCAGGGTGCAGTGGACCAATCAGACCCTGTGCGACTACGCACAGGCATCGGCAGAGCATTGCCGGCCAAGTGAAAGTGTGCACTGGCCTGCTGTGCAACAACACACTTACACACAGCACAGACGCCACACACACAGCCCCGCCCGTTTACCTGTACCCGCGGGTAGACATTCCGGCCATTGCATCCTGGTAACAGCGCCTTCGGCACAGCACAGGACAGCGAAGCACAGCACGGCACAGCACAGCACAGCACAGCGCAGCGCAACACAGCATAGCACAGCACAGCACAGCGCAGCGCGGCGCGGCACGACACGGGACGGCACGGCACGGCAGAGCACAACACAGCAAACCGCAACACAGCTTATACGCCCTGACCATGAGGGCGTCATTGGCCGCGTGCACCCGGGCCGTGGGGCGGTACACGCTGGCCAGGGAGAGCAGCTTGCTCGGTAGTCTGGCATCTCCCGCCACGCCCACACGGACCCTCTCTGGGGGCCGTGGGAGCATGGCTGCTATCGTCTGACCCGGTCGGAACACTCATGGCAGACCGCGGTGGTCAAAGAGTGGGTCCGGCAGGGCGCCTGGGCCAAAAAGGAGTTCCGGGACTCCCAGGCCCACTGCCTTCAGACGCACCAGGCGCTCACGGGGGGGTGCCCTGCGGTGCCTACTCCGGGGCAGTACACCCACCACCCGAAGTGCCCCCACCTCATAGCCACGCTGCAGAAAGTCGTGGACGAAGTGGCCATGCCCATGTGGATGCCGGGCCCCTACTCGGGGACAACCCCGATCATGGTGCGAGGCCCCGGAGGGCCCCGGGCGGGGGCGGTGGCGGCCCCTGCCCCCCGGGTGGAAGTGTACCCGATCCCGTATGGCAACGTTGTACAGGTGGTCATCCCCCCGACAATCTACGAGACGGTGCGGGCCCTAGGTTACCATCACCTAGGCGACCTCTACAAGGGGGACCACCTGGGCGACCTCTACACGGGGGACCACGGTGTGCTACAGGAGCGCGCCCTAAAGTAGCGGGCGCCGGCCCGCAAGGGAATCCATGCGGCCTCCAGGTTCCCCTGCTGAGGGAGCCCCCGCCGCGTTGGCAGGCAGCGCCCAAAGACCACCACCACCATCAGTCCCTGGCCCAGCTGCAGCTCACCGGGGTCTGGGCGCCCACGTTCGTGTGACTGGCCGCCCCCCCGACAGACGCCTATTGGCAATGGGCCAAGACGTCGCGAGCCCCCCTCGTGACGGTCACCGCGGCGCTGCCGCCTCTCCCGTGGATAGCCATAGCCCCAGCGGCTGTGGCGAGTTTCAAGTACCCAGTGGAGTGTGTGGCGCACAAGTGCCCGGGGCACCCAAGCAAGGGGCCCCTCTATTACTCCCTCGATACGGTGGGCACGGTGCCGGTGGAGCTCCACCAAGCCCTACGCACCCACCTCAGGGAACACCATGGGGACCCGGCCCTCCTGGCGCCACACAACCGGGCCACCGACCCCCCAAAATGTGCTGGTCCCCAAGGCCCAGCCGGGCATGTGGTTCCATGACCTGCCGGCTTTGGCTACCCTCTGCGGAACTGTCCTGGCAGTGGACGCGGGGGCCACGCGACGAAGTATGGCGATGGCCGGAGTTGCCCGGAGCGGGCCCACAGCCTACCATGCCCGGGGGGCCTCGGGGGTGGGCACCTCGCAGGAAAGGGAGGCAATGATCCTCCTCTGATACGTCCGCGGGCTGACACAAAAGCCAGGAGTTTTCTGGTTGGTGCCGGACTCGGAAGCGGCGGTGGGAGCCCTCCGCACGTACCAAGAGGGGGGCCACTGCGGAGATGGTATCCACCACCTCTACACAACCGTCCTGGGGGGGGCAGCGCCTCTCCCCGGAGTCCGCCATCAATCTGGTGACCACGCCGTCGCACTGGATCACGGACCTCAACGTCCGTGTGGACGCGGCAACGCAGGAGCCGCCGGAGGTGGACTTAACGTGGCCCCTGAGGCGCCCTTACTCTTTCCTCCCCCTGGTGCCCTACCGCGACCAGTGTCAGCTCTCCCCAACGGCGCTCAGCGACTGGTTGCAGGATCGGGCCGCAATACCGGTGCAGGCCGGCTGTGAGGCCCGGTGGGGAGTAAACTATATGCCGAGTGAAGGGCTCCCCCTAGACTGGTTCATCAAGGACCAACGGCGCCACCTCACGGCGCACCGTATGGACAACATCCCTACGATGACAGTCCTGGCCCACCGGTCCTCCCACCGGAAAACGGTGCTGGACACAACCTGCCTCCTCTGTGGGGCACAGCCGGAGATGGCGCCCCACCTTTGGGTCTGCTCGGCCCAAGCCCATGAGTGGGGGCCGGCCCGCCGGCGGCTCGCGGCGTGGCTCGACCGGAATATGGGCGACCGGGCGGCCCCGGTGCGCCACCAGCTATGGGAGCCGGCAGTGCTACAGCAGTGGGCAGCGGCCCTGCGGACCCCCTCAATGCTGCGGGCCCCCCTGGAGTGCACCGGGCCGCTAACGCTAGGCAATGAGTTCATCCGCCAGGTCGTAGAGGAGTCCATCAGGGTCTGGTACGCTCACGCCAAGGCGCGCGCCACATTGCTGAAGGCCCGCCTGAGCCCAGGTAGCACGATGGCGTGGGCGTTGCAGGAGCAACGTCTGCACCAACAAGCGGAAAAAGAGGGGGTGCAGCGGGAGCTCTTGGTATAACGACGGTCGCCACCGGGGTGCCAACCAAGATTTTCCTGGCCCCCCCTCTCTCCGCCAAAAATATACGTACACACACACTGCGCGCGCACAACACACACAGCCCAGCCCGTTTACCTTTGCCCTTGGGTAGATATCCCGGCCTCTTGCCATTTGGTAACAGTGCCTTCGGCACACCGCAGCACAGCACGGCACACCAGAGGACAACACAGCACAGCACAGCACAACACGGCATGGCACGGCACGGCACGGCACAACACAGCACAACACAGCACAGCGCAGCACAGCACAGCACAGGACAGCACAGCAGAGCGCAGCACAACACAACACAGCACGGCACGGCACGGTGCACCACAGCACAGCACAGCGCAGTGCTACTGCCCCCCCCAAGCCCTCCTTGGAGGAGTTCCACTGCCCACTGCCCCGAGGCAGTGAGGAAGTGTATTGCAGGAGTTGCACCGCCCACTGCCCCCAGGCAGTGAAGCGGTGCGTTGCATAAGTTCCAATACCCACAGCCCCAAGGCGGTGTGGCAGGGCAATGCAGAGGATGCATTGCCCAGTGCCTCCGGTCAGCGGGGCAGTGTATTGCAGGAGTCCCATTGGCCACTGCCCCCAGGCAGTGAGGCAGTGCGTTGCAGGTGCTGCACTGCCCACCGCCACTACGCAGTGAGGCAATTGAAGGGGTTCCACTGCCCACTGCCCCCAGGCCGTGAGGGAGTGTGTTGCAGGAGTTGCACTGCCCACTGCCCGCAGGCAGTGAGGCAGTGCGTTGCAGGAGTTGCACTGCCCAGTGCTCCCAGGCAGTGAGGCAGTGTATTGCAGGATTTGCAGTCCCCACTGCCCCCAGGAAGTGAGGCAGTGCAATGCAGGGGTCGCGCTGCCCACTGCCCCCAGGCAAAGAAGCAGTGCATTGTAACAGGAGCGGGAGCTCCACTGCCCACTGCCCCTGGGCAGTGAGGCAGTGTGTTGCAGGAGTTCCAATGCCCACTGCCCGTGGGCGGTGAGGCAGTGTATTGCAGGAGTTTGCACTACCCACTGCCCCCAGGCAGTGAGGCAGTGCATTGCAGGAGTTGCACTACCCAACGCACCAAGGCAGTGCGGCAGTGCATAGCAGGAGTTCCACTGCCCACAGCCTGCAGGCGGTGTGGCGGTGCGTTGCAGGAGTACCACTACCCACTGCCCTCTGCCCAAAACTACAGTGCAGAAGGGCACACACAGTACAGTGCATTGCACAGCACCAAGCAGTGCGGCACCACGCAAAAAGCATTGATGGTGCAGCGCGGCACGCAGGTGCAGTGGGCCTATGAGACGATGTGTGACCGCGTGCAGGCGTGGGAAGAATAGTGCCGGCCAACTGCAAGTGTGCACTGGTCCCGCTATGCAACAACACACTAGCACACAACACGCACACAACACACACAGCCGTTTACTCGCACCCGTGGGTAGACATTCCAGCCATTGCCTTCTGGTAAAAGCGCCTTCGCCACAGCACAGCGTAGCGAAGCACAGCCCAGCACAGCACAACACAGCGCAGCACAGCACAGCACAGCCCAGCTCAGCCCAGCACAGCGCAGCGCAGCACAGCACAGCGCAGCGCAGAAGAGCACGGCACACCGTAGCACGGCACAGCACACCCAACGCAGCACAGCACAAAACAGCACAGCATAGCACAACACAACACAGCACGGCACAGCACAGCACAACGCAGCACAGCACAGCACTGCACACCGCAGTTCACCACACCACAACGCAGCAGAGCACAGCACAGCGCAGCGCGGCACGGCACGGCACGGCACGGCACGGCACGGCACAAAACAACACAGCACGGCACGCCGCAGCACAACACACCACAGCACAGCACAGCACGGCACGGCACAGCACAGCACCGCACGGCACAACGCAGCACAGCATGGCACTGCAGAGGACAGTGCAGCAGAGCACACCGCAACACAGCAGAGGACATCACATCAGAGCACGGTATAGAACAGTACAGCACCACGCAGCGTAGAACAGCACCGCGCAGCACCGCACGGCACAGTACAGCACAGCACAGCACGGCACGGCACGGCACAGCAGAGCAGAGCACAACACAGCACAGCGCAGCACAGCACAGCCTAAGTACTCCCCA
Organism: Eutreptiella sp. 'Long Island Sound 2002'; assembly: GCA_964036045.1. Taxonomy (NCBI): domain Eukaryota; phylum Euglenozoa; class Euglenophyceae; order Eutreptiales; family Eutreptiaceae; genus Eutreptiella; species Eutreptiella sp. 'Long Island Sound 2002'. The sequence goes on from OZ038378.1 coordinate 177,268,140, forward strand.
TCTCTACCTACGGGCTGGGTGCCGGGTGCGAAGCCCCGGACGATAGGGCCCGGGCACTGCCAATAGGCAGTGTACTAATAGTGTCGGGTGCGTGCACGCCCCGGTGCCAAGCACCATCCCCAAGGACCCGGTGTCCCCTAGTACCAGCCGCCTCGGCCCTGGGAACGGTCAGCGACCCCCTAGTGAGGACGGCTGACCTAGCCTCCTCCTACTCTCCCCCCTACATGGCCGCCCAGACAACGGGCCCTCAGTGGAGCCCAGGCATGCGCCCCCCCCGCGCTCCTGCTTCTGCCCCCCCCCCCCCTCGCTGCCGCACCTGCGCGCACCCCAGTGCCCCCTTCCTCCAACCACAACCTGTGCCCCCGCCCCACAGGCGGCGAGGCCATCGGCACGACAACCCCCCAGCCAAAGGGGCTTTGCCAGCGCCGCGATGGCCAGGTGCGTGCGTGAAGGGCAGGGGCGAACGGCACCAGGGGAAGGCCGGACAGGGGTGAAGAGAGGGGTGCAGACAGGAAGGGGAAGGGTCTGAGCAACGGAAGGGTCGCCCCCCCCCCCCTCCTCTCCTGCTCCGTCCAACGCGCCCCCATGCGGCCCACAGTGCCCCCCGTAGCACTTCCTCCCCCGGCCGCTCCCTGCTGCCTCCCTTGCCTGATACCCCCCCCCCTTCCCTCTGCCCATGCCCCTCTCGCAGCCTCGCGGCGCCCGCGCCGCGCGCCTCCAGGGCTCCGCATATGCGGCCGGCCGCATGAACACCCGGGCCCGGAGGCGCCACCGAGGAGGCTCTAGTGCCGGTTCTTCATGGCAAGCGTCCAGGTGTGCGGGTGGAGAGGGCCACGGAGGGAACACATGAGGGATGTGGGGGGCCCCCGCCCTAGCAGTGGCACGATGCCTGGCGACTGGCCTGGGGGTTCCAGGGCAGGGGACCGTGCATGACATAGCAGCCCAGAGGGCTGCCACAACTCGCTGCCACAGAGCGACTAGAGCGATGTTCCTGAAAGGGGAGGGGACCCGCAACCCCCCGTAATGGGCAGCGTGGCCCCGCTAGTGGAGTGGTTCGAGGCCATGCCGCCCTGGCGCCAGCCAGCACCGATTCTGCCGTACTGTGTGTTTGAAGGAGATTATTTATTAGACCTATGTGATGTGTATGTATCAAGTAACGTAGTAGTATAAACAATGACCCACAGTATTGGTATAATGTACGCCCCCGGCCAACAGCATGGGAGGGCCGGGGGACCGGGTCAAAGCCCCGAACCCCCCAAGGGCAGCCCCAATGGTGAGCGCACCACCAGAGGGGGCATGTCTGCGGGGTAAACTGTGTACATAATTAATAACTCAATGAATAGGCTTTACTGCCATAATTTGATGCTTAAAGGGTTAGTGGCCTCCCCCACGGCCAGTTCAGTGCGCCCCCCTAGAGCCGGACCCGACCGGCCGCGTAGAGGCGAGCCCGGTTATCCGGGTATAGCAAACCACACCGCAAGTGCTGGTAGCTACGCCTCTCCGCACCCCGCAGGCTTAAACTGCCCAAGGGGGCCCTAAATTCCGTAATGTTTGGGAGTTCAGCCCCGGCAAAATTGGGGGTTGTTCTGGTTAAGAGGACTCACGTTGAGTCCCTGCTTCTGCTACCCCGGGGTTATGACCCCCGGTAGCGCTTGCCTACTTCGACGGCTTGCTGCAGGAAACTCCGGCCACCCCCTGGACAGGACTCCCCGTCCCCCCAGGCCGGGGTGCCCGGGTTCTGAAGGGTGCAGCCTCCCCGCAGGCCCTACAAGACACTCCAACCACCCCTGGGGCAGGACTCCCCGTCCCCCCAGGCCGGTGTGCCCGGTTTCTGCAGACTGCAGCCTCCCCGCAGACCCTACAGGACACTCCGACCAGCCCCTGGGCTAGACTCCCCTTCCCCTCAGGGCAATGTGCCCGGTTCTAGCAGATGGTAGCATCCCCAATTGGCGACTGCCCCCAAGCAGTGAGGCGGTGCGTTACACGAGTTCCACTGCCCGCTGCCCCCGGGCAGTGCGCGGTGCATTGCCAGTTTACCTTTGCCCTTGGGTAGATATCCCGGCCTCTTGCCATTTGGTAACAGCGCCTTCGGCACACCGCAGCACAGCACAGCACAGCACACCAGAGCACAACACAGCACAGCACGGCACGGCACGGCACGGCACGGCACGGCACAACACAGCACAGCACAGCACAGCGCGGCACAACACAGCACATGACAGCACAACAGAGCGCAGCACAACACAACACAGCAGGGCACGGCACGGTACACCACAGCACAGCACAGCGCAGCGCTACTGCCCCCCCCAAGCCCTCCTTGGAGGAGTTCCACTGCCCACTGCCCCGAGGCAGTGAGGCAGTGTATTGCAGGAGTTGCACCGCCCACTGCCCCCAGGCAGTGAAGCGGTGCGTTGCATAAGTTCCAATATCCACAGCCCCAAGGTGGTGTGGCAGGGCAATGCGGAAGATGCATTGCCCAGTGCCCCCGGTCAACGGGGCAGTGTATTGCAGGAGTTCCACTGCCAACTGCCCCCAGGCAGTGAGGCAGTGCGTTGCAAGAGTCCCATTGGCCACTGCCCCCAGGCAGTGAGGCAGTGCGTTGCAGGTGCTGCACTGCCCACCGCCACTACGCGGTGAGGCAATTGAAGGAGTTGCACTGCCCACTGCCCGCAGGCAGTGAGGCAGTGCGTTGCAGGAGTTGCACTACCCAACGCACCAAGGCAGAGAGGCAGCGTATTGCAGGAGTTCCACTGCCCACAGCCCCCAGGCAGTGCGGCAGTGCATAGCAGGAGTTCCACTGCCCACAGCCTGCAGGCGGTGTGGCGGTGCGTTGCAGGAGTACCACTACCCACTGCCCTCTGCCCAAAACTACAGTGCAGAAGGGCACACACAGTACAGTGCATTGCACAGCACCAAGCAGTGCGGCACCACACAAAAAGCATTGATGGTGCAGCGCGGCACGCACGGTGCAGTGGGCCTATGAGACGATGTGTGACTGCGTGCAGGCGTGGGAAGAACAATGCCAGCCAAGTGCAAGTGTGCACTGGTCCGGCTATGCAACAACACACTAGCACACAACACGCACACAACACACACAGCCGTTTACCTGCACCCGTGGGTAGACATCCCAGCCATTGCCTTCTGGTAAAAGCGCCTTCGCCACAGCACAGCGCAGCGAAGCACAGCCCAGCACAGCACAACACAGCGCAGCACAGCACAGCACAGCACAGCACAGCCCAGCTCAGCCCAGCACAGCGCAGCACAGCACAGCACAGCGCAGCGCAGAAGAGCACAGCACACCGTAGCACGGCACAGCACACCCAACGCAGCACAGCACAAAACAGCACAGCATAACACAACACAACACAGCACGGCACAGCACAGCACAACGCAGCACATCACAGCACTGCACACCGTAGTTCACCACACCACAACGTAGCAGAGCACAGCACAGCGCAGCGCGGCACGGCACGGCACAACACAGCACAGCACAGCACACCGCAGCACAACACACCACACCACAACACAGCACGGCACGGCACAGCACAGCACCGCACAGCACAGCGCAGCACAGCATGGCACTGCACAGGACAGTGCAGCAAAGCACACCGCAGCACAGCAGAGGACAGCACATCAGAGCACGGTACAGCACAGCACAGCACCACGCAGCGTAGAACAGCACCGCGCAGCACCGCACGGCACAGTACAGCACAGCACAGCACAACACGGCACAGCAGAGCACAGCACAGCACAGCGCAGCGCAGCACAGCACAGCCTAAAAACTCCCCATCTCTACCTACGGGCTGGGTGCCGGGTGCAAAGCCCCGGACGATAGGGCCCGGGCACTGCCAATAGGCAGTGTACTAATAGTGTCGGGTGCGTGCACGCCCCGGTGCCAAGCACCATCCCCAGGGACCCGATGTCCCTAGTACCAGCCGCCTCGGCCCTGGGAACGGTCAGCGACCCCTAGTGAGGACGGCTGACCTAGCCTCCCCCTACTCTCCCCCCTACATGGCCGCCCAGACAACGGGCCCTCAGTGGAGCCCAGGCATGCGCCCCCCCCGCGCTCCTGCTTCTGCCCCCCCCCCCCCCCGCTGCCGCACCTGCGCGCACCCCAGTGCCCCCTTCCTCCAACCACAACCTCCGCCCCCGCCCCACAGGCGGCGAGGCCATCGGCACCACAACCCCCCAGCCAAAGGGGCTTTGCCAGCGCCGCCGTGGCCAGGTGCGTGCGTGAAGGGCAGGGGCGAACGGCACCAGGGGAAGGCCGGACAGGGGTGAAGAGAGGGGTGCAGACAGGAAGGGGAAGGGTCTGAGCAACGGAAGGGTCGCCCCCCCCCTCCTCTCCTGCTCCGTCCAACGCGCCCCCATGCGGCCCACAGTGCCCCCCGTAGCACTTCCTCCCCCGGCCGCTCCCTGCTGCCTCCCTTGCCTGATACCCCCCCCGCCCCCTTCCCTCTGCCCATGCCCCTCTCGCAGCCTCGCGGCGCCCGCGCCGCGCGCCTCCAGGGCTCCGCATATGCGGCCGGCCGCATGAACACCCGGGCCCGGAGGCGCCACCGAGGAGGCTCTAGTGCCGGTTCTTCATGGCAAGCGTCCAGGTGTGCGGGTGGAGAGGGCCACGGAGGGAACACATGAGGGATGTGGGGGGCCCCCGCCCTAGCAGTGGCACGATGCCTGGCGACTGGCCTGGGGGTTCCAGGGCAGGGGACCGTGCATGACATAGCAGCCCAGAGGGCTGCCACAACTCGCTGCCACAGAGCGACTAGAGCGATGTTCCTGAAAGGGGAGGGGACCCCGCAACCCCCCGTAATGGGCAACGTGGCCCCGCTGGTGGAGCGGTTCGAGGCCATGCCGCCCTGGCGCCGGCCAGCACCGATTCTGCCGTACTGTGTGTTTGAAGGAGATTATTTATTAGACCTATGTGATGTGTATGTATCAAGTAAAGTAGTAGTATAAACAATGACCCACAGTATTGGTATAATGTACGCCCCCGGCCAACAGCATGGGAGGGCCGGGGGACCGGGTCAAAGCCCCGAACCCCCCAAGGGCAGCCCCAATGGTGAGCGCACCACCAGAGGGGGCATGTCTGCGGGGTAAACTGTGTACATAATTAATAACTCAATGAATAGGCTTTACTGCCATAATTTAATGCTTAAAGGGTTAATGGCCTCCCCCATGGCCAGTTCAGTGCGCCCCCCCAGAGCCGGACCCGACCGGCCGCGTAGAGGCGAGCCCGGTTATCCGGGTATAGCAGACCACACCGCAAGTGCTGGTAGCTACGCCTCTCCGCACCCCGCAGGCTTAAACTGCCCAAGGGGGCCCTAAATTCCGTAATGTTTGGGAGTTCAGCCCCGGCAAAATTGGGGGTTGTTCTGGTTAAGAGGACTCACGTTGAGTCCCTGCTTCTGCTACCCCGGGGTTATGACCCCCGGTAGCGCTTGCCTACTTCGACGGCTTGCTGCAGGAAACTCCGGCCAACCCCTGGACAGGACTCCCCGTCCCCCCAGGCCGGGGTGCCCGGGTTCTGAAGGGTGCAGCCTCCCCGCAGGCCCTACAAGACACTCCAACCACCCCTGGGGCAGGACTCCCTGTCCCCCCAGGCCGGTGTGCCCGGTTTCTGCAGACTGCAGCCTCCCCGCAGACCCTACAGGACACTCCGACCACCCCCTGGGCTAGACTCCCCGTCCCCCCAGGCCGGTGTGCCCGGTTCTAGGAGATGGCAGCATCCCCAATTGCCGACTGCCCCCGGGCAGTGAGGCGGTGCGTTGCACGAATTCCACTGCCCGCTGCCCCCAGGCAGTGCGGCGGTGCATTGCAGGAGTTCCACCGCCCACTACCCCAAGGGAGTGAGGCGGTGTATTGCAGGAGTTCCACTGCCCGCTGCCCCCCAAGCAGTAGGGCAGTGCGTTGCAGGAGCTCCAACGCCCAGTTTCCCCAGGCAGTGAGCCGGTGCGTTGCAGGGGTACCACGGCCCACTGCCCCCAGGCAGTGCGGCAGTGCATTGGAGGAGTTACATTGTCCACTGCCCCCAGGCAGTAAGGCAGTGCATTGGAGGAGTTGCACTGCGCACTGCCCCCCAAGCAGTGAGGCAGTATGAGGGTAGTGCAAATCCTGCAATGTACTGCCTCACTGCCTGGGGGTAGTGGGCAGTGGAACTCCATCAATGCATTGCCCCCCGGGCAGTGGGGCAGTGCATTGATGGAGTTCCACTGCCCACTACCCTCAGGAGGTGAGGCAGTGCAGTGGAGGAGTTCCCCTGCCCACTGCCCCCAGGCATTGTGGCAGTGCATTGCAGGAGTTACATTGTCCACTGCCCCCAGGCAGTGAGGCAGTGCATTGGAGGAGTTGCACTGCCCACTGCCCCCCAAGCGGTGAGGCAGCATGTAGCAAAAGATCCACCGCCCACTGCCCCCAGGCAGTGCGGCGGTGCGTTGCAGGAGTTCCATTGCCCATTGCCCCCAGGCAGTGCGGCAGTGCGCTGCAGGCGTTCAACTGCCCACTGCCCCAGGCAAGGAGGCGCTGTAATGCAGGAGTTCCAAAGCCCACTGCCCCTAGGCAGTGGGGCAGTGCATTGTAGGAGTTCCACTGCCCACCGCCCCAAGGCGGTGAGGCGGTGTATTGCATGAGTTCCGCTGCCCACTGCCCCTAGGCAGTGGAGCCGGGCGCTGCAGGAGTTCCACTGCCCACTGCCACCAGGCGGTGAGGCGGTGCGTTGCAGGAATTCCACTGCCCACTGCCCCCGGGGAGTCAAGCGGTGCATTGCACGAGTTCCACCGCCCACCGCCCCATGGCGGTGAGGCGGTGTATTGGATGAGTTCCGCTGCCCACTGCTCCTAGGCAGTGGGGCCATGCGCTGCAGGAGTTCCACTGCCCACTGCCCGCTGCCCCCTGGCAGTGAGGCCGTGCATTGCAGGCATCACACCGCCCCCTGCCCCCCGGGCAGTGGGGCAGAGTATTGCACGAGTTGCACTGCCCACTGCCCCTCAGACAGCGAGGCAATGCGTAGCAAGAGTTGCGTTGCCCACTGCCCCGAGGCAGCACGGCGGTGCGATACGGGAGGCCCACTGCCCACCGCCCCGAGGCACGAAGGCGGTGTATTACAGGAGTAGCAGTGCCCACTGCCCCCATGCAGTGGGGGAGTGCCTTGCAGGAGTTCCAATGCCCACTGCCCCCCAAGCAGTGAGGCGGTGCGTTACAGGAGCTCCACCAACACTGCCCCCAGGTGGTGAGGCGGTGCGATGCACGATTTCCACTGCCCACTGCCCCCAGGCAATGAGGCAGTGCGTTGCAAGAGTTCCACTGCCCACTGCCCCCAGGCAGTGCACTGCACGAGTTCCACTGCCCACTGCCCCCAGGCAATCAGGCGGTGCATTGCAAGAGTTCTACTGCCCACTGCCCCCAAGTGGTGCAGCAGTGCACTGCAGGAGTTCCACTGCCCACTGCCCCCAGGCAGTCAGGCGGTGCATTGCAGGAATTCCACTGCCCACCGCCCGAAGGCAGTGAGGCGGTGTATTGCATGAGTTCCGCTGCCCACTGCCCCCAAGCAGTGAGGCGGTGCGTTACAGGAGCTCCACCAACACTGCCCCCAGGCGGTGAGGCGGTGCGATGCAGGAGTTCCACTACCCACTACCCCCAGGCAGTGAGGCAGTGCGTTGCAAGAGTTCCACTACCCACTGCCCCCAGGCAGCGAGGCAATGCATTGCAGGAGTTCCACTGCCCACTGCCCCCAGGCAGTGCGGCAGTGCACTGCAGGAGTTCCACTGCCCACCACCCCAAGGCGGTGAGGCGGTGTATTGCATGACTTCCGCTGCCCACTGCCCCTAGGCAGTGGAGCCGTGCGCTGCAGGAGTTCCACTGCCCACTGCCACCAGGCAGTGAGAAGGTGCGTTGCAGGAATTCCACTGCCAACTGCCCCCGGGCAGTCAGGCGGTGCATTGCAGGAGTTCCACTGCCCACCGCCCCAAGGCGGTGAGGCGGTGTATTGCATGAGTTCCGCTGCCCACTGCCCCTAGGCAGTGGGGCCGTGCGCTGCAGGAACTCCACTGCCCGCTGCCCCCGGGGCAGTCAGGCGGTGCATTGCAGGAGTTCCACTTAGCACTGCCGCCAGGCAGTGAGGCAGTGCTTTGCAGGAGTTGAACTACCCACTGCCCCCAGGCAGTGCGGCACTGTACTGCATGAGATCCACTGCCCACTGCCCCCACGCAGTGCGGCGGTGCATTACAGGAGTTCCACTGCCCGCTGCCCCCTGGCAGTGAGGCCGTGCATTGCAGGGGTCACACCGCCCCCTGCCCCCCGGGCAGTGGGGCAGAGTATTGCACGAGTTGCACTGCCCACTGCCCCTCAGACAGTGAGGCAATGCGTAGCAAGAGTTCCGCTGCCCACTGCCCCGAGGCAGCACGGCGGTGCGATACGGGAGGACCACTGCCTACCGCCCCGAGGCACGAAGACGGTGTATTACAGGAGTAGCAGTGCCCACTGCCCCCATGCAGTGGGGGAGTGCCTTGCAGGAGTTCCAATTCCCACTGCCCCCCAAGCAGTGAGGCGGTGCGTTACAGGAGCTCCACCAACACGGCCCCCAGGCGGTGAGGCGGTGCGATGCACGAGTTCCACTGCCCACTGCCCCCAGGCAATGAGGCAGTGCGTTGCAAGAGTTCCACTGCCCACTGCCCCCAGGCAGTGCACTGCACGAGTTCCACTGCCCACTGCCCCCAGGCAATCAGGCGGTGCATTGCAAGAGTTCTACTGCCCACTGCCCCCAAGTGGTGCAGCAGTGCACTGCAGGAGTTCCACTGCCCACTGCCCCCAGGCAGTCAGGCGGTGCATTGCAGGAATTCCACTGCCCACCGCCCGAAGGCAGTGAGGCGGTGTATTGCATGAGTTCCGCTGCCCACTGCCCCCAAGCAGTGAGGCGGTGCGTTACAGGAGCTCCACCAACACTGCCCCCAGGCGGTGAGGCGGTGCGATGCAGGAGTTCCACTACCCACTACCCCCAGGCAGTGAGGCAGTGCGTTGCAAGAGTTCCACTACCAACTGCCCCCAGGTAGCGAGGCCATGCATTGCAGGAGTTCCGCTGCCCACTGCCCCCAGGCAGTGCGGCAGTGCACTGCACGAGTTCCACTGCCCACCACCCCAAGGCGGTGAGGCGGTGTATTGCATGACTTCCGCTGCCCACTGCCCCTAGGCAGTGGAGCCGTGCGCTGCAGGAGTTCCACTGCCCACTGCCACCAGGCAGTGAGAAGGTGCGTTGCAAGAATTCCACTGCCAGCTGCCCCCGGGCAGTCAGGCGGTGCATTGTAGGAGTTCCACTGCCCACCGCCCCAAGGCGGTGAGGCGGTGTATTGCATGAGTTCCGCTGCCCACTGCCCCTAGGCAGTGGGGCCGTGCGCTGCAGGAACTCCACTGCCCGCTACCCCCGGGGCAGTCAGGCGGTGCATTGCCGGAGTTCCACTTAGCACTGCCGCCAGGCAGTGAGGTCGTGCTTTGCAGGAGTTGCACTGCCCACTGCCCCCAGGCTGTGAGGGAGTGTGTTGCAGGAGTTGCACTGCCCACTGCCCGCAGGCAGTGAGGCAGTGCGTTGCAGGAGTTGCACTACCCAACGCACCAAGGCATAGAGGCAGCGTATTGCAGGAGTTCCACTGCCCACAGCCCCCCGGGCAGTGCGGCAGTGCATAGCAGGAGTTCCACTGCCCACAGCCTGCAGGCGGTGTGGCGGTGCGTTGCAGGAGTACCACTACCCACTGCCCTCTGCCCAAAACTACAGTGCAGAAGGGCACACACAGTACAGTGCATTGCACAGCACCAAGCAGTGCGGCACCACACAAAAAGCATTGATGGTGCAGCGCGGCACGCACGGTGCAGTGGGCCTATGAGACGATGTGTGACTGCGTGCAGGCGTGGGAAGAACAATGCCAGCCAAGTGCAAGTGTGCACTGGTCCGGCTATGCAACAACACACTAGCACACAACACGCACACAACACACACAGCCGTTTACCTGCACCCGTGGGTAGACATCCCAGCCATTGCCTTCTGGTAAAAGCGCCTTCGCCACAGCACAGCGCAGCGAAGCACAGCCCTGCACAGCACAACACAACGCAGCACAGCACAGCACAGCACAGCACAGCCCAGCTCAGCCCAGCACAGCGCAGCGCAGCACAACACAGCGCAGCGCAGAAGAGCACAGCACACCGTAGCACGGCACAGCACACCCAACGCAGCACAGCACAAAACAGCACAGCATAACACAACACAGCACAGCACGGCACAGCACAGCACAACGCAACACAGCACAGCACTGCACACCGCAGTTCACCACACCACAACGTAGCAGAGCACAGCACAGCGCAGCGCGGCACGGCACGGCACGGCACGGCACAACACAGCACAGCACAGCACACCGCAGCACAACACACCACACCACAACACAGCACGGCACGGCACAGCACAGCACCGCACAGCACAGCACAGCACAGCATGGCACTGCACAGGACAGTGCAGCAAAGCACACCGCAGCACAGCAGAGGACAGCACATCAGAGCACGGTACAGCACAGCACAGCACCACGCAGCGTAGAACAGCACCGCGCAGCACCGCACGGCACAGTACAGCACAGCACAGCACAGCACGGCACAGCAGAGCAGAGCACAGCACAACGCAGCGCAGCACAGCACAGCCTAAGTACTCCCCATCTCTACCTACGGGCTGGGTGCCGGGTGCGAAGCCCCGGACGATAGGGCCCGGGCACTGCCAATAGGCAGTGTACTAATAGTGTCGGGTGCGTGCACGCCCCGGTGCCAAGCACCATCCCCAGGGACCCGGTGTCCCTAGTACCAGCCGCCTCGGCCCTGGGAACGGTCAGCGACCCCTAGTGAGGACGGCTGACCTAGCCTCCCCCTACTCTCCCCCCTACATGGCCGCCCAGACAACGGGCCCTCAGTGGAGCCCAGGCATGCGCCCCCCCCGCGCTCCTGCTTCTATCCCCCCCCCCCCCCCCCGCTGCCGCACCTGCGCGCACCCCAGTGCCCCCTTCCTCCAACCACAACCTCCGCCCCCGCCCCACAGGCGGCGAGGCCATCGGCACCACAACTCCCCAGCCAAAGGGGCTTTGCCAGCGCCGCCGTGGCCAGGTGCGTGCGTGAAGGGCAGGGGCGAACGGCACCAGGGGAAGGCCGGACAGGGGTGAAGAGAGGGGTGCAGACAGGAAGGGGAAGGGTCTGAGCAACGGAAGGGTCGCCCCCCCCCTCCTCTCCTGCTCCGTCCAACGCGCCCCCATGCGGCCCACAATGCCCCCCGTAGCACTTCCTCCCCCGGCCGCTCCCTGCTGCCTCCCTTGCCCGATACCCCCCCCGCCCCCTTCCCTCTGCCCATGCCCCTCTGGCAGCCTCGCGGCGCCCGCGCCGCGCGCCTCCAGGGCTCCGCATATGCGGCCGGCCGCATGAACACCCGGGCCCGGAGGCGCCACCGAGGAGGCTCTAGTGCCGGTTCTTCATGGCAAGCGTCCAGGTGTGCGGGTGGAGAGGGCCACGGAGGGAACACATGAGGGATGTGGGGGGCCCCCGCCCTAGCAGTGGCACGATGCCTGGCGACTGGCCTGGGGGTTCCAGGGCAAGGGACCGTGCATGACATAGCAGCCCAGAGGGCTGCCACAACTCGCTGCCACAGAGCGACTAGAGCGATGTTCCTCAAAGGGGAGGGGACCCCGCAACCCCCCGTAATGGGCAGCGTGGCCCCGCTGGTGGAGCGGTTCGAGGCCATGCCGCCCTGGCGCCGGCCAGCACCGATTCTGCCGTACTGTGTGTTTGAAGGAGATTATTTATTAGACCTATGTGATGTGTATGTATCAAGTAAAGTAGTAGTATAAACAATGACCCACAGTATTGGTATAATGTACGCCCCCGGCCAACAGCATGGGAGGGCCGGGGGACCGGGTCAAAGCCCCGAACCCCCCAAGGGCAGCCCCAATGGTGAGCGCACCACCAGAGGGGGCATGTCTGCGGGGTAAACTGTGTACATAATTAATAACTCAATGAATAGGCTTTACTGCCATAATTTAATGCTTAAAGGGTTAGTGGCCTCCCCCATGGCCAGTTCAGTGCGCCCCCCCAGAGCCGGACCCGACCGGCCGCGTAGAGGCGAGCCCGGTTATCCGGGTATAGCAGACCACACCGCAAGTGCTGGTAGCTACGCCTCTCCGCACCCCGCAGGCTTAAACTGCCCAAGGGGGCCCTAAATTCCGTAATGTTTGGGAGTTCAGCCCCGGCAAAATTGGGGGTTGTTCTGGTTAAGAGGACTCACGTTGAGTCCCTGCTTCTGCTACCCCGGGGTTATGACCCCCGGTAGCGCTTGCCTACTTCGACGGCTTGCTGCAGGAAACTCCGGCCAACCCCTGGACAAGACTCCCCGTCCCCCCAGGCCGGGGTGCCCGGGTTCTGAAGGGTGCAGCCTCCCCGCAGGCCCTACAAGACACTCCAACCACCCCTGGGGCAGGACTCCCTGTCCCCCCAGGCCGGTGTGCCCGGTTTCTGCAGACTGCAGCCTCCCCGCAGACCCTACAGGACACTCCGACCACCCCCTGGGCTAGACTCCCCGTCCCCCCAGGCCGGTGTGCCCGGTTCTAGGAGATGGCAGCATCCCCAATTGCCGACTGCCCCCGGGCAGTGAGGCGGTGCGTTGCACGAATTCCACTGCCCGCTGCCCCCAGGCAGTGCGGCGGTGCATTGCAGGAGTTCCACCGCCCACTACCCCAAGGGAGTGAGGCGGTGTATTGCAGGAGTTCCACTGCCCGCTGCCCCCCAAGCAGTAGGGCAGTGCGTTGCAGGAGCTCCAACGCCCAGTTTCCCCAGGCAGTGAGCCGGTGCGTTGCAGGGGTACCACGGCCCACTGCCCCCAGGCAGTGCGGCAGTGCATTGGAGGAGTTACATTGTCCACTGCCCCCAGGCAGTAAGGCAGTGCATTGGAGGAGTTGCACTGCGCACTGCCCCCCAAGCAGTGAGGCAGTATGAGGGTAGTGCAAATCCTGCAATGTACTGCCTCACTGCCTGGGGGTAGTGGGCAGTGGAACTCCATCAATGCACTGCCCCCCGGGCAGTGGGGCAGTGCATTGATGGAGTTCCACTGCCCACTACACCCAGGAGGTGGGGCAGTGCAGTGGAGGAGTTCCCCTGCCCACTGCCCCCAGGCATTGCGGCAGTGCATTGCAGGAGTTACATTGTCCACTGCCCCCAGGCAGTGAGGCAGTGCATTGGAGGAGTTGCACTGCCCACTGCCCCCCAAGCGGTGAGGCAGCATGTAGCAAAAGATCCACCGCCCACTGCCCCCAGGCAGTGCGGCGGTGCGTTGCAGGAGTTCCATTGCCCATTGCCCCCAGGCAGTGCGGCAGTGCGCTGCAGGCGTTCAACTGCCCACTGCCCCAGGCAAGGAGGCGCTGTAATGCAGGAGTTCCAAAGCCCACTGCCCCTAGGCAGTGGGGCAGTGCATTGTAGGAGTTCCACTGCCCACCGCCCCAAGGCGGTGAGGCGGTGTATTGCATGAGTTCCGCTGCCCACTGCCCCTAGGAAGTGGAGCCGGGCGCTGCAAGAGTTCCACTGCCCACCGCCACCAGGCGGTGAGGCGGTGCGTTGCAGGAATTCCACTGCCCACTGCCCCCGGGGAGTCAAGCGGTGCATTGCACGAGTTCCACCGCCCACCGCCCCAAGGCGGTGAGGCGGTGTATTGGATGAGTTCCGCTGCCCACTGCTCCTAGGCAGTGGGGCCATGCGCTGCAGGAGTTCCACTGCCCACTGCCCGCTGCCCCCTGGCAGTGAGGCCGTGCATTGCAGGGGTCACACCGCCCCCTGCCCCCCGGGCAGTGGGGCAGAGTATTGCACGAGTTGCACTGCCCACTGCCCCTCAGACAGCGAGGCAATGCGTAGCAAGAGTTGCGTTGCCCACCGCCCCGAGGCACGAAGGCGGTGTATTACAGGAGTAGCAGTGCCCACTGCCCCCATGCAGTGGGGGAGTGCCTTGCAGGAGTTCCAATGCCCACTGCCCCCCAAGCAGTGAGGCGGTGCGTTACAGGAGCTCCACCAACACTGCCCCCAGGCGGTGAGGCGGTGCGATGCACGAGTTCCACTGCCCACTGCCCCTAGGCAATGAGGCAGTGCGTTGCAAGAGTTCCACTGCCCACTGCCCCCAGGCAGTGCACTGCACGAGTTCCACTGCCCACTGCCCCCAGGCAATCAGGCGGTGCATTGCAAGAGTTCTACTGCCCACTGCCCCCAAGTGGTGCAGCAGTGCACTGCAGGAGTTCCACTGCCCACTGCCCCCAGGCAGTCAGGCGGTGCATTGCAGGAATTCCACTGCCCACCGCCCGAAGGCAGTGAGACGGTGTATTGCATGAGTTCCGCTGCCCACTGCCCCCAAGCAGTGAGGCGGTGCGTTACAGGAGCTCCACCAACACTGCCCCCAGGCGGTGAGGCGGTGCGATGCAGGAGTTCCACTACCCCCTACCCCCAGGCAGTGAGGCAGTGCGTTGCAAGAGTTCCACTACCAACTGCCCCCAGGCAGCGAGGCAATACATTGCAGGAGTTCCACTGCCCACTGCCCCCAGGCAGTGCGGCAGTGCACTGCAGGAGTTCCACTGCCCACCACCCCAAGGCGGTGAGGCGGTGTATTGCATGACTTCCGCTGCCCACTGCCCCTAGGCAGTGGAGCCGTGCGCTGCAGGAGTTCCACTGCCCACTGCCACCAGGCAGTGAGAAGGTGCGTTGCAGGAATTCCACTGCCAGCTGCCCCCGGGCAGTCAGGCGGTGCATTGCAGGAGTTCCACTGCCCACCGCCCCAAGGCGGTGAGGAGGTGTATTGCATGAGTTCCGCTGCCCACTGCCCCTAGGCAGTGGGGCCGTGCGCTGCAGGAACTCCACTGCCCGCTGCCCCCGGGGCAGTCAGGCGGTGCATTGCAGGAGTTCCACTTAGCACTGCCGCCAGGCAGTGAGGCAGTGCTTTGCAGGACTTGCACTACCCACTGCCCCCAGGCAGTGCGGCACTGTACTGCATGAGATCCACTGCCCACTGCCCCCACGCAGTGCGGCGGTGCATTACAGGAGTTCCACTGCCCGCTGCCCCCTGGCAGTGAGGCCGTGCATTGCAGGGGTCACACCGCCCCCTGCCCCCCGGGCAGTGGGGCAGAGTATTGCACGAGTTGCACTGCCCACTGCCCCTCAGACAGTGAGGCAATGCGTAGCAAGAGTTCCGCTGCCCACTGCCCCGAGGCAGCACGGCGGTGCGATACGGGAGGACCACTGCCCACCGCCCCGAGGCACGAAGGCGGTGTATTACAGGAGTAGCAGTGCCCACTGCCCCCATGCAGTGGGGGAGTGCCTTGCAGGAGTTCCAATGCCCACTGCCCCCCAAGCAGTGAGGCGGTGCGTTACAGGAGCTCCACCAACACTGCCCCCAGGCGGTGAGGCGGTGCGATGCACGAGTTCCACTGCCCACTGCCCCCAGGCAATGAGGCAGTGCGTTGCAAGAGTTCCACTGCCCACTGCCCCCAGGCAGTGCACTGCAGGAGTTCCACTGCCCACTGCCCCCAGGCAATCAGGCGGTGCATTGCAAGAGTTCTACTGCCCACTGCCCCCAAGTGGTGCAGCAGTGCACTGCAGGAGTTCCACTGCCCACTGCCCCCAGGCAGTGAGGCGGTGCATTGCAGGAATTCCACTGCCCACCGCCCGAAGGCAGGAGGAGGAGGAGGAGGAGGAGGAGCGCCTGCCGCGGTCCCACGTACGGTGAGCCTTGGCGTCGTCCCTCGGGGGCCCCACGCAGGCTCTGCCGAGGGAGTCCTCCGTCTTACCTCCGCTAGAGCAAGACGAATCTCGTCGCACACCTGAGAACGCTCCTCCCAGCAGGCCGTCTGGGTCACAACGTCAGTGTACGACAACGCTACGGCTCGATCTGCTCTCCGGTCCCGGCCACCAACCGCTCCGAACTGTCCTGGATCCACCCGAGTAAGTGTTCCAAGATCAACGTGCACGGAAGATGTGGGTCTCCCGGGGCATCACCTCCGACTTAGAACGCCGCCAGACAAGGAGCGCGGTCCGGCACGACTGCGCGCAGCACCGGAGCGGTCCGGGCGCGTGAGGTCGAGGACGGGTCACGGGCGGGGACAGGGCCACGGGGCGGGCCGACCCATGGCCACCTGCATGTCCTTAAAGACCGTGCGGGGTCCTTGGGAAGCCGCAGTGAGGATGGCCGAGAACGCAGAATGTAGTGCGGCACACCACGAGGGGATCACATCTCCACAGAGGCCGGCTTCCAGGCTCCGTCCATTGCCACCGTAATGGATGGCCCAGAGGCGGCGTCGACCTGGGAGATGAGGGGCAAGCCCGTGCCGTCCGAGACTGTCCAAGATGATCACGTCATGGGGATTCTGCTCAATCTCCTGCCACATGGTCGGCGGAATCTGGTTCGACCCGTTGTACACATACAGGACGCGGTACGGACTGTGCTTGCTCCGGGTGGAGATGACGGACTTCACCTTAGGGGCCAGGAGGAGGTCCCCTGATAGCCAGAGTCCTAGGAGGACGTCCCAGGCCGGCCACCTGCCCGAGCCGGGCGTTGGGGCCCAGTTGGCTACGTGATACCACTCTGGCGGTGGGTCGTTGGCGAGGGACTGGTTAACGGGGGCCCGCGGTAGGGGAGAGAGGTGGTCGGCAAGAGGTAGAACGGGCACCGCGTGCCGCTTATGTAGGAGAACGGTAGTGAGAACGACATCGCAGAGTAGGCGACGGAGACGCGCAGGACGCAGACCTCTGTGCAGCAGGGCATCCCTGTGTGGCGTGGAGATGGCTCCGAGACGACCAACAGTGTAGGTTGCGATGGTGTGGTGGGCCGGGGAGCCATCCACAGCCAGTATGAACGGCTCGTCCCCCCAAAGGACGAGGGTGCCCCAAGCAGTGGGCGTACAGTGGCGCCAGGCATGGCACCTCTGAGAGAGTCGGGCCGCAAGCCACCGATGGTAGTGGGCGCGGATGAGCGGGTCTAGCGGGCACGAGAGGATATGGTCCCCGGAGGCGGGCATGGTGCAGAGGGGGCAGGACGTATCTCTTGGGGGGAACAGGGAGAGGCGGATGCCGGTGACCGTGAGGTGGTCCCCCCATGTGACGAGACCGTGGCTGACGATGTTGGCGTACTCGTTGAGGTCGGGGAGGCGTCGTGGCGGGGGGGACGCAGAGAAGGCGTGGTGGGAGGCGAGCAAGGCGCGGCGCGCGTGGGGCACGGCGTCGTGGACCTGGAGGCCCGCGTGGGAGAAGCAGACGCGGGGTTTCTGTAGGGGGCCGAGCCATCCCACGGCGTCCGGGCAATTGTCCGCAGCTTGCCCTGCCGCTTCGTCCACCCGGTCCAGCAGGGTATCGAGCCAGGTGCCGGCGATATGGGAATAGAGGTGATGGGGAGGGGCATGACCGTGGGCCATGTCGCGACACGATCTTATGAGATCTCCCTGCAGCGAGTCTTCCGGCTCGCGGCGCCCTTCCTGCGCCGTGATGTACCCTTTGCAGTCCGCGAAGTGCCACGCACCGGATCGGAAGCCGATGGCAGGGTCGGCTGAGGGCCCCTTGGCGGTGAGGGCCACCCATGCCGTGTACAGCTCCGCCGTGTAGGCGTTGTCCAGCCTCAAGGGGATGGGGACGGGGTACACCTGGTACCGGAGGGTGACGGGGCAGAACACCGCCACTGCCCCGCCGCAGCGCCGGGTCTTCGGGCACCACGACGCGTCGTGGAGGATCCCATAGTTCTCAGGGAGCCAGGAGAACGTGGGGACGGTCGCAGTCACCGCTTGGCAGCGTCTAACCGGGGGGACGGTGCCGACCGGCGGAGTGGGGCGGGGCGAGGCCCGGGGCCACCCCTTGCGTCGCGCGTCCTCTGTACTGCGATGGCCCGCAAGCATCCACGCGTGGGTGTCCTGGACCTCGAGTCCGGGTGACGACAGGGCCAGCACATGGGGGGTGTGGTGTGGCAGATGGCTGTCAGGGGGTAAGTGGATGGCGATGTCGCACCGGTGGCACAGGGCAACAAATAGATCGTGGTCCGTGGGGTGTGCGGTGCACCGGAGTCCGAGCTCCGGGGTGAGGCAGGGCTGGGAAGGATGGAACCGCCAGAGGGCAGTGAGGAGCCCGTGGCGCGTGGACCGGCAGACCAGGGAGTTGGGGTGGTTCAGGTGTCGGATGTAGACGCCGAAGAAAGTAGTAAACCCAACGACCGGTGCCGGGGGTATACCGACTCCCCCTTCGGGGACCTCACGGAGGAAGTGAGCAGAGGCGGAGAGGGTCCACCCAGCGGTGGCGCGCATGGCCGAGGCGGTCATGGCGTCCAGCACGCGCAGGGCCCCGTAGGAGGGGGGGCGGACACTGGTAAACCAGTTGACCGTCCCATGACACTTGGCAGTATACATGGCGAGGGGGTAGTGGGCGGGGAGTCGTGGGGCGCGGAGCGCCCGGCACGCAGCGCGGGCGCCCGAGAACAGGCGCCGGGAGTCGACGGGATGGAAGAGGTGGGGAAGGGCATGGCGGCCAAGGACGCGGACGTAGTCCTGGCTCGTGGCACATCGCACGGGGTGACCATTGAGGTATACCGTGTCGTTGAGGAAATAGACCTGACCATCGCGCATGTCGGTGCCGATCAAGACCGTTTTTGTTGGGTCTGAGTGGAGGTTGGTGAGGCGGCCCGCTCTCTCAATGCCGCTGGCGAGGGCGGGCAAATGGCAACGGTCGCCGGGCAGCCACTGGGTGTCATCCATCAGGAGAACCCGGTTCAGCGGGCCCGCGGGGGTGTCGGTGGGGGGGACGGAACGGCAGGCTTCGTGCCCCCGAACTTCGCCATATATGCAGTACTTCATGCCGGACACGGGGCATCCTTGCCCCGTGCCGGCCCCCAGCCGGGTGGAGGACGGAGAGCGTCCTTCAGCTCCCCCCATGTGCACCTCAAGGGCGCGGTCATGGTGTTGAAGGGTCGCGGCGTCGGCTGGGGAGATCCCTGCGGCGGTGAGGACGGCGTACTCGGTGGTGTGGTTGATGGAGCCATACGCGTGGCGGACATCGTCCGACAGGACCCACGCTTCGAGGCGTCTGCGCCAGCGGTCCCACCATACATCGTGTAGGACGCGGAGTAGCTCCACGGAGGAGCAGTGCGGGGACATCCCGAACTGGTAGGGCGGCAGGATGCCGTTCTGAACCAGGCGGGGCTGGTAGTGGTCTTTGATGAGGGCAGCCGTGAGTTTCCATATCGTGGCCAGATTGGTCAGCGGCCTGCCGTTTGCAATGGGGCCGTGCGGCCTCTTTTTCGGAAGGTTGATGAAGTCTGCAGAGTGTGCCTGGGGCACGGGCACCCCACGGAGAATACTGTTGATCAGGCTCACGATCGCCGCAAACTGGGCATCCTCCAATTGTCCGAACAGCCGGTACTCCAGTAAGTCGTGGTACGGCACAGTGGCCGCCGCCCGGCGGATGATGGCCCGCAGGTTTGCGGTGGTGGCGTTGGGTGGTGGGCCGAGCGGCCTTTCCTCCCATCCCGTGATGGTCCGGACGCGCGCGAGTGAGAGCGCCTCAAGAGGGGCAAGGTGCCTTTGGCGCAGCTGGTCCAACGCAACGGCGGCTTGTTGATGAAGAGGTACTGGGACGCCCACCACGTAGACCGGATCCGCTGGGGGTACGTAGCGCGCCCCCAACGTGCGGCGGTAGTCCACTTTGGTGGGTTGGCCAGGGGCAGCGGGTAGGGGCGCCAGCCCTACATCCTTCTCCAGAAGGAGAACGTCCCAGGCCGCTCGGATGCGTTCTTTGAGGCGGGCGACCTCCACGAGGTGTGACGATTGGGACGCCCAATCCGGGTAGGCGAGCGTGTAGCGTTGAAGGTTGGTGACGTGGACACGTACCGTCGACGGTACCGGCTGGCTGGGGACGGGGGGCCCGTAGGCAGCCGTAGCCGCGGTGTATAGCGCTGAGGTCACCTCGGTATAGCGTGGCTGCGCTTCGGGCGCGCCCGGGGGCGGCGTAGCGAGTTCGGCCCGAAAGGTGTCGTTGAGGGTGCGGAGCTGGCTGGCGAGGGGCTCCCGCGGGATGGGGAAGCGGCCCTTTTTCGAAGGGCATACCAATTGGGGCGCTGGCGGGAGGTCATGGAGGGTGGCAGTCACGGGTAGGTGGTCCGATGGGAAACTGGAATCGGAGCGCACCTCCGTGGTGTGGGCTGCTTCCGAAGGGGTGCGGAGGAAGATGTGGTCCAGGGCACCGGCGAAACCTTGCGGGCTCACCCACGTGGGGGCCTCCGCAAGGGGGCGTAGACGGCACATCCCAAGGCGCGTGAGCGTGGGGAGGACGAGGTCACAGAGGGAGGCAGGGGAGACAGGGAGGTGCGAGACCCAGCGGCAGTTGGCGTTCAGGTCCCCTGTCAGGACAACCACTCTAGCCGGGGTGAGGAGGAGGTACGGGTACACCCAATCCAGGATTTCTTGGAGGGTGTCGAGGTTCCCGTCGGCGGGGAAATACACGTTGGCGTGGCAGTGGGTCACGCCAGCCATGGTGAAGTGCGTGACGAGGGCTCGTCCCGACGGGTGGGCGCTGTGGCCGGTCACGACCAGGTCCGGGGTCCTGTAGAGGAGGGTGGCACATCCCCCAGCTATTCTTGCAGGTGCCTGGATGGTGTGGTACAGGGGGTGCACCCGTTGGATGATCAGGGGCCCCGCTTCTTGAACATGCAGGGTTAGCGGGTACTGGCACTCGCGCACCAGGACGTCCAGGGCGCGGAGCTTGGGTCGCAGGGACATCTGCACGTTGAGGGTCATCACGTCTGGGCGGGGCGACACGTGGCCGGTGGGGGGGGGACCAGGGCAGGAGCCGGCGGCGGTGGAGTGCTGGGTTAGCTTGCGGTCCACGGCTGCGGGGAGGGCGCAAGGTAGGCCTCGCACCCACTTGCGGAGGTGCCGGTGGTGGTACGTGGCCGCCATCGCCAAGACACTGGCCCGGGTGAGGCCTGTGGCTGTGATGGAGACGCGGCTGTGTAGGGATTGTGGGAGGACCACGTGGTGATGCTCGGGCAAGATGAAGGAGGTGGGTGGCAGGCCCTTGCGGCAGAGCTGCAACTGATGGGAGCCCGTCACCTGCACACAGTGCACGGCGCCCACTAACGACAGAACGTTACGGGGCCAGGGGTCCGCCCCGCTGCACGCCCGGTAGTAGTGCACACCCACCGGCAGGTGCAGGCACATTTCGAGGGCATAGGGGGGCGTGATGAACTGGGCAGTGCCCGAGGCCGGTACCGGTACCAGGCCCCACTCTCTGGGGGGGGAGCTGGGAGTGTATGCGCCCAGGTGCAGGTTCCGGACATGGGGGACGCCGTCGAGGTGGGAGTGGCGGAGGTGAGACACGGCGGCAGGGATGTCCTCGTTGCGCCCCGCCATGTCCCGGGTTACCGGTCCCGCGGACGCCGACCGAAGTACGGCTGGTAGCGGTGGGGGTCGGCTGGGGGGCTCCAGGGCGGGGGAGCGTAGGGGTTGTGGGCCATGGCCACTCGGGGGTCGTGGGGGTCCCCCGAGTACGGGTAGGGCAGGAGGGGGGCTGCTGCATGGTGGTCGTGGCGGCTGGAAAGCGCTTGTGGCTCATCGCGGTACGCGCTGCGACGCCTCGGCGGCGGGCTGTCGCGGCGATGGCCTGGGCTGCGGCGGCGGGACGGGGACCGGTCCGAGCGGCGGGGGCTGTACCTGCGCTGATATTTGGAGTCTGGTTCTCCGTCCGATCCCGACGTTGCCGTAAGGTCCACCTGATCGTCAGGGTCCCGTGGACGGCGCTGCTTCCCGCGGCTTCCCCGATGAGTCTTCCGGGGCGGACGGTCTCGGTCAGGGTCAGGCACCCAGGGCGTGAACGGTTGTTTCTTCGATTCGGCCCACGTCACTCGCCAGCCACGAGCCGTGTGTTGCCTCGTCAGTCGCATGCCGCGCTCGTACTCTGCTGGTTGGATTCCGACGATTGTGAACTTGGATGTATGGTTCAATTGTTCTTCAGTAATGGAGGAAAGGCCTGCACCAAATTTATCCCGAAGGATACCACCGAGGAGTCCTGCATCAACTTCACCGGACGGCGGATCGTCGACTTCTTGCCAGCCGACCCACAGGGCTTTCGAGTAAACTTGCGGATCGATTTTTTGGGGTGTATACCCCTTCTTTTTCGCTGCGCCCTGTGCCTGGTTGGCGGCTGCAGCTTCTGATGGGGAGGTGGCTGGGCTGGCGGAAACCTGCTGGACTGCAGGGGGGTTGGAGAGGAAGGAGCGCAGGACTTCCGCGATGCCGGGCAGGCTGGGCGCGTGGCTGTGGACCCAGGCCCACTGCTCCCGGATCGGCGACTGCGGGAGGGTGTTGACCTTCGCGCCGTACCGGCGGAAGAGCTGGAGGTGGAGCGCGTGCGCAACCTCGTCCTCACAGCCCTTGGGGATCTCCGGGATCCACTCCAGCAGGTCGGTCAGGGCGGCATCGGCAGGCGACGGCAGAGACGGCGGCGGCTGGGCGGTCGCGCCCGGTGCCCGAAAGGCAGAGACCGCCCTCGGCTTAGGGATCGGTTCCGGGACTGCGAACGACAGTTCGGGCGCACGCGCAGGGGCCTCCGGGACCGGCACGGCGCCTGGCGCGGCCATAGCCCTACGGAGGACTTCGGCCAATTCCTCGAGGTTGGGTGCCTGGGGCGAGGTGAGAACTGCTGCGGCGAGGATGACCGGCACGAGGACCAGGAACTGCTGAGAGCCGGGGGGGGGCAGCTCGAATGAAGCCGGAACGGTACTGCGCACGGCGTTGGCGAATGCCGGCGGCGTGGACTGGAGGCCGTGGAGTCTGGTGGCGATGGACAGGAGGGGGGGTACCGACCTGATGAAGTTGTTGAGCCTAACGGCTTCGGTCTGCCGCTGTGCCGCGGCGCAACGCTGGGCCTGCTGCTGGGCATTATCCCGTTCGGTGCGCACCGCGTCCAGATCCCGCGTGAGGGACTCCAGGTCGCCCCGTGCCACGGCCAGCTCCCGTCGTTGGGCCTCATACTCGTCATGCAATTGAGCGTAGTCGGTGGAGTAGGCCGTGACATCCAGGTCCGGGACGAAAGGCTCCCCCACCTGGGAGGGGCTGGGGGGGGGCGACCCGACGGCCGGGGCCGGTGACTCCGGAGGCGTGGGGTCTGCGGCAGCCGGTGGTACCTGGGAGGCAGGCTCTGGGAGATTGAAAGAAAGCCTTGTCTGTTCGGGCAACAGTGATGAAGGCGATGGTTCGGACCCTGAGGGGGTGGGCTTGCCCTGGGCCTTGTACAGGGCTGACGCTGGGGTGAACGCCGCCGTGGCGAACAGAGTGCCGGCGGGGCTGGGCGCTGCTTGCCCTTTGGTGAGGTAAGGTGCGTGGCTGGGCGGCGTGAGCGGGGGCGGGTTGGCGGTGTCGGCGATGCCGGCCTGCAGCAGGGCGAAAGTGGGGGCTGTGGCCCAGGAGTGCTCGCCAGCCTGCTCGATCTGATGCAGCAGCTCCACGCTGCGGATCGGCAAGATCGAGCACTCGAGCAGCGGCCGCAGCTGCTCGGGGGTCCACATGCCCTTGTTGGCGAGGGCGGGGGGTGTGGGAACGGGGGCTGGCGTGTACTGTCCTGTGAGGCAGACGGAGGAGGCCCACGCTAGGAGCCCGAACTTCAGCGGGACGAGGTCTGCTGTCGGGATGTGGGCTGCCTGCAGGACCGCATGCACGTCGTTGGGTAGCGCCCAAAAGGCCGCAACTACCTCTCGGGTGCGGAGGCGGTCCCATGACGGTCTGAGGTGGGGGGCAAGGAACTGGCTGATGGGCTTGTGGATCTTGTGGGAGACCTTCTGGCTTTGGATGTCCGGAGGGCCGGCAGTGTCGACGGGCGGTGGCTGTTCGCGGGCTGTGTACAGGCCCTTGAAGACTTGGTTGCGGAGGCGTGACGCCGAAATTGGGGCATGGCTTGGGCTCCACCGCGTGACGAGAGCCGCTGTGAGGGCCTCTGGGTCCTTGGAGATATACTCCAGCAGTGGGCCTCCTTGTACCAGCGACAGGGGGACGTGTTCGATGACCTTCGTGTCAGACGGGCCTGCGGCGACCGTTACGGTGGCTGTGAGCAGGAGCCCCCGCGGTGTCCACACCCCCGTCACCGCTGTAATAGCCTGGATGTCGCCGTTGGCAGCCGTCCATCGCAGGGCATCACACAAGTCAGCCAGGGCGGGGTCGGTGGCCTGGATAGCCGTATCTGCCGCTTCCAGTGCGTCATCCTTCAGCATGTCCAGTTCTCGCAGCAGACGGTCAGCATCGTCGGACTGGGCGATGTCCATCAGAAACATGGGGAACGGCCCCTGACGAATGGCGCCGCCTCGACCGGTGTCGGGGGCGGGAGAGGGGGTGTCCTGGGACGGTGTTGAGCGGTCTGACATGGTAGCTGTGGCGAGAAAAGAGCGGGTGGCCTGTGGCCGCAATATGTTGGGGGGGGGGAGCAGATCGAGGTGTCGGCAAACGGAGGTGCACTGACATCATAGGCAGCCCCAGTCGGATGGGGCGCGCAGGAGAGAAACAAGGGGTACCACGAGCGTGGCCATAGTGTGACAAAACAAAGAGCATGGCGCGATGGCGCGGAGTAACATGGGGCCGCCTGGCGGACCGGGTCGGTGAGCGGGGGTCCCAGGACACATAGGGCGGGGGTGCGAGGGGAGCACCGCGCTGGCGCGTGGTGCTGCAACCCTAGTGGCGCACGGGAGCGAGGGGCCCCACGTTGGGACGACGAATCGGACGACTGATGATACCCCTGCACAAGGCGTCACGCTTGAGCGGCGGATACGTCGAATGCAGTCCCCGTCGCGGCTCCCCGCGTAGCGGCCTGGAAGATTGCCACGGCGAGGTCGACGTCTTGCCAGAGCCGAACGTATAACGACGTGCCCACTGTGAGCAGGAAACGGCTTGCAAGGGGGAGGGACGCACTTGAGGTGCGGCACTCAGCCCTTGGAGACACGGGATGAAGAGGGAGAGAGAGAGTGCACCATACGGGTGGAGTTGAGCGGAGAGGGGGCCACGATGGCAGAGCTGAGTCACGTGGTGGCACGACTATCACGACGATTCACGATTGGTGTCGAGCGTGGCAGTGCGTGTAGGCAATCCGTCCTACAGCTACCATCCTGAGGGTTTTTAGACTGGCAGTGAGGCGGTGTATTGCATGAGTTCCGCTGCCCACTGCCCCCAAGCAGTGAGGCGGTGCGTTACAGGAGCTCCACCAACACTGCCCCCAGGCGGTGAGGCGGTGCGATGCAGGAGTTCCACTACCCACTACCCCCAGGCAGTGAGGCAGTGCGTTGCAAGAGTTCCACTACCCACTGCCCCCAGGCAGCGAGGCAATACATTGCAGGAGTTCCACTGCCCACTGCCCCCAGGCAGTGCGGCAGTGCACTGCAGGAGTTCCACTGCCCACCACCCCAAGGCGGTGAGGCGGTGTATTGCATGACTTCCGCTGCCCACTGCCCCTAGGCAGTGGAGCCGTGCGCTGCAGGAGTTCCACTGCCCACTGCCACTAGTCAGTGAGAAGGTGCGTTGCAGGAATTCCACTGCCAACTGCCCCCGGGCAGTCAGGCGGTGCATTGCAGGAGTTCCACTGCCCACCGCCCCAAGGCGGTGAGGCGGTGTATTGCATGAGTTCCGCTGCCCACTGCCCCTAGGCAGTGGGGCCGTGCGCTGCAGGAACTCCACTGCCCACTGCCCCCGGGGCAGTCAGGCGGTGCATTGCAGGAGTTCCACTTAGCACTGCCGCCAGGCAGTGAGGCAGTGCTTTGCAAGAGTTGCACTACCCACTGCCCCCGGGCAGTGCGGCACTGTACTGCATGAGATCCACTGCCCACTGCCCCCACGCAGTGCGGCGGTGCATTACAGGAGTTCCACTGCCCGCTGCCCCCTGGCAGTGAGGCCGTGCATTGCAGGGGTCACACCGCCCCCTGCCCCCCGGGCAGTGGGGCAGAGTATTGCACGAGTTGCACTGCCCACTGCCCCTCAGACAGTGAGGCAATGCGTAGCAAGAGTTCCGCTGCCCACTGCCCCGAGGCAGCACGGCGGTGCGATACGGGAGGACCACTGCCCACCGCCCCGAGGCACGAAGGCGGTGTATTACAGGAGTAGCAGTGCCCACTGCCCCCATGCAGTGGGGGAGTGCCTTGCAGGAGTTCCAATGCCCACTGCCCCCCAAGCAGTGAGGCGGTGCGTTACAGGAGCTCCACCAACACTGCCCCCAGGCGGTGAGGCGGTGCGAAGCACGAGATCCACTGCCCACTGCCCCCAGGCAATGAGGCAGTGCGTTGCAAGAGTTCCACTGCCCACTGCCCCCAGGCAGTGCACTGCAGGAGTTCCACTGCCCACTGCCCCCAGGCAATCAGGCGGTGCATTGCAAGAGTTCTACTGCCCACTGCCCCCAAGTGGTGCAGCAGTGCACTGCAGGAGTTCCACTGCCCACTGCCCCCAGGCAGTCAGGCGGTGCATTGCAGGAATTCCACTGCCCACCGCCCGAAGGCAGTGAGGCGGTGTATTGCATGAGTTCCGCTGCCCACTGCCCCCAATCAGTGAGGCGGTGCGTTACAGGAGCTCCACCAACACTGCCCCCAGGCGGTGAGGCGGTGCGATGCAGGAGTTCCACTACCCACTACCCCCAGGCAGTGAGGCAGTGCGTTGCAAGAGTTCCACTACCAACTGCCCCCAGGCAGCGAGGCAATGCATTGCAGGAGTTCCACTGCCCACTGCCCCCAGGCAGTGCGGCAGTGCACTGCAGGAGTTCCACTGCCCACCACCCCAAGGCGATGAGGCGGTGTATTGCATGACTTCCGCTGCCCACTGCCCCTAGGCAGTGGAGCCGTGCGCTGCAGGAGTTCCACTGCCCACTGCCACCAGGCAGTGAGAAGGTGCGTTGCAGGAATTCCACTGCCAACTGCCCCTGGGCAGTCAGGCGGTGCATTGCAGGAGTTCCACTGCCCACCGCCCCAAGGCGGTGAGGCGGTGTATTGCATGAGTTCCGCTGCCCACTGCCCCTAGGCAGTGGGGCCGTGCGCTGCAGGAACTCCACTGCCCGCTGCCCCCGGGGCAGTCAGGCGGTGCATTGCCGGAGTTCCACTTAGCACTGCCGCCAGGCAGTGAGGCAGTGCTTTGCAGGACTTGCACTACCCACTGCCCCCAGGCAGTGCGGCACTGTACTGCATGAGATCCACTGCCCACTGCCCCCACGCAGTGCGGCGGTGCATTACAGGAGTTCCACTGCCCGCTGCCCCCTGGCAGTGAGGCCGTGCATTGCAGGGGTCACACCGCCCCCTGCCCCCCGGGCAGTGGGGCAGAGTATTGCACGAGTTGCACTGCCCACTGCCCCTCAGACAGTGAGGCAATGCGTAGCAAGAGTTCTGCTGCCCACTGCCCCGAGGCAGCACGGCGGTGCGATACGGGAGGACCACTGCCCACCGCCCCGAGGCACGAAGGCGGTGTATTACAAGAGTAGCAGTGCCCACTGCCCCCAGGCAGTGGGGCAGTGCCTTGCAGGAGTTCCACTGCCCACTGCCCCCCAAGCAGTGAGGCGGTGCGTTACAGGAGCTCCACCAACACTGCCCCCAGGCGGTGAGGCGGTGCGATGCAGGAGTTCCACTGCCCACTGCCCCCAAGCAGTGAGGCAGTGCGTTGCAAGAGTTCCACTACCCACTGCCCCAAGGCAGTGAGGCAGTGCATTGCAGGAGTTCCGCTGCCCGCTGCCCGCCAGGCAGTGGGGCAGTGTATTGCAAGAGTTGCACTGCCCACTGCCCCCAGGCAGTGAGGCAGTGTGTTGAAGGAGTTTCACCGCCCACTGCCCCCCAGGCAGTGAGGCGGTGCGTTGCAGCAGTTCCACAGCCCGCTGCCCCCAGGCAGTGAGGTCGTGCATTGCAGGAGTTCCGCTGCCAACTGCCCCCAGGCAGTGAGGCAGTGCATTGCACGAGTTCCGATGCTCGCTGCCCCCCAAGCAGTGGGGCAGTGTAGTGCAGGAGTTGCACTACCCACTACCCCCATGCAGTGAGGCAGTGTATTGCAGGAGATCCACTGCCCGCTGCGCCCAAGCAGTGAGGCATTGTGTTGAAGGGGTTTCACCGCCCACTTCCCCCCAGCCAGGGAGGCGGTGCACTGCCCCCAGGCAGTGGAGCAGTCTGTTGCAGGAGTTCCATTGCCCGCGGCCCCCAAGCGGTGCAGCAGTGCGTTGCAGGATTTCCACTGCCCACTGCCCCCAGGCAGTGAGGCGGTGGCGTTGCAGGAGTTCCGTTGCCCACTGCCCCCCACGCAGTAGGGCAGTGTATTGCAGGAATTGCAATGCCCGCTGACCCTAGGCGGTGCAGCAATGCATTGCAGGAGTTCCACTGCCCACTACCCCCAGGCAGTGAGGCAGTGTATTGCAGGAGTTCCACTGACCACTGCCCGCAGGCAGAGAGGCAGTGCATTGCAGGAGTTCCACTGCCCACTGCCCCATGGCAGAGAGGCGGTGTATTGCAGGACTTGCACTGCCCGCCGCCCCCAGGCGGTGCGGTAGTGCATTGCAGGAGTTCCACGGCCCACTGCCCCCAGGCAGTGAGGCGGTGGCTCGCAGAAGTTCCACTGCCCACTGCCCCCAAGCACAGAGGCAGTGCATTGCAAAAGTCCCACTGCCCACAGCCCCCGGGCAATGGGACGGTGTATTGCAGGAGATCCACTGCCCACTGCCCCTAGGCACTGAGGCAGTGCGTTGCAGGAGTTCCATTGCCCACGGCCCCCAGGTGGTGAGGCAGTGCATTGCAGGATTTCCGCTACTCACTGCCCCCAGGCAGTGCGGCGGTGTATTGCAGGAGATCCGCTGCCCAGTGCCCCAGGCAGTGAGGCGGTGTGTTGCAAGAGATCCACTGCCCACTGCCCCCAGGCAGTGAGGCAGCGTATGGCACGAGATCCGCGGCCCACGGCCCCAGGGAAGTGGGGCGGTGTATAGCAAGAGTTCCACTGCCTACTGACCCTAGGCAGTGAGGCAGTGCATTGCAGGGGTCCCATTGCCCACTGCCCCCAGGCATGGAGGCTGTGCGTTGCAGGAGTTCCACGGCCCACTGCCCCCAGGCCGTGAGGCGGTGCATTGCAGGGGTCCCATTGCCCACTGCCCCCAGGCAGTGAGGCGGTGCGTTACAGGAGTTCCAGTGCCCACTGCCCCTCAGACAGTGAGGCAATGCGTAGCAAGAGTTCCGCTGCCCATTGCCCCGAGGCAGCACGGCGGTGCGATACGGGAGGACCACTGCCCACCGCCCCGAGGCACGAAGGCGGTGTATTACAAGAGTAGCAGTGCCCACTGCCCCCAGGCAGTGGGGCAGTGCCTTGCAGGAGTTCCACTGCCCACTGCCCCCCAAGCAGTGAGGCGGTGCGTTACAGGAGCTCCACCAACACTGCCCCCAGGCGGTGAGGCGGTGCGATGCAGGAGTTCCACTGCCCACTGCCCCCAAGCAGTGAGGCAGTGCGTTGCAAGAGTTCCACTACCCACTGCCCCAAGGCAGTGAGGCAGTGCATTGCAGGAGTTCCGCTGCCCGCTGCCCGCCAGGCAGTGGGGCAGTGTATTGCAAGAGTTGCACTGCCCACTGCCCCCAGGCAGTGAGGCAGTGTGTTGAAGGGGTTTCACCGCCCACTGCCCCCCAGGCAGTGAGGCGGTGCGTTGCAGCAGTTCCACAGCCCGCTGCCCCCAGGCAGTGAGGTCGTGCATTGCAGGAGTTCCGCTGCCAACTGCCCCCAGGCAGTGAGGCAGTGCATTGCAGGAGTTCCGATGCTCGCTGCCCCCCAAGCAGTGGGGCAGTGTAGTGCAGGAGTTGCACTACCCACTACCCCCATGCAGTGAGGCAGTGTATTGCAGGAGATCCACTGCCCGCTGCGCCCAAGCAGTGAGGCAGTGTGTTGAAGGGGTTTCACCGCCCACTCCCCCCAGCCAGGGAGGCGGTGCACTGCCCCCAGGCAGTGGAGCAGTCTGTTGCAGGAGTTCCATTGCCCGCGGCCCCCAAGCGGTGCAGCAGTGCGTTGCAGGATTTCCACTGCCCACTGCCCCCAGGCAGTGAGGCGGTGGCGTTGCAGGAGTTCCGTTGCCCACTGCCCCCCACGCAGTAGGGCAGTGTATTGCAGGAGTTGCAATGCCCGCTGCCCCTAGGCGGTGCGGCAATGCATTGCAGGAGTTCCACTGCCCACTACCCCCAGGCAGTGAGGCTGTGCGTTGCAGGAGTACCACTGCCCACTGCCCCCAGGCAGTGAGGCAGTGTATTGCACGAGTTCCACTGACCACTGCCCGCAGGCAGAGAGGCAGTGCATTGCAGGAGTTCCACTGCCCACTGCCCCATGGCAGAGAGGCGGTGTATTGCAGGACTTGCACTGCCCGCCGCCCCCAGGCGGTGCGGTAGTGCATTGCAGGAGTTCCACTGCCCACTGCCCGCAGGCAGTGAGGCGGTGGCTCGCAGAAGTTCCACTGCCCACTGCCCCCAAGCACAGAGGCAGTGCATTGCAAAAGTCCCACTGCCCACAGCCCCCGGGGAATGAGACGGTGTATTGCACGAGATCCACTGCCCACTGCCCCTAGGCACTGAGGCAGTGCGTTGCAGGGGTTCCATTGCCCACGGCCCCCAGGTGGTGAGGCAGTGCATTGCAGGATTTCCGCTACTCACTGCCCCCAGGCAGTGCGGCGGTGTATTGCAGGAGATCCGCTGCCCAGTGCCCCAGGCAGTGAGGCGGTGTGTTGCAAGAGATCCACTGCCCACTGCCCCCAGGCAGTGAGGCAGTGTATGGCACGAGATCCGCGGCCCACGGCCCCCAGGGAAGTGGGGCGGTGTATAGCAAGAGTTCCACTGCCTACTGACCCTAGGCAGTGAGGCAGTGCATTGCAGGGGTCCCATTGCCCACTGCCCCCAGGGATGGAGGCTGTGCGTTACAGGAGTTCCACTGCCCACTGCCCCTCAGACAGTGAGGCAATGCGTAGCAAGAGTTCCGCTGCCCACTGCCCCGAGGCAGCACGGCGGTGCGATACGGGAGGACCACTGCCCACCGCCCCGAGGCGCGAAGGCGGTGTATTACAAGAGTAGCAGTGCCCACTGCCCCCAGGCAGTGGGGCAGTGCCTTGCACGAGTTCCACTGCCCACTGCCCCCCAAGCAGTGAGGCGGTGCGTTACAGGAGCTCCACCAACACTGCCCCCAGGCGGTGAGGCGGTGCGATGCAGGAGTTCCACTGCCCACTGCCCCCAAGCAGTGAGGCAGTGCGTTGCAAGAGTTCCACTACCCACTGCCCCAAGGCAGTGAGGCAGTGCATTGCAGGAGTTCCGTTGCCCGCTGCCCGCCAGGCAGTGGGGCAGTGTATTGCAAGAGTTGCACTGCCCACTGCCCCCAGGCAGTGAGGCAGTGTGTTGAAGGGGTTTCACCGCCCACTGCCCCCCAGGCAGTGAGGCGGTGCGTTGCAGCAGTTCCACAGCCCGCTGCCCCCAGGCAGTGAGGTCGTGCATTGCAGGAGTTCCGCTGCCAACTGCCCCCAGGCAGTGAGGCAGTGCATTGCAGGAGTTCCGATGCTCGCTGCCCCCCAAGCAGTGGGGCAGTGTAGTGCAGGAGTTGCACTACCCACCACCCCCATGCAGTGAGGCAGTGTATTGCAGGAGATCCACTGCCCGCTGCGCCCAAGCAGTGAGGCAGTGTGTTGAAGGGGTTTCACCGCCCACTTCCCCCCAGCCAGGGAGGCGGTGCACTGCCCCCAGGCAGTGGAGCAGTCTGTTGCAGGAGTTCCATTGCCCGCGGCCCCAAGCGGTGCAGCAGTGCGTTGCAGGATTTCCACTGCCCACTGCCCCCAGGCAGTGAGGCGGTGGCGTTGCAGGAGTTCCGTTGCCCACTGCCCCCCACGCAGTAGGGCAGTGTATTGCAGGAGTTGCAATGCCCGCTGCCCCTAGGCGGTGCGGCAATGCATTGCAGGAGTTCCACTGCCCACTACCCCCAAGCAGTGAGGCTGTGGGTTGCAGGAGTACCACTGCCCACTGCCCCCAGGCAGTGAGGCAGTGTATTGCAGGAGTTCCACTGACCACTGCCCGCAGGCAGAGAGGCAGTGCATTGCAGGAGTTCCACTGCCCACTGCCCCATGGCAGAGAGGCGGTGTATTGCAGGACTTGCACTGCCCGCCGCCCCCAGGCGGTGCGGTAGTGCATTGCAGGAGTTCCACGGCCCACTGCCCCCAGGCAGTGAGGCGGTGGCTCGCAGAAGTTCCACTGCCCACTGCCCCCAAGCACAGAGGCAGTGCATTGCAAAAGTCCCACTGCCCACAGCCCCCGGGCAATGAGACGGTGTATTGCAGGAGATCCACTGCCCACTGCCCCTAGGCACTGAGGCAGTGCGTTGCAGGAGTTCCATTGCCCACGGCCCCCAGGTGGTGAGGCAGTGCATTGCAAGATTTCCGCTACTCACTGCCCCCAGGCAGTGCGGCAGTGTATTGCAGGAGATCCGCTGCCCAGTGCCCCCAGGCAGTGAGGCAGTGTATGGCACGAGAACCGCGGCCCACGGCCCCCAGGGAAGTGGGGCGGTGTATAGCAAGAGTTCCACTGCCTACTTGACCCCAGGCAGTGAGGCAGTGCATTGCAGGGGTCGCATTGCCCACTGCCCCCAGGCATGGAGGCTGTGCGTTGCAGGAGTTCCACGGCCCACTGCCGCCAGGCCGTGAGGCGGTGCATTGCAGGGGTCCCATTGCCCACTGCCCCCAGGCAGTGAGGCGGTGCGTTACAGGAGTTCCACTGCCCATTGCCCCGAGGTAGTGAGGCGGTGTATTGCAGGAGTTCCACTGCCCACTGCCTCCGGGCAGTGAGGAGGAGGAGGAGTAGGAGTTAGCGTCCCAAGATCGTTGTGACGGAAGGTGTGGGTCTCCCGGGGCATCACCCCCGACTTAGCCACGGCCCACTGCCCCCAACCAATGAGGCAGTGCATTGCAGGAGTTCCACTGCCCACTGCCCCCAGGAAGTAAGGCGGTGCGTTGGAGGAGTTCCGCTGCCCACTGCCACTAGGCAGTGAGGAGGTGCGTTGCAGGTATTACACTGCCCGCTGCCCCCAGGCGGTGAGGCAGTGAATTGCAGGATTTCCACCGCCCACTGCCCCTAGGCAGTGAGGCGGTGCGTTGAAGGAGTCCCACTGCCCACCGCCCCCAGGCAGTCAGACAGTGTGTTGCAGGGATCCCACTGCCCATTGCCCCCAGGCAGTGAGGCGGTGCGTTGCAGGAGTTCCGCTGCCCACTGCTCCCAGGCAGTGAGGCGGTGCGTTGCAGGAGTCCCACTGCCCACTTCCCCCGGGCAGTGAGACAGTCTGTTGCAGGGATCCCAATGCCCATTGCCCCCAGGCAGCGAGGCAGTGCAATGCAAAGGTTGCGCTGCCCACTGCCCCAGGCAGAGCGGCAGTGCATAACACCAAGAGCGGAAGCTCCACTGCCCACTGCCCCGGAGCGGCGAGGCAATGTGTTGCGGAAGTATGCAATACCCACTGCCTCCAGGCAGAGAGGCAGAGCAATGCAGGAGATGCCCGGCCCACTGCCCCAAGGCAGAGAGGCAGTGTATGGCAGGAGTTCCACTGCCCACTGCCCCCAGGCAATGCGGCACTGCAAAGGGGGAGTTCCACTGCCCACAGCCTCCTGGCGGCGAGGCAGTGCGTTACACTGCCCACTGCCCTCTGCCCACAACAACAGTGCAGCAGCGCACACACAGTGCAGTGTAGTGCACAGCACCAAGCAGTGCGGCACCACACAGAAAGCACTGATGGTCCAGCGCGGTACAGCGCGGCACAGCGCGGCACGCAGGGTGCAGTGGACCAATGAGACCCTGTGTGACTGCGCACAGGCGTCGGCAGGGCAGTGTCAGGCAAGTGCAAGAGTGCACTGGTCCGGCTATGCAACAACACACTTACACACAGCGCACACACAACACACACGGCCCCGCCCGTTTACCTTTGCCCTTAGGTAGACATCCCGGCCATTGCCTTAACGTAACAGCGCCTTCAGCACAGCACAGCATAGCACGGCACATCACAGCACAGCACGGCACGGCACGGCACGGCACGGCACAGCACAGCACCTCGCAGCACCTCGCAGCACAGCGCAGCACAACACAGCACAGCACAGCACGGCACGGCACGGCACGGCACAGCACAGCACAGCACAGCGCAGCACAGCACAGCATAGGATAGCGCAGCAGAGCACAGTGCAGCACAGCGCAGCACAGCACAGCAGGGCACGGTACAGCACAGCACAGCACAGCACAGCACAGCGCAGCACACCGCAGCACAGCACAGCGCAGCGCAGCACAGCACAGCACAGCACGGCACAACACGGCACGGAACGGCACGGCACAGCACAGCACAGCACAGCACCGCGCAGCACAGCGCAGCACAGCACAGGATAGCGCAGCAGAGCACAGCGCAGCACAGCACAGCACAGCACAGCAGGGCACACCACAGCACAGCACAGCACAACACAGCAGGGCACAGCACAGCACGGCACGGCACGGAAAGGCACGGCACAGCACAGCACAGCACAGCACAGCACAGCACAGCGCCGCGCAGCACAGAGCAGCACAGCGCAGCACAGCACAGGATATCAGGATATCACAGCAGAGCACAGCGCAGCACAGCACAACATAGCACAGCAGGGCACGGTACAGCACAGCACAGCACAACACAGCGCAGAACAGCACCGCGCGGCACAGCACAGCACAGCACAGCACAACGCAGCAGAGCACAGCACAGCACAGCACAGCACAGGAGAGCACAGCACAGCGCAGCACAGCACAGCACAGCACAGCCTAGCACAGCACAGCGAGGCGCAGCTCAGCACAGCACAGCGCAGAAGAGCACAGCACAGCCTAGCACGGCACAGCACAGCGCAGCACGGCACAGCACAGCGCAGCACACCACAGCACACCACAGCACATCGAAGCAGAGCAAAGCACAGCACAGCACAGCACAGCACAGCACAGCGCAGCGCAGCACAGCACAGCACACCGCAGCACAGCACAGCACAGCACAGCACAGCACAGCACAGCAGAGGAGAGGTTGGCGCAGGCCCTACACATGGCGGCGCGCCGCCCCACCATCCTCGTCCTGGCCGAGGCCCAGTCCCGGGCAGGCCCTGAGGACCCCCCCTTCCAGGACTACGCCCGGCACGTCCTGCTCCCCGCCCATGGCAAGACGGGGGCGGGCCTGGAGGTATATGTCCGCGCCGGGACAACTACCTGGGCATCCCTCCTCTGGGGCCAGGAGGATGCGAACGCCCTCCTCATGGAGGTGTTAACCCTGTGGGGTCGGCATCATGTGCTGGCGGCCCATGCCCCCCAGATCAACATTGGCGTAGAGCCATATGTGAGATGGTGGGCGGACATCTGGCGGGAGGTCACCTGTCTGGTGGACCCGACGACCGTCCTGGTGGTCACCGACACCAACTCGGCGGCCCGACCAGCGGACCGGGGAACTCCGCGCCCCGAGGATACGGGCTACTGCACGTTCCTGAGGGCCTTCAACCTCAGGGACTTGGTGGACCTTCACCCGGTCCCGCAGGGTACGTACTCCTGCTTCCAGGGTAACGCACGCTCCCGCATCAACACGGTCGCCTGCCACAGCGAGGCGCAGTTCACCATCGCCTCGTACCACTACTGGGGGAGTACCCTCCTCTCAGACCACCACCTACCCCTTCTCTTCACCGCCGCGTTCCCCGTGGTCCGGCTAGACAGGCCCAGCCCCCATACGGTATCCCGCACGCCGGAATACCACCTGGGCCCACTGGCCCTGTCCCCGGCGGAGGCCGCCGATTTCCAGAGCTCAGTGCTCCGCAGGAAGGCCTTCAACCCCCAGGCCGTCCCGGACAAATGGCTGAGGTGCCTGCAGCGGGCCATCTATGACTGGGCCCACGCTACAGGCAGGGCCCGGGCCCTCCGTTTCAGGCAGTACCGCCTCCGGGCGCGCCCTGCGGAGCGGGCCCCCCCTTCGAGAGCTCCTCAGCACCCCTTCCCGGCGCACGGTGTGCTCCTCTCCGTGGAGTGCTTCACAAAGTGCTGCACGAGTGCTGCACAGCACAGCACAGGAGAGAACAGCACAGCACAGCGCAGCACAGCACAGCACAGCACAGCACAGCGAAGCGCAGCACAGCACAGCACAGCACAGCACAGCGGAACACAGCACAGCGCAGAAGAGCACAGCACAGCGTAGCACGGCACAGCACAGCACAGCACAGCACAGCACACCACAGCGCAGCAGAGCACAGCACAGCACAGCACAGCACAGCACAGCACAGCACAGCACAGCACAGCACAGCACAGCACAGCACAGCACAGCACAGCAAAGCAGAGGACAGCGCAGCGCGGCGCGGCACGGCACGGGACGGCACAGCACAGCACAGCACAGCACAGCACACCGCAGCACAGCAAAGCACAGCACGGCACAGCACAGCACAGCACAGCGCAGCACAGTACGGCACAGCACAGCACAGCACAGCGGAGTAAGGCACGGCACGGTACAGCACAGCACAGCACAGCGCAGCAGAGCACAGCACAGCACAGGAGAGCACAGCACAGCGCAGCACAGCACAGCACAGCGCAGCGCAGCGCAGCACAGCACAGCGCAGCAGAGCACAGCACAGCACAGCACAGCACAGCACAGCACAGCGCAGCGCAGCAGAGCAAAACGCACACTCGCGCATGCACACACTTGTGTAGCGCAACTCATGGACGCTGCGTGTCCAAGTGGACCACGCGTTCCCAATGAACACAGCGGCCTCAATGCAAATCTGCTGCTCCGCCACCCCCACAACGTCCGGATGGCTTCGAAACGGTTCCTCCTGCAGGCAGATGCAGATGAAGGGCATGCCGAGACCACAACTGCAGGCGACAGCATCACGAGTCAGCACATGCTCGGCACATCTGATCATAGATTGTTGTCAAATTTGCAGGGCTCGCGCGCATTCGTAAAGGGATCGGAGGGCACAGTAGTGTACTCTGGCACTCCATTGGGCATATGTGGAAAAGTTGCGCCCCATCGCCCAAGTGCCGCGCTGATGGAGGATACATCGCTTGCACAGTGCAACTGGGAGGCAAAATGATAGTGATGTGAGAGCTTTTGCCCCCTATTCTTGTGCATTTCTTGGTCGCCACTGGGGCATCAAGGACTAACTTTCAGAAAGGAAGGGGGCGGGGGATCGTGTCCGTGGACTGGCTCTGGGGGGGGAGATGCACAGCATCGGGAGCCGATCACAGGACCACCTAAGACCCCCTGATGACCACCGGAGGTCCCCAGGGCAAACGACCTCCGGGCGGAAGATATGGAACTCAAGGCCTGGGTTCAGGGTCCGCATGTATGTCAGAGTACCCTTCATGAACTCCGGGGCACAGGCCACGAACACGCGCTGCAACTGGTGCTTGTTGGCCACCGTCTTGACCTGCAGAATGAGGGAAACAGGAAAGCCAATCGTGTGAGACTGCAGAGACCGCAGGGGGTCAATAAGCGCCACTAGGAGGGCCTAGTTGGTGCTACATGGCTCCCCATGGGTTTATACTCCCATTCTCACCCAAGCCTCGCCCAAGGGTCACTAGGCTTGGGGTGCACTATTCGCAAGGTTGCCGGCAGTCCCCCCCAAAATGCAGGCGCCGTAAATGCCCAAAAAACGTACGAAAACGCGAGCACATCGTGAAAACATGGGGGTTTGCAGCAGATTCCCTTGTTTGCGGAAATTTCCGGCGCCGGAGCCGTAAAAAAATGTACCCTAAAACAAACGTGCCCCAAATTATGTCACAATGCAACACAAAATGCAACAAAAATTCTACAGAAAAGGGGGGTGACAAAGATCCTTGCTAAGCATTGATGTGCAGATCCCCGTGCTTACAGGTGGCTTGCAGTATCCAACTAGCACATACCACTTTGTGTGAAAAAGAGTCACCTTTCGATTTGACCTGTATTAGCAGGCAGTGAAATAACATGTCACGCCAGCTGTTACGTATGAAGCTATTACCTATTTATCCTGCACCCCTTTCTGATGTATGCAAATGACTTAGCATCTCACTGTGGAAAAATTATGAAATTTCACCAAATTCTGTAATGGAATGCCAACGGAACTGTTTCATCTTCCATGTCATTGACGCATGCTGTTTACGGCTGAAGCGCCGTAAAAAATCTATGGCGCTTGAGCCGTAAAAAAATGGAACACACCAAGAAGAAACGGGCAAGCAATAGGTAGAAAAGCAGTGAAATCTGTGTACCCCATGTGTTCATACAGTTTGATCGCTCCCAAAAACGGAGGATAAGCATAACCCAAAACTGTCTGGTAATGTAGTATGAACGCAATCAATGTCGTGTAGTCAATGTAATGTATTACTGTAATGTACACTACGGCAGCCCGACAAAGAGGGCCTCCAACTCAGTGGTACCAAGAACCTCAGCCTTATCCCCATGTGCAGCCGGCTCGGCAGTTGCGGGAAGCTTAGGCCTCTTAGACCGAAGCCCTGGGGCCCTGGCTGGCCTCTTCTTGCTGCTTGGGGAGGCGGTACCGCTCCCCATACTGGTCCCTGCCTTGGCAGGGGTACTAGCCTTTGCAGGGACAATGTCAGCTGCATCCTGCCTAGCTGCTGCTGCTTTAGTTGGAGTTTGGACAATGTTGCCTAGGATACTTGTATCATTTGATGGGGCTGCAACTGCAGCTGTCTCCAGGGCTGCCCCACTGCTCTGGGCAGCCTTCTCTGTTTTTTGTTCCTGCAGGGCGGTTTTTACCGCCTTCTTGGTCTCAGCCTTTTCCTTTTGGGCCTTTGTCTTCTGCTCCCTCTTATGCCGGGCGACAAGTTCGCCAACACGCCTACGCTGCGCTGCCCTCTCCTCCACACTAAGAACAGCCATGTTCTGGTCATCCAGAACCTGGCCCTTGCACAAAAGTGTTACCTCATGGGTCAGGTCTGCAGACACAGTCCCATAATACTTAGATGTGGCAGATGCCAGATCCTTGTCAAAAAGTGACAAATTATGTGGCTCAGTGACCACAGAAATCTGCCGACGGGGAAACTCATCTGCCAAACTGGCAGTCAAAAGCATACCATCTGTTCGCCCTGGGTTCAAGGCCAGTGCCAGGCACCGAAAATTCCCCTGATTAAGATCGGGCTTCAAGCCCAGTTTCAACATGGGGAAGGCCATGACACTGGCCCGCAAACCTAGTTGACTCCCAATGTAACTAGGGAGGACCATAGCCTTAGGGCTCAAAATGGCCATCACCAAGGAACCTGCAAAACCTGTCTGCTTTGGGTCAGGGAGGAACAACTGCCGTTCCTCAGCTGACCCCAAGTAAATAGTACTTACAGTCCGGAAATTGTTAGCCTGCGAGGCACCGTCAGTACAATTTTGGTCTACCCAATCTTGGACGACGGTGCCGTGGCCCAGTACAATAACGGGTGTACCTCCGTTGGCGATTTGGATGATGTCCTGGCTGTGGGGAATATCATCCTTAATCGCCTCCACGTAGACGCACTGGGTTCCACGTGCACCAACCACCGACCCAATAGTGGGTCCTGCCACAATAAGTTTCTTCCAATCCCCAAATTCCAGTTCCGCCCGAACGAGGGCACCAGTACCAGTAGGCCCTTTGGCCGACGTGACGCTCGCGTTCCCGGAAGGATTCTGCAACCTGGAACGGAGTTCCGCACAGGACGCATCCGTCCAAATTGGGCTCTTTAGAAGAGCCGTCCAGTCAGGCCAGTCTGCACGGCCTGTCCTCAGCTCCGCATACGCCCTCCCGCCAAGGCCACCTTTTGGCAGCCACTTGTCGCTGTGCTTCTGGGCCATCACTTCCGCCAGCCTCGTACACATCTCGAGGGACTCTGTGATGCGCAGCAGCAGACAAGTAATAATTTACGGCGCAAGCGCCGTAGACGCTAAAACAACTATGAGGCGGAATGGCGTATACTAGTACTACGGAGTAAGGGAACTGGAAGGAACATACTGTTCTTTGGTGCCACTAGAGTATTCTTGGGGTGACATAGATTCCAAATAATGTTGTGTCTAGTTTTCACAAACCGCAAAAACTCGCTCAACTTGTTTCCTGTAACATTCAACGGCCGGTCACACAGCCACTGCACTAAGACCTGTACATCAGAGATGGCCAGGCCACTGCTGTAGTCACGGAACGTTGCTGCTTTGATTGGCACACAGGGAGCCTCGAAACGTTCGTTGATTGACCGAACCACCTTCGAAAAAGTGTCATCGTACGACGCGGCACTGACGACATAACCCAATCCAGTAAAGCGCCTAATAGCGTCACACCTCTAAATGGAGGACATAGATAAGCAGAAATAAACAAATGTATACGAGAAACAAGCCGCTGACAAGATACTAGGAACATACCCGTTTGTCCAGCATCTCCTTCTGCTGTTGAGGTGACCTGGTTTTTTGTTCCTCAGTAGTCCCAATGTCCATCAAACGTACCCCAGACGCTAGTAAGGCTGCAAATAAGTTATCTGGGCTCAGGTGTATGCCTAGCCCACCTAATTCCCTCCTAACCAGCCTCCTAATTCTCCTAAGGAGAAAATCCACCAGGTCGGCAGTCCGACTTTCGGACCCGTGCTCCTGCCTCTGGTGGCGGCCTGCAGCCTCCTCCAGAATATGGAGGGGTGTGTCCGAGGCAAAAATGGTGGCCGATATAACTTGGAGATGCCGGCATATCCGATGCAGGGGTACACCAGTATCAACCAAGTAGTTGCGTCGAGTCTTGCGGGCCTTGGTGATATGTTGGCCACCAATGCATATGGCTTTGTTCCCTATGAGCAGGTATGTAAGCCGGTACACACAGTTAGTGATGTGATGGGAGTTTCGTAGTGAAACGGACAAAATTTACGGCGCCGTAAAAATTTTACGCCGTATACGACAACGATAGTAGCAGTAAACAACTAACATACTTGCACAGTCCTTTAGGACAATGCTTATGCCACTCAAGGGATCGCCTTGAGCTAATCCATCTACGTATCGCTCGACTAGTTTGTCGTCCAGTATACGACATTGCCCAAAGATCCCCTCGGTATCAAAGTCAATGTCGTCAACACTGACG
Organism: Eutreptiella sp. 'Long Island Sound 2002'; assembly: GCA_964036045.1. Classification (NCBI taxonomy): domain Eukaryota; phylum Euglenozoa; class Euglenophyceae; order Eutreptiales; family Eutreptiaceae; genus Eutreptiella; species Eutreptiella sp. 'Long Island Sound 2002'. The sequence goes on from OZ038378.1 coordinate 177,309,228, forward strand.
TCTGTTGCAGTACTTGTACTGGTTGTACTGGTTGATGTCGTAGCCAAAAGCTTGCTGTACATCTCTGAGTTGGTCGTCGGTAGTGTTAGTGCGTCGGGCACTGGTGTCCAGAACTGGCTGCCCCTCCTCCTGGGTAGGGATGGCGTACTGTGGCAGTGCTGTCTGTCGCAGGTGCAGTCTGCTCTGTTGCACCACAGGCCTCAGGTCTACGTCCTGGTATTCCTCAGCCTCCACATCCTCCTGGTCCTGGCCTTTGGGCATCCCAACATATTCGGGTTCGTAGTCGTCCGCGTTTCCGTCGTTTATGTGTGTCAGTTCGTCTCCACTGGATTGTAGATCGGCGTCCAGATGCTGTGTGTCACCAGGGGGCCCGAAAGGGGACTCCTGTTCGGTGTGACTGTCAAGGGACGCCGTGTACATTGTTGTACCCAAGTATGAGGCCCTTCCGTCACTAGCACTACTGTCTTCTTCGTTTCGGGGTTGTTCTTCTGCTGCTGCTGGCAGGGCCCGTTTGCCACCGAGCGGTGCCATTTTGTGCTAGTTTTGTGTCTACAACAAGGTGGAGGGTGCAATTTCACCCTCGGTGTACCAAGTTGCAGCACGTTTGTAACCCCTTCTGGCAGGTTGCAGTGCACACCCTATTCGGGGAAAGAAACAGGCATGCATGGTGGTTTGCCCCCTGTCTAGCACTCGTGGCCACACTCGCATCTACACGCAGCGGCACACTGCCAGTGAACAGACCCCTGTGTCAAGGTCGTGGGAACACAGTGCAACTACAAACGGTGGTATTATCCTGCAAAATAGTGCATACCTGTAACAAATTAAAATTGGCAAGAATGCACACAGCTGAAATGCGACACAAACAAAGCCGCAATTGTCTGTGCTCCATTTTGGTGAGCCAAGATAGTATCTGGCGCCAGTGTCTAACTGCCAGTAACTGCCATGTAAGTGTGTGTTGTAAATGTGATTAAAACACATTTCATGTCCCTGACTGGGGTTATGGCATACCACCTGAAAAATAGGTTTTTCAACTGTCTAATGGTAACCGATTATACCCTTCTACAGGTGTCTGTGTCACATTTGCATTCTCGCCACTACGGACATCAATGCCTGATGATGGTCTGAAAGACAAAACACCGGACTATGATCAAATTTACGGCGCTTCAGCCGTAAAATTTTCCAGGGGAGGGGCCGCAAAACGGCGAAGGAAGATATGCGGTACCACTCACAGTGGAGTTGATGACCTATACCTCCCGGGCGACTACATACAGGGGCTGTGTTCCCTCAAAGGGTATACCTCTGTGGAGGCCATTGTTGAGGACGCCCTGGTGGGTGGTCCGTGCAGAACGTTTGTGTTGTGGTTCCTCAGTTTGTCCCGCCGGGACAAAAGGTGTCAAAAGGTGTGGACGAACCTGGTGGAAGACTGGCCTAGACGTGGTGGCCGCGCCGGCAGCCGATAGTGACCAGTGTTGCCCAAAATTTGTGGACCTGTTTCACGTCCATGAAAAGATGGAGCAGTGGTGTCCCGGGGAAAAGCTCCTGTGCAGCAACCATGGTGGACCGGCGGCTAGAGGACCTAAGCCGATCGAAAGCGGCTGTTGCTGGTACTGGTCTTGTGCTACCCCGCAAGGAAAATATTGCGCAGGCAGCCATGGAGTTTGCACGTACAATTGTGGATTTGGCCACAAAGCATTATCTTGTGCTTTGGATTGATAACTACAACAAGTGGCGCTACAGTCGGAACGTATGTCGTAAAAGGGACATGTCCATCAATGCAACATGTGTTGCAGTCCTCCCTGTGCCACATCCTGATGGTGGGTTCCCACCACGAAGAGGGGTTTTGTCCATTCCCGATCTACTACGGGCTGCAGAACTCTTGCTTCAAAAACTAAGAGAAGCCAGCCGACTATTTCGGTCAAGGATAGACACATTAAGGGCACACCACCTGAATTATGACTCGGTGCGGACGCCACTGGACATTCGCCGATATGGAGTGACTATGGCTCCATGGTGGACGGCAGATGTCCTACCATGCAATGTATCAGCCCGGAAGGGGCTACTGCAAGTATGCTCTAACCCAATAGAATGGCGCCAGAGAACTAACCACCAGTACAGTCCAGTGCTATGTGATGTGGATCTGTACTTTAGAATACACAAACTGCAACTGTTTCCTCGTTGATTTTGCTGGTTGATGATTGTCACGTGACAATGAGTGCTGTGAACGGAAACCCCTCCTCAACTCCCCAGCAAGGATTCACATGGGGAGTTGATCCAAGAGGCGGCGGTAAAAAGTAGAAACGGGCAAACGTTTCTGCTGGGGGGAAAAGAGCCCACCCGCGCAAACCAAGGACTTTAGGACAGACAAGCCCCGCCTTAGGCTGCGGCTACACATGCATCCGGTCCGGCCACGGCGCTTGCAGTGGTTGAGCGTGGGCTCTCACTGTAGGTGGTCGCGAAAGCACACCCCCCAGACCTCAAGCAATGCCTTAGGCTGTTTCTGAAGAGGATCCACCCTTGCTCCGCCCCTCATGGCGGTTGGGTGAGTGGGGCGTCGTGGTGTCGTGCGGCCACACCTTGGACAAAGGACAACAAAACTCAAGGGCTTTCATCAGGCCCACAACTTTAGGCGCAGGTGGGAAACTTGGGGACAAGGCAGCCACCTTGTGCCGTGCACCAGCTGGTTAGTTCGACATGGGCAGGATTCCTATTATCTATGTCGTATTAGCACGGTTAGACTTATGAGGTATGTTCTGTTTTTTCATGTTGGTTTGGTATAGGTCCCTTTTTCATGGGGCGTTTTTGATGCCCCGGAAGCAAACCAGGGTTGACGTTGGGTTGGAAACCCTGAGGGTCAACAATACCCAGCGGCTCTGGTTTCTTCCACCCCAAAACGTGTTCTTTTTTTACGGCTCCAACGCCGTAAACTTAAGAACGCATTCTTTTTCTACGCATCTCCAGGAAATCGGAGATGTCCGAAGCGTTTCACTTCGCACGTGGACGTTACCACAGCCCGCTGTACAACATCCGGTGGTAGTTGAGGCCCCGGTTTCGGTTTGGGTTTTGGCTTAGGAGGGCCATGTGCAGCCTTAGGCTTAGGCTTAGGCTTGGGCTTAGGCTTCGGCCTATTGTTCAAAAGCTTTTCATCAATGCAAGCCAACAGTCTTTGAGACTGTATGGTTAAGGCTTCGATATTAGGTGAGGGCACAATACCAAAAACATCCTGGGCCTGTTGCACAGCCTCGGGAATGGTAGTGCCATCTCTAAGCTCAATTGGAGCCATTAGGTTACGCATCAGCTTCACCGCCTGAACCTTTACTGTTAGGTCAGGAGGATCAACCCATAGCCGGTCAGGAAAGGTGAACCCTGGTGGCCACGCAGTATACGGTCTACCCCGAGACATGGGTTGGGAGGTTAATGGCATGTAGGGTAAAGTACCAGCTAAAATACGGGTAATCGGCCGTCTGGTTCTATATTGTACACGGGCGGTAAAGCTACGTGCTAGGTGGGGCTCCGTTAGATCCCGGGGCTCATTAGGTTTCCGATTGAGGTACCGGAAATGCTTTGCATGGTGCCCAACTGTGATAATGGTTGGGTCATCTTCTTTAGCTTGTTGAAGTTCACTCAGAGTGGACTCCAATTTTTCTTCACAGAAGGATGCACCAGGCAGAGCATCCAGATATGGCTCCCACTGCAGCAAAGCCAACAGTGTAGCATCCAGGTATTGTTGGCGACCCTGAGTGTCTCTTAGGGCCATCAACATGACAGTGCTGAATTGCAACACCTCATGTGCATCAGCACCTGTCCAGGCATCGTGTCGCCTCCAGTGAAGGGTACGCACCCTGTACCCGAGATAAAATAGGGCAGGCACATAGTCCCGAAACAGGTACAATAGAGCCTGTAAGTGCTCTTTTTTTACGGCGCTAGCGCCGTAAATTGCCTGAGGCCCGTCAACAGAGGCCAACGCACCTCGTATATGGGGTGTTACTCTTCCAGAGATTAGGAAAGCACTTAGTACCATCTGCTCCATCATTCCAACATGGAAGTGGGTCCGAATGGTTACCGCTGTAGGATTGTCCAGGAAACCCGGGTGTTCAAGGGTTGTCCAGAACGTTAGAAACTTGCGGTAACACATAGTCAAACAATATTTATAGGCATGCCACAATCCAAAAAGGAGCGGTGTGTCTTGCAAAAACGTACCTGTATTCACAGCAACGTATGTTGTGCTGGGATATCCCAAGACAACGAAATCACTTTCGCACATTGGGGGCATGAGAGGTTTCTCGTTCATCCTCTTGAACGACATGCGGGAAAACAGCAGGTTCCCGCCCTTCCTTGTCTAACCATTGACCATTTTGACCCTTTTGACCCTTTTCTTCTCAGTCTTTCAATTCATAGGTGCCTGATGCCTTGCACCACCTTTGTACATTTCCTGTGCCATTAACCCACGCACACACACAACATAGCTGCTTCAAGTCTTGTATTTCATTCTGCTGCCGCCTTGTTTCTGCCTGCAGAGACAAACATTTTACGGCGCTTCAGCCGTAAAAATGTGTCAGAGAACGGGGGCAGGATGCAAAACAGGGGGTCACGGACCCTGGTGCAAGAAAAGACATGAAAAAATGTTCCGCGCGCACAAAGCACTCCCGGCAACCTTGCGAATAGTGCACCCCAAGCTAGGGGTTGTCGGAGGTCACCTAGAAATTACGATTTTCAGCCAACCTATACCAGCCTGAGGCTGGCTAAATCCTCACCGGTGGGGCCCATAGGGGGCCGATCTTGGAAACCAAGAGATAGCACCTGGGACCCCGTGATTGGCTCGGGGGTCCACACAAAAGAAAAAAAGTTCTCTAGGACCTGGGTCAGGATCGACGCACAGTGGCAGCTATAGGCCATGCCTCGCCAGCGGCGGAGCCTGGCTTGGAAAATTGTGCGGGGGGGGGGGGGGGGGGGATTAGCCAGGGTGTTGGGGGGGGGGGGGGGTCACAACATATCTCTCGGGGACGGCGGGTTTGGCGCCAACTCGGTGGGTTTTCGCTGGGCGTCGTCATTCTTGCCTTATTTGTGCCCGCTGTGTGTCCCGTAGGGGGGGGTATGTGGGGTATATTGGGAAGGCCCTTGAAAAGGGCTATTTGGAACACCCCAGGTTTGCATGTTGTACTGACGGTATGTTTGAGATTTTCGTCTGTTTTTGACGGTGTGTGTGTGCTGCTTGCCGCCTCTTTTTGTCACCAGGCAGCTACCATGTCTTTATATAAATTTACTCCACACGCTGTTGGTTCCCTTATTGCACCACAGACGCCTTTGGTTCGCAAAAGAGCACGCTCTGGCGGTGAACCTTGGAGGAAGGTGACCCGGGAGCCTGCCAGGCAGGCCAAGAAGCCTCGTACAACCGGTTCACAGCAACCTGCATGCACCCACAAGGAGCACCAGATTCTGTCCACCGCAGAGGCCGCTTCTTTTGCAAGCCAATTTTGGGATCGTAAAGTGCACCCCACAAAGGCTTCACAGCATGAGTTCTTGGCCACATGCATCGATGTTGATTTGGAGAAAAATGTGAAGCATGCACAGTGGCACAAGTACACTAGAAAGAGGGGGCATCAGACTACTTAGTTCGGGTTCGGAAGAATCAGCTGTCCCCTGTGCATTGCTCCGTCCCGTGTATCGTCGAGTTTCCAGCTGTTTGCTCAAAATTATGGTCACCTACCCCCACCCCCCACCCCATACATTTCTGAAATGGCCTTTTCATACAGATTTCAAAAAGTATACATATACCCCACCCAAGGGAACGATATTTCGGCGCATCGGACGAAAAGTTCAAAAACCCTGGGAAAAAGGCCAAAACCCACCGAATTGGCGCACAATGAATGTCCCCGAGAGATATGTGAATGAAAATGACTGCCCTGTTGCACTGATAGCAAAGAGCCAGGGATCATGGGCATCTAATTTCCAATATTGACTCAGTGGCGACACCAACTTTCGGAAACCCGGGGTTGCAGGGCCCAGGCTCGATTTGGTGCGTCACATGCTGTTAAAAACTGATCAGAAAAAACCAGATTGAGCCACTGAATGCAGGGTTGTTCATGAGAGTCTGTCGACTGAAAAAGCATGCAATGTGTGCCCCCCTGTCTCAAAGTCTGACAAGCCTCTTCTGCCCCTGCCTCTCCCATATTGCCCTCCCAGCAACGACATGGCCAACTCCCCTCATCCACGCCCCCCCTCCCCCCCTGCAAAGGCTTGTGGACAACCCCTGGTCCGCGATGCCCAGGGACCAAACCAGGCCAGGTCTGGGGCAGCGCATGTGAAGACCTTCTGACAGCAAGTGCAAACCTTCAGAGCATGCTCCTCATCACTGGGACACTTGACCTTGTCTCGGGCATTGCCACACCACTTCCTAAAATCTCCCACTCGCACGTGAATGGCCAGATATCGCCTGCGGCACAAACGGGCCGTACCACACACCACTGGGACAAGCCTTTGCTCAGCACCCAGCGCTAGCCTTTTGAAAGTAGAAACTCCATGAGCTCCAAGGGGACAGTCTGCCTTTTACGAAAGACACCACACACCAACTCAACCCGTCTTTTAGCAGGTGTCCAGAGTCTTTTCAACACCCAAAGGGACTACATCACCCCTGCCACCGCGGGGTCCCAACACAGGGGCATCAAATTGGACACATAACCCCGGCCATCTCATGGTCCCTAGAGCAGGGAGGAAGCGAAATTGACACATAAACCCTGCTGTCTCAGGGTTCCCAACAAAGGCGCATCAAAGTGGCCACATAGCCCCTGCCATCTTGGGTCCCCATTGTAGGGAGGAAGCACAGTGGTTAAAGAACCAACGAAAATTTTCACCACCTCCCCAAAGGTGTCCTTTGGGAGCAGTAACTTGCAGCTAATTGCATTGTAAAATATTGAAAACACACACCGACACACCGAAATGCACAAAGTAATGCCGATTCACACCAATTAATACGGCATTAAGACAAATAAACACCGTAAAAATTAAAATCAACGAAAGGGTGTTAATTCACAGCTTAATTGCCACCAATTGAGGCCCGCACCTGCAGTGCGGGTAAAAATTACCCCAGGTAAAAATTAAGAGCGGTACAAATTATCACGGTCTGAGGCCGCCCCTCCCGGGATAATTTTACCCAAACCCACGTGTACACACATGAAGACGGCGTGGGTTACTCACGCAACCTATAGGATTGTCACTTGCACCTTGATCCTCCAACAGCAACAGGCAGTGTGTGGCTTCCATTGGTCAAAACAGGAGAAAAGATGCGTGCTCTTGCCAGAACCCCCTGCAGCCAACTGAGAAAGTATCAAATAGTGTTGGCTGGGGAACCTAAAAATTTCACGGTGGGGAAATAGTACAAGCAGTACAAATTATCACGGTCTGGGAGGTTGTGGGATAATTGTTACCCGGGGTAATTTTTACCCACACTGTAATGTAATTACAGACAGTTTGCACCATCTTTCCCCACCTCATACCCTGGATGGCCAAAATACGAGCGGGCTAAAATATGTTCAGAAAACGACTTTTGGGAAAAAATATTCAAGTCGTCTGAAACAGGGGGGCGTGATTACACAAGATCCAATGGTTCCGGGGAAGGATAATTCAAAGTCACCACTGTAGTGACATAAGCTAAATGGGGCAGCCCCAGGTGGGGTCCACGTTGGGTTCTTGCCGGTTTTACAGGGTGTGTCTCCGGCGAAAATGGCCAGAAACTGCACGAAACGAGCTACTACCGCCCCCCCCCCCCCCCCACGCGCACACACCACGCCACACCACGCCACAGCACACCACAGCAAAGCACAACATAGCACAGCACAGCACAGCCCCCAAACCCTGCAGCCAGCAACCCTAAAACCAGCTTACAACCCAACCCAGCTCTCCGCCCATCCTGCCCTAGAACCAGCCCACAATCCTACGCAACTCTCCCTCCCTCCTCCCCTCCTGCCCTAAAACCAGCCCACCTACCCAACTCTCCCTCCCTCCGCCCCTCCTGCCCTAAGGCCAGTACACAACCCTACCCAGCTCTCCCTCCCTCCACCCCTCCTGCCCTCGAACCAGCCCACAACCCAGCCCAACTCTCCCTGCTCTTGCCCTGATGCCCGCCCACAACCCTCCCACAACCTCCCCTACGACCCAGCCCTAAACCTAAATCAAGACTGAATATTGGGACCGAGCTGGTGGGGGAGGGAACATCACCTATGACTGGTGAGGGACATCAACCATGATTCACACATTGATGGCTCTTGACAAAGTGAAATCAGCTTGCAAGTGAACCCCTTCACCACAAGGCCCACTTTCAAGGCTTTTTGGACTTTTGAGGGGCCAAAATACCCCAAAATGGGCTCAAAATGGGCTCATTTCACCCGTTTGTGCACCCCAAATGGTCTAGGATGACTTTTGGAAAAATGCGTTTTTGACCCATTTTTGACCCATTTTAGGTCCCAAAACAGCCCATTTCCAAGGCATTTTGGGATTTTCGGAGGACCAAAATGGCCCACCACAAGCTCAAAACGGTCCAAAAACACTCGTTTTACCTTCGCACATGGTATAGGATCATTTTTGAGAAAAGTCATCTTTTTGCCCCTACTGGACCCTGTTGACCCATTCGGGCACCCACCTGTTTGGGCTTGAGCTTGCAGCTTGCCGCAGCCTAGTGGGCCTAGGTATGGGGTCTAGGCGTCCGTTTGGGCAATTTTGAGGGGTGGAAACCACAAAAAGTGGGGGGTTGCGGGTGGAGTAGGTGCCCTCGGAATCGCATTTTGAGCCATGTAGCCAAAGATATGGCCTATTCTTGGTTTGTGGCTGTCGGCATTTGGGTCCGGCGGGCCTTTTTGGACCGTTTCCGGGATGTATCATGGAGTTAGAGGGCCGCAAAGAGCTCGTTGACACGGGGAAGTCAAGCCGCACATAGAGTGTACCCACCGTTTCCCCTCGTTTGGCCGTTTTGAATGTGTTCCGGGGCTGTTTTGGCCTAAAAATGGCTGTTTTTGGCCCTAAACTGCAGCTTTTGAAACTGAGGTCCGCCACTTGAGAATCCCGTTCCCGGCCGCCACCGTTGAGTTTCTTGCTCAAACTTTGTGTGATTGTACTTCACACCCATAGGTATCATCCACCAAAATTTCACCTGAATCTGAAGAACCACGACGGAGTTCTGATTTTGGCCCATTTCGCGCGTGCCGCTTGCTTGTTGCTTGCTGCTTGCTTGCTTGCTAAACCTGGTAGGTCCACCCTAGACCCTAAAAAGGGTTATAAAACCAAGACTGGTTCCACCAGCTCGGTGACAAGACCCTATCCAGCCTGCGGGCATCGAGGCAGGGCAAAGCCCGGGCCCGGCCCGCCAACAACGCCCAGCGCAACAGGGCAGCGACCCCCCAATAAGGGGAAGGAGCGCCTGGGCCCGCCCCCCCGAGAACATCCGCTATGCCAAGGGGGATTGGGGGCAGTGTAGCGAGGCAGCCTACCCCCCAGAGGGGGACGTGTGCCCGGGCCCGGCCCCTCAACAACGAGGAGGGTGCCCACCAAGAGGGGTGTCCGCCGGGCAACAGCCCCTTGCCCCCGCCCACTCGGAGGCATGCAGCCCAGGCCAGAGACCCCCTTGTATGAGTACATCAAGAACAATGAGCAGGGTACAGGATGGTCCACCTTCCCGCCTCCCGGTGTGACAGCACAGCACAGATCACGACATGGCATAGCGGGACACAGCACAGCACAGCACAGTGCAACACAGCACAACACAGCACAGCAAGGCTCAGCACAGCACGGCACAGCAACGTACAGCACACGGCACAACACATCAGGGCATAGCACAGTACGGCACGGCACAGCACAGCACGCAGCAAAATATAGCACAGCACAGGCACAGGCACAGCAGAGGCACCACACAGCACAGCACAAGACAGCACAGCACAACGCGGCGCGGCCAAGCGCAGCCGCAGAAGCCATCCCTGTAGCCATACCGGAGGATGAGTCAAGGGGACACAGCGATGGCGGCGGCAAACAAGCCAAGGCCCCGGGGAGGCCGGAGCCAAGGCTACGCTTCCACCATCCCCAACAACAATAGGAGGCAGCATGGTAGGTCAGCGACCCCCCAATAAGGGGAAGGAGCGCCAAGGCCTGGCCCCTCGAGGAGATCCACCTCGCCCAGAGGGATAGGCTACTACGCCCTTGCGCAGTCCTGCACTACGCCCCTACGCAGCCCTGCATTGCACCCTTGCGCAGCCCTGCACTGTGCCCGTGCACAGCCCTGCACTGCGCCTTTGCGCACCCCTGCCTTGCGCCCCTGTGGAATCCCACACTGCGCCGTTGCGCAGCTCTGCACTGCGCCCCTACGCGGCGCCGCACTGCACCCCTGCGCAGCCCCACACTACACCCGTGCGCAGTCGTGCACTGCGCCCTTGCGCGGCCCTGCACTGCGCCCTTGCGCGGCCCTGCACTGCGCCCTTGAGCAGTCCTGCACTACGCCCCTGTGCAGCCTTGCACTGCACCTTTGCGCAGCCCTGCACTGTGCCCGTGCGCAGCCCTGCACCGCGCCCCTGCGCACCCCTGCCTTGCGCCCCTGTGGAATCCCACACTGTGCCGTTGTGCAGCTCTGCACTGCGCCCCTACGCGGCCCCGCACTGCGCCCCTGCGCAGCCCCACACTACACACATGCGCGGCCCTGCACTGCACCTCAGTGCAATCCCGCACTGCGCCCTTGCGCAGCCATGCATTGCGCCCCTGCGCAGCCCTGCACTGTGCCCGTGTCTTAGGCGGCCGAAACAGGTACACTTTTGTACCGGGATGTCTGCAAATTTGGTATAGGTAATTTGCCCGCTTTACCTACTTTTTTCAACCACAAAATTTGACTACTCAGTTTTTTGGCCCAATTACCCACAAAAATGCATGAATTTCCTCCAAAAAAAGCCCTCACAATTTTTGCCATTTTACCCACTTTTCTGTAAAATGCACCATATTCTTGGGGTTTTTGGACTATAAAACCTTGCTTTTTGGTGTTGTCTTCTCCTTCCTTTTTTTTGCATCCTTAAAAAATCCAAGTTTTACGCCGGAGGTTGCCGAATTGATGTAAAAGTATACCATTTTCCTTTTCGTATTGCGAGGCCTCGCAATACGACACATGAATCAAGGTAATTCTTTGCAATTACACACAGCTTTGGATCACACAGAAACAAGCAAAAAGAGAATACAGACTATCAATACATTGTGTGCGTCGACACGTGAGGCTTTCGGAATGCAAGGCCTCGCAATACTGACTGCTGCCTTAGGGTCAGTATAATCATCATCTCCAGATGATGCTTCTGAAAAAAGGAGCAGAAATGGCGGGTTGCCTAATCTGGGAATGCGAGGCCTCGCAATGCGAGACGACATATCTCGTAGAACAGGGCTTCAATCCCGCTGCCAACATCTTGCTCCTCGCCGTGGAGCCGACTGCTGTTCCCGGATCCGGAAGGCTCAGTGTCTTCTTCACCCCCTGGGGCTGCGTCAGGGTCGTCTGCTTCGGCTCTGCTGCCGCCTTGGTCTTCGGCTTTTTCGGCTTCGGCGCTTGGCTCGACTCCGGCTCATCTTCATCTGCATCGCCAGCCTGGAACGCCCGAACCTGCGTTGACTTCCGAGGAGATTGCCGATCATGTTGCGGCAGCACATCGTCATCGCCGTCGTCCTCCGGATCCTCCAAGTCCTCGTGTCCGACTTCTGCATGGGCCTTTTGACTTGCTTCCTGTGGTGTCGATACTTCCAGATGGGCATACCCCACGTGCTCGTCCTCGACCCACATTGGCATGCCGAACTGGATCCAGAGCTCGCACTGTGCCAACCTCGTCTGGTCAACTCCTGCCTGCACACGCTGCGTCACCTCGTGGTGGTAGCTCCGTGCCCAGTCTGATCGCTTTGATTTCGTCAACTGCAGAGAACAAACTTGTGGAGGATCATCCAAAGCTGCCACTTTCGCTGCCACGTGCACATCGCGATCGAAAATCATGATGTTGTCCGAGCGGTCTCTGTTCCGCACCAGCGTCGCCAGCCACGTATAGAGGACAAGGGGCATGCACCCTGGTTCATCACGTTCGCGGCGACCCAAGCCGATATATGGTGGGATATGCGGTGAGGCGTAGAGAGATGTCAAAGGGAATGCGAGGCCTCGCAATCCGAAAGCGTTGTACATACCTTTTTCTTGATCTTTACACCGGCCACCAGAACCAGTGCTTGCACTTGAATTCCGCCTTTTCCCGTCTTGCCCGCACCCGGTAGCCAGTGACATACTTGCACTTTCTCATACCAGTAATCGTTCTCCGCAATCCCAGGTGACTCCAGAACTGTTTGCAGGGGCGTCGAACGCGGGCGACACCTCGCCGTAGATGACCAGCACAGTTTCGGGGTTTTCGATCAACTTCGCCATCACAACCGGAGTCACAGAATCAGCACCGTCCGCCAAATTCGCATTCAGAATAATCATGTCTGTGTCCAGCGCCTCCAAAAACTTAAGGGGATCTTGTGGATCTTTGTAGGGGGCGCACAACATTTTGACCATCTTTCCACTGGCCTCAATGTTCAGCACATCCACTTTTCCAGACTCCGTAGACTTGACCTCCGTCAAGGGCGATGCCAGTCGTGCACGCAGGCGGCCAAGGTCCATTGATGCCCCATGCTTCGGAAAAGTGTGTCCCATTGCCGTCCAAAACCGCGCCTTGCTCAGCGTTTCCCATTTTGGCGACGGAGCCTCACATTTCCATTGCCAGGCCCCCAAAGGGATCCGAAACCAATTGACATCCCAATCATGCAACGGTACCCTCTCTGCCGGACTGGCCTCTGCACAGGTGTGGAAAGTTTTAATTGACTAATTTGGCTTCGTGTTTGCGTGTTTGCCTACTTGCCTGTCAGGGGAACATACTTCGAGAGGAATGGATGACGCTGTCCGGAGCGGCTCCCCAATGCCAATTGATCCACTGCTGCTTCTGGTAAGTAGAGGCCCGGTCCTGGATTTCCTTGATGTTCACCTTTGGTCTCGACATGTCGGCGGCGACCCGTTGTAGGAGGGCTGGCTCGTACAAACTCTGCAGAAACTTCAACTGGTTCATTGTCACTGGTGTGTCCATGTTCTCGAGATTGAGCAGGGACTGCACCGCTGCGTCCTCCGCGTGGTACACCCACGTGAAGAAGGGTCCAAAGGCCTTAACGGCATAAGACTGCACACGAGGAGGGTACGTTGCCAGATTGCAAATTGGGAGGCCTCGCATTCCAAACAGCAACATACTTGGAGTTCATCATCCGAAACCCGTGGAGGGATCCATGCACTTCCGCTCGCGGACTTTGGAATAGTTCGGTGAATGTGATCCCTGGCGGACTCGTCAGGCCCACCCGGCGAATCCCGCAAATGCATAAGACAGTTGTCAGCTGCTTCCGACGGTGGCACGGCAGCGATGTTGAGATCGATGGCCTGCTTGCGATCTGCGATTGCTACCCGAGTAGCCCAACTCGTCTCCGTCCTCAGCAGGTTGACCTTAACAATTTGCATCCACTGCGGTGGGTCGAGGCCTTTCTCAAGACGTTCGTTTCGGAGCTCTTTGAGCGCACAGACGCAGTGCTGCTTTGCAATGATGATCCAATCATCGGCCGGAGACGGAAAAAGGGTCTTGAGAGCATGCACATGAAACATCGCCGCTGCGGCCCGGTTACGTACCTGGTGATTGCCATGCAGTCACGGTCACGGGCTCCTCGGGAGGGTTTGCCATGAGACTTCTTTTAACCTCGTCCACTCGCTTCTGTCGATACTTCCGGATCTGGCCGTACTTCTTCTGCTTGTCGATCCCAAGGGTGGTGACGTCGATCTCCACCTGCAAAGGCTTCTTGTAGAACCTCAAGAACTCTTCTGGCACCGTGTCCTGCGTGGACGGTACTTGTGAGGTGTCTTGTGATGCTCTGCCCGCTTTTGTTGGCGTCAAGCTCTCTGCCATGATGAAAATGGCCTGTAAAAAGGGGGGAAATTGTGTCGTTTAGCACATATTTATGGTTTGATTTCGAGGGCTCGCAATCGAAAACACAGGTATTTGTTTCCAATTACCTACTTTGTATTGCGAGGCCTCGCATTCAGGCAAGTACATCTACTCATTAACGTACTTTTTCAGGAGGCGATTGCGAGGGCTCGCATTCCAGTCACGAAGCAGCAAGCAAAAGCACCGTTGTGCACGCAATAACAACAACGGAGCTGGGAATCAAGACTCGAACTAGGACCGAGCTGGGTCCTAGTCTCGCGTAAAGCATGGGAAATCACTGTTGAAGAAAGACCGCTTGCTTTAGAGATGTGCCTCCATGGTTACGAGGATTGTCCTGAAACACGGCTCAAAAATGGTTCATTTTTACCTCAAAATGGACCACCGTGTGGCACCACGGCGTGGTACACGCCTTATTGAACACCCATTTGCCATCCTTTGATAGCCCAATCGCCATGAAAGAACAACGGCCCTCATCGGAAACACCTGCCTGGCGTAGCGGCTATCGTCCTGAACTTTCAGGACGATCGTCCTGAAAACAGCCGAAAACAGCCCAAAAATGGTCATTTTTGGACACTAAATCGGCTGTAGAACCGGCTAGACGGCTCGAAACGCAACGAAACTTGTTTGTGGTGATGCGCCTTGGCTCCCCGGTCGTTTTGAGCTACTTGGATGCCGGTTTTGAGCTGCGGTGTGGTCGCAAGGACTTTTTATGCGCCTGCTTGCTGCTGCTGCTGCTGCTGCTGCTTGCTGCTTGCTGCTGCTAAAACGTGTTGCTCACCCTTGGCCCCTAAAAGGTGGTGTAAAACCTCAACAGGGTAAACCCAGCTCGGTAATCAACCTGAAACCGATTCTATGCATCGGTAGAGGCCCAGATTGTGTCCAGAATGTTCGTTCTTTGTGCATCAGACCGCAGAGGAACCTTGTTGTCCAGCAACCGTAGCACAGCAGGTGAGAAGTTTCGGGGCTGCCGCAGAAATGTACGCAAAACATCGGTCAACAAAGTCCTGTATGTGTCCATGTCCGGCTCGCTGTACGGGTCGGACGGAAAATCCGGATCAGCCTCCCAGTGCCTCTCCATAGTCGAGCTACCCGATTGCCAGGGATAGTAGCGAATTCTCAGGCGGTCGTCAGTAACATACGAGTGCAAGCGCTGTCGGATCTCCGTTTCAATGTCGAAGGACAAACCGCTGACCAGGAGGCGTCTGTTAATTCTGGCAGGACAGATTTGGAGGAACAAATCTTCCACGTCGCTCGGTGTGACGGCCCAGGTGTGTCTGTCTTTCATGGACCCCGGTCGACTAAGCATAACTTCGCCAAACTCTTCACCATAGCACGATCCGGGCAGGGCGCTGTTGAAAGCCTGCCAATGCATTAAGGCGACACCGATGGTCCTCACATACACAAGTGGGTCAGCTGCAGCCCTGCCAAGCTCTGTCAAAAGCACGAACACCAGTCGGAGAACATGATGGGCGTCGATGGCGGAGCCTGGGTGTCGGCCGGACCAGTTGCATTGCCTCACAAGAAATCCACAGTAGAGGACAAGCGGACACCAATTTTGCAGGAGGTTCACCATAGCTTTACATACCACAGTCTTCAGTCGATCCATCGCCGTCCCACCGTGATCGGCAACAGCCTGTAACCTGTTCGACTTCCGCCGCAACTGCCGCAAGAAATGCGGCGCACACTTCAGCATGCCGGGAATAGTTCTCTCCACGACTCTCATCTTCGGGTACGACCCTACTGTTTTTCCCACTGCTAAGCGGCCAAAGCAGAAGTACACAAACAGAGAATGAAAGCGCCGCCACACGTTTGTCACAAGGTATTTATAGGGATGCCAACAGCCGTACAAGATGGGAGTTCTCTTGAGTTTTTCGTGCCTGCTGGAGCTGCGTTGTGTCGCAGTACAATAACTTGAGGCATCTTTTGTGTATGTTCTCATCAACGAGGATGGGCACAATCGGGTGCGTGTGGTTCGACAGGGATGCAATGTAGTCCAACACCTCAACGAGGCCCTTGTACGAGGATACCTGATGCGTAGTCAGCAACAGCGGTTTCCAACCTGGATTCGGTACTGGATCTCGGACGATGTCACGCAGCGCCGTGATGCTCGGTATTGGCGCTGGTCTGTCCGCAAGCCGATGCCGATGCCGATGCCGATGCCGATGAGCACATCTATGGTTACCATACTGCTTAATGTAGCAATTGTCGATCCAGACGCAAACCTGCCGGTTCTCCATCCAACGCCATGTTTCAAGCATCTTTCCCGTGGACCGTTGCTTGATAATTTCCTCTCGCAGCCGAAGCAGTCCTGTCCTACGCAGCCAGCGCCTGTTCTGCCGCCCGATAGAGGCAAAACCGGGGGCGTCCTCGTCCTGGTGTTGGGGTGTGCACTGCAACCGCAAGATTTTGTATAGGTTAAAGAACTCCTCCTTGAAGTGATTTGCCGCTCGACTCTCTGGTCTGCCTTTCAGTCTCCGAAGTGAGTGCCGTGTCTTCTGGTTCAGTCGCAACAAGCGCGCAAAATCAAAAAAGAAAACAGCTCCGCTCTTGTTCTTTTCAACAGAGCCCATAGGGATGTTCCGTCGCACAGAAAGCTCGCAATCGCCTGACGATCCGTTCCAACTCCCTCTGCGCTCGATGTGCAATGTTGCGTGGCATTAACAATCATCTCAAAAATTGAAAAAGTATATTTGAATTGAACACTTAAAAAAAAAAGGCACTTATAACGCTACAGGTAAATAAAATTTCTTGCCAGCACAGCGCTGCACACGCGACACGGGCATATCGATCTTTGCGCGCAACTGCGTCGCGCGTGCACATTCTCGGTTACTTGTAATGGTCAACTGGTCCCACATTTCCGTTGTTAATCCCAACTGCTGTAGCCAGTTGCGGCGCGCTACCATTGCTGTTGGGCAGTGAAGTCGGCGGTGACCAGAGCATGAAAACTAGAGATGCCGGCGAGACCTGTAGGGCCGGCCATACGGTAGCGCCGCATCAAAGGGAATGTACATGCTGTTCAGTTGGTGGATCTGCCCATTTTATTCCTGCACGGCCCTGCACTGCGCCTAAGTGCAATCCCGCACTGCGCCCTTGCGCAGCCCTGCACTGCGCCCTTGCGCAACCTTGCACTGTGCTCGTGTGCAGCCTTGCACTGCGCCTCAGTGCAACCCCGCACTGCGCCCTTGCGCAACCCTGCTCTGCGCCCTTGCGCGGTCCTGCACTACGACTGCGCCCTTGCGTAGCCCTGCACTGTGCCCGTGCGCCGCCCTGCACTGCGCCCTTGCGCACCCCTGCCTTGAGCCCCTGTGGAATCCCACACTGCGTGGTTGCGCAGTTCTGCACTGCGCCCCTACGCGACCCTGCACTGCGCCCTTGCGCAGGCGCACACTACACCCTTGCGCAGCCCTGCACTGCACCTCGATGCAACCCCACACTGCGTCCTTGCGCAACCCTGCACTGCGCCCTTGCGCAGTCCTGCACTACGACTGCGCTCTTGCGCACCCCTGCAATTTGCCCATGCGCAGCCTTGCACTGTGCCCGTGCACAGCCCTGCACTGCGCCCTTAGGCACCCCTGCCTTGCGCCCCCGTGGAATCCCACACTTCGTCGTTGCGCAGCTCTGCACTGCGCCCCTACGCGACCCCGCACTCCGCCCTTGCGTAGCCCCACACTACACCCTTGTGCACCCCCACACTGTGCCCTTGCGCAGCCCTGCACTAAGCCCCTGCACGGCCCTGCACTGCGCCTCAGTGCAATCCCGCACTGCGCCCTTGCGCAGCCTCGCACTGCGCCCTTGAGCAGTCCTGCACTACGCCCCTGCGCAGCCCTGCACTGCACCCTTGCGCAGCCCTGCGCTGTGCCCGTGCCCTGCACCGCGCCCTTGCGCACCCCTGCCTTGCGCCCGTGTGGAATCCCACACGGCGCCGTTGCGCAGCTCTGCACTGCGCCCTTGAGCAGTCCTGCACTACGCCCCTGCGCAGCCCTGCACTGCACCCTTGCGCAGCCCTGCACTGTGCCCGTGCCCTGCACCGCGCCCTTGCGCACCCCTGCCTTGCGCCCATGTGGAATCCCACACGGCGCCGTTGCGCAGCTTTGCACTGCGCCCCTACGCGGCCCCGCACTGCGCCCCTGCGCAGCCCCACACTACACCTGTGCGCGGCCCTGCACTGCGCCTTAGTGCAATCCCGCGCTGCGCTCTTGCGCAGCCCTACACTACGCCCTTGCGCAGCCCTGCACTGCGCCCTTGCGCAGTCCTGCACTACGACTGCGCTCTTGCGCACCCCCGCACTGTGCCCGTGCGCAGCCCTGCACTGCGCCCTTAGGCACCCCTGCCATGCGCCCCCGTGGAATCCCACACTGCGTCGTTGCGCAGCTCTGCACTGCGCCCCTATGCGACCCCGCACTGCGCCCCTGCGCAGCCCCACACTACACCCTTGCGCAGCCCTGCATTGTGCACTTGCGCAGCCCTGCACTAAGTCCCTGCACGGCCCTGCACTGCGCCTTAGTGCAATCCCGCACTGAGCCCTGGCGCAGCCCTGCACTGCGCCCTTAAGCACTCCTGCACTACGCCCCTGCGCAGCCCTGCACTGCACCCTTGCGCAGCCCTGCGCTTTGCCCGTGCGCAGCCCTGCACCGCGCCCTTGCGCACCCCTGCCTTGCGCCCATGTGGAATCCCACACGGCGCCGTTGCGCAGCTCTGCAATGCGCCCCTACGCGGCCCGGCACTGCGCCCCTGCGCAGCCCCACACTACACACGTGCGCAGCCCTGCACTGCGCCTTAGTGCAATCCCGCACTGCGCCCTTGCGCAACCCTGCACTGCGCCCTTGAGCACTCCTGCGCTACGCCGCTGCGCAGCCCTGCACTGCACCCTTGCGCAGCCCTGCGCTTTGCCCGTGCGCAGCCCTACACCGCGCCCTTGCGCACCCCTGCCTTGCGCCGATGTGGAATCCCACACGGCGCCGTTGCGCAGCTCTGCAATGCGCCCCTGCGCGGCCCGGCACTGCGCCCCTGCGCAGCCCCACACTACACACGTGCGCAGCCCTGCACTGCGCCTTAGTGCAATCCCGCACTGCGCCCTTGCGCAGCCCTGCACTACGCCCTTGCGCAGCCCTGCACTGTGCCCGTGCACAGCCCTGCACTGCGCCTCGATTCAATCCCGCACTGTGCCCGTGCGTAGCCTAGCACTGCGCCTCAGTGCAATCCCGCAATGCGCCCTTGCGCAGCCCTGCACTGCGCCCTTGAGCAGTCCTGCACTGTGCCCGTGCGTAGCCCTGCACCGCGCCCTTGCGCACCCCTGCCTTGCGCCCATGTGGAATCCCACACTGCGCCGTTGCGCAGCTCTGCACTGCGCCCCTACGCGGCCCCGCACTACGCCCCTTGCGCAGCCCCACACTACACCCATGCGCAGTCCTCCATAGCGCCCTTGCGCAGCCCTGCATTGCGCCCTTGCCCAGCCCTGCACTGCGCCCTTGCGCAACGCTGCACTGTGCCCGTGTGCAGCCCTGCACGGCGCGTCAGTGCAATCCCGCACTGCGCCCTTGCGCAACCCCCAACTGCGTCCGTGCGCAACCTTGCACTGTGCCCGTGTGTGGGCCTGCACTGCGCCTCAGTGCAATTCCGCAGTGCGCCCGTGCGCAGCCCTGCACTGCGCCCTTGCGTAGTCCTGCACTACGCCCCTGCGCAGCCCTGCACTGCACCCTTGCGAAGCCCTGCACTGTGCCCGTGCGCAGCCCTGCACCGCGCCCTTGCGCACCCCTGCCTTGCGCCCCTGTGGAATCCCACACTGCGCCGTTCACAGCTCTTCACTGCACCCCTACGCGGCCCGGCACTGCGCCCCTGCGCAGCCCCACACTACATCCGTGCGCGGCCCTGCATTTTGCCTTAGTGTAAATCCGCACAGTGCCGTTGCGCAGCCCTGCACTACGCCCTTGCGCAGCCGTACACTGTGCCCGTGCGCAGCCCTGCTTGCGCCTCCATGCAATCCCGCACTGCGCCCTTGCGCAGTCCTGCAATGCGCCCTTGTGCAGCCCCGCACTGCGCCCCAGCGCAATCCCACGCCGCGCCCCTGCGTAGCCCTGCACTAGGCCCATGCGCAGCCCCGCTCTGCGCCCCTACACAGTCCCGCACTGCGCCCCTGCGCAGTCCCGCAATGTGCCCTGGCCCCGCACAGCGCCCCTGCACAGCCCCACGCTGCACCCCTGTGCAGTCCCCCGTGGCCCCCCTGCGCCGTCCCGCACTGCACCCCTTTCCAGTTCCCCGTGCGCCCCTGCACAGCCCCGCTTTGCGCCCCTGTGCAGTCCTAGAATGCACCCTGGTGCCTTCCCGCGCGCCCCCCCTGCGCACTCCCCCACTGCACCCTAGCGCAGCCCCATGCAGCCCTACGTTGCGCCCCTAATCAGCCCCGTACTGCGCCCCTGTGCAGCCCCGCACTGTGCCCTTGCGTAGTTCCCCACCGCACCCCTGCGTAGCCCCGCATTGCGCCCCTGCACAATCCCACATTGCGCCCCAGCACAGTCCCCCGATGCGCCCCTGCGCGGTCCCAAACAACGGTTTGCCCAGTCCCATCTTGCGCCCTTGCGCAGTGCACAGTCATCTTTCATCTGTCAATTGCGTGCCCCAGGACGGCGCCCACTCTGCCCACTCACATACGGCGTCAGACCCCGTGCAGACCCCGTGCACAGCTCCACCACAGAACAACGCCCCCCCCGCGCCCCGCGCTGATGCCCCCACCACCACGCCCAACCCACAGCCAGCGCAGCCTCATGCCGCACCCCTGCGCGGCCCCATGCCGCGCCCCTTGCGCAGCCCCACGCTGCGCTGTGCGCACTCCCACACTGCGCCCCTTGCGCAGCTGCTGCGCCCTAGCACAGCTCCACGCAGCGCCCCAGCTCAGCTCCACACTGCGCCCCTTGCGCAGCCGCATGCTGCGCCCCTGCCCAGAGCCATGCTGCGCCCCTACGCTCCTGCGCAGCCGCTGCGCCACAGCACAGTCCCACGCTGCGCCCTTGTGTAGCGCCCCCGCACTGTGACCTCGAGCGGTGCCACGTGGCACCCCTTGCGCAGCCCCATGCTGCCCCCCCCCCCCCCCCCCCCCAAAACACGCACCACCACCACACCAACGCGGAGCCCCCCCCCCAAGACACAAAACTTTTACGGCCGGTGACAGCCCCCGGTGGCGCGGGCTGTGCTGTCACTCGCTGCCCGCTTCAGCCCACCCTGCGCCCCTTGCGCAGCCGCATGCTGCGCCCCTGCCCAGAGCCACGCTGCGCCCCTGTGCAGCCGCTGCGCCACAGCACAGTCCAACGCTGCGCCCCTGTGTAGCGGCCCCGCACTGCGCCGCTGAGCGGTGCCACGCGGCGCCCCTTGCGCAGCCCCATGCTGCCCCCCCCCCCCCCCCACCTCCCAAGAAACGCACCACCACCACACCAACGCGGAGCCGCCCGCCCCCCCCCCCCCCCAGACACAAAACTTTTACGGCCGGTGACAACCCCCGGTGGCGCGGGCTGTGCTGTCACTCGCTGCCCGCTTCAGCCCACCCTGGCGGGACCGAGTGAACCGCCTTGTGAACGGTTGGGGGCTGCGATTTGCCGGCGGCGTCCCTTCGGCTTTGCCGTCGCCTCAGGCGGGCCAACCAGAATCCAGAATCCAGAATCCAGGGATAGGCGGCGGCGGGGCAAGGCAGCTTGCCCCCATAGGGGGACGAGCGCCTCGGCCCAGCCCCTCGGCAGCAAGGCAGCAAGCGGAAACAAGGTGGTGCCCCCCCCCCCCCCCCCCACCACAAACACACAAGAACGCCGCCGAGGACGCCGCATATGGAGCCATAAGAGCGGCTGTGCTGAGGACAACACCAACGCCACCGCACAAACACCAACGCACAGTGCGACAGCGCCGAGGCCGAAGGAGGGGGGGGGGGGGGCACAGCGCAAAGGCCGCGGCCAGGGCAGGCGCACGTTCCCTCCCACTGCAGGGGACCCGCAGCCACTGCGACGGACCAGCGGACACACACTAGACACACAGCCCTCTCATTGTGCATTTTCCCGTGTGCAAGAAATCCCGGCCATTCCCATTTGGCAACAGCGCCTTCGGCACACCACATCAGGCCACATCACATCACACACCCATGCCAACATCACAAAAACATAAATCACATAAATACCAAATTGCACAGCACACTGCTGCACCCCATGCCACGTGAAACCAAACAATTGTGGACCACAACAAGCACAGACACTCGCGAAAAACGTACCCAAGCATCTTCGTGAAGGATGCAATCCTCTTCATCATTTCGGTCCCGGCGCGCAGTATGCTCCCCTCCGTGGGACGATGCACCGCGGCGGCCCAGAGTAGGTTGGGCAACTCCGTGGCGGTGGGGCACGCCCTCAAGCGGAGTCTAGTGGCGCTTGGGTATGCTCAACGCCAGTAGAGCCTCCGGGAAATCAAACGCAGGTTCCTCCACCGGTCCTCGAAGACCCGGAACCTCCGGCGCACCCCGAAACACTGGAAAGAAGCCCAAAGCCGAAGCCGGGGACCTCCGCGAGATATCGCGGAGATTCCCTTGGACAGCAAGGCAACACCCCAGAGAAACCCTGTCAGCCCTGCATGTTAGCCGCATGCAGTTCCAGGTACCTGTGGGATATAGGGATGACCCTGTACGCTGGGCCCATTTCCGGCGCTATCTCCAACTCCTACCGCAACACGCCCCGCAAATTAGGACGAACTATGTCTAGCCTCGCCACCTATGGGACGTGCAGTCAGGCAAGGCCTGGGGCCCGGCCCTCCGCCTACTTGAGGCGGACGTCTACATCGATATCTCCTGGTACCATCACCTCACGGAGGCGGACCATTGTACCCTATGCGCAGTCATGCGCAGCCCCTTGGTGTGCTGCATAGTGGGCAAGCGCGGTCGGTTACGCCGCTCCTCAAGCACCCCGACCAGCCGGTCCAGGAGGCAAACCTCCGGGGTATCACCATCTCCTCCCACATCTCCAAGCTGGAGCCTACGGCTTTCTATGCCCTGGTGACGGCAATTTACGAGCGGGCCCTTGGGGGCCCGTGCCTCGTTGGAGGTATGTGGGAGGTGTCCCTTGAGGAAGTGGTCCGCATGGTGCACATGAAACTGGACCTCGCCAGACTTCAAAGCCGGGTGGTGGACGTCCTGATCACCGACGTCGCAAAATTTTTCGGCGTCATCGCCAAAGACGTCCACCCCATCATAGGAGCCCATGTGGGCTTGGGGGAGGCCAGCCACCTGGCTACCCACACAGAGGGCTTCTCGTATGCCCTGCCTCTGGGCCCCTGGTGAATACCCTAGCGCAACTTCTGGGTACCCCCCAGGGTACAATCCAGGGAGTCCATGCAAGAGCCACGGCGGTTCTCCTCTTTCTGCGGTTTATGGACATAGCGTACCGCGCGTACGCGGTACAGCCCTTTCGCTTCCCGGGGCTCATGTGGGTGGACGACACGATAGTCCTCCTGGAACGTGGCGATACCCGCCCTATCCAGGGTATCTTGCTGGACCAGCGGACGTACTACCAGGGTATCCTACGGGTGGATGTCCCTGACCGCAATATCCAGCATGGGTCTACCTCCGACCCCCTACCGCTGCGCTCGTCCACCCCGGAGGCCGTAGCCCGGCACATGGGCCGCGCGTAGGTGACGGATAGCCTGGAGGAACATGAGGAGGCGTTGCCCGGAGCTCCCAAGATCCCGCCCTCCCAGGTCCTTAGGTATATGGGGACCGACATCTACCTCCAGGGCACGCCCACGGCCCCCCGTAACTTGCCGGAGGTGCGGGCGGCTGTCTGGAAACAGCTACGACCCCGGCGGCTCTCCCCAGATGCGGCCATGAGCTCATAGCAAAGCTTCCAAGCAAGCTGCTCCCCCTAGCCGGCATCTACCGCCCCACGGCCCGGGTGCATGCGGCGAAGGACGCCCTCATGGTGAGGGGGTACAAGCACATGACGGGTACCTCCCGCCATGCCCACACGGACGCCCTCTCGGGGCCCTGGGAGCATGGCTGCTAGGGCCTGACCCGGTCCTCACACTCGTGGCAGGTCGCGGTCGTCCAGGAGTGGGTGGGTGAGTGCTTGGGCGAAAGAGGAATTTCACGCGTTCCAAGCCTATACTCTCCAAAGCCACCAGGCACTCAGAGGGGGCTGCCCTGCCGTACTTACCCCGGGGCAGTGCACCCACCATCCGCGGTGCCCCCACCTCATCCGCACGTTGCAGCGGGTGGTGGATGAGGTGTCCCTGCCGATGTGGATGCCGGGCCGATGCGCGGGGACCACCCCCATACTGGTGCGGGGGCCCGGCGGGCCGAGAGCGGGGGCAATGGTGGCCCCCGCCCCCCGGGTGGAGGTGTATAACACCCAGTACGGCGACGTCACGCAAGTGGTCGTCCCCCCCACCATGTGCGAGACGGTGCAGGCTCCGGGGTACCACCACCTAAAGGATCTGTACATTGCGGACCACTGGGTCGTCGGGGAGCGGGCCTTGAAGGAAAGAGCACCTACCCGCAAAGGTATCCCCGGCCTCAGAGTGTGGCTTGCCCGCCAGAGTGCCGTCTTGGTGCCCCTCCTAAGGGCACCCACACTGCGGTGGCAGGCTGCTCCTAAAGACTGGTTCCCGAGCGTTGTACTAGCGCATCCCGCGGAGGCGGTCATTGGGGGCCGGGTAGCCAAAACCACCAAGACGGAGACCGTGTACCACCGGGGGTTTGCGGTCACGGTCACTACTCCCCATGAAGGACGCCATGGAGGCCGAAAACTGGGCACCGGAGCTCCGGGTGTGCTGCCAGCCCCGAGGTGTGCTGCCGAGCGACACCAGACCGCACCGCCTCGTGGTGGCCCTTCTGGGTGTGTAGGTGCAGGCCAATGCACCTCTGCACGCCCGGCTATGGGATGACCACCAGCATGTGCTCCTGGACTAGCTACAGGGCACGGGGGTTACGGACGCCCACCATCGTTTGGTTGCCTGGGCGGCCGACGGCGGCGCACTGGCAGTGGGCGCAGACGTCGCCTGCCACCCTGGTTATAGTAACCACAGCGGTGCCGCCGTGGCCGTGGATAGCCATCGCTCCGGCCGCGGTGGCAAAGTTCAATACCCCGCGGAGTACGTGGCGCACGGATGCCCAGGGCACCCGTACAAGGGGCCCCTATACTACTCGCTCAACACGGTGGGTACGTTGCCGGCCCAGCTCCACCCGGCCCTGAAAACCCACCTCCGTGAGCACCATGGGGACCTGGCCCTTCTGGCACCTCACGGCTTGGCCACCGACGCCCCCCCGCCGGTACTGGCCGCGACCGCCAAGCCAGGCATATGGTTCCATGAGCTCCCGGCGATGGCGACCCTCCGCGGGACAATAGCCGCAGTGGATGTTGGGACAACGCCGGCGGGCATGGCTATGGCAGGGGTCGCCCAGAGTGCGCATGAGGCCTACAGGGCCCACGTTGCCTCCGGAGTGGGTACCTCCCAAGAAGGGAGGCCATGATCCTCTTGTCTTACGTCCGGCGGTTGGCTGAGCAGCCAGATGTGTCCTGGCAGCTGCCGGACTTCGAGGCGGCGGTGGGGACCCTCCGTACTTACCAATAGGGGGGCAACTGCAGGGATGGCATACACCACCTCTATGCCACAGTCCTGGGGGCCGCAGCCTCTCCCCAGCTGCAGCCATCAATGTGGTCACCATGCCGTCGCACTGGATCACGGACCTCAACATCCGTGTAGATGCGGCGACGCAAGAGCCAGCGGAGGTGGACCTCACATGGCCCCTCCACCGCCCCTTCTCCCTTCTCCCCCCCGGTGGCCTACCGTGTGTTGTGTGTGCGCCGTGTGTAAGTGTGTTGTTGCATAGCCGGACCGGTGCACTCTCGCACTTGCCTGACACTGCCGGGTTGACGCCTATGCGCAGTCACACAGGGTCTCATTGGTCCACTGCACCCTGCGTGCCGCGCTGCACCATTAGTGCTTTCTGTGTGGTGCCGCACTGCTTGGTGCTGTGCACTACACTGCACTGTGTGTGCGCTGCTGCACTGTTGTTGTGGGCAGAGGGCAGTGGGCAGTGTAATGCACTGTCTCGCCGCATGGAGGCTGTGGGCAGTGGAACTCCCGCTTTGCACTGCCGCATTGCCTGGGGGCAGTGGGCAGTGGAACTCCTGCCATACACTGCCCCTCTGCCTTGGGGCAGTGGGCCGGGCATCTCCTGTATTGCTCTGCCTCTCTGCCTTGAGGCAATGGTACGGGCATCTCATGCATTGCTCTGCCTCACTGCCTGGAGGCAGTGGGTATTGCATACTTCCACCACACATTACCTCGCCGCCCCGGGGCAGTGGGCAGTGGAACTCCTGCTCAACACCGCCTCTCTGCCCGGGGGCAGTGGGCAGTGGAGCTTCCGCTCTTGGTGTTATGCACTGCCGGTCTGCCTGGGGGCAGTGGGCAGTGGGATCCCTGCAACACACTGTCTCACTGCCTGGGGGCAGTGGGTAGTGGGATCCCTGCAACACACTGTCTCACTGCCTGGGGGCAGTGGGCAGTGGGATCCCTGCAACACACTGTCTCACTGCCTGGGGGCAGTGGGCAGTGGGACTCCTACAACGCACCGCCTCACTGCCTGGGGGTAGTGGGCAGCGGAACTCCTGCAACGCACCGCCTCACTGCCTGGGGGTAGTGGGTGGTGGAAATCTTGCAATTCACTGCCTCACCTCCTGGGAGCACAGCACGGCACAGCACAGCACAACACAGCACAGCAACGCGCAGCACAGCACGGCACGGACAGCGCAGCAGAGCATAGCGCAACACAACACAGCACAGCACAGCACGGCGCTGTACAGCACAGCACAGCACAGCGTAGCGCAGAACAACACAGCACAGCACCGCGCAGCATAGCATGGCACGGCACGGCACGGCACAGCACAACACAGCACAGCATAGCACAGGAGAGCACAGCACAGCGCAGCGCAGCACAGCACAGTGCAGCAGAGCACAGCACAGCACAACACACCACAACACAACACAGCACAGCACAGCAGGGCACAGCACAGCACGGCACGGCACGGCACGGCACGGGCAGCACAGCATAGCACGGGACCAGGGCCAGCTTTCCCCCACAGCGCTGGGCGACTGGCTGGAGGATCAAGCCTCCATTCCGGCAAGGGTCGGATATGAGGCCCGCTGGGGGGCGAACTACGCGCTGGGGAGTGGCCTCCCCCTCGACTGGTTCGACAGTGACCAGCAGCGCCATATATCGGCGCACCGTATGGACAACATCCCGACGATGATTGTCCTAGCGCACCGGTTGTCCCACGAAAACACGGGTGCTGGACACCATGTGCCTCCTCTGTGGGGCACAGCCAGAAACGGCGCCCCACGTCTGGGTCTGCTCGGCCTAGTCCCACGCGTGGGGGCCGGCTCACCGCCGGCTCGCGGAGTGGCTAGACCAGAAAGTGGGGAGTTGGGCAGTGTCGGTGCGCAACCAGTTGCGGGAGCTGGCTGTTCTGGAACAGGGTGCGGCAACGTTGCGCACCCCCTCCATGCAGCGGGCCCACATGGAGTGCTCTGGACCCCACACGCTGGGGACTGAGTTCATACGCGACGTCATTGAGGGGTCCATCAGAGTCTGGTACGCCCACGCCAAGGCGAATGCCACGTTGCTGAAGGCCCGCCTAGGCCCGAACAGCACAATGGCGTGGGTATTGTAGGAGCTGCGCCCGCACCAGCAGGCGGACAGAGAGAGAGAGGGAGTGCAGCGGGAGCTTCTGGGCTGATAGCAGTCGCCTGGTGGGTGACCTCCATGTTTCCCCTACTCCCCTCTTTCCGCCGACATCCACGCACTTACACACGGCGCGTGCGCTACACACACAGCCCTCCCGTTTACCTATACCCGTGGGTAGACATCCCGGCCATTCCCTTCTGGTAACAGCGCATTCGGCACACCAGACCACATCACATCACACACCCATACCAACATCACAAAAACATCACAGAAATACCAAATTGCACAGCACACCGCTGCACCCCATGCCACTTGAAACCAAACAATTGTGGACCACAACAAGGACAGACACTTGGGAAAAACGTACCCAAGCATCTTCGTGAAGGGTGCAATCCTCTTCATAACATGCGGAGCCGGTATTGTGTGCCGGCGCAACACTTGAAACTGAGCATTGCGTTCCACCAATCCACCCAATGGAGGGTCTCCAGGGAGCAACCGACCGCGGTCAAGTGTTCCATCTGACAGTGCAGAAAGAAGACATGCCTCGAACAAAGGGGCAACTGGATCTCATTCAGCACCCCAGCCTGGCCGTTTGAGCACAGCTGAGGGCAGATGAAACGGCACGCAATCTCAGCCACTTGTAGTGGTCCTTGCTCTCTCCTCCTGGGAGGCCCAAAGGGAGGTCTGATGGCTCGAGCCAGTCCTTCTCATCCATATTCCCGTGTGGGCTGCATCTTCCGGAGGGTCTACAACCCCTCTTCCCATTCGCAATGTCAACAGGCCTGGCCACTGTTTGGCCTCTGCGTAAACAGACTACAGAGGTGCCAGTGCGTGTGGGGGGCCACTGCGTCCGCCGTCACCTAACTTCGACACGCCATTCCACTTTGATACTTCGTTTTGCTTCACAGCACTCGTTTGCATTCGCCCCTGCCCTGTCCTGTACAGCACAAGTCCCGGCACACTTCTGTGTCACAGCCGATGTGGCAAAAGTGGCGTCGGGCAGATTGCTTCATTGTGGAATAATTTGGTGTCAGAATAACGATGGGGAACGCAACCCAAGTTTTGGAGTGGAGCAAAAACAAAAAAGGATAACAATGTGCGCAGAATGGGTATGCATTTACCCATCGGCACGCGCACACACACACACATGAATTGACAGCAGCACGTTCACAAAATGGGACCCGAAATAGTACACCACCAGTGCAAACACGGGCAAATTGTGCGTGGGTCAGTGCCATTGCATGTTCGGTTTAAACACCCTGACTTGCTGCCGTCCATAGCGTGGGGAGGTGAGTGCTCTTTTGATGGCACACCGGCTGTTGACATCCTGAGTTCATGGAAACCCTACGTGAAGTCTACTACCCTCTGGGCGGTGCCAAAATAGCAGGAGGTGACCTCAAAAGATCCAACTTCAAACCCTGTCTGCGCTGCCTTCCCCAGGGTACACGCTATGCAAAAGACAGCCCTCCCGCCCCTCGAGCAACTTGTGGCATGGGGCCAGGCTTCGTTTGTAAGGGGCTGGGGGTTTTTGGGATTTTGAGGCACCCACCCACCCAAGACCAAGCCACCCACCCAGACCAGCCCCCCTCGTATAAACATTTGAGGGGGGGTTGAGGCACTCTCCCGGGGCTGAACGGCTCCCCAAGCCCACCTGAGGTGATGCTACTACGGCTGCCGAAGTTGAGTTGCTGGAGATGGGGCCTGAGTTGCTGCCTGTCCTGCTATTTGTGCTGTGGTTGCAGTCGCAGCTGGAGATGGGGCCTGAGTTGGGCGTGCAGTACTACTGCTACTGCTGCTGCTGCTGCTGTTGGCATTGTTGTTGCTGCCACCACTGCTGCAGTTTATATTGCTGCTGCTGCTGTTGGTGTTGTAGTTGTTGCTGGTGTTTGTACTGCTACTGCTGCTGCTGCTGCTGCTGCTGCTGCTGCCCACAGGGTTCTGCTCCTTCACAAAAAATGCTGAAAGAGTCTTTGTAGTCTGCTGGCTCTTCAACCATTTTTGGTGTCAATCACTTTTGAAGTGCTCACGTTCAGCCTTTCCCAAATTGGATATGAGTACTCCACAACCGCAGCGGTACTTCCCAGGCTGCTGCATAGCAAAGCAAAATCAAACAATGAGGTCTGCAAATACACACAAAGCGACCCCAATGGCATGACAAAAAATGTCACTGTAGCTCCGAACCTTGCAAAAAAAGCGGAGCTCAAAACAGTTTCACTGACCAGGAATTGAACCACAGACCTCTAAATCTACACACAACTGCACTGCTGTTCAACTACAGTCTAGTTCTGTTGTACTTACCTCCCATTCAGGTGGTTGAACACATTTTAAATCGAAAAAAAAGCGCCACCCCTGCACGCTAACATTAAACAGGGGGGTCCTAGACTACAGACCCACCCACCCAGAGTACAATTCTAAGAGGGGGGGCCACCCAGAGTACAATTCTAAGAGGGGGGGGGTCCCAGACTTTTGACCCACCCACCCAGGCTGGGGCACCCACCCAGACCCCCCCCCCCAGTTAGCTTAATTCCTTATAAACGAAGCCTGCATGGGGCAAAAAGAAGACCGCACACACGCAAGCAATCCACTGTGGGTTGGAATCTGCAGGAGAGGGCTCGAAGGTCCAAACCCGGCAAACACCCGTGTGGGATCCGGAAATTCGTAGGTCAAGCGTCTCGGGGTTGGAGTGGGGGAGTGTACCAATCATTTCATGAGCCCACTGCACTCCGAGGCAGTCAGGCAAGGGCTGTAATTGAAAATCCTTCCAATTCTTGACCAGAACCCTCTTCGCGCCTGCGCAGACCCGAGAGAGAACGCAATAATCACGGATCATCACGGATAATCATGGAGAGGTCTGTGGCAGCTCAGGTGTGCTCCCTTGTTGTTCGTAGAATGAGGCACTGTGTTCAGCAAAACAAAAAAAGGAACCAAAATTCCGTGGTCTGGCACAGTCTTCATTTATGGCAGACAGACAGTAGTTGGCACGTAAGCGACCACCTTTGGTGATCAAGCAACGGCAATTTGGTGGCTGTTGCGGGATAACCGAGGACCTGTTGAGGTTACCCACCATCGGCAGACAAGTAACCACGGCTGGTTAGTAGCTGACTGCCCTTGAGTCGTTGTCGCCATCTTATGGGCAAAAAGCAACCAAGCCCCCGTTGCGACGTGCCAGGGGTGCACAGGGGTGGTTTTTGGGCCCCAAACACACATTCTCAGTGGTTCTTAGGCATTTGGGGACCATTGCAAACCCATTGGATGCTGAAATAACCGAGAAAAAAATCGGGTGCCAAGCTATACATGGTACTTCATTCATGGCAGTAAAGCAGTGTCAGAACTTGGTCCGTTTGTCTGAACATTGATCTCCAGATTATGGGATGTTGGTTCAATTGCCACAACACACACTTTTTTGGCACCACCAATCACTGCCCCAAAAAGATGTTTCTACAGTGCTAAACACAACACAAATCAGCAACACAAATCGCATGCAAGCTGCAGACCACGCTTAAATTCCTTCATCCAAATCTTGTGCGTGGGCTCAGTTGTCCGTCTGCGGAGTGATTCCCCATTGTTTGTAACTGTGTTTAGATGTCCAAAGGTCCAAAACCGTTCAACCAGAACAGCAACAATTTGTTCAGTGCCCAATGGTTGGTTTCCCAATTCTGCCGGGAGAGAAACAGGCTTTTCCTCGCAAAAGATGTGCGGTCTGCCCCGCTGCAACTCATCCATCTCTTTTCTGTATTTCTTTTCCCTATCCTTACGCCATCTTTCAGCAGTGTACTCTTGTTTCCTGTTCTCCTCATTGCGTGCCTTCTTTTCCTTTTCCTGTGCCTTGCGGTGCTCCTCCCTCTGCTTATACCCGGGAGCAAGCACCAGTTTTGCTCCCACACGGATCTGTTTCGCCGCCTGAATGTCATGCGTGTCACAAGTCACATGCCTTGTGATTGTGTCCTCCCTTGTGTAGTGCACCTTTTTACAGCATGGACGACAGTGCATGCAGTCATTGCACTGATGTGCTGCTGACGATATGGCAGTAGACTGCAACGCCGGCCGTGCGAAAAATGGACCGGGGCGCGCAGAGCGAACACACAAATTGCAAGCTGCACCCTCACCAACATCAGGGTGCTTGTCCCGCAGAAAAGTTTGATCAGCAGGAAGCAACGAATCCCAGGGGACCACAGAGGCACC
The DNA here is from genome assembly GCA_964036045.1 of Eutreptiella sp. 'Long Island Sound 2002'. Classification (NCBI taxonomy): domain Eukaryota; phylum Euglenozoa; class Euglenophyceae; order Eutreptiales; family Eutreptiaceae; genus Eutreptiella; species Eutreptiella sp. 'Long Island Sound 2002'. The sequence continues at coordinate 177,341,115 of OZ038378.1, forward strand.
TTTTTGTGGGCAGTAATAACACTTCATGGTGTCCATCTGAACAAGGAACATAACAAAACGTGAATTCCCCAACGACCCAAATTACAACAGGACATCTCATGCACACCCCACAAACACACACTGCACACACCCACCAGCAATGCCATCCACTTCTTATGCCTATCCTGGCGGCCAGTTTTACAATTTTTTGTTTCAGCTCACCGCGAAACCCGCATCGTCGGCAAAATGTAGCGGCGAAAATCAGAAACGCAAAGTTGCGGCAGACAGTTGCAGCCGTTGTGGCGAGATGTGGTCACCGCAACAGGGGCTTGGTTGAAAATGCATGTGGCCTCCACCTAATTGTGCTAACTAACGCCATGATACTTTCCGACCTTTTCGATCAATGCTGATGTAGTTGCCTTGTCATCTTGGGAGTCTCCAAAGGGGCGCCGGCCCCCTTTTTTCCCCAATTTGGAAAAGGGGGTGGGGCTTCCGTAAAAAGGACCGCCGCCATCTGCTAGGTCCCGCCGTTGAACGTCATCAATTGGGAAGCACCCACTGTGGCAGCATACCACCAATTATGTCACACCAACAACAACACGAACGCCATGACCAACACCAAACACCAACACCAACAGGAACGCCACCCAACCACACCACACACCATACCACACCACACCCACAACCACAAACGGGTCTCCACCACATCGCACACTGCACCTACACACCCCTCAGCCCAAACACTCCACACCCAACACTGCCCCAAGCGACACCACACCACGCCACCTGACCCCACAGCACCCCAAACCACCGTACAACAGCGATGGCACAGCACAGCACGCATGAAACTGCACCACAGCATGCCAGAACGCATCACACCACACCCTGCCAGTTTATCTTCAAGTGGAACTCGTACTGCTTCTGCATAATCTGGCTTTTTTTCGCAGGGAAAATATCAACATCGACGGTGCTGTTACACATTTGCTTCCACTCCTCCGTGCTGATGACTGGCAGCTGCAGTAGCGCAAAACGTTGACAGCCCAAATTCACAGCACATGATCACACACACAATTTGCGATGCACAGCACAAGGCGTTGTTGGCTGAGTGAAAAATCTTCATCAGTTGGTCATAAGACAAGACAAACAGAGCATGCCCAACGCCAACAGGCGCCTTTCTGCAGTACAGGGAGCGGAGACGAGGATGCCCAGGTGCCAGGTGATGGTCACCAAACCTACATAGCCTCTGGCATTACAGATGCAGCCAGAGGCCTGCAGCAAGGAAAGACCAGGTGGCAGCTTCACAGCTGCCTGTGGGTTGTGGGGTACGATTTGGAGTCCTCACCTCCGTGCACCCTGCACTACTTCAGCCCCCCTAGGAGTGTGGTACACCGAGTTTCGACCTGCAGAATTGGTTTCAAATGACAGAAAACATACAGGTGGCTGAAATACACCATAACCGGTGCACTACATACACACATTGTGCTGCTGTTGGCAAGGACAGTCTGTGTCTTTATAGCTCGCTTGCTGAAGAGGGCCAATTCATGTAATGTCATTATTCCATGCCCCGTTTATGCCATCAATGGTGAGCCCCGGGGGTAACACCCATGATGTGTAGCAGTTGCCATCCCAGAAGGCGTGTTTGTGCGACCAGGTTCGCACTTTGGACAGGATGATGCATCGTTTGGCACACATGATCACACACACACACACGGACGCGAAGCCCCGGATCCCAGAAAAGCGATGATGGCACTAGCACGTGTGATCTGCACAGTGTCATCCATTAAGGCACATGTTCTGCAGAGGCCACCAGCCTTGCTGTATGTCCATGCGGGGGAGGGGGGGCGTTTCTACGAAATGTGAAGTCATGGGGTTTTGCCTAAAATTGGCCATTTCGAAAAACGGGGGTGGGGTTTACCCTTTTGCGCGCAACTGAATTTTTCCAAAACGCGCCGCGGGGGGTTACCTTGGATGTGCAGAGGTGTGTAGTTGTCCAATTTTTGGGCATGCAGAAGGAAATTCGGGGGTGTTTTGCCTCAAAAGTGACGGATCTTTGCATGCTTACTTGATGCTGCTGTTTCACATATCAGGTGTGGCAGGGACGCGGTGGCCTAAGGGGTTAGCATACAACAACGGAGGCCTCCACTCTACCTCCTCACCAAAGCAATGGTGGTTGTAGCCGCCCACACCCGCTGCCGGGGGGGGGGGGGGGGATGGACGATTTCTCTTCTCCGCGGCCCAACACCGAAAAGGGTGCCTCACAGGGTGCCCAATCCTGCAAGGCGTACCTTTCGTCACGTTTCGTGTTTCGCATCACCGCTTCATGGGGTGCCAAGTCCCATAATACGGTCGCTTCGAATCGTTTCGCATTTCGGAGCACCGCTTCATGGGGGGCCTAATCCCACAATGCGGTCGTTTTGAGTCGGACGTGTTTCACGGGGTGCCCAATCCCGGAACTTCGGTTGTGCCAACACGTAGTGTGTTATTGTGTGTCGCGCGGCAATGCGCGGAACCGGTTGACGCATGCACTTCGCACCCAAAAAAAAGCTCCCTAGGTGATAGACCCATCTACGACTTTCACTACAATATCTATTTCTCAAGGCACCGCTTGCACTGCGTTCGTCCCAAGCCTCCCGCCATAGTGTAACGTCTTATGCACCTGCCTGTGCACCTCAAGTAATCGTGTACTTCCGCTGCCTCTTGAAGTCCCTACTCAACTTCCGTTCTGGTGCTTGTCGCTTTTGCGCCGATGAAATTGCCGCCGCCGTCTTCCCACTTTGCGCTTGCTTGGCTTGCCCACGCGGTTGCTTGGCGGTCTTTTTGTACACTTTCTTCTGTCCTGTCGCGACGACCACTTTGGTACTGCTGTCTGAACTGCTGCTTTCGGAACTAGACCCTGATAATGTAGAGGACGTCCCACCACCATTGGTCGTTGACGAACTATCCGTGTCGGACCTGTCTGACCTATCGGACTTGCGACGCTTTGGGCGCCAATCTTTGTCGGTCTCACTTCAAGGTCGTTGTGTGCCATATTTGCCCCCTCCTTTATCACCCGTGGTTGTGGCCTGTCCCGTGCCTTCCTGCACTTCCTTGCAGGGATTCTACTATTTCCGTGATTGGCCTGAAAAAACCCTTCCGTGATTTTCCGTGATTTTCCGTGATTTTCCGTGATTTTCCGTGATTTTCCGTGGTATTTCCGTGATATTTCCGTGATTTTCTGTGGTGTTTCCGTGGTACAAAAATGTTCCTTATGCATCCGCTTTGCCTCACCTGGACACCCACAAGAGATGAAACAAAGCACAAGACATTTGGGGGCGGTCTACTGCCATTTTGCGAACCGTTCTTCAACATCACCATTGCAAAACATGGTGACGCAGGCCTCACGCAGGTCCTTGCCCATGCGCTACCTATTTTTAACATCAACCAGTCCAGCCAGACTAAATGACCGCACGCTAACACTTAGCAACCAGGAACAACAATAGCAAACAACAGGAACTTTCATTTCCGTTTCCGTGATTTTCCGTGATTTTCCGTGGCGACCAGGAACAACAATAGCAAACAATAGGAACTTCAATTTCCGTTTCCGTGATTTTCCGTGATTTTCCGTGATTTCCGTGATTTTCAACGTTGGCTGATTTCCGTGATTTTCCGTGATTTTCCAACCACGGAAATACCAGAATCCCTGGAACTTCCTTGTCCACCGCACCTTTTCTCTTTTCTCTGCCTTTTTCTTCCGAGCAGGGCAATTTGCTTCTCCACAATCCAATCACTTACTTCAATTATTTCGGGGTCCAATCCGGGATGCACGAGCTGCAGGTGGCATCGGATATTCAGTGTGAACGGGGATGCCGGCACATCGGAACCACACACTTCCTTGGGACATTGCGCTTCTTCTCTAGTGCCTTTTGGTACTTGAAGCGATACCGGTAAGGGTAGTTGGTGCACACCTTCGTCCCATTCAACGTGGTTTCGCAGGTCCCGGTGGAACGACCGCAAAACCCACATGGCTCTGGCCATTAGACCCAACGCCGGGGGGTTTCTCGGAAATCGGATATCCTGCTTAAAAACCCGCCCAGAGCCAAATTTAAAAAAGTGGGGGAGGTTGGGGGGGGGGGGGTTCAGGGGGTTTTACGCTACGTTGGTATTGTCCGCGGGAAGGGCACCCCGGCCCCCCAACTCCCCCCCCAAACCCCTAACCCCAAGTCAAGGGGCCATGCAACAAAGCATGGATTGTGAGTTCCCTAACCCCAACTCGAGGGGCCACGCAATAAAGCATGGATTGCGAGTCCCAGACCCCAACTCAAGGGGCCATGCAATAAAGCATGGATTGCGAGTCCCTAACCCCAATTCAAGGGGCCACGCAATAAAGCATGGATTGCGAGTCCCAGACCCCAACTCAAGGGGCCACGCAACAAAGCGTGGATTGCGAGTCCCTAACCCCAACTCAAGGGGCCACGCAATAAAGCGTGGATTGTGAGTCCCTAACCCCAACTCAAGGGGCCACGCAACAAAGCGTGGATTGTGAGTCCCTAACCCCAACTCAAGGGGCCACACAACAAAGCGTGGAATGTGAGTCCCTAACCCCAACTCAAGGGGCCATGCAACAAAGCATGGATTGCGAGTCCCTAACCCCAACTCAAGGCACACAACAAAGCGTGGGAGTAAAAAAAAAGGAAAGAAAGTGGGAGGCAAAATGTGTTCCCCAAAAAAGGGGAACAAAATCAGAAGTGGCTGCCTCACCCTTGCCTTCTTGGGGGCCCAAAAGAGGGCGGAAATGCTACGTCACCCTTGCATACTCGGGGATCCCCAAACAAAGGGGGACAATATCGGAAGTGGCTCCCTCACCCCTGCCTTCTCGGGGGCCCACAAGTGGGTGGAAATGCTACGTCACCCCTGCATTCTCGGGGATCCCCAAAACAAAGGGGGCCAAAATCAGAAGTGGGTACCTCACCCCTGCCTTCTCGGGAGCCCAAAAAAGGGCGGAAATGCTCCGTCACCCTTGCATTCTGGGGGGTCCCTAGCTCAGGGGACAAAATCAAAAGTGGCTGAATTGGGGGCAAGGACAAAACTTTGGATGTGCAATCCAAAAGAATACAACCAAAAAAATTTCGCAGCCATGGTGTGTCTGCGTCCAAAAACACCATTAAACCCCCCCCACGGACCATTTTTAAAAAAAAAAAAAAAAAGGAGGGGGAGGTTCCAAAACCCCCCACGCTATCGGATTTCTCAGACCCCCCCCCCTGCCCTAGTGTACAAGATTGCTATATGTTACACTACTAGGAATGGTGCCCAATGCTCTGTTGTGAGAAGTAGGGGGTGGAAGAACACATCAGGGAAAGTTGTTCGTCCTACATGATAAACCCTGCCCAACTCTCCATCTCACAGAATTTCAACTTCCACTCGCTGACCGCTACCATCCGGGGGGTCCATGAAAGGTGACAAAATGAAAAGCGGCTGCCTCACCCCTGCCTTCTCGGGGCCCACATAAGGGCGGTAACCCCTGTGTTCTCGGGGGTCCCCATCAAAGGGACAAAATCAAAAGTGGCTACCTCACCCCTGCCTTCTCGGGGGCCCACATGGGGGGGGGGGCGTCACTTGGTCAACCCAAAATTTTTCGTTACGGCTCATTGTGTTGTTGTGTGGGTGACTGTGTTGTGGGGTACCGCCGCTTGTATCCTTTGTACTCATGGCAGGACATTTTGCTCACTTTCGCTGAATTGGGTGCCGATGTTAGGGGAAAGTGCACGACCACGCTACGTAACCCCTGCGTTCTCGGGGGTCCCCATCAAAGGGGACAAAATCAAAAGTGGCTACCTCACCCGTGCCTTCTCGAGGGCCCACATAAGAGCGGACGTGCTACGCAACCCGTGCGTTCTCGGGGGTCCCCCTCAAAGGGGACTGAATCAAAAGTGGCTACCTCACCCCTGCCTTCTCGGGGGCCCACATAAGGGCGGACGTGCTGTGTAACCCCTTCGTTCTCGGGGGTCCCCATCAAAGGGGACAAAATCAAAAGTGGCTACCTCACCCCTACCTTCTCGGGGGCCCACATAAGGGGGGTCCTGCTACGTAACCCCCTGCATTCTCGGGGACCCCCATCAAAGGGGACAAAATTAAAAGTGGCTACCACACCCCTGCCTTCTCGGGGGCCCACATAAGGGCGGGCGTGCTACGTAACCCGTGCGTTCTCGGGGGTCCTCATCAAAGGGAACAAAATCAAAAGTGGCTACCTCACCTGTGCCTTCTCGGAGGCCCAAATGAGGGCGGAGGTGCTACGTAACCCCTGCCTTCTCGGGGGTCCCCATCAAAGGCAAAAGTGACTGCCTCACCCGTGCCTTCTTGGGAGCCCATATAAGGGCGGAATTGCTACGTAACCTCTGTGTTCTAGGGTATCCCCATCAAAGGGGACAAAATTAAAAGTGGCTGCCTCACCTGTGCCTTCTCGGGGGCCCAAATGAGGGCGGAAGTGCTACATAACCCCTGTGTTCTCGGGGGTCCCCATCAAAGGGGACTGAATCAAAAGTGGCTACCTCACCCGTGCCTTCTCGGGGCCCACATGAGCGCGGACGTGCTGCGCAACCCGGGGCATTCTCGGGGGTCCCCATCAAAGGGGACAAGAATGGCCTGCGTCGGGTCGTTAGTGGTAAAATGCTCTGAGGGGTGGTCCTTAAGGGCGGCCCGGAAAAGAAAAATATTTTGGTTCCTTAAGGACTGCCCTGATCAGAAGTGGCCCAAAAGTGGCACATTGGCGAAAAAAGTCCATATCCTCAACATAAGGGGCAACTTTTCTCCAACTGGGGTGGTAGTGTGAGGTGGACTAAGCAAACCCTTCACCCAAAAAAGGGGGGGTTTCGGTCATATGAAAACCTTACTTTTGCCTAAAATTTTGGCCAACGAAAAAGAGGGGGGGGGGGGTATGTAAAACCCCCCATGCTGTCGTTCTCCGCAGATGCGGCCCCCCCCTCTCATGTGTCCATGTGGATCGAAAAGCGATTGAGAGTATATTGGAGGCCAGCAAGCGAACGAACAGAAGGAATAACGTTGGCAACGAACAATTGTGAGGCAACTCGCCGTATACCTTGGTGAGATCCAGCCCCAGTGGGCTGCACCACCATTGACTACGCCCTGGTAAAATTGGTGGCCATGTTGGACGCACACACGTACAGCTCCGCCGTGGTGCGACAGCAGGGCAGAACCACCAACAGCCATGCAGACCGTTACTGCTAAAAAGTGACTTGGTAACACTGATCGAATGGGCTACGTGGAGGCGGCCATGCTAAGCAGGATGGGGATAGATACCCATACCCAAGGGGTTTGTATGCTTGCGGGAGAACATCCAATCCATAACGGTGGTCATCCCCGCCCAGAATGCATTCTTACGCATCCCTTGCAGCATGTGCGGTGCTGCGTTAGCACGCATCCCATGCAGCCGATAGGAACCGCTGTAGACAGCCTTTATCGTAGCCTTTATCGTGCCCTGGACATCATGTGGAGAAGCTGCGTATGCACAATGCAGGCCCTTGTGCATAGCCCACCAGGGGGGGGCAGTTGGAACCAGTCCTGCTGCGCACCACCCCCCAGCTATCTGTCAAAAATTCGGGGGCAGGGGGGGGTGTTGGGGAAGGATGATGGGGCCACGCAGGAGGGGGGGGGGGTCAGGCACCTCTGAACAGTTGGGTATGCGGCTCAGGCAGCCTGACTCGACTCACACACCGGCCCGAACCAAAAGGATAGAGTAGCAGCAGCTTGGGCATTCCCAAGCAATGGGTACTGGAAACCTCAGGTGGGGCGGTCATGGGGTGAGATGCACAACAACTTTAAATACTTGTTGGTTCTATGTCCTCACTGTTGAGGGTCAAATAAATTTGCTGGAACGCTTTGCTGCCCGAGTAGGACTAACTATGGTCCTGCCCGTCATACCGCCGAGGCAGCTATCTTTCAAAACCGAGGGGGGGGGGATTCGCATACAAGGACCAGGCCTGGCTGCCCCGCATGCCAGCAACGGGGTAATCAGGGACAATAGGACAACAGGGAACGTCACAACTGTTCACAGGTGCACCGCAACCCCAAAGAGTTTTCCAGTGTCAGGCTTTGCATGCTGTGCAAACTTGTGCCCTGTCCACCTTATCTGTTCTGACACACCAACTGCTGGACAACACCGGCGTCGAAGAACAAATCGAATGGGTACAGTCGATCCAAATTGGGCTTGTACCACGTGATGCTCTCGCCGATCATCGGCAGTACAAGTCCACGGCCGATGAGCAGTGCCAACTGCAAGGCATACCTGAACAGAGCAAATGTGATGGGCATGTGGGACCTGTGGTATGCCCCTGCGCTGTGCAACAAGCCTTTGCAAATTGTTTCCGGTGGCGGAGTGGAGCTCTTTTTAGGGGACGATGGACACCACCAGCCCCCTGTCTGTGCACTTCCAAAGACCCCCCACAGTCCACACATTGCTTTAGGGCTCATGGCGCAAATGGCCCAAGTATGAGGGAGCCCAGAAGGACCATTTCGAGGGGGCCACGGCACACACGCCCACCACCAGCTGTACCAATGTTTAGAACTACTTCTTATGTTTGGGGGGCAGGGGGATGGTGGAGGGAGTGGAGGGAGTGGACTGTTGAGAACTTTGTGCAAAACAATCCGTGATGGAACCCCTCTTTGGCGTAGGTCGTGCACTATGGAACTGCGGAACTATGGAACCACCCCCTAGGCCATGCCCGTGCCCCTTACTTCGGGAGTGAGCTCCGGGGAGTGGAGACTCTTCAGTGGAACACCAAGTTGGCATAGAGTACTTTGAGTGGCATCGGGCGAGTCAATGAAAATTTCAGTAAACCGGCAAAATCTGACCCCATGGTCACATTGACAAGGGTTCTGTCATCTGAGCCCCTTCCCCCCCCCGCCTTCCTTCAGACGCATATACGGCACGAAGTCGCCCCCCCCTACCTCGGAGGTACGGGGGGGGGGGGGGGGAGATTTGATTTGATTTGATTTGATTTGATTTGATTTGAGGGCCGATCTTGAGGCTCACAGGCCGCCTGGGGGGCGCTCGATGGCTGTCCCGACGACTCTGCATATCGGCCGGCCATGCATGCAGTGCACACCCGGCCGCGTCCGCGGGCCGGGGGGGGGATGGCCTGTCGCCGTGCCGCGGGTTGGGTGAGGCGGAGGGTGGGGGGTGGGAGACACGCGCATCCCGCTGGGGGGGGGGGGGGGGGAGGCAGGGGGGAGGGAGGGGAGGGGGGGGGGGGGGCCTCGGTGGGGCACAGGGCAGAGGGCAGGTTCCCCGCCCCTGTGCGCTCTGGGCACAGGGCGCAGGGCAGGTTCCCAGCCCCTGTGCGCTCTGGGCACAGGGCGGAGGGCAGATTCCTCGTCCAGTGCGCTCTAGGCACAGGGCAGAGGGCAGGTTCCCTGCCCATGTGCGCTCTGGGCACAGGGCGGAGGGCAGGTGCCCCGCCCCTGTGCGCTCGGCGCACAGGGTGGAGGGCTAGTCCCCCTCCCCTGTGCGCTCTGGGCACCCGACGGAGGGCGGAGGGCAGGTTCCCTGCCCATGTGCGCTCTGGGCACAGGGCGGAGGGCAGGTGCCCCGCCCCTGTGCGCTCTGGACACACGGCGGAGGGCGGAGGGCAGGTTCCCTGCCCATGTGCGCTCTGGACACAGGGCAGAGGGCAGGTGCCCCGCCCCTGTGCACTCTGGGCACAGGGCGGAGGGCAGGTTCCCCTCCCCTGTGCGCTCGGGGCACAGGGCAGAGGGCAGGTTCCCCGTCCAGTGCGCTCTGGGCACAGGGCAGAGGGCAGGTGCCCCGCCCCTGTGCGCTCGGGGCACAAGTCGGAGGGCACGTTCCCCGTCCGATGCACTCTGGGCGCAGGGCGGAGGGCTAGTCCCCCGCCCCTGCGCGCCCTGGGCACAGGGCGGAGGGCTGGTTCCCCGCCCTTGTGCGCTCTGGGCATAGGGCGGAGGGCAAGTGCCCTGCCCCTGTGCGCTCTGGGCACAGGGCACAGGGCAGGTTCCCCGCCCGGTGCGCTCGGGGCACAGGGCGGAGAGCAGGTGCCCCGCCCGGTGCGCTCAGGGCACAGGGCGGAGGGCAGGTTCCCCGCCCGGTGCGCTCCGGGCACGAGGCGGAGGGCAGGTGCCCCGCCCCTGTGCGCTTGGCGCACCGCGCGGAGGGTAGGTTCCCCGCCCTCGTGCGCTCTGGGCTAAGGGCGGAGGGCAGGTTCCCCGTCCGGTGCGCTGTGGGCATAGGGCGGAGGGCAGGTGCCCTGCCCCTGTGCGCTCTGGGCACAGGGCAGAGGGCAGGTTCCCCTCCCGGTGCGCTCGGCGCACAGGGCGGAGGGCAGGGTCCCCGCCCTTGTGCGCTCTGGGCATAGGGCGGAGGGCAGGTTCCCCGTCCGGTGCGCTCTGGGCACAGGGCACAAGGCAGGTTCCCCTCCCCTGTGCGCTCGGCACGCAGAGCGGAGGGCAGGTTCCCCGCCCCTGTGCGCTCTGGGCACAAGGCGGAGGGCAGGTTCCCCGCCCGGTGCGCTCGGGACACAGGGCAGAGGGCAAGTTCCCTGCCCGGTGCGCTCTGGGCACAGGGCGGAGGGCAGGTTCCCCGTCCAGTGCGCTCGGGACACAGGGCAGAGGGCAAGTTCCCTGCCCGGTGCGCTCTGGGCACAGGGCGGAGGGCAGGTTCCCCTCCCCTGTGCGCTCGGGGCACAGGGCAGAGGGCAGGTTCCCCGTCCAGTGCGCTCTGGGCACAGGGCAGAGGGCAGGTGCCCCGCCCCTGTGCGCTCGGGGCACAAGTCGGAGGGCACGTTCCCCGTCCGATGCACTCTGGGCGCAGGGCGGAGGGCTAGTCCCCCGCCCCTGCGCGCCCTGGGCACAGGGCGGAGGGCTGGTTCCCCGCCCTTGTGCGCTCTGGGCATAGGGCGGAGGGCAAGTGCCCTGCCCCTGTGCGCTCTGGGCACAGGGCACAGGGCAGGTTCCCCGCCCGGTGCGCTCGGGGCACATGGCGGAGAGCAGGTGCCCCGCCCGGTGCGCTCAGGGCACAGGGCGGAGGGCAGGTTCCCCGCCCGGTGCGCTCCGGGCACGAGGCGGAGGGCAGGTGCCCCGCCCCTGTGCGCTTGGCGCACCGCGCGGAGGGTAGGTTCCCCGCCCTCGTGCGCTCTGGGCTAAGGGCGGAGGGCAGGTTCCCCGTCCGGTGCGCTGTGGGCATAGGGCGGAGGGCAGGTGCCCTGCCCCTGTGCGCTCTGGGCACAGGGCAGAGGGCAGGTTCCCCTCCCGGTGCGCTCGGCGCACAGGGCGGAGGGCAGGGTCCCCGCCCTTGTGCGCTGTGGGCATAGGGCGGAGGGCAGGTTCCCCGTCCGGTGCGCTCTGGGCACAGGGCACAAGGCAGGTTCCCCTCCCCTGTGCGCTCGGCACGCAGAGCGGAGGGCAGGTTCCCCGCCCCTGTGCGCTCTGGGCACAAGGCGGAGGGCAGGTTCCCCGCCCGGTGCGCTCGGGACACAGGGCAGAGGGCAAGTTCCCGGCCCGGTGCGCTCTGGGCACAGGGCGGAGGGCAGGTTCCCCGTCCAGTGCGCTCAGGGCATAGGGCAGAGGGTAGGTCCCCCGCCCGGTGCGCTCTGGGCACAGGTCGGAGGGACTGGTTCCCCTCCCCTCTGCACCACGGCACGGGACGGAGGGACTGGCCCCCCTCCCCTCTGCACCACAGCACGGGACGGAGGGTGTGGTTCCCCTCCCCCGTGCACCATAGCACAGGGCGGAGGGACGGGTTCCCCTCCTCGTGGACCACTGCGCAGGGCGGAGGGACAAGCTCCCCTCCCGTGTGCACCACAGCACAGGACAGAGGGACGGGTTCCCCTCCCCTGCGCACCAGAGCACACGACGGAGGGACAGGTTCGCCTCCCCTGCGCACCGTAGCACAGAACGGAGGGACAGGGTCTCTTCCCCTGTGCATCATAGCACAGGACGGAGGGACAGGTGCCCCCCCCCCTGCGCACCATAGCACAGGGCGGAGGGATAGGGTCTCGTCCCCTGTACATCATAGCACAAGACGGAGGGACAGGTTACCTCCCCCTGTGCACCATAGCACAGGGCGGAGGGACAGGGTCTCGTCCCCTGTACATCATAGCACAAGACGGAGGGACAGGTTACCTCCCCCTGTGCACCATAGCACAGGGCGGAGGGACAGGGTCTCGTCCCCTGTGCATCATAGCACAGGACGGGGGGACAGGTTCCCCCCCCCTGCGCACCATAGCACAGGGCGGAGGGACAGGGTCTCGTCCCCTGTGCATCATAGCACAGGACGGAGGGACAGGTTCCCCCCCCCCTGCGCACCATAGCACAGGGCGGAGGGACAGGGTCTCGTCCCCTGTGCATCATGGCACAGGACGGAGGGACAGGTGCCCCTCCCCTGCGCACCATAGCACAGGGCGGAGGGACAGGGTCTCGTCCCCTGTGCATCATAGCACAGGACGGAGGGACAGGTTCCCCTCCCCTGCACACCGTAGCAGACAGGGTCACGTCCCCTGTGCATCATAGCACAGGACGGAGGGACAGGTGCCCTCCCCCCTGCGCACCATAGCACAGGGTGGAGGGACAGGGTCTCGTCTCCTGTGCATCATAGCACAGGACGGAGGGACAGGTGCCCCTCCCCTGCGCACCATAGCACAGGGCGGAGGCACAGGGTCTTGTCCCCTGTGCATCATAGCACAGGAGGGGGGGGGGAGGTACGGGGGGGGGTACGGGGGGGGGGGAGGTACGGGGGGGATTTACGGCGGGGGGGAGTACGGGGGGGGTATGGGGGGTGTGTACTGGGGGGGAGGGGGGGGTACGGGGGGGTTTGGCGGTTCACACACAAGGCGGTGCACACAGAGGGCGGTGCATACACAAGGCGGTGCACACAAAAGGCGGTCTGTAGCCACCGCAGGAGTCTTGTTATTCCAGGGGCCACGGGCAAGGCGGTACACACAGAAGGCGGTACACACACAAGGCGGTGCACACAGGGGGCGGTGCATACACAAGGCGGTGCACACAAAAGGCGGTCTTTATCCACCGTAGGAGTCTTGTTATCTAAGGGGCCACGGGCAAGGCGGTACACACAGAAGGCGGTACATACACAACGCGGTGCACACAAAAGGTGGTCTTTAGCCACCGCATGAGTCTTGTTATTTAAGGAGCCACACGTAAGGCGGTACACACAAAAGGCGGTACACACACAACGTGGTGCACACAAAATGCGGTCTGTAGCCACCGCAGGAGTCTTGTTATCCAAGCGGGGGTGCGGGGGCTGGCCCCCGCGTCGAACGAAGCGAGCCGACGTACGGTTACGGGGGGGGATACGGGGGGCAGGTACGGGGGGGGGGGGGGTAGGGGGGGGTACGGGGGAGGTACGGGGGGGAGGTACGGGGGGGTTACGGCGGAGGGGGGGGTACAGGGGGGAGATTTGATTTGATTTGATTTGAGGGCCGATCTTGAGGCTCACAGGCCGCCTGGGGGGCGCACGATGGCTTTCCCGACGACTCTGCATATCGGCCGGCCATACATGTTATGTGCTCCCGGCCGCTCCCGCCGGCCGGGGGGGGGGGGGGCAGGCCTGTCGCCGTGCCGCGGGTTGGGTGGGGGGGCGGGGGAGGGGGGCAGGGGGGGAGAGGGGGGAGGGGGGAGGGCCACGGTGGCCTCAACTAGTGCCTGCACACCTGGGCCAGGGCGCGTGGAACACGACCTGCACCCTGCGGCGCTGCCGCCACGCCGCCACGGGTGCGCAGGCCGCGAGCCACGCCCGAGCAATGGCGTCGTCCCCCGCGTGGGGGTACCGGTGCTGCGGGGTTGGCCGGGGCGACCCCGGGGCGGGCGTCATCGCATACGACACCGAGTACACCCGCAGGATGGAGGCCAACACCGCGCCGGCAGCCGCAAGCGGGTCCGGGGGCGCAGCGAGGGACCTGTCGCCCCGGAGGAGGCGCCTCACGGTGCCGTTGTGGGTGACAGCCACCCAATGGCCTCCGGAGCCCTCCGCCTCGTCGTCCCACCCCTCGACCAGGGGCACCCGGCGCTGGGAAGGGGACCCAGGTCCCAGAGGGGCACCAGTAGGGGGACGACCAGGAAGGGCTGCGCACCCTTCCTCCAATGGAGGCGGGGGGGCCGCCAGAGCGGAGCCGCCACGCCATACCGCCAGCTGAGGGCCTCGTGGAGCGCGGGGTCTGACGGGGAACGCGCTGTAGGGCTGACAGCCCCCATCTGGGGTGCGCGCCCGTGGCCGTCCAGTGGAGGAAGCACCCCATGAGGATGTCCTCCAGGCTGAGGAGGCGGGGGAACGGCCCCTCGAGGGCGTGCAGCGCGCACGCGATGCTCGCGAGGGACCTCGCTGTGCGCGGGTGGTGGGGGGGCAGTGCGCGGCTCACATGGGCGCGGCCGGCGCCGGGTCGCTCTGCGCCATCCGGCGGCGCGTCCGCTGCTCCTAGGTCCGCAGGCAGCTACGGGAAATGCCGGAAACTGGTTGTGGCCCGCGACGGCCCATCCGGTACGGCGACGGTGGCGGGAGGGCTGCTGCAAATTGCGTGCCCGCCTCTTGCATGCGGGCGATGTCGGGCTCCGCACAAGCAAGGTACGCGATGAGGCGCGGGACTTTCCGGGGGTCCGGACCGAGGCCGCCGTAATTGGCTGTGACGACACGGAGTCGCGGGGGAGCACGCTGCAGGTGCTCTAAGGGGTTGTGCGGTAGGCGAAGCGCGTACGAGGCATACTCCAGGGGTGGGCTTGGTTCCGGGGATGGCGGCTCGCACCGGGTGCCTTGCAGTCGGCCCACCGGTACCGCCTGGGCTGGGCCATACCCCCGAGCTCTACGACGGCCCGAGACGCCATCTCCACGGTGACTGGTGTGGCGTACTCGAGGCGTATACAACCGCGGGGCCCGTGGGTGCGGGGAAGAGGCTTCACTCACCCTGGCTCCGCGGAGTATTCGCAGCTGGAGCACTGTAGCCCCACGGCATACGAGGGCTGCGGGGGGGCCGGGGGCTCGTCCCCGGTGCACGCGGCCATGGTCCCCGGCGTCGTACTGCCGCCCGGCTACGCTGTCGAGCAGGGCGCCCGAGTCGGCCGGACGCCAGGCGCAGAGGACCACGCGGGCGACGACCACCGGAAAGGACGGGGCGCTGGCACCCAGCCTGCGCAGAGAGCGGCCCAGCGCTTGCACCCAGGGCTGGATGACGCCAAGCAGGGCATGGAGGACGAGGGGGGGCGACGCCGAGGACTGCAAGGGCCGGCAGGCGGGTCAGGGCGATGTCGCCGCACACCCGGTACCACACGTGCCGCTGGTCCCCCGCAACGCCGCAGGGATGCGCAGCGCCTCCCGGGAGCCACATGCAGGGCAGCCCGCGGGCCCACGCGCCGCCAGGCGCCGGTACCACGCGGCACAACGGAGGCAGACGGGGTCCAGCCCCTCCGGGCCCAATCCGTGTTGTCAGGGACTAGCGGGTGCAGGGGGGGCATCCCGGAAGAGGTTGCTGATGACGCTGGCCATAGCGCGCACCTGGGGTGGGGCGGGGTGGGACAGCAGGGCCACCACCAGAGCCCAGAGCGGGCCCGGGCTGCGGACCTCTTGGGGGAGGTGGAGGGGGAGTCAGTACCCCCCCGCTCGGCCACCCGGCGCCCTTGGCGCGTGGGTCGCCGCTCCTTGGGGAGGCCACACCGCCGGCGCCGTCGGGAGCATGGTCGGGTGCGGGGTGGGGTGCTGAGCCGGGGGCCACGGCGAGGCTTGGGGGGAGCCTTGGGGCGGGAGGGTGGGTGGCGGCGGGAATGCCGCGAGTGGTGGCGACATCGCCACTGGGACCGCCGGCTGCCGCCCCATCTGGGGCTGCGGCGGAGGTGGCCGCACCTTCGCTTTCATCTTGGGGGGTTGTTCCTACTCGGGCAGGGGGGAGAAGAGGGTGCCGTCGGCACGGTGCGACCGTAGCGTCGGGGATACGTACCCTGCCGCTGTCATCACCAGCATCAGGGCGCGGGTTTGGTCCCCCGCGAACACCCGACACACTGCTTCGAAGCAGGTGACGTACTCGTACCTGCGCTGGAGGCTGAGTTGCGAACTTGGTGGACCCCAAGTGGGCCCGCGGGGCGTTCCTAACCACCGAGGTTGTCATGGTCTCCAGATTGGGACAGGCGACCTAGATGGTTACTTGGCGGGAGGCGAGGGAGGCCACCCGTGTCTCGGGGGGCGGGGGTATGCTGCCTGCCAGGGGGCCGTCGCAACTGGGGTCTGGGGCTGGTGCGCCCATGGGGCCAGCTGAGGGGCCTGGGCAGGGGAAGCTGGCGGGGTCCACAGGGCGGGAGCCGGGCCCGTCGGCCAGGGCATAGGGAACGACACCAGGTGGGGGGTCTGGCGGGGTGGATACTCGGGGGTTGGCGGGGCTGCCTGTTGGGGTGTTGCCGGCACGCCTGCCGCCCCTGGCACTCGCGCTTAGGCCTCCAACTCCCAGGCTGGGCGCGGAGCAGCGGGAGGAGGTGCCATTGCACCCAGCACGTGCTAGGTGGCTGCCCGGGCCCACGCAGGCAGTGACGATATACCCACTTGGTCCTTGACCGCCTCCTCAATCGCCTGGAGGTCCTCAAGGCGGGCGGCGGTCGCAACTGCCCCTACCAGGGCCGTCCAGAGGGTGCCCTGGTCTGTGGCTGTGCGAATGTCAAGCGGGACATCGACCGTGCACGCGATGGCGGTGGCAACCGCTACGAGCGTGGTGTCCGGGAGGGCCGCTACAGACTGCCATAGCCGCTCGGCGCACCGCTGGTGAGTCTCATCCGCCGAAGGTGAGAAATTTGCCAGCCTCTAGGTACGCCACACAGTCGGCCAGCGCCGCCGCCACCGCCTGGCCCTCTTCCCCCCTGCGCGCAATGTTGGCTATGAGGACGTTCGCGGCCTGGTCGCCCGTTTGAGCGGCGCGGAGGGCCGACGGGATGCCGAGGGCAAAGGAAAAGGCGGCCATGCGGAGGTACAGGTCGTCCGTGGCGGTGGATAGGCGGGCGGGAGCTATCAACTTGAATGCTTCGGCTGCCCGCTATGTGCCACGGTGGACCACGGCGTGGCCCTCATAAGGGGACCGGGCGAACGTGTGGAAGGCCGGCTGGGGATGGGGGGAATATTGGGGGGCCGGCAGGTGCGCTGCCGGGGAGTAGTGAAACAAGGTCGGCTGGCGGTAGAGAGTCGCCAACGCCGGCGTTGCCCCGATGGGCCGCGCCTGGGGGCAGTGGAGCGGTAGCTCGGGGAGGGGCGGCACCGGGCTCTGGCCGTGAGCCCCCCTCGCGGATGGTGGGTTGGGCAGGCGGCGGATGCCTTCCGCGATAGCCGTTGCATCACGGGCGGGGGCGAACAGCGGTCCCCCAGGTGAGGGGCCCAGCGGCCGGCCTTGGTCATAGGGCGGGTCGACCGCCGCCTAGAGGCCCGGGGCCGGTGCGGCCGCCTGGGCTCCCTGGGCCGCTGGAGGGGGGCCCGCAGCCATTCCGGGCTGCTAGGGCGGCGCTGCGCCAGCTTGCGTTGCGGGGGGCGCGCTCGGCTGGGTCGGCTCGGGGATTGCCGGGATGGCCTTCACCAGGCGCAGGGAGCCAGAGATCAGGCTCGTTAGGTGCGGCGGGCTACAGGGCAGTCGGTGGGGTACCCGTTGGCATCAGCGACCCCGGCCCACACCGCCTCTTGGGAGATCCGGGCGGCCCATGCGGCCGTCAGAGCGATCCAGAGCCATAGCCAGTGCAAGGCCACCGGTGGGGGCGCGGGGCTGACAGATTGGCCGCCGGAGGTGGTAGGGATCGCGCTTCAGCTTGTCCCTGCACCGCTGCTGCGAGGTGCCCCACCGAATGCGGCCAGGACCGATCCCGCGAACTGGAGCTCATGGTCGCCGCCCTTGGGGGGGATCTCTTGGCGGTACCAGTCCAGCACGTCGGGCACAGACATCCACAAGACCTCGGGCCACCGTGCCGCCAACAGGGCTCGCTCGGCCCTGATCACCTTGCCCGTGAGGATGGAGAGCTGCATGCCCGGCGTGCGGGCGAGCGCGTCCTTGAGGGGCACTCCCACGACCTCGGTTGCCGTGGGCTAGTGCTGCACCGTGACAGGAGGCCCCCCCACGAGGGCCACACGGTCCACGCGGCCCACCTGCTGCGGGTGGGCCTCAAGGTGGAGCCTCTGCTCCGCTAGGGATAGGGCGCGGATTTCTGCCATGGTGCCTATGACGCACATACCCGTGCCGTGCGCCGCGTCCTGCACCCTGACAACCCCAAGAAACCGTTCTCACCTCCGCTAGTCAGGGGGAGGACGCCCCAGCTATGGCCGTTCTGCTCTAGCCGGGGCGAGAGGGAGGACACCTGGCAGGCAGCATGCCCCGGCCGTGGCCGGTCTGCGCACGCCGGGGCGGGGGAGAAGCTACGTGGCAGTGGGGACGCCCCGGCTGCAGCCGTTCAATGCTTGCCTAGGCGGGGGGGGAGGACACCGGACCGGCAGCACACCCCGGCCGTGGCCGTTCTGCGCACGCCGGGGCAGGGGAGAAGCTACCTGGCGGTTGGGACGCCCCGGCCGCAGCCGGCCCGTGCTTGCCGGGGCGGAAGGGAAGACATTGGGCAGGAAGCACGCCCGGGCTGTGACTGTTCTGCGTACGCTTGGGCAGGGGAGAAGCTACCTGGCAGCCGGGACACACCGGCCGCAGCCGATCTGCGTGAGCCGGGGTAGGCGGAAGGGCGGAGAGGGAACATGCACGCCCCGGCCGTGGCCGTTCTGCGCTAGCCGGGGCGGGTGGGAGGACACCGGGTAGGCAGCACGCCCAGGCTGTGGCGGTTCTACACAAGCCGGGGGAGGGGAGAAGCTACTTGGCCGTTGGGACGCCCCGGCCGCAGTTGGTCTGCGTGAGCCGGGGTGGGTAGGGTGGGTGGGCGGGGACACAAAGGCCTGGGCTGTGGCCTCTCTGCGCTTGCCGGGGTGGGAGGGAGGACATGTGGCAAGCGGCATGCCCCAGCTGTGGCTATTCTGCGCTAGCCGGGGCGGGGGAGAGCTACCTGGCTGTTGGGTCGTCCCGGCCGCAGCCGGTTCGCTGGAGCTGGTGCGAGTGAGGGCGTGGATAGGGACATGCACGCCCTTCGGTAGCGGCCGTGCCGCGCTAGCCGGGAAAGGGGGGGAGGTCACGAGGCAGGCCGCACGCCCCGGCCGTGGCCGACCTGCGCAGGCCGGGGCGGGGGAGAAGCTGTGTGGCAGTTGGGCCGCCCCGGCAGTGGCCAATATGCGGCAGCCGGTGCTGGAGGGAAGGGCACCCGGAATCCAGCTCGCCCGACCGTGGCCGCGCTGCGCTAGCTGGGGCGGAGGAGAAGCTTCCTGGCTGGAGGGTCGCCCTGGGCGGTGCCGGTCTGCGCCAGCCGCGGCAGGAGGGAGAGCGGACAGGTGTCCGCAGCGGCTCGGGTGGAGTGGGGTGGGGTCCGGGGCTGCACCCTGATGGCAGCCGTTGCCGTGGGACATTCTGCGGGGCCGCCGGGGGTCAGGCTCCCCCTTCCTGCGGCCCTGGGCAGGGTCCTCCGGTCAGTTGACCGTACTATCGCCTCGCTCCTTTGGGCCGCAGTTGAGGTGGCCTTCCGCACTGCCCAAGCTTTCCAGCAGCCGCTGTGCGGCACGCATCTGCAGGGGGCGGTAGTCTGCAGCTGCGCGGGCCCGCCGGTGGTGGGGGGGGGGGGGGCTAGGGCCCCTCTTAGCTGGCGGCCGTTGCTGAGACACGCCTTGCAGAGCTGCCCTGCGCCTGGCCCCCCATCCGTTGAGCCCTGGGCTGGGTCCTCCGGTCCTAGGACCGTACTAATGCCTCGCCCCCGCGAGCTGTAGGGTGGAAAGGCCCTCCGCACTGGGCGCCCTAAGTGGTAGGCGTCCGCACAGGGCGGTGGTCTGCAGCAGCGGGGCCCTGCCGGACGGGGGGGGGGGGCATGGGCCCCGCCCTGCCGGCGGCCGTTGCTGAGACACGTCGTGCATCGCTACCCTGCATCAAGCGCCCCCTGCCGTAGAGCATCGGGCCGGGTCCTCCGGTCTGAAGACTGTACTGACGCCTCGCCTCCGCGAGCTGTACTACGGGGGCGCCCTCTGCACCCTGTGGGTATTCTAAGCAGTAGCGGGCGAGGTAGGCAGGCAGTACCGGAGATCATAACCCCCGGGTAACAGTACCGCAGACTCAACGTGAGTCCTCTTAACCAGAACCCTAAAGCCTGCCGGGGCTTAACCCCCGAACTGTACGGTCCTTAGGGCAGTTTAAGCCCGCGGGGTTGCGAAGAGGCGTGACTGCTAGCAGTTGCGTCTGGCCTGTCATACCCAGACTCTGGGCCCGCCTCGATGCAGCCGGTTGAGTCCGGCTCCGGGGTGCGCACTTAACTGGACCTGGGGGAGGCCCTTAACCCTTTAAACATTAATTACGGCAGTAAGCACTCAGACTACAATTAACCACTATCCAAAGGCCATTTGACTAGTGACTAGCAACTTGTATATTTTGGTGAATTTTTTTTAGATTTTTCACTTTTTTTTACAAATTGTTTACAAAAATGGTCATTCTGCGGATCCTTGCCTCTTTTTACCCATTCCTTCCATTGCAGGTTCATAGGACACAACTTTGTTCCATGTGGCTGGTTCCATTGAGCTCTGTATAATTCTCTAGTACATGTTCAGATATGGTTGTATGTTTATTAAACGTGTTTTCCTGGGTGTTCATGGTTCCTTGCAGGATGGTATTTTGCAATTTTGGTACAAAGCAAATCCCATGCTGGTTATTCTTGGATGTTCCCAATCCTTGTTGATTTTTGGGACCTTCATTCAAATGTTCATTTTTGGGACCTTCATTCAAATGAAAATGATTTTTCCTCTGTGCCTTGTTTTTTCCCCCCGCTATTTGCGCTTGTTTGCTAATATTAATCTTGGTTCATCCCTTCATGTAATCCATACCCTGCACATGAAACAAGAGCACAATATCAGCATGGTGAACATGTTTGTATTTGAATGCCTGTACGTTTTTATGTGCGCGGGCTCCACAGCCCCACTGCGATTGCTTTAGTAGTCCGGTGGCCACTCACTCCCCTCCCGCTCCCTGACTGCACTGTTGTCGTGCTCCCCACAGTAGAAAAAGAGCTTACGGATCCAAACATCAAGATCCACATCCGCATGGGCCATGGCCCGTTTCAATGAGGTGACAATTCCTGGAGCGGTGCCGGAGGGGAGGGGTTGGTAAGAGAAAAAATTTGTAGCCATCACTCCATCAACCACGGCACGAACATAAAAGAAACTCTTATTTCTTTGATGCGCGGTCCGTGCACGAGTCTGATGCGATGGAGAAAAAAGAAGACTCCTTGATGACCAGACCGTGGGAAATGCGGAATGGATGGGAAATAAAGTGACGCACCTCTCTACCGGAGGGGGGTGAACGATAACTTGGAAGAATTGTGCCTCCATTGAGTGGCACGAGCTCGGCATCCCCGGCGGTGCACAATCTTGTACACTGTCCTCAACAGGGCCAGGATGCCCTATAGCACATGAGAGGGGTGTGTGCCCAACCGTTGATGATACTTAACGGAGCACAGCATGAAGTTCGAAGTACCTTGCGCAAAGGGAACAACAGAGTGGCCAAGTTGAGGGTACTGCTGACATGCAATGCACCACATCTTGTCCCTGGTAGCATCATACCTTAGCCAAGAGGGGCTAAGAAGCCACTCCCTTTTGAACTGCCGTTTCTTGGGGGGAGGGGAGGTTAGACGGCCGGCACCTCTCAACACAGGAGGATTCTTCATGGTGAAGGCCCAGCCATCACGCGTGCCATCTGTCTTGGCGGCGCACATGACCTGGGTGTGGGCCAACTTCGTCAACGACCCACCGTCAGGGGACTGCAAGTACCGGAGGGCGGCCGAGGCATTGTTGAAAGGCATCCAATCGGCACCCTTGGGAGCAACCGGACCGAGGCGGCGCATCCATACATCACCACCCATCCCAAGATGCAAGATAGGAAAAGAGGGTTTGAAGGGTGAACAAACAAGAAGACGAGAGATGATAATTCTTCTGGGAGAATGGAGAAACCTAGGAACCACCGAAGTTCAGGCTTTGTCTATTCATTTATGCTACTGCGCACGAACATGCACCGAGTTACAAGCGAGAACTTTGTTTGTTTTGAATTGAGGCTTTTTGTTCTAATGTGGACGTACAAATGCAAGCCGTCACGACGTGCCAAGAGGCACATTTCCCTAACCTCTTTGTTCTAAGCGGTCATGTGCCCGTGGGCACCAGATGTCGAGTATGATTGTTGCTTTACGGAACCCTATTTAAGTGACACCTACCCGAAATGACAACTAGCAAGCAAATGGCACAACAAGGCAACCCGAAACCTTCCCCAATGCATGCAACAATATGTGAAAACACCAATAAACATCAATAAACATCAATAAACAGCGATTCTCTCCCAAAAACGGGTGTTTTTTTTCGAAAATAAACGCATAAACGTGTTTATTTTGAGTTTGACTAGCGACTAGAATGGTAGCAAATTAGAGCCTGTAAGCACTATTTATTGCGCTATTAGCTATGCACAATGTTACCTCGCAGACATGCCCCCTCCGGTGGTGCGCTCACCATTGGGGCTGCCGTTGGGGGATCGGGGGTTGTTACCCCACCCGGGCGCCCTCCTTGTTGTGGGCGCCGGGGTGGTGGCCGGGGGGTGTTATACCTTACCCATACTCCAAGGATGCTGTAATACGTGACCTTGGGGGTGTCCAGCCGGACGGAGGGGAACCGGGCAGTACATCATAGACATGTCGTGTCCATGGCGGGTATTCGAACCCGCACACTTTCCTCGCCGGTGCCTGTGTCCTGGCGCGCAAAGGCTGCGTGGCCTCAAACTGCTGACCAGTGGGGCCTCGCCGCCCATTCCGGGGGGGTCATCCAGTATTCTACCATGGGTCATACCACAGTTGCAACTACACGTCCGTTGACCGTGGACCGGGCTGCGCTCGGGCGGCGTGGCCTCAAACCGCTGACCAGCGGGGCCACGCCGCCCATTCCAGGGGGTTGCGGACCTCCGGTGGCGGCTTTGTACAACCAGGGCCCACCCTGTCCCCCCCCCCCCTTCACCCGTGTGCTACCTCCACAGGCCGACCGCTCGCAGACAACCAGCAGTCGATGGAGGTAGCGGCGTTCGCCCCGTACCGAAGGGCGCACATCCGGAGCGGCGACGGCGTGGCCGGCGCACCTCCCAGCCAGCCCACCACCGCACAGGCTGCCAATGCCTGGGGCGCCGCCCAGGACGACAATTGAGTGGCGGGTACAGCGGCCCGCCCCAAGCACAACCTGCCCCTCCCCCAACCAGCAGCACCCCCAGGCAGCCACAGCCGGGGAAAGGGCCAGAGCCCACCGCTACGGCGCCACTGCGCCGAGGCAATGGACAGTGGAGGGGGGAGGGAGGCGGGAGCTGGGCGGGGTGTGGGGGGGGGGAGGGGGGCGGCAAAAGGCCCGCCCCCGATTTACTGGTCCCCAACGGGGGTCCAGCCCACGGCCTGCACCCTTGCTTTGTGTGTGCTTAAATTTGGGCCGACTGGGGGTACGGGGTGGAGGTACAGGGGGGGTACGGGGGGGGGGGGCGACTTCGTGCCGACTATCTTCAGATGATCCCCCCCCCCCCGGCTGTGGGATACAAAAGTTGTTGTGTAGATGAATAAAAGATCATCAGCGACGTTGTCATAGGCATCTTTCACTGTGACAGACAACATGTACCCGGAAATCCTGGTGAAAGGGCTGGATATTGGTCGTCCTAACACGGGACAAGCACCGCAGTACTCAGCCATCGTGCAGAAGACACTTTGACCGCTAAGCAGACAAACATCCTGCGCGACAAAAGGGCTACTTCCTGGCAGACGACTCAATCAGTGCCGGATCTCTGGTGCAGCCCCGCTAACCTCGTTTCGAGCTCCCCGGGGGGTTCGATCCCGGGGGGTTGGCCTGAGCAGGTACTACCCTGCTGGAGTCCCCCAGCCCGACTACTAGGGCCCTCCCAAATGCCCTCCACCGGGCACACACACCAGAATTCCTCCAACTGATTGTTGATCCCAGCACCATAGCGAGGACGGAAGTATAAATACTTGCGCACCACGACTTCCTCACCCTCTGCAGAGACAAGAACACGGACGATGTTCCCCGGGAACTTTCCCAACCAAGAGTTTGTGCTGGAATAGGAGGGGTGGGACGGGAGTTGTGAGACCTGTGAGAGAAAAAGGGTTGTGTACCAAAAAGGACCTGATAATGTTTTTGTTTCATAAAAATTGATCTCTCCCCTGAACAAGTTTTCGTGGGGCGTGGGGTTTCCGTTAATTCTGGCAGGGTATTGTGTAGTACAGCCTGTGTGCAGTGCAGTGGGGAAAGGGGGGGAGGGGGTTGTTCCATAAGGGACGGTGGCATACTGTGCGGTACACTCGATGCCGAGTCTAGTTGGGGAGCTGGGGGTTGGGAAGGGTGGCAGATGGGGTGCGACATGACAGGGCAACTAGGACTCAAACTTTCATGCGGAAAACGTACCCTTTGTGCATGAAAAAATGCAACAGTTGCTGTACAATCCCCGCTTCCCGGATCTGGACATGGCACCAATCTAAGATCAGGAGAAGAGGTTAAAGCATTGCTGAATATCTATTGGTATATTTTCCGATTGCCTTGAATCCACAACCCGCACTGCATCGTAAAATGGCAGCTCGTTTGCTTTAGTAATGACCCTTTTCGCCACCCTCGTGCAACAATGCGTGAAAAATGTAAGTCGTGTACAAAAAAATTGTCTAGTCGTGTAATTTTTTTTGCGGTAAATGCGTGTAATTTTTTTTGCGGTAAGTCGTGTGAATTATAAAAAAAAATTGATTTTTTTTTTGCGGTAAGGGAGTGTAATTTTTTTGCGGTCGTGTAAATTATAAAACAACATCCAGTGTGCCTGCATTGGGAACAAAATCAGGCTCAAGAAAAAGAGTCCTGACAAGGCCATGGCCAACGCTAGTGCCACCATTATAGGCCACCAAGGCACTAGTATGGGGCCAATATAATAGCAATCTTATACGCTCCGCCGTTGGTGCACCAAACGGGTGGAGAAAACTACAAGCCACAAAACATGGACGCTTGTAGATCAAGTCCGTTTTTGTGTCGTTGGACTTGGGCTTTGCACTAGGATTGGGGTTAAACTGACAAGCGGCGCGCAACTCTGCTATTAGCTGCTTGGACAGGTCATTGATGAAAAGCTGGCCAGGCTCCAGCTGGCCAGATGCATCTGCTGGGTACCTTGCGCCACTCTCCACGGATGAGGACCTTGGGACGGGTGTCCTCCTCTATGGGAGTGGCCATGGAAGGTTGCGGCCTGGCCTCCGGGCTTTCCACGCTCTGCTCGGTGGAGGCCTGCTTGCCTTCGAGTGGGGTGGGGGTGGCCTGAACACTCTCCTCGATAGCCGAAAGTGCACCTTGAACTTGGGTGCTCGGAGGGGACTCAGGAGGGTCAGGAAGCTCGGTCACGCCCTCCACATCATCACCGGGCGCTTGAACGACCCGTACACCACGATTAGCATTAACAATGCTCAGCAAATAGTCCACAAAACTGGCACCCATTGGGACGAGGGGCACATCGGAAAAAGTACCCCGGTGCTCCACCACCGGCTTTGCGATGTTCGGGCTTTGAAAACGACAAGACCAACCATCCGTTTGGAATCCCAAGGCGCGGTGCTTGGTGGTTTGCGGTGAATGCGTGTAACAAACAAATCGTCACGTCCTGTAAATTTTTTTGCGGTAATGCGTGTGACGGGCTTACATGACTTACCACAAAAAAAACTACACGGCTAGACGTTTTTTTTGTTACACGCATTTACCACAGAAAAAAATTACACGAATTACAACATACACCCCTTTTCGCCACCCTCTCGCAACAATGCATTGTAGTGCTTTTTCATATCAAAATGTCGCAACACGTTCAAGACAGTTTGTGAACGTGGCACAGTGCGGACATCTTGCACATACACCTCAAACTTGCCTATTTCCAGCCCCCTGTGTGCCCAAGCGATGTACAGGCGAGGGGAAGGTGAGATGCATCAACACAACCTTCAGAAACAACATAAACTTACAAAAGTCCCGTCCCGATGTTTGCAAACAGGAATGAACACAACAGAGCCCTTGTTGCAATGTCAGGCTGCTGTTCCTCAAACTGCGCCTGCCGACATGCGTCAAGGTCCATGGCTGAAGTCAACAGTGACCCCTCTGCCACAAACAGCACAGTTTTCCATAAGAATCCTTTGTTCACAAAAAGTGCACATAATTGCACAAAAGAATCTCTCATCACAAAATGGTCATTCCTGTTGGAGTTGGCCCGCGCGTACAGGACTGGAGTCGCTGCTGCCCCTGCGGATACAGCACAGGCTGTCCCCGAGCCCTTTTAGCCACACCTGCACCGCCCACAGCGACCTCCGCCTCCGACACTGCACTGGCAATGGTGGATGTGCCATTCGTGGCGTCAGTCTCTGGAACCGCAATGTCTTCCGCGAAGCTGAAGTTGGCCTTGGAGAGGGCGGCCCGGGCCTGTGCGTCGCGCAGTGCCCACTGCAACAACATTTCCAGCCGCGCGCTCTTCTCTGCGATCGTCTTGGCGTTTCGGGCCTCCGTGACCTCAAGACGGACGCGCTGTGGGGCACACGAGGCGCAGCTGCAGCGGAGCACTGGGATTGATGCGGGTCTGCGGAGCGAGGGCCCGGACAACGCCTGCCCTTGTGCCACCGGGCTCCGACGACTGAGGGCGGGGGAACATGGGCACGGGTGTTGGGGGCGTTTCTGCACGGCGCGCGCACAGCGCCCATTCGTAAGTTCGGTTTCCCGTGACCACCCTGCAAACTACCCACCACTGGGGAAACAAACGTGCACAGGGCAAAAACAACAGGCTTCCACAGCAATCCGGCATTTTCAGTGTGAAACATAGCTTTAACTGAGTTTTTGGACTGAGTAAGAATCTGGGCAGTCCTTTGTATGGGAACACAGTAGTTACTGCGGCCAACTTGGCCGTCGGGGGAAACGGGTCGAAAATAGCCCACATTTCGCACAGCGCACGGCGCGCCCCCGTTGTGCGCACGGGGAGTCTAGCTGGACATGCGGGTGCATTGGCAGCGATCCTGAGGGTCACTCTGGTGCATTGGCTTGAGCGTTGCACACAGTTATGTAAACGGGTCACGGACATGTCAGTGCCTCGGCATGCACATGCGGTGCACAGAGGGAGATGCTCATGCGCTGTCACTGATGGTGGGACGTGGAAAATCATGGATATTCCGGTGCATCGGCGTGGGCACTCTGTGTGAAGGGCGTTTTAGCACCCCACGGAACGCTATATGCACAGCATGTAATGGAATGAAGGCGAGATGCCTCAGAACGTTTGACGATATGTTGCCGTGCAGGTGGTGCAGCCAGGGTCTTGCTGCTAGGTATTGCTTCAACTGCATAGCCAACAACAACAACAACAACAACATCACCAACATCAGCAACAACAACAACAAGAACAATAACAGCAGCAACAACAACGACAACAATCGCAGCCAGTTGGTGCACAACACAGGGTTTGGGTACAACCCCAGGGATGATCCCTTCCAGGAAACACTTTCCATACAGCTATCTGGTGACTTCCAGGAAACACTTTCCATACAGCTATCTGGTGAAGGTGCAAAAAGTGGAAAGTAACAATCTGATGGCCGAAACAGTGGGGCTCACAAGCCGCACTGGAGACAATTATGCACAGCGGCTGCCCCGCAGGTGCAGGCAGGCAGGTAAGCAGGCAAGGGCAGGATTGTGGACGGATTGCATAGAATCAGGCGAGCAGGCTCAGCCTGCCATGCAGCAGGGCATCTCAAAACTGCCCTCGTGTTCTGCACACCTCTGCCTCCCATTCCTTCTGCATGTAGGTGAACTCCGCATCCTGCCGCCGCCATTCTTCAAGCTGCAGTCGCTGCACCTCGGCGCCATCACTGCTAGCGCTGTGGGGAGAACACGGCTTTGTTCACATGCAACTACAAGCACTCACACCGATGCGTGCATCAAGTGTTGGGGAAGCCAGACACAACTGAAGATGAGTCGCACCCCCTTTCCCATGCGATTTTGGTGTTTTGGTTCTACCTAAACCTGCAAGCATGCAAAGCGCACAATCGTATTCCCCGTCGGTCTGTCCTGCCCATCATGGCAGGCAGCACAGTATTGCCGCAATGGCTGACAGTATAAAGCCTAGCATCCTGCCGCGGGTGGGTGGGTGGGAATCAAAAACAATGCTAAGTGACAGGAGTCCAAAACTTGTGTGTATGCACAGCATAACAAAGGTTTGGGTTCAACCCGAAACTGCAAGCATGCAAAACTCTCGCTCACATTCTCCGTCTATTTGTCCTGCCCATCATGCATACATCATGCAGTCCCTTGGTTGTTTTGGCATTTGCGGTCATTGTGTGACATGGTAAGGGTAGTCCACCTCAGTTTGGCTTAGGAAGGGTCATGTGACTTCTGTGCCTTCGTGAGGCTGTGCATGCAAGGGCTGTGCACTGGTGTAAAGCGTAAGTCGCTTATTTTTTTTTTTTGGCGTAAGTCGCGTTTTTTTTTTGGCGTAAGTCGCGTGTGGAAAAAAAAAACTGAAAAATGTAGGATACGCGACTTACGCTTTTTTTGCGACGCGACCTACACCAAAAAAAAAAGTTACGCGACTTACGCTTTTTTTTTATATATAAAAGCGAGTTACGCCCTTTTTTTTTTAAAAAAGCGAGTTACGCTCTTTTTTTATATAAAAAAGCGAGTTACGCTTTTTTTTTATAAAAAAGCGAGTTACGCCTTTTTTTTTATAAAAAAGCGAGGTACGCTTTTTTTTTATATAAAAAAGCGAGTTACGCTTTTTTTTTATAAAAAAGCGAGTTACGCTTTTTTTTTATATAAAAAAGCGAGTTACGCTTTTTTTTATAAAAAAGCGGGATTTTTTTTTTATTGTTAAGGACAGCCCTTAAGGAAAGCCCCTAGAGGCTATTTGCCCCGGCCGAACGTGGGCCATGTCTACCCCCCCCCCCTTTTGGGGATCGCCGAGACGGCAGGGGTTACGCAGCAATTCCGGCCCTCTTTTGGGCACCACTTCTGATTTTGCCCCCCGCTCTGAAGCGGTGGGGATCCCCGATACGGCAGGGGTGAGGTAGCCACTTTGCCCACTTGTGGGCCACTTCTGATTTTGCCCCCCCGCTCTGAAGCGGTGGGGATCCCCGATACGGCAGGGGTGAGGTAGCCATTTTGCCCACTTGTGGGCCACTTCTTGGAGATTGGTTAAGCGACAAGGACATTGTTGCGTGGCAGAACGACAAGTTGTACCACAATGAGGTCGAGGAGCCACGGGCATGGACTATGGCGGTGACATACATTGCGTCCTGCTTGAATAGGATGAGGAAGTACGAAGACAGTAAGGGCAACAACCATAAAACAGTTCGTTTGGCTTGGAGGCGGCGCCACATATTTATTGTTAATAGTGACGCTCGCGAAGGGCTCCATTGGTTTCTTTGTGCCATCGACTGCAAAGTCCCAGTATGGGCCTTCAAAGTCCACATTTGGGAGCCACTTTGTGGTACTTCTTTGGTCCGGCCAATGTTGAAGCGCCTCCAGTCAAAGGGTGTTGCCGCACATACTCGGGCTTTGGGTTTTCAAGAGGATGGTTGGTCATGTGGCTATCAATCGCTGCATCTTTGTGATGAGGTGGCCAACCAAAGGGGAAGCCTGGACGATGTTGTTGTTACACGTTTGCCGAAAGGATTCTTCAAGGAAGCACTGCGCATCATCAATGCAGATCGCTCCGTCCGAGTCCCCGGCACCATCCCGGAGAATGGGTGGGAAAAGGAGTTGACTTGCTGGAAGCCCGGAGAATCTCCTTCTCCTCCAGCCTCCAACCCTAAGTCCCTGCCCCCATCTACTTCCCCCCTCCTTTTCGATGAAGAGGATCCTCTTTCGGAACCCGAGGGCAACATTGCCGCCTCCTCCTCGGAACCAACGGTGGAAGAATTCCCTGCCTTCCCGGCCTCCAACCCCGAGGACGTGCCCCAAGATGGGAAGTCAGTGAAGGGCAATGTTAAGGCCCCTCCACAAACCCCGCAGTCCACTTCCTCTTCTAACCCCCCCACAAGTGATGATGCCCGTCCATCCGTGTTCATCTGTCGGAAGTTTTTCAAGGTGCCCGAGGCGTACCCAAAGGGCGCAGAGGGTCGGTTGGTGAACGACAAACGGTTTATTCGAGAGCTGGAAGAGATGCTTGTGAAGGACATCCGTAACGCTTGTGCGCGGAACACAAATCCGCGTGCAAAGCCGAAGGCATCGGACACAAAGTCTCATTTGATCTACAAGCATGTGTTTGGCGACTTCTTGTAGTTGGCCCCACGCCATTATGGTTGCATGCGAAGAATGTAGTTTGCCCCAGGTGACCGGACTCAGGTGGTATCACTGGCTTGAGCTTCGTAGCCGGTGGCGCCGGAAGCAATATAGTCATTTTGATACCGCTTGCCAAAGGCCGAAGGGCAAATTGCATTTTTTGTTCGCGGTCATGATTCCGCCATCTGCCGCACGTTATTTCCGCCGCCATTTGCCGGCGATGAGTATAAAAACCACCCTTCACGCCACGGCTCCATTGCTTTACCCGTGCCGGAGGTACCCAAAATGTCCGTGGGGGCTATATGCTTCACCTCCTCCGGTAGCAATGGCGGTTGTTGGGTGGTTCTTGTGTTTCC
Organism: Eutreptiella sp. 'Long Island Sound 2002'; assembly: GCA_964036045.1. Lineage (NCBI taxonomy): Eukaryota > Euglenozoa > Euglenophyceae > Eutreptiales > Eutreptiaceae > Eutreptiella > Eutreptiella sp. 'Long Island Sound 2002'. Next base: position 177,371,826 of record OZ038378.1, read on the forward strand.
CCGCCTTTTTTTTGGAAAAATGGGTTTTTTTTTCCCATACGCGACTTACGCCAAAAAAAAAAAGTTTACGCGACTTACACCAAAAAAAAAAAAAATTCCGTCGAAAAAAAAACGCGACTTACGCCAAAAAAAAAAAGTTACGCGACTTACGCCAAAAAAAAAAAGCGACCTACGCTTATTTCCACAATCGAGTTACACTTTCCTCTGTGCACTGTCGCCCACCCCTGAAGGCGATCTTTCACATATAGAAAGCACACTGGTCTGGCCTTGATTGCCACCAAAGTGGCTCCCGTTGTCACCACGGCCTGAAAATGTGAGGGGCACTCGAAAATTTTGGAGATCGGGTCTGCGGGTTTCCATTTACATGAAACCTAGAATAGGGCTACCGTTGTCCTGCTCCAGCGTAGGGTATGCTGGATCCGCTTGATGCATTCCACCCGATCGCGGTGCCGAATCCGCGCCTTGTTACACAAGATCACCCACAATCCCGCGAAGTTGTCAACACCAAAGTGTATCGCTTGCCTGCCCGCCTGGGGCAATGCCTTGATTGACATCTCGGGTGCCTGTAACTCCGCTGGCTGCTTGCTCCACCGGGAACTCAGATTACACTAACAATGTGGCACCGCTTGCCTTTCTCGGTGGCATCCCAGATCGTGGAACTACCCCATTGTCTTCTTGTCGCAGAGGGCCCACTCTACCGCGTGGCAAGTGGACGGAGAGGTTGGCCCCACACGTCAATGGAGGCCGGGGAGCCATTGTCGCAGATGGAACAGACATCAGCACATGATCCCCGCCGAGGTTAGCACGGGAGTTTTAAGACATGTTGAGCAAAAGACAGCTGGGTAGAAACCCCGTCAGCCCACAACATAAATAAGCTATTAAGAAAAAAACAAGACACCTCCCCAATAACACAACATGCCCCAGGCATAAACCCAAACTTCCGTTTCTTGAGAGATCCAGACCTGCTGTCGATCACGGGCCCACCCTCAAAAGTCCTGCACTAGTTGTTCCAATGTAGGTAGCCTCAGGCGGTGCCGTGGAGGCTCGCAGCACACATTCATGTCCATCATTTCCACGATGAGGGACCCTTTGGACTCCGATTTGCTTTGTGAAGGCTTTCGCGTTGGTTGTGGCTCCCTCCACGGCGATGTGTATCAAGACGTCTTCCACCGGCTTGTCTAGCCTCACCCTAGTATCACCATGAGGTTAAGGTCTTTATTGGGGGAGATATTGGGGCCATCACACACGCGCGTTGCCAATTTAGGGGAAGATGCCTGCTCTACACGTGCACGGGAATGGGAACCGTCCCGCCTGGCCCAAGCCTTTAGCGGCCATTTCCGCATTCAATCTCTTCGGCGATGGCCCGCACCCTTCCTTGATTTGGGACTCATCCCTCCCGTGGGTGAGATGTCTCATAGTGCAACGCCCCCCGGCGCGATGAGCCATAGTGCCGTGTAGTAACACTCCCCAACTTGGGCTTGCTTTCCCCGGGGTGCACCTGTGGCACATACCAATCACAGTAAGGCTCGTAGGGCTTGCACAGTGCCCTGCTTGGGCGCCAAGAGGGTCGCCATCTCGTTGATCAAGTCCCGCACTAGGTTTTGGTTGGGGGCTTTCTCGATCCAAAGGTGGCAGTGTCAAAGGTCTCCATGCAGGGAACCCCCCCCCCCCTTGCAACCTCCGAGACCACATACCCGCAGTGTGGGGCAGAGTCGTCCTTAGGCCTTTGGGGCACTGAAGGGGGCGGGGGGGTGGTGGATGGTCTCTGTGGTTCTGGGTTGTGGCGTATGAGGGGTTGGTGAGGGGAGTCGTCACATGTCTCCCATGGCGCTCTCTTGAATGGGTCTTTGGCAGCACTTATGAGTTCAGGCTGTCCCACAAATCTGCAGGCTTGTTTTTAACGGCGGACGTCCCAATGTCTCGTGTGAGTGGCCCGGTGCTCATGGATACGCCCACAACCTCTGGTGCATATGGGTTTCGCTCGGATGGGGTCTCCGGTCGTATTTGAGTACCAAGCTCCTACACCTCTTCCATGGCGCACTCCCTCCTGATCTGTGTCGCTGTCATCGGCCTCGACAGTAGCGGGTTGAGTGTAGGTGCGGATCGTTGGGAGTTCCATGTTGCGCTTGCGCCCGAGATCCCACTGTAGGGCATCGGGGTGCCAGAGGTCTTTGACCTTGAGGCACTGCCATTGACAGCCTCAGGTGAAATGTCCCGGGTCTCTTGTGGGTACTGGGGGGAGTACCCTGCTGGGCATGGTCCACAAGGGCGTGTGTGCGGTGTACCGGGTGGCTTGCACCGACTTTCTCCAGCGAGCCCACAGGTTGAGCTCTACTAGGGACCCTCTGCATGCACTGTAGCACGCAGCACCCATTCTCTTGAATGGATGCCAGCAGTGCACTAGAGATTTGGTCCTGCGGAATAAGGAGTCCTTCCCGGTAAGAGCAAGGAGTTATCCCTGTGGTGAGCCGTCTACAGGTATTGCCGCCAGGTGTCGAAGTACTCGGATATGGGCACGGCCACTAGCTGCTTGTTGACCTTGGTGTCAAAGAATACTACCCAGCCGGGGTGCGACAGCCACCCCCACCGGATGGATACCACATCCCTGACTCGCATGCACAGGGTGATGGCCGGCACCACGGAGAAAACCATGTGTCCCCGGGCCCAGTGAATGTTCAACCAGCAAGTGAACGTCGTCGATAGTTGCCCCAATTGCGAGTCCCTCGCCTCTAGACATCCGTCCCAGCAGCGGCCTCCAGGTTTGAACTCGGGGAGCAGTTGATGCTTTTCCCAGCAACCGGATTGCAAAGACCAAAGTTTTTGCAGCCGAATGTCCTCCGTGTCGGAGGGCAAGGGCCTACATTCGTTCCCAAAAGGTTTGCTCCAGGCTCTTGCCTTGCTCATGCCTTCGGAGTAGCATTGTGAGTTGTTGTAGGTACTAGTTGATCACATTGTGCTCAACGGACCGGACTACCACGCACAAGGGCATAGACCCGTACTCCCCTCCTTGGGCTCCGGGGCGACATCATGGGCCGGCCGGGTGTCACTGTGCCTGGTGGTCCTGGCCCCATGCCCGCTGAGGTGAGATCTCTGGCATGGGGTTCCCCTTTGAGCCCATCAACATCTGCATGACTTGCTGCAAGACTTGAGGGTTCATGTTGCCTGGCGCAGCTTCTCACGGTGAGATCCTGGCACCAGGGGGGCTGGCTGTGGTGCGGGGAAGGAAGGATACTTGTCCTTGTAAAATTTTCCCAATGGTTTCCTCCGCGTTGCCCACATGTTGATGGTGGTTGAGGACGGTGGTGTCGCCAACTTGGCTGATCTTTGTCTGGACAAGGGGCTGGTGGAGGGTGCTGGCGATCGTCGCCTTAGGGCAGTTGTGGGCCCACTGACCAGGTTGTCCACATCTGTAACAATGGGCATGTGGGTGCTGTCGGTTTGCGATGGGCAGGCCTAGTAGTGGTTGCCAGGCTAGTCTTGCCACCGGGTGACCGAAATCTGTCATTGGGGGTTGCCTCCGAATCCAGGTAGGCATGGGGAGTGCCGATGTCCGGCCTTGTCTCTTGTTTTGGAGCTCCTCATGAACGACTCGCCATATTGCCTTTGCTAGGGTGTGGTTGCACCACCCCCTATATGTGACGGAGAACTCGCGCAAGGACACGATGAGGGACTACTGCCATGCATACGGGGGTTGTTCAACCAGCAAACTTCATCATCCTCGGCCTCCGTCATGTCAAAGCTGGGCTGTGCGGAGCCTTTCGTTTCCAGTTTCGTTGCCGCAAGCATGTGTACCAACTTTGCCACTTAAGCGCTGCCGATGTTTCCCGCAGGACCACCGCTTGAATGGCCGCCTGCTAGTTGCATAGCTCCTACTGCAGCTCTACCCGATTCCACCTTTTCGAAGGCCTTGTCCTAGAAACGAGGTGCCATGCCAAGTCGTTCACGTATGCTCTGTTTGCCACCAGGGGCTCCTCCGTCTGTAGGTCCAGCCAAGCTGCCCTTGCGAAGTCCTTAACCTTGAGGTCTCACACGTTCGCCTCTACGAGGTCTTCCTGTTGTTGGGTCAGCCACTCCGCCGCCCGGTCCAAATCTGGAACTTGGTCTCCAGTTCAGGAACTGGGGACCTGCACTGCAATTCAGGTCCCCAATTCCTGAATTGCAACATCGATAGACCAGGATCTACCACCGCTGTTGCCGCCCCAACACCATTGCTATTGTCAACTTCCATGATTTTGTTGGATCACAATGTGTTCCTAGGGCGGGCTGAGTAGTTTCTCGTGCTAGTCGGAGGAGCACGGGCCTCAATTGGTCAGGTGTGGACCCGCCACTTAGCTCCAGCTGCGCCTGCCTCACGACCTTCATCGCCATCTCAGTTCCATGATTGTCCGTGTCACGCATACAGTGCTTTGCAGTTTGTCCCGTCCCTTGTCCCTGGATGGGGTAAGAGTCGGGCTGCTTCTACAGGGTTCAGGGCATTGTCGCCTTCGGACTGAGTTTGGGGCGTAGCGTTTGTGGTGTCCCACTTTGGCTCTCACCGTCGCACTGGCATGCTCGCTTGCGCTGGCCCCTCTCGGCCACACACCTGTGTTTCCGGGTCACCTGGTCGTGGGGGGTGGGGCGGTCAGAGGTCACCCTTGTGGGCCACTGCCACCGGCCCTGGGCTATTTAGGTCCTTAGGGTTTAAAAACCCCAGTGGGTACTGGCTTTTCGGAGGTCAACATACAGCCATACAGAGGGTGGGAAGGCTGGGCGGCGCCGAGGCGCCTGCATGTGTGGTGAGTGTGTTTGCGTGTGTGGTTGTTCCCTGTGCCAAGTTCCAGTACTTCTCAGAAGGCGGCCGCTCAAGTGGCAGCGCACCCGGCGTTTGCCGTGAGGGAGGTGGTTCGAGTCCCGGGATCGGTGGTCTCCCACCGATCCCTTCGAATACCGGACGGGACCTCCCATCGACCTGTTCGAGTACAGGTGGCGGCGCGCACTGCTGCAGGTGTGTGTGGTTCCTGCGTGTCACTTTTTGGGGGTTGGGGCAAAACGGACGAGACCTCCACCCGATCCACCGGTACCGGTGGTGGCGCGGGTTGCTGTAGGGGGGTTGGTTCCCACGACGCCGACTAGAGAGCTCTACGTGCAGGGAACCCAAGAGCACCAGCTCCCGGGATCGAACCCCCGCACTGGGCGACCGAAGACTACCGCTCTCACTACTGGGCCGTGCCGGTCTCTTGCCCTGTTTGGGGTTTGTGACGCTCTTGGAGTCTGAACCTATGGGGGTGTGGACTCGCGTGCATTATGGCGTGCCAAACAAAGGGCGGCTGGGGTCCGGTGTTCCACACCGTGAGCCCTCCGTGCTGCACGTGATCGTGGAGGCCGTTGCTGGTGATCTGGGTGCCAGCCAGGCCTCATCACAGCTGCCTGGGGGGGATGGGGGGGCTGACGAGGGGAAGAGTTCCTGCCTGACGTCACGCATTGGTGTTTGCCGTGGTGAGCGGGAGACCGCCCGCGACCTCCATCCAGAGGCCGGGTCAGTACAGCCTGGTGCGTGGCGTGGTCTCTTGGAGGCTGGGGTGCAGTCCTCGACTTCCAGCAGTGGAGTAACTCCCTGTCTGCGGGGGGTTGGGGGGGGGGGGGGGTGTGCCACGAGGAGGCGGGCTGGCCGCCCGCTCCTCCGGAGAAAACATGGGTTGCTCATCCAGGTCGGACTCGTCGTCCTGATCCTGTGCCTGCCCTTCCTGCTGTGGGCGCCGGGCCGAGGTGACATACCCTTGGAGGAGGGGGGATTTGCGGCGGCCCATGTCAGCCAGTGTGTCCGCGTGTGTGTTCCCTACAATGCCAACGTGTGAGGGGACATGCAGCAAGCGTACCGCTGCCCCTGCCTGCTCAATTTCCCCAAGGAGTTGCTCCCACAGGTCCACGTGGCCCACCGGCCCCCGCGAACCTTGCCAGTCATGGCGCCGCCATTTGCTGGCTTTGCCTGTGGCCCCCATGACCACAAGTTTTGAATCAGAGCAGATCAGTGTGCGCTTGTGCTGTGTCCTATGGCGAATGGCATGTATGGCCGCGAGGAGCTCTCCCCTGTTATTTGTTTGTTTCTGAGTGATGGGGATGCACTGTGCCGTGTCCCGGTGATCCCCGAAATATACCCCAAACCCTCCCACCATTCCCGCCTCCGGATGGACCTCCGACGAGCCGTCGGGGTAGATGGCTTCCCATCCCTCCGCTACATACTCATCAATGACTTTCTGATGCGCCTCCGCCATCGCTGGACCATACATGTCTTTTTTGCGTTTCCTGGGCCGCGGGTTGCGGAGCCTGGGGGGGGATGGGTGGGGTTGGCTGAGCCTGGGGTGCTGCAAGTTTCCTGTTTCCTTGAGGGATGCGATTGCTCGGTGCATGTCCCGCACTTCGGGCATGGGGAGGGTTGGAGCTGGGTGCTCGTACCATCGCGCAAGAATGCACAGCCACTGTGTGAGGAATATGTCCCATGTTGGGGGGGTGTCTCGGAATTGGACCGCATTGCGCAGGTTCGAGGATGCCATAACCGCGGTCCACATGATCAGCCCTAGCGGGCTCTGGAGGGATAGAACTGGCATGTCCCACAGGAGGACCTCTGGGTCTGTTTCCGTGGTATCCCTGAATATCGCTAGCCCCATGCATTGTTCCGCAATGTGATACGCGGGGGGGAGGAATCGGCACTCCAGAAGCGCATGTCGCATGTCTTCTGGTTTGCCATCCACCAGGCAGTGTGTGTGCTGAGGGAGCCAGTTGGCGAGTCTGGTCCCCACTGGGAGTTTTTTCCACAGTGCGGTCTGTATGAAAGAGTGGTGTTTGGGCGGTATCGATAGCTTGGTCCAGGCCTGCCAGGTTTCCGGTGTTTGACGGGGGTCCGGGGGTTCCTGACGCATCAGGTACCTGAGCATGGCCTTTGTATTCCAACCCCCCCAGAAAATGGCCGATGTTTCGTGTGGTGGTGTCATCTGTGGTCGGGGCCAGGCCTGTCCCAGCTGGGCCTTGTACCTCGGGGCCCATGTGGGCGGCAGTCTGTCCTGCAGGTCCGGTGTGCACTGTCCGATGCATGTGATCCCTGCCCTGATGAGTTTTGGTGAAAAAAATGTGTTGTTATTTGTGTCCCTAAAAAGTACCGAGTGCCAGCAGCTCAGCCGTGGTGCCTGGTCTGTGTTGGGGGGGAGGATGGGGGCCAGTTTCCTTAACAGGGAGAAGGCTTTTGCTGAGGTGCCCAAAAAGGGGTAGGTGTTCCAGGGGATGGGACCCAGCTGTAGCCATGGGAGGTCACCCAGCTCCGCCTGTACCCCGAAGCGTTTGGCCCAACCATTGAAATGCTGTGCAGAAATGGGGGAGAGCTTACTAGTGTCGTGCCGGGACATCACGAAGTGTGTGGCGTGTTGCCACAGCAAGAAGAGGCTGGGTTTCGGGAGGAGTGCTCCCCCTAGCTTCGGGGGAAGCTGCAGTATGGGTAGGGTGAGGCCCCAGCTGCTGAGCCTTAGGGCCACCCGGTACACATTCGCCAGCTTGGTGCATACATCCTCCGTGGGGAAGTAGGCCCTCGCCGGGTAGATCATCAATGGGAGTATCCACTCCTGGAGCAGGTGTACTCGTTCTGGCATCGTCAGGGGTAGGGTCGCTGCGAACTGCGCACGCGCCAATGCAGGGGATAAATGTGGCGCAAACGCTTCATCAGGGGTGACGTCCCCAAAAGGATTCCCCAGGTACTTCACCTTGCTTTGCACCGGAATGCCTGTGTTTTCGAGTTTGGTTTTCAGCCTGTCCGTCCAAAAGCCACGCAACAAGAAGGCCGATTTATCCAAGTTGATCCGCAATCCTACAAACTTAGCGTACCGCCGTAGCGTGTACATGATGTCTGGTATGAGGGGGCAGATCAGAGCAGGGGAGACGGGGATGTACAGCAGGAGATCATCAGCGTAGAACAGGACTCTTATGCTAGGGGACACTGCCTGGAGCATGGGGACCAGCACCGAGCAGACCATGGCGAACAATGCTGGGGAGAGTGGGTCTCCCTGTCGGACCCCTGATTCTGGTGTGACTTGCACTTCGCGCACTACGCCTTTGCCCACTCCAAAGACAAAGGGGGAAGTCAGCATGTTCATGATGAGCGCGATCATCTGTGGGGGGAGGCCCAGGTGGGTGAAGAAGGCAATAAAATAATTGTGATGGACAGAGTCAAACCCTTTGGAGAAATCGATGGAGAGAAAAAGACCATAATCCATTGCGGTCCATGCCGCCCGCGCCTCCCAGATGTGCTCAAAAATGAATCGCCCTTTCATGAAGCCTTTTTGCCCAAGGGGGGTGGCATACAAAGGCAGGTCCTGCAGCATGAGGTATAGGGTCATCGATACCCACTTAAACAGCACACTATGCAAGCACAATGGGCGGAGTTGTGTGACCGAAATGGAGCCCTTTTGCTTAGGGATTGGGTTCAGGATAGCGAGTGCCCACTCCTCTGTGATTTTCCCTGTGGTAAGGAAAAGTGCAATTTGTTCCGTCATTTTGGGCACCAGTGCTCCGGGGAGGGCCATCAGGATTTCTGCCGTGACTCCGTCCAGGCCAGGGGCCGACCCTGGTTTCATTTTTTCCAGTGCTGTGAGCACCAGTTCCTGTGTGAGTGGCTTAAGGAGCAGAGTTGCCGCCCCTTTTAGCTGTGGGTGAAGGGGTAGCGAGCGCAAAAACTGGGCGCACTCCTCGACGGTGTGTTCCCCTTTGGCCATTACCCCAGACCAGAACTGTTTCAATTCCTCCGCAATCTGTGTGGGTTCAGTGAACGTGCGCCCTGCCTTGTTGCGGAGTGCGGTTAGCTTCCGCTTGCTTTGCAGTTCCCTGGTGAGCCGTGCAATTTCCATCCGCCGTTGCTGTTTGCTCTGTGGTTCCTCCGGCTGTGTGTTGAGCGCTAACCGTAGTTTGGAGAGCACAATCCCTTCCGTCTTGTGCTGGGTGGCCTGTTCTGCCTGTGCTGCTAGCATCGCATATGCCTGCCGTGGCGTGGCTGGCGTCAGTCCTTGGTGCTGCAAAAAGTGTGCCGCCTCGGGGGGGGTGTAATCGACAGTGCTTGCCTGCAGCATTGCAATGACCTCACTCAATCCCTTGGGGTTCACCTGTTTTTCGAAAGTATACGCTGTGGTTCTGATAGTGCGGAGTGCCTGTGCCCACCACTCATCCCCTTGAGCCGTGAGACCCCTGAGCCGCTGGGCGAGGCCCGCTGTGGTATCCTCGCACTGTAGGAAGGACGTGGGGATTCTTTGCCTGGGCTGGACCGTTGTGGGGGTGGGGGGGGCCAGGGTCGAAACCACCGCTCGGTGATCTCCACTGCCAATTTTTCTCCCGTAGCACCGTACGATCGAGGCTGACATGTGCCTTGACACATGGATTTTGTCAATCCTTCTGCGATGGGGGGTGTCGTCCTGCTCAGTGTGGAATCCCCACGTCCACCCTTTAGGTCTTCGCGGGTCGTTGTGGTCCATAGCCGGGCCATATACTTCCTGCCACGTGTCACACAGACTCAGTGCTGAGATGGTGCTGAGTTCCTCTGCTCATGCTCTGGCTGCGGGGGGGAGGTTGTCGTGCCCAGAAATATATTCAGAGTCATCACCCGGGGTGATGACCGAGTTGTGGTCTGCGAGGAGGAGTATGTGTTGTGAGAAGGGGAAGACTGTCATTGCTTCTTTCAACCGTAACCATTGTGATTTTCTTTTGTCTGGCTTATCACTGAAATGGGCCGAGACCACCGTATACACGAGGCCTTCTGGGCTCAGCAAGTTAGTTAGGAGCAGGCGTGGGGAGATGGAGGCCGATGCGACCTCCGTCCAATCTTTTTGCCAAAGGAGTGCCACCCCCCCCCTGGTGTGGGGGGGGGATAGCTGGGCCCTACAGCCATAGCCATGCTATCTAGCAAGGTCTGTGAGGCTGGTGGAGCGGGCCTCCAATTGCGCTGATCCCATTTGTAGGTGCGGTTCTTGCATCGCAAAGACCTGCACCTGCAAATCCTTCATGTGGCGCAGCACCACTTTAACCCTGGGTACGATGCGTGAGCCGTCCTGCTGATCGGCATGCGCTCCGTTGACGTTGATGGTGGCAACTGTGAGGTCGCTGCCCAACGGGAACGTCTGTGGTTGTGTTGTGACATTAGAAGTTGTCATCGTAACCATTGCGTGGCCGTTTACCTCTGACACTGTCAATGTCCAAAGCCATCATGCGTGATCCTGAGGACTGGGAGGGGGGGGTCTGCGACACCAGGGCCTGTAGGTAGCTGAGGTTCTGTTGTGTGAGCGGAACCTGTCCTTGGTAGAGGGGGTGGGGGGGTTGTACCTGTGGGGGGAGGATATTCGGCAGCACCTGTACTGCCTGCATGGGGTTCGGTGGTACTTGCACTTGAGGGGAGGGGAGGAGGGAGTTTGGATTCCGACGGAGAATCTGTGCCGGAGTCATTGGCCCTGCCTGCTGGGCCTGCTGTGGTTTGTTCTTATCCCTTTCACGCCATGACTGCCAGCTGGTTTCCCAGTCAGAATAAGAACGGATCGTGGCCACACGTTGGGAACCCTCGTGGTCGGTCAGGGTCAGCACTGCCCCCGCCAACCCTTTGACTCCCGGTGCCCGCACACTCCAATTCGGCTGCCGGATGTTGCCCATCGACCACCTCAATCTTTCAATGGACACCTGGGTGTCTTCAACTGGGATGGAGCGGCTGGCCAGCGCGTGTTTTACTACCGCCAGAATTTCGTTGGGGGCCAGATACTCTGGTATATCCACTAGAACCACGTGATCTTCTTTCTCCGTGGGTGCTTTGGAGCCTTTGGTGGACCAGGATGTAGACGTGCGGATGCTGGCAGCCGACGATGACGATCCTCTCTGGTCCCAATACCCGTCTTTGGTTCCTTCGGTTTTGAACGCGTATCCGAGCTCCTTGAGCTGCGGTAGGCTCTTTTCCACAAATACCTGCGCATCCGCCTTGGTCTTGAACCCGAGGCGTATTTTGTTGGTGTTTGTGTACTGTGCCTGCGGCCTGTGCTGAAGCTGGTCCGTGATCTTGCACAAATGGAAATTGAGCACTGCCCAAAATTTTGTGAGGGCTTCGTGTGTCTGTGCCTTCTTGACAATCCAGACTTCCGCAATACATTCGCAATCATTCAGGTCACCAGAGTATGTCTTGAAGGGGACGCGGGCGTAGTTTTCCTTGCTGTAGTACTTTGATTCTGTTTGGTCGATTTTGTCCTGTGGCACCAGGGCTTGTTGGAAGATGACCCAGCTGGTCTGGGTTGGATGTGGTCCCGGTGAGATTGCGGTCAGGCCTGTGTCCAGACCCAATTCAGACACCATCTCATTCAGGAATTTGTTGTTGATACAGTTAGCCAATTTATCCACCTGCTTCGCAATGGGGGCAAACAGTTTCAGTGGGTCTTGACCCGGAGGGAGAAGCTGGACGATGTGTCGTGCGGGGGCGGTGGCGAAGGGGTTGTTACGTACTCCCTGCGGTGCTTCCACTATCCATGTGTGGAGATGTGAGCCACCTTTTTCACTGATTGGTCTGTTTAGCAACGAGATTGATTCCGGGTTGAACGGGAGCTTTTCCCGAAGCAGATCCGTACCTTCAGCCAGGCGTAACTCCATGCCTGTGAAGACTATCATCTTGAGAGAGACATCCGTGTATTGAGCCACCACTTGTTTGAACAGAGCAATGCCCTCTAACAGGGCTGAGCTGCGCACTGCAATCACCAGGTTGAAGGTGGCGTCTTTGCACCATATGATTTTGGGGAGGATGGGATCTTTGAGATTGAGGACCGTGTCGAGCTTGTATTGGGCTGCTGAGACGTCCTTGTTTTCGAAATATTTGTGGTCTGAGAAAATTGCTGTCGTGTGTTCCGACGCTACAAGACTGGCGATGGCCACTTGCGTGGACTCGTATGCCATCAGGGCTCCCTCTTCCGCCCATTCGTGGGCTTTTTTGAACTCTGCAATGAGATCCGCGGCACTTGCTGCCTCTGGCATCTCAGCTGTTCACCTATGGCTATCAGCAATGCAAGCAATCTGGAGTGGGGAGGACCCGTGAAACCCCGGTGGTGTGGCCCAAGACCGGGTTTTAGTGCACCAACGCGGGTTGTGACTCAGTCGAAGTCGACGCCGATGTGCAGGTACTCTACACTCTCGGTGAAGATGTCCTGAAGCAAAGCGAAGAGGAGGTCCTGCTGCTCTGCAGGACCCACAAACTCGTATATCAGGGTCGGGACCCTTAGGCGATACCAGACGAGGGGAAGTGGCACCCGGCGCACTCTCAGTCCCTGTCGGCAGGTCGAGGCTTCAATTTGCAAGGGGCAGGTCCCCGAGGCGTCCATGCGTGAAGAGCATCGAAAAAAAATAGACACTCAGAAACGGGGGGGGGGGTGCACGTCCCAAAGAATCAAATGAAAAGTGATTCTAAGTGACAGGATTCCAAAACTTGTGTGCATGCACAACATAACAAAGGTGTTCCTGCCCACCTGCGCAAGCACGCTGAAAAGCAAGAACACAATGGTCAGGCATGGTCCCCGTGCTTAGCCATAATCCGACGATGGCCGTCACCCCCGGTACCCCACCGGCAGGAAATCACTGTTCCCGTGTCCAGCACACGCGGCGGAACAATGGCCACAAATCATCCATAAGCGGCGAAGCCGCGCTCATGGGTCCACTAAGGCGGCGAAGCCGCCCTCTCGTGTGCGCGCACATCCCGTGCTTAGACAAGGCCGTGCTTGCACACAACGTGGTACCAAAAGAATGTATGCAACAAAAACCTGCCCATACCTCACTACCTCACCCTAACCACACAAGCCAGCGATAGCAACATCAGCCATGGCCGAGAATCACATCAAAACAAACAGCATTGGGTTGCGGTTGCAAGCAATATAGGTATGAGTAGGAGGAACTACCACAAGCATATCCAGCCACCTTTTCCCTCTACAATCTGAATGCAACCACGCCACATCACATTTCTGACCACAAAAACCATGGTCAGAAAAACCAGGAAAACGACGGTCACACGGGGTCGCTGTACTTGCACAGGGGGTTGAAGGCTTTTAATGTCCTGGCCGCTCTTGCGACAGGAGGGTTGGGGGTTAGCGTACTTGTGTACTTGCACAGGGGGGGGGGGGGTTACTTTGAAGACCCCAAAGCCCAATGCAACGCTATGCCATCACATACAATCCCACAAACTGCCAGGCTGCATTCCGTGGGCGACGCCCACAGACACTTCTGAAATCTGCATGTGCTGGCAACGGAGGGGGGCTCCACAGTGCATGCACACCATGAGCGCTAAACAAAGGCATGCAGCCAACAAACACTTGCTGCTCAACAGCCACTCAAAAAGCCTGCAGTGTGGCAGCAAAACATCTTGCCGCCAAGTGGCAGCACAATAGGCCTGATGTGTGTGGCCTGGGTGTGCCCCAGTCGCACCCCTACTCCATAGAGGGCATACTAGTTGCACCCCGACTTCGGTAACTTGTCTCCCCATTGGATCCATGACATACTTACCTCATGCCAAAGTCCCCCCATGACCCATTTCCTGCTGCTCGTCGTGCGTCCCTCTTATTAGAATATGGACGTCGAAGCTGACGTAAGTGAGACTGTTCAGGGTGCTTGTAACAAAGCAGCCACAGAAGCACAATTAAGTGCCTTATGTGCCATCTTTTTGTGGATTAGATCGAGTGTGTCCTCATGGTGCACGAACTAAAAAGGGTATGCTTAGCATTTTTCGACAGGACGTGTTTACAGCGATTGGGCTGCCAATGCCAAGACCACTGTCCATACATACATTCGACAAAATGGATGTTCACCGCCTAAGATCTGCAGCAACATGTAGCGGGCAGCCGGGTACGCATGCATTTGGAGGAGGGAATGGGCAGGCACACACTTGCTGTAGATCAGGGAAACCAGTGCAAAGCCCCCCGAGGCCAGCAGCAGAACCACAAGCGGCGCGACGTATTGTGTGAATCGCAGGCATTTCATTCATGAAGCTTCTGCATGCACTGCCAGTGTCAGTGCTGCATCACTATGCACAAGAAAAGCGGTGTAGGGCGGCATGACTGGGAGGCTGAGAGACGAACAGGCAGCTCTGAAGAGACTTTCTCTACATGCACATCTGTGCTATGTGGGTGTCCACTTTGGTATGAGGCATAGGTGGTTTCATGCTGAGCATTTGGGACGTTTGGTTCACAATTTGCAGCCCCTCCCGCCACCTATTGCCCCGACATATGCCCCCCCCCCCCTTCCCGGGGAAAAATGTGCACTTGCTGCTGTTCACGGCGATATAGTCAGCTGCACCCACCGTATGACAATATTACCCCTCCCCTCCATGTTAATGGCCCGGCCCATGAGTGTCTATTCCAGCTAGAAGAATCATTTTTTTGGGAAATGAAGCTCCGGATACTTCGCTTCATTCCCCCCAAAATGACCCTTTTTGGGGGGGGCAGCGGGCGGGCCATGAGGCAACGGATACTGGGCTCGCATACGCCCCCGTGTCACAGGCGCATGGTCATCACCACACAGTTCAGCGTTTTGCCTTGCTGCACTGTAGCGCAGACCAGTTCTGTACCACTCCAGGTGGCTGCTGATTGTGGTTTGGCCTTGGCCATCTATACATTTGGGTCAGCTCGAACCCACCACCCTCCCACAGTGCCGGTTAGTCTCTAACCCTTGCTCTGCGGGTCTCTCTCTCTCTCTCTGGCCTGTCGCTCTATGGGCTTCGCTCTCTTTCTCTGTGCCTCGCCCACTCCCTCTACCTCTGTGTCTCGCCCTCCCTCCCTCTCTCTGTGTCTCCCTCTCTCTCTCTCTCTGTGTCTCGCTCTCTCTCTCCCTCCTCGCCCTTTCTTTTTCTCCCTCTCCCCACCCTCCCCAGGGGTTTTTCTTGTGTTTCTGCCTCATCTTACACCCCCCTACTTGCTGTCCCCTATCAGGCATATCGCCGTTCGCATGGGGGTGTGCTCAGCAGCGTGTAGAGGAACCACACAACGTCTCCGGATACCGGGTCTGTTTGCCTGAAGAGCGTTCTTTGGAACAGCCTTAATAGATTAGCTCGGCCCGTCAGCCACACATGCATGCAGTCTCCATTTCTGCTCACAGAGGAGGGCACCGCTCTGTGTCCCTCTGCCGTCGGACAGTGGAGGATCGCCTCCCACTGGAACGGGTGCCACTTGCCTGCACTCTTGGGTCGCCACTGAACCTGCATGTTCGTCACAGCCTGGGTCTTCAGGGTCCAGTTGATTTGGACCATCACCGAGTAGAGTTCTTGGTTGTTCATCAGCAATGGGTCTCCATGATTGTACACAATTTCACAGTGCATCCTGGTGCTGTGTGGTTGGTCCAGTCGGAGCGAGCGGAGCCAGATCTGCTGATTGCGGGCCCAGGCCATAGTGGTCAGCTCGGCATTGACAGCTCTCAACCCTTCGTCCGCTATGGCGTCTAGCTGGCTCAGTGCTTGCACCTTGAAATGCTGGCGTTCTTGCTGGGGCTTGGCCTTCTTTGGGGCTGGATTAATTTGTGTGTAGGGGCCATGTCGATGTTGATGCGGCCCTCGCTTCTTCCATGGCTTTCCCGGCGGCATCACGCCAGGGAGCCCTTCCGCGACAGGACGCGGGGTTTGTGTTTGTGTTCAGTCGTTGCCGTTGCCAAGCCTTTTTGCTGCCGTACTTTGTGACAGAACGCGGAGCTCACGTCAAAATTCCCCTGCGTCAGAACGCAGATTTCGGGCGTTCAGGCATTAGCAGGTATGAAACTTGTGGAAATACCGCAGTCATGATGCGGGGATGACGGGCACGGGTGTTGGCGACCTTGTCCAGGGTTTCTGCTTTTCTTGAACTTTCGCCTCTTATGCTGTCGCCTTGTGTCACTCACATCCGTGCTGAAGGACAGTGATTCAGCTACAGACATTTCTTCCCCCCATCCTCCCACTTGCATGTACCCTGCCCCTATTTCCTCACTGCCCGAAGTGCACGAGTTGCATGATTCTGTTGCGCATGGCGCTGGTTCCCCGGAGGCTTCCCCTGTCAGTTCATCACTGTCCATGGGTACCATGCCCAGGGACGACCAGAGCAGCTATGGGTATAAAGTCTGAAGTCTGAAGTCTGATTTGGCATGTCGTGTTGCGGACCCACATTAGAGCACATCCAAGCAAAAGTCTGATAAAAGTGCAAAAGTGCAGCCCCCCCCCCCCCCCACACACACACACAGGAACTTGGGTTCAGGAAAATGGTTATAACAGTGCAGACCCCCCCCCCCAAGACACATAGCAACTTCACAGGAAAATGGGGATAAAAGTGCAATACCCCACCCCCCCATAGACACAGAGGAACTTCACCTCGGGAAAATTGTGCGTCAGGGAAAATAGGTTGGAATGGAAAATGTGGAGAAGGGAACACTAGGAAAAGTCTGATACAAGGCCCCGCCCCCAAAACACACAACCATTCAGTTCAAGAAAATGATGGGTTGGGTTGGGGGGAAAACGGGGTTTGAAAATGCGGAAAAGGCAATTCTGGGAACAATGTAGCACAAGTACCCCCCCCCCCCCCCAAAAAAAAACCCATACCTCTTGGAAAATGGGGCGTTGGGGAAAATGTGGGAAAAGGGAAAACCAAGGGAACTGGGAAAACGTTGCATACTGATGCTTGCTAATGTATCAATGGACCTGCAGAGAAGGAGAACATGGGGATTGGCACAGCAGGCATGCAAAAGCACAATACCACTGCAACCCCAACACTGTCATTCATCAATGAGTCCGTCCATGTCATCCACCGGCACTTGGGAACATGGTTGTGAGCTGCTGGGTGGTGCAGCAGAACGGGTAACACGATCCGTTGGGGGGACCCAGTCACAGTCCATCTGGGCTAGCAAAGGCAACAACTCTTGCATAGCAAGTTCTCGGGCTTCTCCCCGGGTCTTGCTATTTGGCACCTTCACACCCATGCTTGCCAAGCAATCACAGATGCGAGCGCGTGTCCGGTCACGCAATGTGCCTGATTTTGCAGCACATACCAACTTGGCCTGTGCACGGGCCAAGGCACGCTTTGGGTCGGACTTCCGTGGTGCCACTGCCTCCTCTTCACTATTGTTTTCAGCAGCCTCAGCTGCATCATCCACAACCTGCACCACTGCCTCACCACACGGTCTTGGATCCTTGACGAAGCATGTATGGCAAACCAGACATGTGTTGCACCAGATGCGCACAGATTGCCTGCACATTGCACAGTCCATGCCCCTTCGGAAAGTGAAGAAGTCATGGTTGCCACCATGCTGAGCAGGACTACCATCTGGTTCGACCAAAGTGCCCTCAGTGTGCTCAGACGGGGCTTGTCGGTCAGCGCGTCTGCGCGTTGCGCCTTGACAAGCCAGTGGCACTTCCGACCCCCCAAAAGATGGCAAAATGTCACCATCGTCTGCCACTGCAGCCTCCCCTTCTAGGCACTGCAACATGGCCGCTTCCACTGATGTACGCGGATCAATGCGATTCGAAACCCTATGCCGGGGACGCACATCGAAGCGTGCATTGGCTGCCAGCTTGCTGGCTACCTCGACACCCTGCCCCTTCGCCCACTGCCGCAAAGGTGGCAGATTACAATGCAAAGCCATGCACATGCTAAGGACATGTGTGTCCTCCATATCATGCATACTGTTGGTGAACCTCCCACGCAACGAAATGGCACGCTCAACAGCAGCCTCAGCAGGGCAATATGTGCGCAGCAATGCCAAAACACGCCAAACATTCACCCATTGGACATGCTCCCGCTCCGGCGTCAAGGCCTCCCACATCCGGGACATGGGGGTCTTGGCGAAGGTCCGCACGACATGCTCCTTGAAGGATTCCCACTCTTCCAATGCACGAGCAGCATTAACATGCGCAGCTGCCAGTTCAGCATGGTGTGTGCCCATGAACTGCTTCAGCAGATCCACTCCAAATGTGGGTCGATCAGCCGCTGGTAGAGCGAGCCAACGGCCGTGGTCAAGCAACACAGCACACTCAAGAACACCCCGGGGGTCAATGGTACCCTGTCCCTCCCTGATGCCAGCAAGCAGTGTGTCTGTGACTGCCCGTGCCTCTGTGGCTGGAAAAGGGGGGCTGGTTGTGCACCTCTGGCCATCGGCATCAAACCGGACCAATTCAACGCCATGCCGAGCACCTGTCACAGTTTGCTCTTTGAATTGAGTCCACCCTGGCCCCTCCTCCCTCGCCACCTTTTCCACCCGTGCCTGTAACATTTCGGTTGCCTTGGTCAAGTGGGCACCTGTTGGTGCATGCAACTGTGCAACGTTGTTGAAGCTGCGCGTACCATGTAGTATGTCCCCGTATACCACTGCCCATGACAGCAAACCTGCATCATGGCAATCCTCCCACACATCCTCCTCCTTGGTGGTGAGGTGCGTTTTGGAATCCAAATGCCTCGCCACCCATGGCACATTGGCCAAGAACACCTTGTTGCGACGGGCATTTGCCTCGGACCACCGGATACGGTGACTAGCAGGGATCAAACGCAACCCGCTGCGTGTATCTGGTCTGGTGTTCTCTTGGACACACCTCTCGAGGTCCTTCCACTGGCGCGCACCGTTGTACAATGCACGTTGGCGACCCACAGCTGCCAGGTAGTCAGCATGCACTTGGCCGGCTGCCTCCAAGGCAAGGCCTAGCTTGCGCTGGACCACGTGGCATGGCTCACCCAAGGGGGTTAGCAAGGACAGCCACTTCACAAGCATGGCAAACACATTGTGCTCCATTGCCGACACATCAACAGCTTGCCTTGCAGTGGCACCACGCACACCAAGGTTAGAGGCACCATCCACCGCAAAAGCCACAACCTTCTGAGCCCACCAGGCACGATCAAGCATCCAGGACAGCAGCACTGCCTCCACCTGTGCCGTCACCTCTTGTGCCTCCCCTGAAGCTACATCCACCACACCAAGGAACACCTCACACATTCCCCCCGGCCCAGTGCCTGGAAAGAGGAGCAGGATGGCATACTCATTGATGCGATGCCGTTGCCGGTCAGATCCATCCAACAACAAGGCAATGAACAATGCTCTTTGCAAGGTCTCTGACACACCATCTTGCATGGCGCCATGCATTGCGACCATGGCCCTCTCAACTATCCATCGCCGAGAGGCATGATGGCCCGGTTCGGAGGTAAACGCACAATGCAGAAGAATGCGTTCACTGATTGCACGGATGGATGTGCACATGCGGAGGCCAATGTACACCTCCACCAAGCGCGACAAAATGGCTGCCACCGCATCGCTCATAGGTACACCGAGGTCCACGCCCTCACCCCTAATGAACACAGTGCTCCTCTCTGCCACATTGACTGCACATGCAGATGCAGATGCATTGGGGCACAGTGCCCAAAAACGTTCTGCACAATGCACCCGGAAACTCTCCTCAGCGGCCAAGTGGTGGCGGCCAGGATTATCAATATTCTTGCGGCTGCTGGTCGTGCCACGTGACACACCAAGGTGACCCTCCAGGACATCTTTACGCCATCCCTTTGGTGTAGCAATCATCATACGCATGCCCATGCCATATGTCCCATTCACCAAGGCTGCCGCAGCCTTCGGTGGCCGCTTCACCCCAGGACAATCCGTTTCAGCAGCCCATGAACAACATATGCACATTACACCCCCTTGGGCAGTGAACTGCAACTGCCAATGCTCATCCACAAACGCTTGCAGTGTCTTTGGCCCTGCTGTCTGTTGCCTGGGGGCTGCCCCCATCATCACAGAAAAAGCATTGCTCCCCGTTGCTGCCAATGCAGCAGATCGGGCTCTATCCTGTTCTATGGACTCGGAAACAGACCGGTGTGACATGCCCTGACCTGCATGCCTCTCATCCCACTGCTTCTCATGACGTGCCCGGAGATGAGCCTGGTGGGCTTGCACACGGACCTGCAGATGCTGTTTCACCCGTACCCTTTGCTTTTGTACAAGCTTTGCCACAGGTTCAATGAACTCGGGGGTGGGCTGCACATCCCCCACATGTGTGGCATATCCGGGATCACCCGCTGGCAGCGCCATGGCTGGCAACTGGGTGTCACTTGGCACGCTCGGGGCATGCCTGTTGACAGTTGGTGTTGCAAACTGTGAGGGGGAGGGTTGTGCGTCCCCAATGTGGTTGGTAGACTCTGGTTCACCTGTTGCCAGCGCCATGGCTCGCAACGGGGTGATACTTGGCATGCTCCGGGCATGCCTGTCGACAGTTGTTGCTGCAGACTGCAGACGATTGCTTTGTGAACCGCCCTGTGACAGACCCACCATCTCCGTGGGAGTACGCTCATACAATAGGAATGTCACCTTTCGTGAAGTGGCTGGGGGCCGTCCCCTGCTCACGGACGAATCATCACACAACCACCACACATCGCGAACTAAAATGTGAGCAATAAAGTGCCCTTGCTCCCTAGTTGGTCCAACATGTAGCACCATGGCCCGCAGGGACCAATGGTACCCATTGATATCCACAAACTCATGATCCACCGTCAAGCTGTGAAGCTGTTGATTGTGGACATGGAGTGGAGCCCACTTGTTGGACACTAGTGACGATAGTACAATGGCCTCCTGGAGATCCCCCCCACAGCCACATGGGGGGGCGTTTGAAGGGGGGCCCAACGAACGGCCCCTCATTCCCTCCCTCATTCGCACCCGCACGCTCTGGCCCTGGTTAGTAACATGGAGGACCTGGGCGGGCATTCCCAACTCACCTCCAGCCTGGTGGACTTTCACGTCACACACTGGGCACCGCTGCCACCATTGCTCATGAGACAAGCAGTCTGACAGAGAACGAACACCAGCACGAACCAGTTTCGGTACCATGTGCTTCCAACACTCAGCCATCTCGGACTGCTGCATCCACTCAAACTTGGGAGGCCTCCTGACACATTGACACCGACCACTACACTGGCACAGAGTAACAGTTGGCTGTCCCTCATCCGCCAGCAGGCACGCAACGGCATGTGGACGGTACACAGCACCTGTCATACCTGCCACAACGTCACCCCAACATGTAGCCCACACTGCCACATCATCTGGGCACTCATCATGGAAGGCCTCCTGTCCCCCAGAGGCTAACAGGAGGCATTGCAACGTTGTACCAAGCCAACACCAATTGTGACTTGGGGGGTTCGCCATGCCACATGGCCGTTGCCGTGCTCCACCTTGCGGACCGCCACTAACCTGCAGGCAGGCGGAAGGCATGTTGCTGCAAGAACTTGCGGTGTGAAGCAGGCAAACTCTGCCACTCTCCACGGCCGTAAAGCACCACCAATCGCCTATCCCCCTTCCATGGGCAAGTAGCATGCCATGCCCCAGTGCGGACCACTACAGGTTGCCTATCGACACGGTACCTATGCCCCGGACGGCTAATGCCATCTGGGCACTGCCTTCTCCCTGGTCTGCCATGTGGACCACTGCCAACGCCTCCCTCTTCCACCCAGATCTCACCACCCACGTGCCGCCCCGGGGAGAACACTACTGACCACGGGGTACTATCAAACCGATGTTGATGGGGAGCTGTCGTCTCATTGCATGATAGCTGTATTGTAGTCCATGTGAA
The DNA here is from genome assembly GCA_964036045.1 of Eutreptiella sp. 'Long Island Sound 2002'. Lineage (NCBI taxonomy): Eukaryota > Euglenozoa > Euglenophyceae > Eutreptiales > Eutreptiaceae > Eutreptiella > Eutreptiella sp. 'Long Island Sound 2002'. The sequence continues at coordinate 177,393,397 of OZ038378.1, forward strand.
CCACTTTGGTACCAACTTCCTTGCAATGCGGTTCACCATCATCACAAGGGGGCCATGCTCCTGTGTCCCTTGCACAAGCCGCGACCGGCGACAATCCCCTTTCGCTGTATGTCCTTTGCTCCCACCGACACCCAACTGCGGCCTTCGCAAGGAGAACTGTCCTAACGTCTCTCTAGTGTACAACAGTGTCCCCATTATGCCATGCAAGACACACAAAGGTGCTACCTGCAACGAGCGGTCGTAGCTGGCGCCCCGGTAATGTCCTCCCGGCCGATGCCCATCACGTTCGGCCTCACCAACGACGATCACGCATGCTTGTTCACAAGCTTCCTCCATCTCCTGGATTGTACGGTACACTTTGGCTTCTCCCATGCCCGGACTCCAAACTGCAGCAGACGTCACAGCAGTGTCCGGGCCAAACCTTGAATCCATTATTTTGGGTGTGTTTGTACGCAACAATACAACCTTCCCATCGATGTGGTGGGCGAGATGTCGAAAATGGTCGGGCCTTCCCCCCCAGGGCTTCCCTTCCCAATTATTCGCTTCCAAGGCCCTACAAACACTTAGAGCACTCTCCTTAACCTCTATCCCACACCGTTCCCTGTACATTGTGGTTGCCTGGACTCGGAGGTCCACTCCAGTTAAGGGGGTCTCACTGCGGAGCGCATGGAGGCTGAGGGCAGTTGCATAAAAAAAACATGCACCGGCGACATACTCATCACGTGCCAACCGTAACTTCAGTTGCCGGATGGTAGGCAGCTCCCTACTGGCAGGAGCCTTGATTTTATCCTCCTCAACCTTCTGGTTAGGATTGTCACAGTCAATTGCTGCGGCCCCATCCGCCCCTAGCCGCACACACTTTGCAGCAGGCATGGGGTTGGGATCCCTGGGCATTGCTTTCTTGCCTGGGGGGGGCTGTTACATGGCTCTGAGCCATCCGTGCTGGACTGACTAGGTGCCACGACAGTGCATGCCGTCCCCATACTGCTATCCATATCTGGGGATGCCATTTCACTATCTTGCCCACTCAATGAAACCTGTGGTGGGCGCTGTGCTAGGGGCACAGGGGATCCCTGATCAGAGAGTGACTCAGCACCGCAACCGGGGTGTGGGGTGAGGCATTCTTCTGCAGCACCTGGCCCTATGTTCTCCATTACCTCTGGGCCCTGGTTCTCATTGTCAGCATGCACACCGCCTGCAACTTCGGGTGCACCTGGGGGTCCACATCGCAGCGCACAGGCTGGGACGTTGGACGCACTTGGATCACCTCTGCGGGGATCCTGGTCAGTAGTCATAGGAGTGGAGGCAGGGGGGGGTGGGGGGGGGGGTTGTTGTGCTTCACCAAGGGTGCCAGCTGTGCCTATGGCCTCCTTTGTGCCCCCTTCCAGGTGCATAGCACATGCATCGTTGGGCGTACCGTTGTCATCAGGGACACCGACAAATGCATCTTGGGATCCGAGTCGCAGCGCACAGGCTGGGACGTCGGACTGGCTTGGATCGCCTCTGGGGGGATCTTGGTCAGGTGTCGGGGGTCCTGGGGGGGGGGGGGGGGGTTGCACCCCAGCGTCTGCCATGGCTTCCAATAGAAGCTCCATGGCCTCCTCCCCTGCATCATCTGTCCATGCATTATTCACCACACGGACACCAGCATGCAGGTATCCCAAGTGGTTGCGGGGTACCTCGGGGCTGAAAGGGGTGCACCTCAGTATCACCTCGCTACTCTCTTGCATGGGAATCCGCATGGACTCTGCAAAGTGGCGTCCCACCGTATAGGCAGCCACCAGGCTCTCCTCTGACAGGGGCTCCCGCCGTTGCTCCCCCAAGCCTTGCATCGCAATGCGGACACACCGGGCAATGCCATGGCACGTTATCATCAGTGCTTGGTCGAACTGTTGCTGTCTCGTCAGCCGCACCGTCATAGGTGCTGGATTGGGTGGGATGCAGGGTTGAGGTCCAGGACTGCAAGTGGACGTTGAGCTTTCGGGCAACAGGGAGCTCCGTCGACTACCCCCGGATCCAGGGGTCCCCTGGCCAGGGGGACCTGTGCCACCGACTGGCGCTGACACTCTTTGTCGACCACCCCCGGATCCTGGGGTCCCCTGTGCTTTCGATCCCTCCCCGGCTGGCAACAGTGAGTTCCGGCGGCTCGCAGATGCCACCAAATCACTTGTGAATGGCCGTGCTACACTTGCTGCCTGTGGCCAAAAGTACTGCATCCTGCCCAAGGGTACTCTCCGTACTTTCTCCACATACATCCTCTCCACAGTGGGTGTGGGGTACTTGGTCTCCCCCCTCCAGAAAGGCCATGAGTCCACAAGTGGCAAGGCATACACAATGTCATTCCATGCCTCTAGCCAAGCAACTTTGCTAACGCTCATGGGGTGTCCACCAATGGCCCCTCGTCGACTCCCCACTTTGCCAAGGCCTTCCTCATACTTTTTTATCCGGTCCCAGAGGCCTGAGGCTACCTTCTGGTACTCCACAACAACACCTCCATCCTCCCGCGTGCACTTTGGACTGCCCTCTTGGCTGTACATCAGGCGGCACAGTGCTGCTAGTCCATGGGTATGGACGACATCAAGGGAACATGTCCCCATGTACATTGCCAACTTCCTGTAATAGATGGCCTCCTGTTTTGGTGGGGCATGCCACTCTGCCTCGCCGAGGGCTAGACGGAATCCCATTTTCATCTGGGCAGCTTCCATGGTGTCCCATGGGGGCCATTCAGGATGCTGGGCCATTTGTAGGAGGCTGCCTTAGCACGGTTAAAGGTTGTGGCCTCTTGCGTGGTCCACAAGGTGCAGTTCGATGGGCACTTGTTGGTGACCACAACTCAGGAGGACAATCTGGTCCCGGACCCCGATACTCGAAGTGGTAGGCCGATTCCTCCTTGGGTTCCTGCGCGGGCCCACTTGATGCCACCGCGTGGTATGAACGTAGACCCTAGTCGAGGCGCAACGGCCGGGGACCAAGGGCAGACTTCTGCGCCTCAAGGGCTAGCAGTAGCTGGGGAGGGGTGAGGGATGGACGACGACCGAGGTCGAGGCGCGGCGGCCAAGGACCAAGGGCGAACTCCTGCGGCTCGGCGGCCAGCAGTGGTTGTGGTGGGGTATGGACGACGACCGAGGTCGAGGCGCGGCGGCCAAGGACCAAGGGCGAACTCCTGCGGCTCGGCGGCCTGCAGTGGTTGTGGTGGGGTATGGACGACGACCGAGGTCGAGGCGCGGCGGCCAAGGACCAATGGCCAACTCCTGCGGCTCGGTGGCCTGCAGTGTGTTGGTGGGGGGACGGCTAATGACCGTGGTCGCGGCGCTGTGGCCGAGGGCCAAGGGCCAACTTCTGTGCCTCAAGGGCAAGCAGTAGGTGGGTTGGGGGATGCGGGATGCCCCTGGTTGAGGCGCTGCGGCCAGAGACCGAGGGGCAACTCCTCCAGCTCAGAGGCTAGCACAGGGTCGTAGACGCTATGGTCAAGACCACAGACAACTTCTTCACCTGAGTGGTGAAGTTGGTGGCAGAAAGGTCGTAACAAAGTCTGCACGAAGAGGGGTGAAATATTTCACGGAGGCCTCAAATAATTCACGGAAGGGCATAAATAATTCACGGAGGGGTCAAATAATTCACGGAGGGGCATGAATAATTCACGGAGGGGTGAAATAATTCACGGAGGGGGGTAAATAATTCACGGAGGGGTCAAATAATTCACGGAGAGGCATAAATAATTCACGGAGGGGTGAACTAATTCACGGAGGGGGGTAAATAATTCACGGAGGGGTCAAATAATTCACGGAGAGGGGTAAATAATTCACGGAGGGGTGAAATAATTCACGGACAGGCATAAATAATTCACGGAGGGGTCAAATAATTCACGGAGAGGCATAAATAATTCACGGAGGGGTGAAATAATTCACGGAGAGGCATAAATAATTCACGGAGGGGTGAAATAATTCACGGAGAGGCATAAATAATTCACGGAGGGGTGAAATGATTCACGGAGAGGCATAAATAATTCACGGAGGGGTCAAATAATTCACGGAGAGGCATAAATAATTCACGGAGGGGTCAAATAATTCACGGAGAGGGCATAAATAATTCACGGAGGGGTCAAATAATTCACGGAGAGGCATAAATAATTCACGGAGGGGTGAAATAATTCACAGAGAGGCGTAAATAATTCACGGAGGGGTGAAATAATTCACGGAGAGGGGTAAATAATTCACGGAGGGGTGAAAAAATTCACGGAGAGGGGTAAATAATTCACGGAGGGGTGAAATAATTCACGGAGAGGCATAAATAATTCACGGAGGGGTGAAATAATTCACGGAGAGGGGTAAATAATTCACGGAGGGGTGAAATAATTCACGGAGAGGGGTAAATAATTCACGGAGGGGTCAAATAATTCACGGAGAGGCATAAATAATTCACGGAGGGGTGAAATAATTCACGGAGAGGCATAAATAATTCACGGAGGGGTCAAATAATTCACGGAGAGGCATAAATAATTCACGGAGGGGTGAAATAATTCACGGAGAGGGGTAAATAATTCACGGAGGGGTGAAATAATTCACGGAGAGGGGTAAATAATTCACGGAGGGGTCAAATAATTCACGGAGAGGGGTAAATAATTCACGGAGGGGTCAAATAATTCACGGAGAGGGGTAAATAATTCACGGAGGGGTGAAATAATTCACGGAGAGGGATAAAAAATTCACGGAGGGGTGAAAGAATTCACGGAGAGGCATAAATAATTCACGGAGGGGTGAAAGAATTCACAGAGAGGGGTAAATAATTCATGGAGGGGTGAAATAATTCACGGAGAGGGGTAAATAATTCACGGAGGGGTCAAATAATTCACGGAGAGGCATAAATAATTCACGGAGGGGTGAAATAATTCACGGAGAGGCATAAATAATTCACGGAGGGGTCAAATAATTCACGGAGAGGCATAAATAATTCACGGAGGGGTGAAATAATTCACGGAGAGGGGTAAATAATTCACGGAGGGGTGAAATAATTCACGGAGAGGGGTAAATAATTCACGGAGGGGTGAAATAATTCACGGAGAGGCATAAATAATTCACGGAGGGGTCAAATAATTCACGGAGGGGGGTAAATAATTCACGGAGGGGTGAAATAATTTACGGAGAGGGGTAAATAATTCACGGAGGGGTGAAATAATTCACGGAGGGGGGTAAATAATTCACGGAGGGGTGAAATAATTCACGGAGAGGCATAAAAAATTCACGGAGGGGTCAAATATTTCACGGAGGGGGGTAAATAATTCACGGAGGGGTCAAATAATTCACGGAGAGGGCATAAATAATTCACGGAGGGGTGAAACAATTCACGGAGAGGGGTAAATAATTCACGGAGGGGTGAAATAATTCACGGAGAGGCATAAATAATTCACGGAGGGGTCAAATAATTCACGGAGAGGGGTAAATAATTCACGGAGGGGTCAAATAATTCACGGAGAGGGGTAAATAATTCACGGAGGGGTCAAATAATTCACGGAGAGGGGTAAATAATTCACGGAGGGGTCAAATAATTCACGGAGAGGGGTAAATCATTCACGGAGGGGTCAAATAATTCACGGAGAGGCATAAATAATTCACGGAGGGGTGAAATAATTCACGGAGGGGGGTATATAATTCACGGAGGGGTGAAATAATTCACGGAGAGGGGTAAATAATTCACGGAGGGGTGAAATAATTCACGGAGAGGCATAAATAATTCACGGAGGGGTCAAATAATTCACGGAGGGGGGTAAATAATTCACGGAGAGGCATAAATAATTCACGGAGGGGTGAAATAATTCACGGAGAGGGGTAAATAATTCACGGAGGGGTCAAATAATTCACGGAGAGGGGTAAATAATTCACGGAGGGGTGAAATAATTCACGGAGGGGGGTAAATAATTCACGGAGGGGTGAAATAATTCACGGAGAGGGGTAAATAATTCACGGAGGGGTGAAATAATTCACGGAGAGGCATAAATAATTCACGGAGGGGTCAAATAATTCACGGAGGGGGGTAAATAATTCACGGAGAGGCATAAATAATTCACGGAGGGGTGAAATAATTCACGGAGAGGGGTAAATAATTCACGGAGGGGTCAAATAATTCACGGAGAGGGGTAAATAATTCACGGAGGGGTGAAATAATTCACGGAGGGGGGTAAATAATTCACGGAGGGGTGAAATAATTCACGGAGAGGGGTAAATAATTCACGGAGGGGTGAAATAATTCACGGAGAGGGGTAAATAATTCACGGAGGGGTCAAATAATTCACGGAAGGGCATAAATAATTCACGGAGGGGTGAAATAATTCACGGAGAGGGGTAAATAATTCACGGAGGGGTGAAATAATTCACGGAGAGGGGTAAATAATTCACGGAGGGGTCAAACAATTCACGGAGAGGCATAAATAATTCACGGAGGGGTGAAATAATTCACGGAGGGGGGTAAATAATTCACGGAGGGGTCAAATAATTCACGGAGAGGCATAAATAATTCACGGAGGGGTGAAATAATTCACGGAGGGGGGTAAATAATTCACGGAGGGGTGAAATAATTCACGAAGAGGCATAAATAATTCACGGAGGGGTCAAATAATTCACGGAGAGGGGTAAATAATTCACGGAGGGGTCAAATAATTCACGGAGAGGGGTAAATAATTCACGGAGGGGGTAAATAATTCACGGAGGGGTCAAATAATTCACGGAGAGGGGTAAATAATTCACGGAGGGGTGAAATAATTCACGGAGAGGGGTAAATAATTCACGGAGGGGTGAAATAATTCACGGAGAGGCATAAATAATTCACGGAGGGGTCAAATAATTCACGGAGAGGGGTAAATAATTCACGGAAGGGTCAAATAATTCACGGAGAGGGGTAAATAATTCACGGAGGGGTGAAATAATTCACGGAGGGGGGTAAATAATTCACGGAGGGGTGAAATAATTCACGGAGAGGGGTAAATAATTCACGGAGGGGTCAAATAATTCACGGAAGGGCATAAATAATTCACGGAGGGGTGAAATAATTCACGGAGAGGGGTAAATAATTCACGGAGGGGTCAAATAATTCACGGAGAGGCATAAAGAATTCACGAAGGGGTGAAATAATTCACGGAGAGGCATAAATGATTCACGGAGGGGTGAAATAACTCACGGAGAGGCATAAATAATTCATGGCGCCATGGCGCCATTCACGGAGGGGGGTAAATAATTCACGGAGGGGTGAAATAATTCACGGAGAGGGGTAAATAATTCACGGAGGGGTGAAATAATTCACGGAGGGGGGTAAATAATTCACGGAGGGGTCAAATAATTCACGGAGGGGGGTAAATAATTCACGGAGGGGTCAAATAATTCACGGAGAGGGGTAAATAATTCACGGAGGGGTCAAATAATTCACGGAGAGGGGTAAATAATTCACGGAGGGGTGAAATAATTCACGGAGAGGGGTAAATAATTCACGAAGGGGTCAAATAATTCACGGAGAGGGGTAAATAATTCACGGAGAGGGGTAAATAATTCACGGAGGGGTGAAATAATTCACGGAGAGGGGTAAATAATTCACGGAGGGGTGAAATAATTCACGGAGAGGGGTAAATAATTCACGGAGGGGTCAAATAATTCACGGAAGGGCATAAATAATTCACGGAGGGGTGAAATAATTCACGGAGAGGGGTAAATAATTCACGGAGGGGTCAAATAATTCACGGAGAGGCATAAATAATTCACGGAGGGGTGAAATAATTCACGGAGGGGGGTAAATAATTCACGGAGGGGTGAAATAACTCACGGAGAGGCATAAATAATTCACGGAGGGGTCAAATAATTCACGGAGAGGGGTAAATAATTCACGGAGGGGTGAAATAGCTCACGGAGAGGGGTAAATAATTCACGGAGGGGTCAAATAATTCACGGAGAGGGGTAAATAATTCACGGAGGGGTGAAATAATTCACGGAGAGGGGTAAATAATTCACGGAGGGGTGAAATAATTCACGGAGAGGGGTAAATAATTCACGGAGGGGTCAAATAATTCACGGAAGGGCATAAATAATTCACGGAGGGGTGAAATAATTCACGGAGAGGGGTAAATAATTCACGGAGGGGTGAAATAATTCACGGAGAGGCATAAAAAATTCACGGAGGGGTCAAATAATTCACGGAGAGGGGTAAATAATTCACGGAGGGGTCAAATAATTCACGGAGAGGGGTAAATAATTCACGGAGGGGTGAAATAATTCACGGAGGGGGGTAAATAATTCACGGAGGGGTGAAATAATTCACGGAGAGGGGTAAATAATTCACAGAGGGGTCAAATAATTCACGGAAGGGCATAGATAATTCACGGAGGGGTGAAATAATTCACGGAGAGGGGTAAATAATTCACGGAGGGGTGAAATAATTCACGGAGAGGCATAAATAATTCACGGAGGGGTGAAATAATTCACGGAGAGGCATAAATAATTCACGGAGGGGTGAAAAAAATCACGGAGAGGCATAAATAATTCACGGAGGGGTCAAATAATTCACGGAGAGGGGTAAATAATTCACGGAGGGGTGAAATAATTCACGGAGAGGGGTAAATAATTCACGGAGGGGTGAAATAATTCACGGAGGGGGGTAAATAATTCACGGAGGGGTGAAATAATTCACGGAGAGGGGTAAACAATTCACGGAGGGGTCAAACAATTCACGGAAGGGCATAAATAATTCACGGAGGGGTCAAATAATTCACGGAGAGGGGTAAATAATTCACGGAGGGGTGAATTAATTCACGGAGAGGGATGAATAATTCACGGAGGGGTGAAATAATTCACGGAGAGGGGTAAATAATTCACGGAGGGGTCAAATAATTCACGGAAGGGCATAAATAATTCACGGAGGGGTGAAATAATTCACGGAGAGGGGTAAATAATTCACGGAGGGGTCAAATAATTCACGGAGAGGCATAAATAATTCACGGAGGGGTGAAATAATTCACGGAGGGGGGTAAATAATTCACGGAGGGGTGAAGTAATTCACGGAGAGGCATAAATAATTCACGGAGGGGTCAAATAATTCACGGAGAGGGGTAAATAATTCACGGAGGGGTGAAATAATTCACGGAGGGGGGTAAATAATTCACGGAGGGGTCAAATAATTCACGGAGAGGGGTAAAAAATTCACGAAGGGGTGAAATAATTCACGGAGAGGGGTAAAAAATTCACGGAGGGGTGAAATAATTCACGGAGAGGGGTAAATAATTCACGGAGGGGTGAAATAATTCACCGAAGGGCATAAAAAATTCACGGAGGGGTGAAATAATTCACGGAGAGGGGTAAATAATTCACGGAGGGGTGAAATAATTCACAGAGAGGCATAAATAATTCACGGAGGGGTCAAATAATTCACGGAGAGGGGTAAATAATTCACGGAGGGGTCAAATAATTCACGGAGAGGGGTAAATAATTCACGGAGGGGTGAAAAAATTCACGGAGGGGGGTAAATAATTCACGGGGGGGGTGAAATAATTCACGGAGAGGGGTAAAAAATTCACGGAGGGGTCAAATAATTCACCGAAGGGCATAAATAATTCACGGAGGGGTGAAATAATTCACGGAGAGGCATAAAAAATTCACGGAGGGGTGAAATAATTCACGGAGAGGCAGAAATAATTCACGGAGGGGTGAAATAATTCACGGAGAGGCATAAATAATTCACGGAGGGGTCAAATAATTCGCGGAGAGGGGTAAATAATTCACGGAGGGGTCAAATAATTCACGGAGAGGGGTAAATAATTCACGGAGGGGTGAAATAATTCACGGAGGGGGGTAAACAATTCACGGAGGGGTCAAATAATTCACGGAGAGGGGTAAATAATTCACGGAGGGGTCAAATAATTCACGGAAGGGCATAAATAATTCACGGAGGGGTCAAATAATTCACGGAGAGGGGTAAATAATTCACGGAGGGGTGAAATAATTCACGGAGAGGGGTAAATAATTCACGGAGGGGTGAAATAATTCACGGAGAGGCATAAATAATTCACGGAGGGGTGAAAGAATTCACGGAGAGGGGTAAATAATTCACAGAGGGGTTAAAAAATTCACGGAGGGGGGTAAATAATTCACGGAGGGGTGAAATAATTCACGGAGGGGGGTAAATAATTCACGGAGGGGTGAAATAATTCACGGAGAGGCATAAATAATTCACGGAGGGGTCAAATAATTCACGGAGGGGGGTAAATAATTCACGGAGGGGTGAAATAATTCACGGAGAGGGGTAAATAATTCACGGAGGGGTCAAATAATTCACGGAGAGGCATAAATAATTCACGGAGGGGTGAAATAATTCACGGAGAGGCATAAATAATTCACGGAGGGGTGAAATAACTCACGGAGAGGCATAAATAATTCATGGCGCCATGGCGCCATTCACAGAGGGGGGTAAATAATTCACGGAGGGGTGAAATAATTCACGGAGAGAGTAAATAACTCACGGAGGGGTGAAATAATTCACGGAGGGGGGTAAATAATTCACGGAGGGGTCAAATAATTCACGGAGGGGGGTGAATAATTCAGAGAGGGGTCAAATAATTCACGGAGAGGGGTAAATAATTCACGGAGAGGGGTAAATAATTCACAGAGGGGTGAAATAATTCACGGAGGGGGTAAATAATTCACGGAGGGGTCAAATAATTCACGGAGAGGGGTAAACAATTCACGGAGGGGTGAAATAATTCACGGAGAGCGGTAAATAATTCACGGAGGGGTCAAATAATTCACGGAGAGGGGTAAATAATTCACGGAGAGGGGTAAATAATTCACAGAGGGGTGAAATAATTCACGGAGGGGGGTAAATAATTCACGGAGGGGCGAAATAATTCACGGAGAGGGGTAAATAATTCACGGAGGGGTCAAATAATTCACGGAAGGGCATAAATAATTCACGGAGGGGTGAAATAATTCACGGAGAGGGGTAAATAATTCACGGAGGGGTCAAATAATTCACGGAGAGGCATAAATAATTCACGGAGGGGTGAAATAATTCACGGAGGGGGGTAAATAATTCGGGGAGGGGTGAAATAATTCACGGAGAGGCATAAATAATTCACGGAGGGGTCAAATAATTCACGGAGAGGGGTAAATAATTCACGGAGGGGTGAAATAATTCACGGAGAGGGGTAAATAATTCACGGAGGGGTCAAATAATTCACGGAGAGGGGTAAATAATTCACGGAGGGGTGAAATATTTCACGGAGAGGGGTAAATAATTCACGGAGGGGTGAAATAATTCACGGAGAGGGGTAAATAATTCACGGAGGGGTCAAATAATTCACGGAAGGGCATAAATAATTCACGGAGGGGTGAAATAATTCACGGAGAGGGGTAAATAATTCACGGAGGGGTGAAATAATTCACGGAGAGGCATAAATAATTCACGGAGGGGTCAAATAATTCACGGAGAGGGGTAAATAATTCACGGAGGGGTCAAATAATTCACGGAGAGGGGTAAATAATTCACGGAGGGGTGAAATAATTCACGGAGGGGGGTAAATAATTCACGGAGGGGTCAAATAATTCACGGAGAGGGGTAAATAATTCACGGAGGGGTCAAATAATTCACGGAAGGGCATAAATAATTCACGGAGGGGTCAAATAATTCACGGAGAGGGGTAAATAATTCACGGAGGGGTGAAATAATTCACGGAGAGGGGTAAATAATTCACGGAGGGGTGAAATAATTCACGGAGAGGCATAAATAATTCACGGAGGGGTGAAATAATTCACGGAGAGGGGTAAATAATTCACGGAGGGGTGAAATAATTCACGGAGGGGGGTAAATAATTCACGGAGGGGTGAAAGAATTTACGGAGGGGGGTAAATAATTCACGGAGGGGTGAAATAATTCACGGAGAGGCATAAATAATTCACGGAGGGGTCAAATAATTCACGGAGGGGGGTAAATAATTCAGGGAGGGGTGAAATAATTCACGGAGAGGGGTAAATGATTCACGGAGGGGTCAAATAATTCACGGAGAGGCATAAATAATTCACGGAGGGGTGAAATAATTCACGGAGAGGCATAAATAATTCACGGAGGGGTGAAATAACTCACGGAGAGGCATAAATAATTCATGGCGCCATGGCGCCATTCACGGAGGGGGGTAAATAATTCACGGAGGGGTGAAATAATTCACGGAGGGGGGTAAATAATTCACGGAGGGGTGAAATAATTCACGGAGAGGGGTAAATGATTCACGGAGGGGTCAAATAATTCACGGAGAGGCATAAATAATTCACGGAGGGGTGAAATAATTCACGGAGAGGCATAAATAATTCACGGAGGGGTGAAATAACTCACGGAGAGGCATAAATAATTCATGGCGCCATGGCGCCATTCACGGAGGGGGGTAAATAATTCACGGAGGGGTGAAATAATTCACGGAGGGGGGTAAATAATTCACGGAGGGGTCAAATAATTCACGGAGGGGGGTAAATAATTCACGGAGGGGTGAAATAATTCACGGAGAGGGGTAAATAATTCACGGAGGGGTCAAACAATTCACGGAGAGGGGTAAATAATTCACGGAGAGGGGTAAATAATTCACAGAGGGGTGAAATAATTCACGGAGGGGGGTAAATAATTCACGCAGGGGTGAAAAAATTCACGGAGAGGGGTAAATAATTCACGGAGGGGTCAAATAATTCACGGAAGGGCATAAATAATTCACGGAGGGGTGAAATAATTCACGGAGATGGTAAAAAATTTACGGAGGGGTCAAATAATTCACGGAGAGGCATAAATAATTCACGGAGGGGTGAAATAATTCACGGAGGGGGGTAAATAATTCACGGAGGGGTGAAATAATTCACGGAGAGGCATAAATAATTCACGGAGGGGTCAAATAATTCGCGGAGAGGGGTAAATAATTCACGGAGGGGTGAAAGAATTCACGGAGAGGGGTAAATAATTCACGGAGGGGTCAAATAATTCACGGAGAGGGGTAAATAATTCACGGAGGGGTGAAATAATTCACGGAGAGGGGTAAATAATTCACGGAGGGGTGAAATAATTCACGGAGAGGGGTAAATAATTCACGGAGGGGTCAAATAATTCACGGAAGGGCATAAATAATTCACGGAGGGGTGAAATAATTCACGGAGAGGGGTAAATAATTCACGGAGGGGTGAAATAATTCACGGAGAGGCATAAATAATTCACGGAGGGGTCAAATAATTCACGGAGAGGGGTAAATAATTCACGGAGGGGTCAAATAATTCACGGAGAGGGGTAAATAATTCACGGAGGGGTGAAATAATTCACGGAGGGGGGTAAATAATTCACGGAGGGGTGAAATAATTCACGGAGAGGGGTAAATAATTCACGGAGGGGTCAAATAATTCACGGAAGGGCATAGATAATTCACGGAGGGGTGAAATAATTCACGGAGAGGGGTAAATAATTCACGGAGGGGTCAAATAATTCACGGAGAGGGGTAAATAATTCACGGAGGGGTGAAATAATTCACGAAGAGCGGTAAATAATTCACGGAGGGGTCAAATAATTCCCGGAGAGGGGTAAATAATTCACGGAGGGGTGAAATAATTCACGGAGGGGGGTAAAAAATTCAGGGAGGGGTGAAATAATTCACGGAGAGGGGTAAATAATTCACGGAGGGGTCAAATAATTCACGGAAGGGCATAAATAATTCACGGAGGGGTCAAATAATTCACGGAGAGGGGTAAATAATTCACGGAGGGGTGAATTAATTCACGGAGAGGGGTAAATAATTCACGGAGGGGTGAAATAATTCACGGAGAGGGGTAAATAATTCACGGAGGGGTCAAATAATTCACGGAAGGGCATAAATAATTCACGGAGGGGTGAAATAATTCACGGAGGGGGGTAAATAATTCACGGAGGGGTCAAATAATTCACGGAGAGGGGTAAATAATTCACGGAGGGGTCAAATAATTCACGGAAGGGCATAAATAATTCACGGAGGGGTCAAATAATTCACGGAGAGGGGTAAATAATTCACGGAGGGGTGAAATAATTCACGGAGAGGGGTAAATAATTCACGGAGGGGTGAAATAATTCACGGAGAGGCATAAATAATTCACGGAGGGGTGAAATAATTCACGGAGAGGGGTAAATAATTCACGGAGGGGTGAAATAATTCACGGAGGGGGGTAAATAATTCACGGAGGGGTGAAAGAATTTACGGAGGGGGGTAAATAATTCACGGAGGGGTGAAATAATTCACGGAGAGGCATAAATAATTCACGGAGGGGTCAAATAATTCACGGAGGGGGGTAAATAATTCAGGGAGGGGTGAAATAATTCACGGAGAGGGGTAAATGATTCACGGAGGGGTCAAATAATTCACGGAGAGGCATAAATAATTCACGGAGGGGTGAAATAATTCACGGAGAGGCATAAATAATTCACGGAGGGGTGAAATAACTCACGGAGAGGCATAAATAATTCATGGCGCCATGGCGCCATTCACGGAGGGGGGTAAATAATTCACGGAGGGGTGAAATAATTCACGGAGGGGGGTAAATAATTCACGGAGGGGTGAAATAATTCACGGAGAGGGGTAAATGATTCACGGAGGGGTCAAATAATTCACGGAGAGGCATAAATAATTCACGGAGGGGTGAAATAATTCACGGAGAGGCATAAATAATTCACGGAGGGGTGAAATAACTCACGGAGAGGCATAAATAATTCATGGCGCCATGGCGCCATTCACGGAGGGGGGTAAATAATTCACGGAGGGGTGAAATAATTCACGGAGGGGGGTAAATAATTCACGGAGGGGTCAAATAATTCACGGAGGGGGGTAAATAATTCACGGAGGGGTGAAATAATTCACGGAGAGGGGTAAATAATTCACGGAGGGGTCAAACAATTCACGGAGAGGGGTAAATAATTCACGGAGAGGGGTAAATAATTCACAGAGGGGTGAAATAATTCACGGAGGGGGGTAAATAATTCACGCAGGGGTGAAAAAATTCACGGAGAGGGGTAAATAATTCACGGAGGGGTCAAATAATTCACGGAAGGGCATAAATAATTCACGGAGGGGTGAAATAATTCACGGAGATGGTAAAAAATTTACGGAGGGGTCAAATAATTCACGGAGAGGCATAAATAATTCACGGAGGGGTGAAATAATTCACGGAGGGGGGTAAATAATTCACGGAGGGGTGAAATAATTCACGGAGAGGCATAAATAATTCACGGAGGGGTCAAATAATTCGCGGAGAGGGGTAAATAATTCACGGAGGGGTGAAAGAATTCACGGAGAGGGGTAAATAATTCACGGAGGGGTCAAATAATTCACGGAGAGGGGTAAATAATTCACGGAGGGGTGAAATAATTCACGGAGAGGGGTAAATAATTCACGGAGGGGTGAAATAATTCACGGAGAGGGGTAAATAATTCACGGAGGGGTCAAATAATTCACGGAAGGGCATAAATAATTCACGGAGGGGTGAAATAATTCACGGAGAGGGGTAAATAATTCACGGAGGGGTGAAATAATTCACGGAGAGGCATAAATAATTCACGGAGGGGTCAAATAATTCACGGAGAGGGGTAAATAATTCACGGAGGGGTCAAATAATTCACGGAGAGGGGTAAATAATTCACGGAGGGGTGAAATAATTCACGGAGGGGGGTAAATAATTCACGGAGGGGTGAAATAATTCACGGAGAGGGGTAAATAATTCACGGAGGGGTCAAATAATTCACGGAAGGGCATAGATAATTCACGGAGGGGTGAAATAATTCACGGAGAGGGGTAAATAATTCACGGAGGGGTCAAATAATTCACGGAGAGGCATAAATAATTCACGGAGGGGTGAAATAATTCACGAAGAGCGGTAAATAATTCACGGAGGGGTCAAATAATTCCCGGAGAGGGGTAAATAATTCACGGAGGGGTGAAATAATTCACGGAGGGGGGTAAAAAATTCAGGGAGGGGTGAAATAATTCACGGAGAGGGGTAAATAATTCACGGAGGGGTCAAATAATTCACGGAAGGGCATAAATAATTCACGGAGGGGTCAAATAATTCACGGAGAGGGGTAAATAATTCACGGAGGGGTGAATTAATTCACGGAGAGGGGTAAATAATTCACGGAGGGGTGAAATAATTCACGGAGAGGGGTAAATAATTCACGGAGGGGTCAAATAATTCACGGAAGGGCATAAATAATTCACGGAGGGGTGAAATAATTCACGGAGAGGGGTAAATAATTCACGGAGGGGTCAAATAATTCACGGAGAGGCGTAAATAATTCACGGAGGGGTGAAAAAATTCACAGAGGGGGGTAAATAATTCACGGAGGGGTGAAATAATTCACGGAGAGGCATAAATAATTCACGGAGGGGTCAAATAATTCACGGAGAGGGGTAAATAATTCACGGTGAGGCATAAATAATTCACGGAGGGGTGAAATAATTCACGGAGAGGGGTAAATAATTCACGGAGGGGTAAAATAATTCACGGAGAGGCATAAATAATTCACGGAGGGGTCAAATAATTCACGGAGAGCGGTAAATAATTCACGGAGGGGTCAAATAATTCACGGAGAGGGGTAAATAATTCACGGAGGGGTGAAATAATTCACGGAGGGGGGTAAATAATTCACGGAGGGGTGAAATAATTCACGGAGAGGGGTAAATAATTCACGGAGGGGTCAAATAATTCACGGAAGGGCATAAATAATTCACGGAGGGGTCAAATAATTCACGGAGAGGGGTAAATAATTCACGGAGGGGTGAATTAATTCACGGAGAGGGGTAAATAATTCACGGAGGGGTGAAATAATTCACGGAGAGGGGTAAATAATTCACGGAGGGGTCAAATAATTCACGGAAGGGCATAAATAATTCACGGAGGGATGAAATAATTCACGGAGAGGGGTAAATTATTCACGGAGGGGTCAAATAATTCACGGAGGGGCATAAATAATTCACGGAGGGGTGAAATAATTCACAGAGGGGGGTAAATGAGTCACGGAGGGGTGAAATAATTCACGGAGAGGCATAAAAAATTCACGGAGGGGTCAAATAATTCACGGAGAGGGGTAAATAATTCACGGAGGGGTGAAATAATTCACGGAGAGGGGTAAATAATTCACGGAGGGGTCAAATAATTCACGGAGAGGGGTAAATAATTCACGGAGGGGTGAAATAATTCACGGAGAGGGGTAAATAATTCACGGAGGGGTGAAATAATTCACGGAGAGGGGTAAATAATTCACGGAGGGGTCAAATAATTCACCGAAGGGCATAAATAATTCACGGAGGGGTGAAATAATTCACGGAGAGGGGTAAATAATTCACGGAGGGGTGAAATAATTCACGGAGAGGCATAAATAATTCACGGAGGGGTGAAATAATTCACGGAGGGGGGTAAATAATTCACGGAGGGGTGAAAGAATTCACGGAGAGGGGTAAATAATTCACAGAGGGGTCAAATAATTCACGGAAGGGCATAAATAATTCACGGAGGGGTGAAATAATTCACGGAGAGGGGTAAATAATTCACGGAGGGGTCAAATAATTCACGGAGAGGCATAAATAATTCACGGAGGGGTGAAATGATTCACGGAGAGGCATAAATAATTCACGGAGGGGTGAAATAATTCACGGAGAGGCATAAATAATTCACGGAGGGGTCAAATAATTCACGGAGAGGGGTAAATAATTCACGGAGGGGTCAAATAATTCACGGAGAGGGGTAAATAATTCACGGAGGGGTGAAATAATTCACGGAGGGGGGTGAATAATTCACGGAGGGGTCAAATAATTCACGGAGAGGGGTAAATAATTCACGGAGGGGTCAAATAATTCACGGAAGGGCATAAATAATTCACGGAGGGGTCAAATAATTCACGGAGAGGGGTAAATAATTCACGGAGGGGTGAAATAATTCACGGAGAGGGGTAAATAATTCACGGAGGGGTGAAATAATTCACGGAGAGGGGTAAATAATTCGCGGAGGGGTGAAATAATTCACGGAGGGGGGTAAATAATTCACGGAGGGGTGAAATAATTCACGGAGGGGGGTAAATAATTCACGGAGGGGTGAAATAATTCACGGAGAGGCATAAATAATTCACGGAGGGGGGTAAATAATTCACGGAGGGGTGAAATAATTCACGGAGAGGGGTAAATAATTCACGGAGGGGTCAAATAATTCACGGAAGGGCATAAATAATTCACGGAGGGGTGAAATAATTCACGGAGAGGGGTAAATAATTCACGGAGGGGTCAAATAATTCACGGAGAGGCATAAATAATTCACGGAGGTGTGAAATAATTCACAGAGGGGGGTAAATAATTCACGGAGGGGTGAAAAAATTCACGGAGAGGCATAAATAATTCACGGAGGGGTCAAATAATTCACGGAGAGGGGTAAATAATTCACGGAGGGGTGAAATAATTCACGGAGAGGGGTAAATAATTCACGGAGGGGTCAAATAATTCACGGAGAGGGGTAAAAAATTCACGGAGGGGTGAAATAATTCACGGAGAGGGGTAAATAATTCACGGAGGGGTGAAATAATTCACGGAGAGGGGTAAATAATTCACGGAGGGGTCAAATAATTCACCGAAGGGCATAAATAATTCACGGAGGGGTGAAATAATTCACGGAGGGGGGTAAATAATTCACGGAGGGGTGAAATAATTCACGGAGAGGCATAAATAATTCACGGAGGGGTCAAATAATTCACGGAGGGGGGTAAATAATTCACGGAGGGGTGAAATAATTCACAGAGAGGGGTAAATAATTCACAGAGGGGTCAAATAATTCACGGAAGGGCATAAAAAATTCACGGAGGGGTGAAATAGTTCACGGAGAGGGGTAAATAATTCACGGAGGGGTCAAATAATTCACGGAGAGGCATAAATAATTCACGGAGGGGTGAAATAATTCACGGAGAGGCATAAATAATTCACAGAGGGGTGAAATAATTCACGGAGAGGCATAAATGATTCACGGAGGGGTCAAATAATTCACGGAGAGGGGTAAATAATTCACGGAGGGGTCAAATAATTCACGGAGAGGGGTAAATAATTCACGGAGGGGTGAAATAATTCACGGAGGGGGGTAAATAATTCACGGAGGGGTCAAATAATTCACGGAGAGGGGTAAATAATTCACGGAGGGGTCAAATAATTCACGGAAGAGCATAAATAATTCACGGAGGGGTCAAATAATTCACAGAGAGGGGTAAATAATTCACGGAGGGGTGAAATAATTCACGGAGAGGGGTAAATAATTCACGGAGGGGTGAAATAATTCACGGAGAGGCATAAATAATTGACGGAGGGGTGAAATAATTCACGGAGAGGGGTAAATAATTCACGGAGGGGTGAAATAATTCACGGAGGGGGGTAAATAATTCACGGAGGGGTGAAATAATTCACGGAGGGGGGTAAATAATTCACGGAGGGGTGAAATAATTCACGGAGAGGCATAAATAATTCACGGAGGGGTCAAATAATTCACGGAGGGGGGTAAAATATTCACGGAGGGGTCAAATAATTCACGGAGAGGCATAAATAATTCACGGAGGGGTGAAATAATTTACGGAGAGGCATAAATAATTCACGGAGGGGTCAAATAATTCACGGAGGGGTCAAATAATTCACCGAGAGGGGTAAATAATTGACGGAGGGGTAAAATAATTCACGGAGAGGGGTAAATAATTCACGGAGGGGTGAAATAATTCACGGAGAGGCATAAATAATTCACGGAGGGGTCAAATAATTCACGGAAGGGCATAAATAATTCACGGAGGGGTGAAATAATTCACGGAGAGGGGTAAATAATTCACGGAGGGGTCAAACAATTCACGGAGAGGCATGACTTGGTTCTGACTTGGTTCATGACACCCTGAAGCACGGAAGCAAACACTGCACCTAGATGAGGGGCGGACAATAGAGACCCTCAGATTGTGGCCGGCAACCCATGACGTTCCATGTGCCATCCAAAGTCTATGTTCTAGGGGTTCAAGTCGTTGCGCCAAGGCAAGGACATCACACCAACTTGGGTCACCTCATGGGGACCCTGGGTATGTCAGGAAGCGGGGCAGGGGGGGCGGGGTTTTCTGTAGAGCCCCTGGCTTGGTTCATGACACCCTGAAGCACGGAAGCAAACACTGCACATAGACGAGAGGTGGACAGTAGAGACCCTCAAATTGTGGCCGGCAACCCATGACGTTCCATGTACCATCCATTCTCAACGTCCGATGTCCCACGCACACCTCCACATGCGCCACACTTGGTTAGGGTTAGGGTTAGGGTTAGGGTTAGGGTTAGAGTTAGGCTGTCCAATGTTCCACAGAGCCAGGGTCATGTCATGATTTCCGAACCGAAAGAGGGATGCTAGGTGAAAATGTAGGCTTCTCTGCCGGTGCGACCATGCCAAGGACGTACCGCTTCACACGATCCGGCAATGGCTTCCAACCACAGTGCTGGGCATGTCCACGGTGAACAGCATGTGGGGCACACACATCCTGCCCCCCCTCACACTCTCTCACCCCATGGAGCAAAGACGCCACATACACCCCCAAGGGTGTGCAGAAGTCATCGCCCAGGAAGCCTACCATGTCCACGTGCTTGTAGGCATCCTGCCACACAAGCAGAGACACAGTGCGGTAGCCAGATGACCGGGGGGGCTGGGAATAGGTTTGGGCCTCGCAGAAGGGCTTGGTCAGCAGAAACTGCACCGGCCTTTGCTCGTGGTCCGCCAAATCCTGTGTGTGGCACACTCTCTCCAACCCCTCAATGTCATGCCACCCTGCCCAACCTGTGTCCTCATCCCTGAGGAGGATGTAGGGCAATGCCCACTCCGTGAAATCGGGGAGGGTCACCCCGAGGTGCTTTGGTTTCACGTCCCCCGCTTCCAGACGCACCCGCATCTCCAGTGTCCCAACCCTCTTGTTGGCCATGATCCGCTCCCAGTCCAACAATTCGTCACTCTGGGGAGGGGAGAATCCCCAGGGGTCAAAGGCTTTGGCATGCTTCCGCCACGGTTTCCAAAGCCACTGCCCCACCACCCCCAACCCCACCCCCCTTGAACTTGTAGATGACGCCCACCTCTTTTTTGGCAAGGGTGGGCTGTTGGTACATAACCCCCGGGAGGCGCACCTTCTGTACGTCGGCTGGGGAAGGGAAATTCTGCAGTTCGGCAGCCATCACCCTCAGCCCACTCAACCAACCCGCAGTGAGGGGGGACTCCTCCCAACCGAGAAAGGCCCCGAAAAGATGCAGCTCGGATTGGGCCCTGCTGGTTAGTGTGTTTGCCCGCACCACGTCCTTCATGATCCCCGGCTCCGAGGACACCAGGGAGGCAAGGACAACCGGAGCCTGCAGACCCTGGTACCGGTCCAGGGTGGCGATCATCTGCACACACTCATATGCCTGGTCCCCATGCCTGTGGCGCCCTGCCTCCCACACACAGTGCTGCAGCCATACAATCTGCGCATAGTGTGTGGTGACGATTGCCACTGACTTGGGGGGGTACTGATTTGCAATGTGTGCATGCTCCAGAAAGTGCAACACGAGCAAGGCCTCGTCCCTGCTCGTGTTCCCCTGATTGCGCATGGCCTCGTCCATGACAAGGCTCTCCCATGCTTTGCTAACCTCCCTTCTCAGTAACCGCACCAGGGCGTCCGACATCCCGTACCGTGTCACCTCCAATTTCCACTCGGGATCGTCTGTGCTGACTATGCGGATGCGTTGCCCTGGCAACACCGGGGGGGGTAATGGTGGGGCCGAGGCGGGGTACCAGCCCAAGGACCCCCCCGTGAACAGCCCACACACCACCGTTGCCAAAGGCACGTCCATGCGGAATTGCTGGGTTAGGACACACGCAGTACACCTTGTACGGTACAGGACAAACTACAACACACTACTTGTGGCGAAGCGCTGCGAGTCACCATACTGCATCCCTGGTCCCTGGTCAAGGTGCACATTGAGGTTAGCAAAATGCTCGGACGCCGGCCATGCAATATGTTGAGCCGTCACCTTGACCCCTTTCCCCTTTTTATCCTTCCCCTTTTTGTCCCCTTCCGCTTTCGCTGCAGCCACAAGAAGAGTGATGGCACTGTATGGGCGCAGTTGACCGGCATCCCCACAAAACATGCACTGTGCCCCAAAGGCTGCCAAGTCCAGACCCACTGGGATGCTATGCCTCGAGGACTCATCCACGAAGCTGAATGCGAACCGAGTTTGTGGGTCACCCTGTAGCAACAACTTCCGCCGTGTGGCGACCATACCAGCTGTTGCAAAGAGCACCCGGCAGCTGTTGAGGGCACACTGCAATGTGCCATTGCAGTCCGGATGATCGGCCAACGTCTCTTGGGCTGTTGCTTGGTTGTACGGCTCCAAACCTGGGGGGTTCCGGCCCCTTGCAGCTCGGAGCCGCAACCAGGGCACGGGGTGGTCCTGCAAGACCGCCTTTGAGAAGACAAGATCCTGGTCTGCCGATTGGATCACCCGCAGCATCAGGTTGTCGACCTGTGCGTTTGTTGGGGCCGTGACCAAGATGCATGCCCGAGGGGGGTTGTCGGTTGGCCCCCCCCCCTTTCCTGCCAGTGTGTATCGATTCTGGCGCCTTGGGATTCGGGATGCATGGGTCGAAGTGCCCCTGCTGCCACATCACTACCTTGATGCAGGCCACCAGGGTCTCCAACTTCCCCGTGCCGGCCCCCCCAGTCATGGAGGAGACAACAGCACCCTCATCCAGACATTGCCGGACAGCCAAGGCTTGGGAGGGGTTCAGGTTATGATGCTCCACAAGGTGACGCAGGATCTGCTGGTCCTCGGCAGGGAGGCTGTTAGACAGCCGTGGTTCTTGCCGGGTGGCATTGAGCAACGCGTTCCAGGCCTCCCCCGTCCGTATCTCCTCACGCAACGACCGGAACGCTGCCTGGTCAGGCAGGACACAGCACCACCACTTGCGGATGTGCAACATGGGCGGTTTGTTCGCACTAACAATGGTCACCATGTCACCAGAGGTGCCATCACCTTGCACCTTGCCAATCCAGTCCGGGTTTGGTGCCACGTCAAGGGTGGCGACATCTGACCGCTTCATGTCCCATCCATGGATGAGATCCCCATCGGTCAGCTCGTAGTTGCCCCAAACTTCGAGCTCAGCAGCCCATTCTATTACCTTGACCATGTTGCCATGCTTGTCCTCCTTCAGCGTCTCAACCCTCTCAAACCACAGCTCCCTCTGGGCACCTTGGTCCCATGCCCACCTCCGGGCAGCGGCAATCTCATGCACGGTGTGCACCAAGGATGCCTTGTGGACATAGGCATCGCGATCAACCCAACGGGTGGTGAATCCCTCGGTTGGGTTAGTGTCGATGTCATAGTCCACGTGGGCAAGGGTTTCCGCAAAGGTCCGGGCCTTGTCTTTGGCTTGCGGCGGGCCTTGGCCTGTGCCTTGTGGTGGGGCCTGACCTTTGTCTTGCGGCGGGCCTTGGCCTTTGCCTTGTGGATGGGCTTGGCCTTTGCCTGTGCCTTGCTGGGGGCCTTTGCCTTGCGCAGGGCCATGCCCTTTGCCTTGCTGTGTGCCTTTGCCTTGTGCAGGGCCATGCCCTTTGCCTTGCTGAGGACCATGACCTTTGTCTTGCTGAGGGCCTTTGCCTTGGGCAAGGCCATACCCTTTGCCATGCTGTGGGCCTTTGCCTTGCTGTGGGCCTTTGCCTTTGCCGTGCTCAGGGCCTTTGCCTTGCCAATGGCCATGGGGCTGTGTTTGCCCTCCGTTTGGCATGTTGTCTGGGTCGGGGCGCTGTGGCCGGGGACCGAGAGCGAACTCCTGCGGCTCAGAGGCCTGCAGTAGGTGAGAGAGGGGGCAGGCCAAACTCGGATGTCTAGGTCAGAGACGCAACGGTCTTGACCCAAGACGCACTTCCTCGCCTCAAGGGACAGGTTGGAAATAAAAGAGTGCCCTATGTGTAAGAGACGCCCGGTGCACACTTGCCGAAGAGCTGGAAATTGGAACGTTTCGCCGAAGTCTGTGGACGTTGCGGGGGGGCCTACGCAGGCAGCAATGACCCAAATTGCGGCCTCCCCGGCGGGGGGGCGGACTGAGACGCACGGCGCTGGAGCAAAGAACCGTACTGCGGGGTGGGGCACGGCCGCTTCGGGGCGGGAGCCAAAGGGAGGAGGGAGGAGCGGCGGTGCCTGCTATACTGGGTCAGTGTCACCTGATCACTTGCTGGAGGGGGCAGTGGCCGACGAGGCACAGGTTGTGGGGCTGGCTTGGGGATACGGGGGGGTTTTGGGGTAGCACACAGGTTTTCAAGCACCACTGCTGCATGCTCCTCGTCCGTGGAAAGGAAATGCGAACGACTAATTCGCATGCCCTCCTGCCACACCCGCAAGGGGTTTTTCTTGGGCTGCTGAACCGCAAACCGGTACATCGCACGGCGGTTCAGCACCCCGTCCACGAAATACTGAACCCCACCCCCGTGATTCTCCCGGATGAGCTGCAATGTTTTGGCACTGTAGGGCCCGTGAACAGTGGGTTTAGGGGGGGTGGGGGGGTCCTTGGGTACGTACTTGGGGGGTTGTGGGGGGGATGGCGGTGGAACGGCAGTGCACATCAGGGCCTCCTCCACGGCTTCCAGGGCTACCAGGTATGGGGTTGAGGTAACGTGGGGTCTCGGTGGAGGACTTATCGGCGTTGGAGAGGTTGCTGGTGAAGGGGGAGAGGGGGGCGGTGTTGGCAATGGAGGCTGGGGCGAGGCCAGTTCGCTGAGAGACTTCTCAGCGTCGGAGTCCCACGGTGGCGAGGGGGGTTGGTCTCCAAACCGCAATAGCTCCGGCAGATCCCCCCAACCACATTCCGGGAACGAAGGGCTGGAGGGGATGGAAGAGGCCACGCTAAGGGGGCTAGACGACATGGCAAACTGCGGCGCGCAGCGGGTGGTGGGGCAGGCCCAACTCCAATGTCTGGGTCAGAGACGCAGTGGTCTAGACCCAAGACAGACTTCCTCACCTCAAGGGGGAGGTAGGTAACAAAAGAGTGCCCTATGTGTAGAAGAGGCCCCGTGCACACGCGTCTCCAATGCAATACACGCATTTCCCATCAAATAAAATAAAAACAAAGCAAAACACGAAGCATCAGCAAAGCAGACCATCAAATAAATAAAAAACCAACCAAAACACAAACATCAGCAAAGCAGACCCCCCGTCTCAGTATTAGCAAAGTAACCGAAATGCGTTCTACATAATGAGCACATTCTGGTCGGATGCAGAAACAAACATGTCAAAACCCCTTCTCAGCTGTTGGCAGCATCATCACTGAAGGGGTATATGGTCGTAGGCGCCAAGGCCTAGACCACACACAACCTGAACACCTCCAGGGTGTTCTACATAATCACATTGAAACAACAGCAAAATGTCTGTGTCAGTGTGCTAGCCTGAGGTCCTGGAGCAAGCTGCAGAAATGGTGTCCTAATTATACCCAAGTCTGCACCCTTGCTGAACCCGGCGGATGTCTTACCGGTGCCACGGGGTACGCCCCGGGTCTCTCCGCCCCTAGGTGCCCAATTTCTGTGCTGGCACCAAAAATGCTTGGGGGAATACCCAGCGATAACGCCAAGGTATTCGTTTTCCCTACCTGCCTGCCTACTACAGGGGAGGGGTGGCCAAAAGCTATGAGGCATGAAAACGCCTGTTTGCTGTGTGGCCAAAACCTAGGCTACCACTGCCACTGCCCACCGAAAACCCTGTTAAAATTCCAGGAAACTGGCAGGACAGTGACACACACACTGTAGGTCCTACACACCCTACTGTGGACCCAGCCTTCGAAGGATGACGTCATCCAGGCCTTCTACTCCTACACGCACACGCTACTTGGTGCTGCTGTCAACGAGGTCGTAGGCCCTACTGGCCTTCCTGTGAGAGAAGCAAGCAACACACAGCGCTGCTAAGCTGCTGTGGCCTGACAGGGACGCCATTACGCGTACCCCTGCCAGGGCTTGGAGGGAAGGAGTGCACTGCGGCGCAGCGTGAGTACGTGTCGTTCATGGCGGAGTCGTTCAGCGTCTTCTTCGGTGGTTCCCCATTTCTTTGGTGTGATCCGCGCCCTTTTTGCTGGGCAAAAATTTGTGCTGTCGAAGACAGCAAAGCGCACCAATCACCCTGACCTACACCACCTGAGAGGTTCAGATGCAGGCACTGTTTTGGGCTGAGGAACCTAACCACCCTCGCCGTATTATACGGGTCCTCGAGTGGAAAATAATACGCTGTCCCAAAACAGGTCCTTCCAAGAAAGCAAGCCTAAGGGACTCCGCCCGTTCTCTTATAGAACGTAGGGCGGAGCCCCTGGGTAACCTAAACAAGGGTTTACCGAGCGCACCACGCGTGGCCTACCCTTTAATGCGTCATGTGAATGCACAGGATACATAGCCGCAATGACTCTACCAGGGGGTGGCCCCTCCTGGGCTTACTCACCTTACCTACCACAATGTCAATCTCAAACATGATGACTCTACCAGGGGGTGGCCCCTCCTGGGCTTACTCACCTTACCTACCGCTGCAAGCGAAAGGAGAGCAAACACAATGACATGCACACATGCGGACATATTTTCCCCAACCCACCATTTTCCTGAAGTGAAGTTCCCGTGTCTCTGTGGGGGTGGGGGGGGGGGTACTGCCCTTTTATCCCCATTTTCCTGAAGTGAAGTTCCTATGTGTCTGGTGGGGGGGGGGCACTTTTATGATTCGAAACAGGCGGGGGGGTACTATGCTTTCCCCCATGTGGAACGTTTTCCGAGGTTCCATATTTTCCCATTTTCCATGTGTCCACTAGTCTGATATTGGGGGGGGGGGTCTATCATGGGGGGCTTGGGTGCTGGGGGTTGGGGGGGATGGTCCATAAAAGTCTGAAGTCTGAAGTCTGATAGCCCATTGGGTTACTATACCCATAGCTGGACCAGAGCGCGTTGGTGTCCTCTCATTCAGACCCAGACACTCCTCTCAACCCCACCGTGTATTCTGACCCGGATGACAATTGCTGTGTGACTTGTTGGGACCACAGCGGGCTGGAGCACATGGCTTCCATCGCCAATCCATTCGCCACCTCATTCCGCTGCACGTTGACATGTGCTGAGACCTGTTCCCACCTGACTTCTCTTCCTGGCTTTGCCATTTCGTGGAGGAGCATTTCCCAGACGGGCACGTGGACTTGCAGTTTGCCGGATGTTGTCGTCCACCCTTTTGACTTCCAGTGTTGTGCCCTGCCGGTCGCTCCTAGTTGCAGATACTGTGAGTCGGTGAGGATTGCCAATTTTGGCACCCAGAACCCTTGTAGGGCTTCCGGTGCTGCCCACAGCTCCGCACCGATGTTTGTTTGCCTGTGGCGCATCGGTACATAGCCGCAGAAACGCACTTTAGGCCCTTGCTCACCTTCAGTTGCGAATACGCCGAAGCCACCTGCCCTGCGCATGTCGTTGTGGCTCAATCTTTTTGAAGACCCGTATGTGTATACAATCCTGTACCCTTTCGCTACCAGCTCTGCAATCAGGTCTTGTACACCTTGAAGCACCCCCGGGCCTGCCTACCTCGGGCGCTTGGGGCGTGATTCAGCTTCCCTTTGCCAGTTGTGTGTGTCGGCGTTCCGATCTTGCGTGAAACACTCCGAGTGCGTTTGCCACCACGCACTTAATCCCCCGTTTATACGTACTTCCCCTTGCCGTGGCTGCACTCCCGTATCCCGAAGTTGCTCCAGCGATTGCTTGAAACCTCTCCACTGTTCCCTGCGTTCTCCTAAGTAAAACCCAATCCATTCATACAGCTCCCGGAGCCAAGTTGTCAGATATGACGTGAACATTGGTGACGCTCCTGCCTTAACTTCACATCGGTATCGCCAGTGGGCACTTCTTGCCGACCACATTGCCCAGCCTTGGTCCGTGCTCAACAACCACTCCTGTTGGTCGGACTCCATCATGTCCCGGACTGGGGACTTCCCGTCCCCGGTTTCCACTGGGCCATAATAGTGCTGTATTACCACCGCCGCCGCTTTGGACATGGAGCATTCGACCATGGTGTGCTTGATCGACTCCTTCTGCGAGCATATCGGGCATTTGTCCGTGCCCGACCTCTTGTAGACCCTTTCATGTACCGTAGGTTTGTGCCACAACACTCGGTGTGCAAAGTCCTTCACCTTTGGCGGTAGCTGTGCATTTGCCCATTGCTCCCACACCTCAGGTATTTGTGGATCGCGTACCCCCGGTTGTGAGGCATAGAACTGTAGCAACCACGCCCTGGTCCAGTTTTGAACATGGACCGTGGGGGTATCAACCCCCCCTTTCGATGGGATTTTGTTCAGGAGCCGTCCGCCATGATTGTATACCCCCTTCCATGTTCGAGGCAGTGCATTCAATAGCCTCACATCTTCCAGAGATTGAAAGTGACCCCACGTGAGTACGCCCCGCCGGATCATCTTCATGTTGTAGTGGGAGCAGTTGAACTCATTCCGGAAGTAGACCGAGTGCCACAGCGGTAACTGGTCCCGGTTTTTCAGGGGGGGCCACCTGCGGGGCCACCCGCTGGATATATGAGTGTGCCTTTGCCGACCATCCCAGGAACGTTGGTCCCGCTGTTCGAACCATGCCCATTTGGATATATGGGAGGTTGTCTTTGGATGGTGTAAACCCAATTGACGCTGCCCATGCATAGAAGGTCTCGACTGCCTTGTTGGGATATTTGTGGGGCTCTCCCAAGAGGTTGACGAACGGTGCCGCTACTTGGTGCATCGGAAACAGCTCGGGCTCCGGCAGAGCCCCCTTGCAGCCGTGGCCGCGAGAGGATTGGCAGAGTGATTCCCCAACTGTTGGTGCCCATGGTCACGTGGTAGACTAACTTCAGCTGTCTGATCACCAGGGCTGGGGCGTAGTATGCCTTGGATACCCGGGCCACCACCGGTAAAATCCATGATGTCAGCACGAAGGCGCGTTCGTCCATCGACAATTGCAGCGTGGACACCACCCTTGCGCGCCGAAAGGCTTCTTGAAGTGCTGGTGCAAAGGCTTGTTCTATTGTCAACCCCCATCCCTGATCATCTTGATGGTGTCGTATATTCCCCGGGCGTACCCCAAGATACTTGACGAAGTTTTTAGCGTCCACCCCAATCTCTCCAAAGCACTTTGCCCACGCTTGTCCCCCACAATTTCGAACTATCGCTGCCGTTTTGTTCAGGTTGACCTTCAGTCCAGAAAACTGTCCAAAGCAGGACACCACTGTCCAAATTTTCCCCAACAACTGTGGGTTGGCCTGTCCGTCCAGAAAGATGATGAGGTCATCCGCATACATCATGACGGTAAGTCCTGGGTCTAGGTCTTGTAGTGGAAAGATTACAAAGGACACCACCAGGGAAGGAAATCATATTAAGGAGCAATAGTCCATGGGGCTTCTACCCATTCCAGCCCCCAGACTCACTCAAGGGGCAAGTCGCGCGGGTTTCTGGAGAGCTGCCGCCCTGTATGACAAGAGGCTCCCCCCTCCGTCCTTTAGGTTGCCTCACGTGAGGCCCGTCCATGCTTCATGAGCCCCTCCGCGCTGTTGGAAGACAGAGCACCTTCCTGCATGCTGTACAGCATGGTGGAGTGTCGTGCATGGGGGTCACGAACCCATCCCTGGCCCTGTCGGGCCATGCCAGGCAATTCCGTGCAGAGACGCTGTGCTCCGCGAAGAGAGGGAAGGGTAAAGGGGTTAGGGGGCCACTCCCCCACGGAGGGTGGGGTAGAGTACTGGACTTCATACTGACCCATGTCCTCATCGCACTCACGATGAGTGCTGCCCGCTCGCGAGGCAGACATCACGCTCTCAAAAAGTGGAGCCAGCAGGGTGGGGGGCAGATCGGGGGGGGTAGAACACCGGACGGCATACTGTTGCACGTCCTCATCAGACGCACTCTGAGTGCTGTCCCTTCGCGGGGTAGACATTGCGCTCTCAAATAGGGGCGCCAGCAGGACAGGGGGCAGGTGAGGTGAATCCTGCTGTCGGTTAGACCCCCCCCCTGGTGTGCATGCGGGCGACCAATGCTCCGGGGTCACGTGCCGCACGGAGTCCCAACTGGAAGTCACCGCCGGCGACCATGCCGGAGATGGCGAGAATTGCCCTGGCCTGCTCAGCACCCGCGGAGACGGGGTGCTGGTTACGTTGAACCCCATCGGAGGGCCGGGGGGGCAGGACGGCGGTGCGTGAAGTCCGCTCGTTGGGCCGTGGTTCCCTTCGGGGCTGTAGCGGTTGTGGCCTTGCTGGGGGCATCCGGATCTGCTGCAACATCCTTGCTATCCCCGGGGGGATGTCGCGTCCCTTTTCGTGTGGAGGCTGCTCCGAGCTGCGTGTCGGTAGTGGGGTGCGCTGCCCCTCTGGGGTGCTTACCACCACTATGCGTGACGCACGCTCAGGAGTGATAGCTCCTGTGAGCTGTAGGTATGAGAGCGCATGCCTGGACATGGGGAGGGGGGCTCCGGCTGGGCTCCCGTGGCGGTCTGGGGCCTCCAGGGCCGTGTGTGACCGCGCATCCCCTTGCTGTAGCTGGGGTCGCTTGCGCCGTGGGCTCCCCGGCTGTGCTGTGACCGACTGCCGCCTTTTGACCCCTCGGGGCACCCGCGCAGGTGGTGCCCTACGCCGTGATTTCCTCAGCGCCGGGTTCCCTGACCGGTGAACGGATCGGGCCCTGGGAGCGCGTGTGCGGGGCACTGCGTGTGGCGGTGAGGACCGCGCTGGGCCGCTTCTGGGCCCCGCTGTCGCTCGTCGGTAGCTTCCCCCGGTGTTGATGGGCTCAGATTCCCACGAGGACGACGAGGAGAAGACCTCCGGGGTAGAGGGCCCTTCCTCCGAGGTGTATTCCATCTGCACCGGGAACGACGGCGACGGCGGAACCCATCCTAGAGGTGCATCCGGGAGAGTTAGCGCATCTACGCGCTGAGACAAATCGCTGGGCGCTGCCGCTCGCCCCGCCGGCAGTGCCGCTTGTGGACTCGAGCCCACTGCAGCTACATCAGGTGGAGGCGGGACCGCCTGCTTGGCAGGTCGGAGCAACCGGTAGGGCCGCGTAGGGGGAGCTCCAGGGTTGCGGTGTGCTGGAAAGTAGTCAGCCGCAAACAAAGTGGTGCTCTTCTTACCTCCTCCTCTGCCGGTGAGATGCCTGTGGGTGTGCATAGCAGGCAGCAGAGACGATGTGTACTTGAGCTTGGGAATGCGCTCCCTGATGCTGGGGCTGTGTTCCATCGCTTCCCGCCGTTCCTTGGCCCGCTGGGCATTTCTCCGTCTCGTGTTCGGTGAGGGGGGCGGTGCCTGTAGCACAGCCGTCCAGCGCAGCTCATAGTACTCTTGCAGGTTTTGTAGAAGCTTCAGCATGTCCAGGCGCCGTGTGAAGTATGGTCTTGCAGACACACCCACTACTGTGGGGGGCCCCAGTGGGACTAGGGAGGAGCATTTGGTAAGCACACCACCTGGTAGCACAGCCCCAGCCACGCTCCGCTTTTGCAAGGTCGCTAGGGCAAGCTTTAGGACCCTTGCCCTTTCTGGTAGCGGGAGGGCAGTCGCCCGATACACAGCCTGGGGTGAGGCCGGCAGGGTGCGCGCCGCGAAGCACTCAAAGTCCATTGCCAGCTCCATGAAGGAGACTTGCCCTTTCCCTGGTATCCAGACCAGCTCGTTGACCCATCGTAGCAGATCGTCACGAAAGTCGGAGTCCCACCGCCACTCTTGAGCTGCGGGTTGGCGAATCCGCAGCTTCTCCCTGTGCTCCGGCCGCGGTAGCGGCCCGATGAACTGCCAGAATGGGTACCCTCTGCCTTGTTTCGTCTTAGGCTGGTCAAAGAGCTGCACATCTTCCCGGTGTGCCCGCGCCCGCAGAATTTGCAGCACCATACTATGAAAACCGTACATGAAGTCGTGCACCTGACCTTTGGGGATGCCGTGCGACAGGTGTTCCGGCATCAAGCCACAGATCCGTAAGCACGTGGGCCAACTACTGATCTGGTCTGATAGCCCCAGTGCCCTCGCCGTTCTCATAAGCGAGCGCCAGGCACCGGATCGATGTATGCCCCAGGCTGGGCAGGCCCACAAGATGTGTTCGTCGTCTTCTTCTTGTTGCCGCGAGCAGTATGGGCATAGCGGTGTCGCCCTGAGGCCCCTCGCATGCGCCCTGGCAGCCGTCCATAACGCCCCTGTGAGCCAGCCCCGCAGCAGCGCCTTATCAAATTCTGTGCCCTCTGATAGAAGGACTTGACATGCCTCCCTGTCGAGGGCCCCTAAGATGCCTTGAAATTGTCGCGGTCGACGATCTTCCAGCGAGAGCAGGGCCCGCCGCCTGATGGAGTCCCGCAGGATATGCTTGAATTTGTCCTCATTTATGAGCGTCATGTCTATTTCTTCGGGCACCCAGGGCACATTCCAGACCCACCAATGATCCGCCTGCCTCCAGCCAAGGCTCTCCAACTCCAGGAGGCCTCGTTGAACCGGTCCTGATGTAGTGGGTCGTACCTGTGCTTGCCGAGCTTCAATGCACGACTGCACCACACCTGAAGGGTGCCTGGCGTGCGCGCCACCGCGAGGAGCCAACATACCCTGTCATACGTGGTTTTCATGTGAGGAGACACCCGGTGTCCCTGTACTAGCAGCACGAAGATGATCTCCTTCGCCCTACCTGGCCTCGAGGTGCCCCACAAACTGTGGAGCACTGCCGTCTCCAGACTCTGTAAATCCCTCCGGGATACCTCCGCCCCCGGGGTCCCCCATAGGGTTGCGGCTTGTACCAGAGTGGCAATGATGTGCGTTCGCCGGCTGAAGCCCCCTTGTGCACCCCTCCTTACAAAGGACACCACCAGGGAGAATAGCGCTAGGGAGAGTGGGTCCCCCTGGCGCGTACCCGCGCGCGGGTGGTGGTAGACCCTTGGGACGTATCCTGTGCCCACGGAGTACAGGTATGGTGCACGCAGAAGATGCAATATCAGGATGTACAGCACCGGTATGCACATTGCATATTAGACCCGGCGCCGCCGCCACCATCTCGTGTGACATCGTGGGGAAAGCATTTTTGAAGTCCACTTACAACGCCGCTCCTTCCTGCAAGCCATCCCAGAGAGCCCGCGAACCATAGACATGTTGGAGCAGACTTCTGTGACGAAGGAAGCCCGTTTGCTGTGCCGGAATGCAGTGGAGAAGCACATCCTCCAGCTGAATCAGGAGGATGTTGGTGAACCATTTGTGTCGTGTTGTTTGCAATGCGATTGGTCGGAGCGAGTGTGGGTTTTGCATTGCCTTCGTCTTGGGGATCCTAGTCACCACTCCCGACGTCCACGGCAGGGGGCGGGGGCGGGGGTATTACAAGGGGGGAGGGGCCTGAAGGGGGGGGGAGGGGTTGGCTGGGACCCCCTCCTCCTAGGATGTCCAACCCAAAAAGGAAAAAAAGCTTTCTTTTTCTGCAAAGCATACCACCATACCTCTGGGTGGACATTGAGTATGCAATACAATGCACGGGGCAATACTCTCCTTGAGGAACAAAAAGGCAGAACTTTCTTTTTTTCTTTTTGCTCGACTTTTGGAACGAATTCGTTTTAGGGAGCAAAAGTCCATGTGCTCATTGCCATATCTACACCGAACCTGACATCAGCGAGAGGCCATTAAGGCAGTTAGATTGGCTGGACCCTGTATGACAACAGGCTCCATCCGTAGGGCAATCTATGTTTGCTCTGTGGACGCAGGGCCATGAACCACCTTGGCCTCTAGAGACTTGCCGACCTGCATAAGAGAATACAGCATTGTGGAGTGTGCGGGGGAGGGCTCGGGAACCCAGCCCCTAGCATAGCCTAGCAGCCCAACACAGCTGCGAACCCACCTTGTAGGCAGGTCGTCCGGCGTGGTTACTTCCTCATGGCGGATCCCTGTCTCCGCCATTGGGGCTTCAAATTCAGCGAGGTCACTGGACCCAGAGCTAGTGGCCACAGAGTCAACCACCATATGGTCAGTCCCAGGCGGGCCCCAGGAATTCGACGACCTCGGCATCGCTTCTAAGGGTACCGTATATTCAGATAGGTCAGCATGCTCCACCCTATACTGCGTGGCCCCTGGAGGGGACACCCGAGACTGGGGGGAGAGGGGGGCATGGGGAGCGGCGGCAGCCGCAAAGATGGGCACAAGTTCAACGGGCAGTAGGGTATACTGCAGGTGGTCCTGAGTATCATCTTCTCCATCTCCGGACGTGCATGCAAGCGACCAGTGAGTCATCGGAGACGACCTCTTTGCTCAACTTTTGGAATGTGCAATTTCAGCCTGACTGGCTGTGAGTGAGCTTGAGGAACACAAAGACAGTACTTTCAAGGATATGTTGGGAATAGGATATGTGGTTTTGTGAGGGACAGGGTTAATTGACTTCAGAAGATGTATCAAATTGTTCATTGGTGGAACTGCAGTAATCAGTGCCATTGGTGTCAACACCTCCCTAGAAACATAGCCCTTTAGATAGCGTCGTTTCACGCAAGGGAGAAGGGCGTGATACAAAAGGAGGAAATGTTTGGCGGTGGTTGTCCTGTAAAATTGTCTAAAAAAGAGAGGCTATCTACAGCCCCCTGTGTTTAACTAGATCTCTGTGGATCAATGTTTAACAAAAGTCGGATCGGGAGTCGAGAGCTGGCGAGGGGGTTAGGGGTTCATCGGCCCCACATTGAAGGGGGGACCCCTGTCCGATTCTACCGCCCCCTACGGTAGCGCTCCTCTGCAATATGACACTGATGTTGGCCGCCAAAATGGTTTTGTCGCCTCCGCAAATTTTCCGTGTTCATTAGAAGGGGAGGAGGGGGGGCTGGGGAGGGTGCTGGGGGGTCTAATGCTTCCCTGGGGGGAGGGGGGAATGATTGTCCATTCCGCCTGGGGACAAGGCATTGTTTGACCGAGACCGCGCGCCTCGTTTAACGAGGCGCGGGGGGGGGGGGGGGGTTGGCGGTAACGAGGCGCACGGGGGGGGGGGGGGGGAGGGAGTTTGGCGCTAACGAGGCGCAGGGGGGGGGGTTGGCGCTAACGAGGCGCACGGGGGGGGGGGTTGCGAACGAGGCGCGCGGGGGGGGTTTGGCGCTAACGAGGCGCGCGGGGGGGGGGGGGGCGGGTTGGCGCGCTAACGAGGCGCACAGGGGGGGGGGGGGTTGGCAGTCACGAGACGCATAGTCCACATACAAGTCCGCACATACACAAGGCCATGCACATACAAGCCGGTGCATACACAAGGCGGTAAACGCACAAGGCGGTTCACACAAAAGGCGGTCTGTAGCCACCGCAGGAGTCTTGTTATTGAAGGGGGCACAGGCAAGGCGGTACACACAAAAGGCGGTATACACACAAGGCGGTGCACACAAAAGGCGGTCTTCGCCACCGCAGGAGTTTTGTTATTTAAGGGGCCACAGGCAAGGCGGTACACACACAAGGCGGTGCACACAAAAGGCGGTTTGTAGCCACCGCAGGAGTCTTGTTATTTAAGGGGCCACAGGCAAGGCGGTACACACAAAAGGCTGTATACACACAAGGCGGTGCACACAAAAGGCGGCCCGTGGACACCGCAGGAGTTATTTAAGGGGCGAGGGGCAAGGCGGTACACACAAAAGGCGGTGCACACAAAAGGCGGTCTGTAGCCACCGCAGGAGTCTTGTTATTCAAGGGGCCACAGGCAAAGCGCTACACATTAAAGACGGTACACACACAAGGCGGTACACACAAAAGGCGGTCTGTAGCCACCGCAGGAGTCTTGTTATTTAAGTGGCCACATGCAAGGCGGTACACACCAAATGCGGAAGACACATAAGACGGTGCACACAAAAGGCGGTCTGTAGCCACCACAGGAGTCTTCTCATTTAAGGGGGGCACGGGGGGTGTCCCCCGCATCGAGCGAAGCGAGCCGAAGTTGAGGGAGGTCCACATACAAAGCGGTGCACAGGGGGGGGGGGGTTCAGTGCGCTAACGAGGCGCATGGGGGGGGGTTGGCGCTAACGAGGCGCACGGGGGGGTCTGGCGCGGGGGGGGGGGGGGGGGTTGGCGCTAACGAGGCGCACGGGGGGGGGGGGGGTTGGCTCTAACGAGGCGCACGGGGGGCCATGAGGCAACGGATACTGGGTTCGCATACGCCCCCGTGTCGGAGGCGCATGGTCATCACCACATATTTCAGTGTTTTTCCTCGCTGTACTGCAACGCAGACCTGTTCTT
The DNA here is from genome assembly GCA_964036045.1 of Eutreptiella sp. 'Long Island Sound 2002'. Taxonomy (NCBI): domain Eukaryota; phylum Euglenozoa; class Euglenophyceae; order Eutreptiales; family Eutreptiaceae; genus Eutreptiella; species Eutreptiella sp. 'Long Island Sound 2002'. Next base: position 177,429,644 of record OZ038378.1, read on the forward strand.
AACCACTCCAGGTGGTTGCTGACTGTGCTTTGGCCTTGGCCATCTGTACATTGAGGTCAGCTCGCACCCACCACCCTCCCAAAGTGCCGGTTAGTCTCTAACCCTTGCTCCGCGGGTCTTGCTCTTGCTGCCCCTGTTTTGCTCTTGCTCTCTGGCACGTGAAGACGCGTCATATCCGATCTCTGGGGGCGCAAGGGCGTCTCAATGTTTCACCATCAGACTGCTCAGCTTAACGCTTCAACAGGTGCTTTGCTGTACTGTTGCGCTTACCTGTTTAGTACCACTCCAGGCGGTTTGCGTGTGTGCGATGGCCGCCCACATATCCAGGTCAGCTCGCACCCACCACCCTCCCGTGGGCCGTACTCTTGCTGCCCCTGTCGTGCTCAGGCTTTCTGGCACGTAATGACGTGTCATGCCCGTGCTCTAGAGGCGCAAAGGCGTCCCGATGTTTCACCATCAAACTTTTCAGCTCTATGCTTCAATGGCTGCCCACACACCCAGGTAAGGTCGAACCCACCACACTCCCACGGTGCTGGTTAGTCCCCGACGCTCGCTCTGCGGGTCTCTCTCCCCCTCTCTCCCTCTCTCTCTCTCTCTCCTCCCCCCCCCCTCTCTCTCCTTCTCTGTGGCCCTCCTGCCACTCCGTCCCACTCTCTCTCTCTCTATCTCTCTCTCTCGCATAAAGGGGTTTTCGGGATGTTCGGTGGGTCTCTATCACCCCCGGGGTTCGAACCCTCCTCCACAGGACAGAAGAGGTGCGGTATACCCACTCAGCTACGATGAGTTGTTATCTGCATTATTGTTCCAACCTTTCCTACTCCCCCCTGCATGTCATCCCCTGTCAGGCATATCGCCGTTCACATGGGGGTGTGCTCAGCAGCGTGTAGAGGAACCACATAGTGTCTCCGAATACCGGGTCTGCCTGCCTGAAGAGCGTTCTCTGGAACAGCCTTAAGAGGTCAGCTCGGCCCGTCAGCCACACATGCATGCAGTCTCCATTTCTGCTCACAGAGGAGGGCACCGCTCTGTGTCCCTCTGTTTCATAGTGCATCCTGGTGCTGTGTGGTTGGTCCAATCGGAGCCAGTTCCGCTGATTGCGGGCCCGGGCCATAGTGGTCAGCTCGGCATTGACTGCCCTCAACCCTTCGTTCGCAATGGCGTCTAGCTGGCTTAGTGCTGGCACCTTGAAACGCTTGCGTTCTTGCGGAGGCTTGACCTTCTTTGGGGCTGGCTGAATTTGTGTGTAGGGGCCACGTCGTTGCCGACGTGGTCCCTGCTCCTTCCATGGCCTTCACGGCCGCATCACGCTCGGGAGCTCTTCCGCGACAGGACGCGGGGTTTGTGTTTGTGTTCAGCCGTTGCCGTTGTCACACCTGTGTGCTGCTCAACGTCGCGACGGGACGCGGTTCTCGTGTCTAAATGCTCCTGCGTCAGAACGCAATTTTCGGACATGCAGACATTTTTGGGCTTGAAACCTGTGAGATTTCCGCATCAGAATATAGGGGTTACAAGCTCTGCTGCTAACGACCCTGTCCAGGGTTCCTGCTTTTCCTGAGCTTTCGCCTCTTACGCTGTTGCCTGGTGTCGCTCACATCTGTGCTGAAGGACAATGTTTCTGCTGCAGATAGTTCATCCAACAAACCTCCCATTTGTTTGTGCCCTGCCCCTAGGTCCTCACTACCCGAACTGCTCGAGTTGCATGACTCCACTCCACGTGGTGCTGGCTCCCCGGAAGCTTCCCTTGTCAGCTCATCACTGTCCATGGGTACCATACCCAGGGACGACCAGAGTGCTTTGGTGTCCTCTGACTGGCATCCTGAACCTCCCCTCAACCCTACCGTAGACTCCGACCCGGATGATGATTGTTGTGTGACATGTTGGGACCACAGCGGGCTCGAGCACATGGCTTCCATCGCCAATCCATTCGCCACCTCAGTCCCCTTCACGTTGACATGTGCTGGGACGTGCTCCCACCTGACTTCTCTTCCTGGTTTTGCCATTTCCCAGAGCAGCATTTCCCAGACGGGCACGTGGACCTGCAGCTTACCGGATGTGGTTGTCCATCCCTTTGACCTCCAGTGCTGTGCCCTGCCGGTCACTCCTAGTTGCAGGTACTGTGAGTCGGTGAGGATTGCTAGTTTTGGCACCCAGAACCCCTTTAGGGCTTCCAGCGCTGCCCAAAGCTCCGCTCCGTTGTTTGTTTGCTTGTGGCGTGTCGGTACATAGCCGCAGAAACGCACTTTAGGCCCTTGCTCATCTTCGTCATCATCAGCATCATCAGCCACCTGCCCTGCGCATGTCCTTGTGGCTCAGTCTTTTTGATGACCCGTCTGTGTACACAATCCTGTAACCCTTCGCAACCAGTTCTGCAATCAGGTCTTGTACTCCTTGAAGCACTCCCGGGCCTGCCTACCTCGGGCGCTTTGGACGTGATTCTGTGTGCCTGTGCCAATTGTGTGTGCTGGCGTTGCATTCTTGCGTGAAGCACTCCGTGTGTGTTTGCCACCACGCACTCAATCCCCCATTTACTCGTACTTCCCCTTGTCGTGGCTGCATCTCCCGTATCTCGAGGTTGCTCCGGCGACTGCTTGAAGCCTCTCCACTGCTCCCTGCGCTGTCCCGAGTAAAACCCAACCCGTTCACACAGCTCCCTGAGCCAGGTTGTCAGGTATGAGGTGAACACCGGCAATGCTCCTGCTTTGACTTCGCATCGATATCGCCAGTGGGCACTTCTTGCCGACCACATTGCCCAGCCTTGTTTGCAAAAGGCGGAGCACAAGAACACTGCACAGAACTTGGGACGGCAGTACAAAGTATCACCAAGGCCGGTACCAATGCCGGCGATAGAAGCTGACCCCGCCCTCCAAGAGAGCCATGGCTGCCCGCCTGCAACGCGGACGCAGTCCCAGCACATAGCGGTCAACAGACGAGACTGACCCAACGCAAGAACCCGGGGATGAATCGGTCTCCCGCTCAGCACGTCAGACTGCCGCCACATGAGGCGGTGATCATGCTGGACCCAACCACACGCAACCATTTAACCCGTGAAGGGCGGGGTGCAGGTGCAACCCCCCCCCCAACTAAACTAGACTTGGCTGGGGTCCGGTGGGCGGATGGCCGGACCCAGAAGAGGAGCGGCTGCCGTGGGTGGGTGGGCGGGTAAAGACAGAAAAACTGCCTAAGAAAGGAGGTGCAAACAAAAGTTGAAACGAGGTTCAACTAGTGTTTGCAAAAGGCGGAGCACAAGAACACTGCACAGAACTTGGGTATTCATTCTCCGCCGCAACCCTCCCTGCCCCCCCCCCCCCCGGCCCCAGCCACGCACTGGTGCCATCAGGAACCCGCTGGCCATAGCAGAGAACCCGAGGGGTGGAAACTGAGTTCTAAACCCCCTCCGAAACACCAACCAACGCAGAAAACTCCCCATGGGCCTTAGGGCCGCCACTGCAGTTTGCACAAGCAGAGCACAAGAAAACTGCACAGAACCTCCCCCCCCCCCCACAGCAACTGCAGGTCCCGCCAACGTGCACAGCTGTCTTGCGTCTACCCGAGACACGGCGCCGCGCTCATGGGCAGGGACCAACGGCTGAAGGGGAGTGGAAGCAGGGGCCGCGCCGGGCTCTTTGCCCACTTCAGCAGGAGTGCACCCGGCGGCCTCCACTCATGAGCCTATCAGTAATAGTCCACAGGCCTGGCAAGACTGGACCTGGGGCCATATTCAGCTTACGGGCAGGTCCTTGGGACAGGCGGTCTGCCTCCGCCTGGGCACAAAGGCCTTGGCTCACTGGGCAGCGAATAGGGCGACCTCCTCTGCAGTCCTCAGAGCCTTCACCCGTCACGACGGCCTGCACATAGTTGCCGAACATGGAGAACAAGGCCAATCAGCTGCCAGAACTGGTGGTCTGGGGGCCAGTGCTGCTCAATCCGCTGCCGCCAGAACTGTGTCCTGGAGGCCAGTGCTGCTCAAACCGCGGCCACCAGCACTGGTGGTCTGGAGGCCAGTGCTGCTCAAACCGCTGCCGCCATAACTAGTGGTCTGGAGGTCAGTGCTGGTCAAACCGCTGCTGCCAAAATTGGTGGTCTGGAGACCAAAGCTGTTCGAACCGCTGCCGCCAGGAATGGTGGCCTGGAGGCCATTGCTGCTCAAACTGCTGCTGCCAAAATTGGTGGCCTGGAGGCCAGTGCTGCTCAAACTGCTGCCGCCAGAACTGGTGGTCTGGAGGTCAGTGCTGCTCAAACCGCAGCTGCCAAAATTGGTGCCTTGGATGCCAGCGCTTCTCAAAACGCTGCTGCCAAAATTGGTGGTCTGGAGGTCGATGCTGCTCGAACCGCTGCCATCAGAACTGGTGGTCCGGAGGTCAGTGCCGCTCAAACCGCTGCCTGCCCTAAGGCCCATGGTGGGGAGGCATATGTCCCCCTAAAAAGACAGAAAAACTGCCTAAGAAAGGAGGTGCAAACAAAAGTTGAAACGAGGTTCAACTAGTGATTCGTGTTCAGCAACCACTCCTGCTTGTCGGATTCCATCATACCTCGGACTGCAGACTTCCCGTCCCCAATTTCCAGCGGGCCATAGTAGTGCTGCATCACCGCCGCCGCCGCTTTGAACATGGGGCACTCGACCATAGCGTGCTTGACCGTCTCCTTTTGCGAGCATATTGGGCACTTGTGCGTGCCCGACCTCTTGTAGACTCTTGTATGCACCGTAAGTTTGTGCCATAGCACTCGTTGTGCAAAGTCCCGCACCCTCGGCGGTAGCTGTGCTTGTGCCCATTGCTCCCATACCTCTGGTGTTTGTGGGTCACGGACCCCCGGCTATGAGGCGTAGAATTGAAGCAGCCATGCCCTGGTCAAATTTTGGACGTGGACTGTGGGGGTATCAAACCCCCCCTGTGATGGGACTTTATTGAGGAGTCGTCCGCCGTGATTGTATACCCCCTTCCATGTTCGAGGCAGTGCATTCAACAGCCTCACATCTTCCAAGGATTGTAATTCACCCCACGTCAGTACTCCCCGCCGGATCATTTTCATGTCGTAGTAGGAGCATTTGAACTCATTCCGGAAGTATACAGAGTGCCACAGCGGCAACTGGTCCCGGTTTTTCAGGGGGGGCACCTGCGGGGCCACCCGTTGGATATATGAGTGTGCCTTTGCCGACCATCGCAAGAACGTCAGTTCCGCCGTCCGAACCATACCCAGCTGGATATATGGGAGGTTGTCTTTGGACGGTGTGAACCCAATTGTTGTCGCCCAAGCATAGAAGGTCTCCACTGCCTTGTTGGGATACTTGTGAGGCTCTCCCAAGAGGCAGACGAACGGAGCCGCCGCCTGGTGCATGAGAAACAGCTCTGGCTCCGGCAGTGCCAGTCCCCCGTGCGTTCGTGGCCGTGAGAGGATTGGCAGAGTGATTCCCCAACTGTTGGTGCCCAGGGTCATGTGGTAGACTAGCTTCAGCTGCCTGATCACTAGGGTTGGGGCGTAGTATGCCTTGGATACCCAGGCCACAACTGGTAGGATCCATGATGTCAGCATGAAGGCGCGCTCGTCCATCGACAGCTGCAACGTGGATACCACCCGTGCGCGACGAAAGGCCTTGCAATGCTGGTGCAAAGGCCTGTTCTATTGTCAGCCCCCATCACTGGTCATCTTGGTGGTGCCGTATATTCCCTAAGCGTACCCCCTGATACTTGACGAAGTTTTTGACGTCCACCCCAATGTCTCCAAAGCACCTCGCACACTCCACTCCCCCACAGTTGCGAACTATCGCTGCCGTTTTGTTCAAGTTGACCTTCAATCCGGAAAACTGTCCAAAGCAGGACACCACTTTCCATATTTTCCCCAGCAGCTGCGGATTGGCCTATCCGTCCAGAAAGATGATGAGGTCATCTGCATACATCATGATTGTCAGTCCTGGATGCAGGTCTTGTAGCGGGAAGATCACAAAGGACGCCACCAGGGAGAACAGTGCCGGAGGGGGGGGGGGGGGGGTGGCGCTAACGAGGCGCACGGGGGGGGGGGGGGTTGGCGCTAACGAGGCGCGCACCGAGCCCGATTTGCGCCTCGTATAACGAGGCGCGCAGTTTAAGCCAAACACTCGGACAGAGGGGGATCACATTTCCTTATAGGTGGGGGCCATGAGTGGCAGGGGGGAGGCGTTTTGGGGGGGGGGGGGGCATGATTGTCCAATTCGCTGGGGGGTGACTTGGAAGGGGGTGTGTGGCTAACGTTGCATTTTTCAGTACTTTTGATTGAGCGATTTGGTGCCCTGTTGTGTGCTCTGCAACAATGGTCTACAGAGTTCATTTGCATCTGTCGGCGTGCATGTTAGGGCATGGTGGTTTTCTATTGATAGCACAAAGCACACACAGCGGCTTCTTCCCCACCATCACCATAAGTGTATGGGTCAAGACATTTAGCAAAATATGGTGCAGCGCATTGACTGCAAGGCGTACTTGCAATTGTCGCAGTTTTGCATTGGAGTTAGGTCCGTTACCGCCCCAATGGACCATGGAAAGATGTTGGCCAGCCAAAACGGTTGCAACACAAGAGAATGGTTGGGATGACACCAATGTATGTGCATTTGGCGGCACTAAGAGGCACAATGCTGGATCGCACTCTATGTCAAAAGACCCACTGTGGTAGCAGCCATGTGCAACGAGGAGCTTGCAGGCAATGCAATGGGCGTGTTGAGGGGGTGACTCACTCCACTCAACTCAACTTTGTCATAGACATCTATCCAACAGATGCTAACTTGGAAATGGACTTTTTGCTATCCGGACAGACAATAGGTCTGCCAATGTACAAGCCCACTACTACGTACTCACGTGCATGCACTTGTATTGTAGTGCCCCTAGATCCTTTGCCTCCAAATGAAGCCCACCCAAATGCCCTCAACACATACTAGGGATTGAATCAAGGCATTAGTAATGACAACAATATTTCACCACAATGAAAAGTCCACCCAGTCAATGCATTCACACAACCTGATAACTAAAAAAGATGAATTATTCACCCCCAAGTTTGGGGGGATTGGATGGGAAACAGCATTTTCCCTCTGAAGATAGTCTCCGACAGAGCAACGCCTTGCATGGGTGGGCATCTGCTCTCCGCAAGGCTTGCTATGAACAATGCAACCATGTGTTGCCATTCTCCTCGTGCTGCTTTGCTTGGCGCAATCTTTTTTTTTGTGGTACATTAACATGTTTGATCTCATCAGAGCGACCTGTAGGCACAGAACATCTCAGGTTGCGCATGTTGTTGTCCTTGTGTGGGTGCATGCAATTGTACGCCTCTCTTGTCTAAGCTCGTAAGGGGGGGGGGGGGGGGCTTTGTCCCTGTCTGCCCCTGTCTAAGCTGCGCCTCGTCGGTATTAGTTGTTGATTAATGCCACCATGCGAGGTCACTTTGGTGTGGAATGTTTGCAACAGACGAATTATCGACCATTGATGTGTGCATCTGTGGCTCTTCTCAACTTTTCAACGTGGCAGTTTGTCTTTGTGGGGTCCTGCCCCTATACGTAGAGAATGCCAACAGGGCACCACAACACAAAGTGCAAGCATTTTTTTTCTTTTATGTTTTGACACTGGAAAGTTCGGCCAACAAGGCAAACAGTGTACATAGGCAGCCGCGCCTAGAATTATGTACTGGAAAGGTTGCTTGGCCACTGGATGGGATGAAGGCCAAGCATTTCCTTACCGGGGGGTATGAAGGGTAGCGAACCTGGCGCCGAAAACTGGGTGAGGTACAACAAGATTTGTGAAGGGTAGCCCCAGTAGTAGCCAAATATTGTGATAGCCGTCGTACCCACGGCATCTTAACAGCGACGTACACCACGGAAACGAGCGCTGGGTCCGACAATACTAGACCCCAACAACAACTTCTCCCCACACCAACCGCTGCCTCGTGCCGGGGCTCAGCTTTGAGGGCGGGATCTTCAAAGAGCAACAAACTACATTTCTTACACACCTCATCTTGCCCAATCTAGCGCGGATGTTTAATGGACAGCAACAAACGACGTTTCTTACTCAAGAGCATCACGGATCAATGCCAAAATCCCCACACGAGGGGCCCCCGGGGTAGGAACTTGCTTGGGTGGGCCACAAGGCTGAATCTCCACGCCGCGCGCGTGCCGCGTTAGGTGCTCCCCAAAGGGGCTAACACTAGGGTTCCAGTATTTGCCAACATACAAAACGTTGCACTGCGTGCACTGTGTTCCCCTTGACAGCAAACCTTCCATGCAAAGCACGTTGCATGCGCCGAAATATGAGAATTCAACAACACAAAATGTCAATCCCACCAGTTCCAGCCACCATCCTTGCCATCATCATAAATTGGGTGCTAAGGAGAGGCCAAATTCTTAGACACGGCGAGAGGGTACTCCAGATTGTTTGTTGAGGGAAGGCAAAAACAGGCACGGGTGGAGGTCAAAAAAAGCTGCCCGGCATGCACCCGGCACGCTAATACTCCCCCATGGCACGAACAACCCAATGGTGCGTGTGCGACCAAGCGTACAGCAACGAAATATGAAGCAAATCAAAACGGTAGCGCCTTGGTCAATCATACCTTGGACTACCACTTGGTTGGACCAAGAGGCAGTGGGTGGCTGAACCAACCTGACAAGCATAGAGTATGCAACCATGATGTAGACAAGCATTTCTGTAGCCACACTTGTAGACATTCAGGCAGTAGCATTTACTCTTGCAGAGGTGTTGTTTGTGGCGCCAGTCTGCATCAGACGATGTGGCTCACCAGTCCAAAGAATCACTCTCACCCAAGAGCCACAAAGACATTGCAGTTGCTGAGCCGAGACTCGGCACACTCACGGGGGAAGAGGGGAATGTGGAGTGGTCAACCAAGGGATTTCGATGGAGCTGGGAATGGCCGTACCACTCATAGGGGGAATCGTTGCACTGCGCGCGCACTGTGTGCGCACTGCGCGCTACTTTTAGACTATGTTCCCCCCGAAGAGCCCCCAAGCACACCCCTTGGAAACACCCTTAGGCTAAGTGTTTGCACTATGTGGGCACTGCGTGTGCACTGCGTGCGCACTGCGTGCGCACTGCGTGCACATTGCTCACACAGAGGCTAGGATACTCACCCAAGAATACCTGTCACCTGTTTACTAGAGGGAAGACTGAAAGGTGTCAATACCATAGGGTTGGCCAGGTGTCCATCGATACTTGTGGTTGTAGTTATAACCAACAGCATCGTCGAAGAAGAACTGTCCGGTCTTGGTGTCGACTCGCCACCATCGAGTATCGGCGATCGAGAGCCTTCGAGCGACGATGACCACGTTGACTTCTCTGCAGTTGTGGACGTGGCAATACCGATCGATGATCTTGAGCATCTCGGTTCGAGAATCACCTTCAAGTCGACCAAGGTCTTGGTGCACGTACTATCTGTCGGGAAGAGTACTCTGCAGGCCGAATTGAACCACCTCTACGGATACAAGGCTCGCTGCAGTGTCGGCAATGACGACGTCGAGATCCGGGTTGTGTCGGCTGTGTACACTTTGTCGATGGGCCTCTTCTAGAGGGAAATGGTTGACAATTCAAATATGCCACATCCTGAATGCTTGGGAAGCCAAAAAAACCCTGGTACGGAACCAAAAACTTGTGAAAAGGGGCCAAAACTAGGGTTCAAATATTTGCCGACATCCAAAACTTCGCACTGTGTGCGCACTGCGTGCATGGCATTCCCTTAGAATTAGGTGACCCAAACTGCCCCGGCTCAAGAAAGTTGCAAACTACCTTCCCTTCACATAACACACATGATGCACAACTAGAAAAGCCATGAACAGGCGTGGGTTGCACCATTTTTAGTGATGGAGGTTGGGTTGGGGCAAACTTGCATGTAACCTGATCCATGAATGCCCTTTCCCTTACGTACATGGTACTCACACGAGCCTTAATCACGTCCTTGTGTCGGATAATCGGACTTGCTTCAATACTTCCACTTCCCAATGGAATCTTTGGCCGTCCGATGTGTGGTTGTCCGCCTGAGTGGAATTGGCTCTTCGCCACTCTGCAGAGATATAATGTAAAGCATAAACACATTCAAGGCAAGAGAGTCGCAAACGGCATTGCGTGTAGTAAAGAGGGCGGAAATGCTATGTCACCCCTGCATTCTCTGGGATCCCCAAACAAAGGGGGACAAAATCAGAAGTCAAAACCTCCGCTAGGGGTCACCATGATGCCCCTAGGGGCCCCTAGTATCTCAAAATATGGGTCTCTAAAACGGCCAGACCCAAATAGTTGCACTGTGCGCGCACTGCCTTAAGGCTCCCCCATAGCGCATTGCCATGCGGCGATGATTGCGGGAACGCGCTGTGTTTTGGTGCCTCAAAGATAAAACAAATAGTGCTGCTTGGCTGCAACATGGCTACAACAGTTGGGAATTTATTGACATTGCATGTGCAAAGGCAACACATTGCTAAATTGAACTTTTGTTCGTATGTATGCATCAGGGTATACCCAGTTCCCCCCAAAAGGTTGCCCCTAAAATGGTACTTTAATTTTTTTTTGCCTGTACACACAAATAGCAGCACCCATTCCTTGCATTCACTGCCACTTTTAAACGATATTTAGTGTTACCATATGGTTGTGCCCAGGCCCACAGTACATCCAACATGGCAGCAAACACAGGTGCCGCCAGAACCCTGCACTTTGTGAGGAGAATGATGGTGGCTGTCCATGGATCAAAAATACCACTCGTGCAAGATACCTCACCGTCACCCTGTGAACTGCGTGGCAAAACTTGCATGCAAAATCAGTGCAACGAGATATGTTTGGCTGTCTCCTGACACCTGCCCTCGGCCTCATGCACGCTGCAACCAATTCAGTCATTGATGCGAAAGAGGGCAAACCATAAAATACAATTGTGTCGGAGGTGGGGGTCAGTGGTGCCAAACTGTGGCCTCTCCTTCGTCAAACCCTGGTTCAAGGGGCAGAGTTGCAGAGGGAGCTACCGCAGGTGCGCTTGGAGACTGTTGGTCGCCATCCTGCAGTTTTCGATCTTAAGATCACTTTGAGCATCCCAGATGTCCTGTTTCCGGGGGGGGGGGTTTGGCACTTCAAACCACTTGGGACGTTTTAGGAATTCGAGAGGTGTTGGACCCATGCCATTGGGCTACATGAGCATGCTCCTGCTGAGCAGAGCCCAGCGCGCACCAGTGTGGGACGGATGGGTCCGTTTGGGTAATGCCGAGAGACTACAAAATAGGGGGTTAGCAGATATATGTGCCCCCCGTGATGGGAGTTGGAGCCATGCAAAATGATCTTAGTTTGGGGCTTGTGCTGTTGGGTGATCAAAAAGCCTGGATTCTCAGGGTCATTCTCAGGGTCGCACAGACTGACCAGTCTTGTGGCGCAGGAGACTGTGACCCCCTGGGCATGGTGTCTTATGCAGGATACTGTTTGGCCGTGCATCACAAGTGGGTGAATGGCATGTAACTTGGCTGAAGTCTGGTCCACTGAGGTCCTGATGACAGGACTTCGTTCGAAGCGTGGCAACCCGCTCCCCTTGCAAAACCGTGGCCAAGGTCTGCGGAAAAAACGGTCACACAGGGTTGACGTGCTGATGGGCGACCCATAGAGCAACGAGGAAGGCTTGCACCAACAAGATGCTCACACGTTGGAAGGCCCCAGCTGCGGTCCATGGGGCACCGCGCACGCACAACGTGCCATGAACACACACAACTCTTCGCAGGCATGACCCAGGAGGGTGCCTCACCCGCACCGCGCGCTGCACCGTGTTCACGGCGCGCTGGGGCAGACGTGTCACTTACCGGTGCACTATACAAGGTTTTCAGGCAGGGACTTGGTGGCCTAAGGGGGCAGCATGCAACAACGGTCCACTCCACTCCAAGGACCTCATCCCGATGGAGATGATGGTTGCAGCCGCCCACACCCCCTGCCAGGGAGGCGGTAGTTTTTGGTGATAGCCACAGCCACAGCCACAGCCACAGCCACGGCACTAAAACACAGCATTCGATGCCGTATGTCCTGTGGAAAACAGAGGAGGCAAAACATAGAAACACCAATAGTTTTGAATGCACAACGTGCCCTGCAGCCCACTCCTGCACCCCAACATTGTTATTTCAACCAAAAGACAGCAATTGATCACCCGTTTCCGACGCTAGGTCCCTTATGACCGCTTTTGGGCAAGATTCATTGGTACTGGCGTTCTACTCAGTCGCACCGTGCGCCCGCACCACGCGCACCGCGCGTGATGCACCGTCCAGCACCTCTTTCCCAACACCACCAGCACAAATATGTAATCTCACATTCTTGACCACAACAAATGCGGATAGAGCGGTCGGGGTGCTTAGGCAAGGCCGCGTTGGTACCCCGGGGGGTACAGTAAGCCACAAAGCCAAATTCCGTGCAAAGCACACTTGCGCCAGGATGGGGAAAGGGGGGGCACAGTTCAAACAGTGCATGCTTGGACAAGGCACTTGGGCGTACATATGGTGACACATCCCTCAGCATTGGTCCTTGTCATATGCCGATTTCTCCACACTAAATTGGGTGCGGTAAACCCTCGGCAGCAGAGCACGGCCAGCCATCAGAGGGGGAATGTTTGCCCGGCGCGCGCCCGGCGCGCTACTTTTCTACTATCCCGACTTCAGCCCCAGATTTACCTTCTCATGGAGAAGCCCCCCAAGTAGACCACGTTGCACTGCACACCTTCCCTACAAAGCACGTTGCATAATAAAGCAATATCTGTGAATTCAGCAACTCCAACTGTCATCTGTATTGTATTTAACAAACAACATTGGTCCCATAAGTGTGGGTGTCAATACATTCAGTACAATAGTGTGGATTGTGGGTCCCTACCCCCAACTCGAGGGGCCACGCAACAAAGCGTGGATTCAGAGATTGTCCCGGTTTCCTCAATAGCACCGGAAGGTTGGGGCCCAAAAGAGGGCGGAAATGCTACGTCACCCCTGCACTCTCGGGGGTCCCCAATAAAGGGGACAAAATCAGAAGTCAAAACCTACGCTAGGGGTCACCATGATGCTCCTAGTATCTCAAAGTATGGGTCTCTAGTACAGCCAGACGCCCAAATAGCTGCACTGCGCTAAGTGCGCCCCCTTAGTGCATCCCCTAGAAGGCCACCGGTGGGACACGGGTCACAAAAGATGCCCGGCGCGCGCCCGGCGCGCTAACGTTCCCCCAGAGAGACGCCCCCGCAGCCTCCAACAGGATACTGATGACTCGCAAAGAACCGCAGGGGTCATGCACTTGGACAAGCCGGTACTGGCGAACAGGGGAGGGCGTAGGGTCGGGGGGATGGGTTGTGAAAGTGTCTGCCATTTGGGGGGGGGCATGACGCCTGAGTGGATGCTGTCTGATGTCTGAAGCTGGCGGCGCCCATTGACCTAGTGGGGGGTTCATGGTTTTGGTAAGGAAGTGCTACTATGGTGAAGATGGAGGGTGGACTCGTTACCCAGGCCCCCCCTGCTCTCAGACACCAAATAATTGCGTCGACGTGAGACAGTCCACGATGCTGGTCTGTGTGGCAAGGGCCTCTTCCATGTCCGTCGAGGGGGACGCTGAAGACATGAAGCTGTCGGGACGAAGTGGGCTGGTGCAAAACGAGGTTCGTGTTGACGGACAGGACTGACGTGGGGGGCGCCTGGCGAACCCCCGACAGCAACTGGTAAATGACCCCCGAACTCAGCAACAGCGGGCTGGCGCCCTCAGTGATAAGCCTCCCACACGGACAGCACCATTGATTCCTAGAAAATTCGAAAACACAAATTCGCAAATTTTGAATCGCGAGAGTGCGTTGGTCAGTGTGTCGTCAGACGACGACTGGCTCGTGAAGCGTAGTATGTAGCGTAAGAATCAAGGACCACCCCTCAGCCGGCGTAGCTCAGGGCACATTGACGAAATGGACAGCGATCAATCCATGTGATGACCGAATGGCCGGTCGCACGGGGGCATCCGGCGGCACATGTCCGTTGCTGGGCCCCCCACCCACCTCCGGAGGTGGAGGGCAGGCATGCGACGGCAGGCACTTGCTGAGCCATGCGAAAGAGAGAGAAGGGGGGGCCACACCAGCCGAACACCGCCAAAACAAAACAAAAATCCTCGAAGCAGAACGCGGATTACAAGTTGGGGGGCCCAGTTGGGGTGCATAAACGTTTTGTTGCCTTCCGGTCCACCTCCCCAACCCCCGTCCCGCCGAGCACTAAGCACGTCCGTGAGGTAACCTCAGCGCAGATCCCTAATTCGAGCAGACGGTGCATGCGTGGTCTTATCCCCTTGGCACTGTCTGCTTTGCAGCGTTGTGGCCCTTGTATCTGCCGTGTTGCTTGCTCCCTCCCTCCCTTCCTTCCTCCCGCCCTCCCTCGCGCCCTCCCTCCTGCTCGCCCGCCCCCCTTCCCTCCTCTGTGCCCTGGCAAACCACAAATGAACTTCACTTTCTGGGTCATGCCAACGCTAGGCCAAGGGTAGATCTCCGTTCCGGATTTGGACAAAGGCTGGGGATTGGGTTGGCTTGAGTCAGGGCCAGGGCTCGGGCTGTGGCTCGTGTAGGCCCCAGGATGCGGGAGTAATTCATTGCTGTGGGGGATGGGGGGGGGGGAGGGGGTTTGAACCCACCCACCCCTTCAAAAGGGCTCCCATGACCTGCCCCCCGACAGGGCCCGTCAGGGGGTTTGGGGGGAGGGGGGCACCCCAACATACCCGAGTCGCAGAGATTCCTGCGACGCGCTGATGATGTGGAGGTATGTGCCGTGGGAGGGAGGGAAATCCTTGACCGAAAAATCGCCATCCGGGCTGCTTTGCGGCCCAGTCTCAAGCTGACAAAACATGCCTTCAGTCACAGGAGGCCCTGTTCCCTGCCCCCCCCCCCCCCCAAGGGGAGGACTTTTCACCCGCTGTTTAGCTGAATACCCCGGGCAGGGCGCGAGGGAGGGGGGGCAGGTAAAATGTAAGACCCACCCACCCATTTTTTGGACTGGTTTGGGGAGGTGGGGGGGGGCAAAACACAGAGGCACCCATGCCAGCTGCACAGAACCGGCCATAGAGTCAATTGCTTCAGTCTGTGCGTCACGTGAGCTGGACACCAAAACTATCCAGCAAACTGAACGTTGTTTGCAGTTA